>CM060931.1:58349690-58995627 GCA_030765085.1 Allium cepa
TAGTGTTATCTCTCTAACTATTTACTTTCTTTATTGATTTTATATTTATCTACGATTGCATCTGTGACTATTAAATAAGTATAATTTGCGTTGTTAATTTTTGATTTAATATTTAACTTAAAAGAAATTTAAAAATATTTAGAGAAGATAGAAAACACTATTTACCCCATCCTGTGCTTAATCAGCCTTATGATCCATAATTTCGCAATCCACAACCCTTAGGTACCCATGGCAGTCATGAGTAATACACTTCCAACATTTGGAGAGTGTTACGTACTATGATACATTGATATACAATCTTGATCCTTCCTGACTAGGAACATTTGAAATGATATATTTGTTTTCAATGTAATAAATTACTCATGGTTACAACACTTTGGAACTACTATCACAAAACATAACATTTACGGATTTTCTATTACATATACTTTTAATTAAATTAATAAATTAATATAAAACATTATATAAAATATATATAATAGAAAGGAAAACACCTTATTTTAATAAATTACATAATTTCCCTAGGGCATATGTGTAACTCTACCATATGCAGCGGGAATGAAAGATTGTGAATTCAAGATGGTGGAACAAAGATGGAAAGTAGTGCAGACCAAGGTATATCTTATCCGGTATGAAAATACCTGACAATCACTTACAATACGAAACATGTATAACAAAGAGTAAAATTAACGCAAAATAACACCAAATATGCAATAGTTCATGGACCTATCGGCAGGCCGACATTACTCCGTGGAACATTGATATGATCTTACGACAAACTAGATTTTCTTGCTATTTCTTCATCATCTGATATGTACTTGATCTAGCATAATGCTTCCATCTATTTCTTTTCCTGGATCGCATATTCAAAACTAATCCATACATGTTTCCATGCTTTCATATGGTGTCACATACGTCTACGAGAGCTTTATTTATAGTTGCACTTACACTCATTAGTCAAGAGACTAAAGAATCTTATATTCGAGAGATTGATTGTGTAAAAAATTGTATAAAGAAAATGAGTTGCCAAATATTATCACAATGAATGCTAAAGTAGCACTCATCAAAGTAGTGGCAGTTACTTTTCCTATGGCTTCTCATATACTTTTTCTATGGCATATTTCTAAGCATGTTCAAGCTAATTGCAAATTGAGTTTTATCAAAAAGAAAAGGTTATGGTTGGCGATAAAGAATTTTGTATTGGAGATGAAGAAGGGAAAGAAGAGCATGAGCTTTTTTATAATGGTTGGAGTAATATTATTACATCACTATCAAAAGAAGATACTAACGTAGCTTGAAATCTTTTCAGAATGGATGGTTACCCCAACATAAAAAATAGTAAATCATGTTATGAAGAATTGGTTAAGTAAGTACATAGAAATGGTTACCTTAGCACGATGAATAAGGTGAGGCATTATGATAATGTCTCTATGAGTATTGTTGGGAGTGCCCATAGTTAATTGAAATTGTACTTTGCTTTAGCGGCATGTAACTTTATTATTGGTTCAATGCACGAATTTTGTGAAATGAGTTAGTTTCAATACAACATGCTTTCATATATAGTGCTACTGTATCAATGCACCAGTTTTTTAATGACCCGGTGTTTAAAGAACTTGTGGGAATTGTTTCGATAAAGCTTTGGACTTACCCTTAGACGAATTGAGAACAATTTCAAATATTGGCTCTAGCATGAAGTCTTGTGGTCACTTTCTATGGCAAGTAAATGGTTTACCATGTATTCTTAAGCTTGTAGATTTCAAATTATCACATCTTCTTATTCCTCTCGATTTAGATCGACATATCTTGGAAGCAACTCGGTTTTACTTCTCCAACAAAGCATAGGTTGACACATGTTTTTCTAAAATTTACACAAAGTTCATGTTTGAAAAATAGATATAAGAATGCATGGGATAATGAATGAGAAAGTTTGCATAGTGATCTAAAAGTTTTAGCCTTTCCATCAACTATAAAGATCTTGGAACCAAACATGGAAACTCAGGCAAAAGGTAGATCTTCGAAAAAATAATGGAAAAATAAAGAAATCAAAAGAGATCCTTCATACTTTGAACATAAAGAAGTGTCATTATCATATTCATCAAATTCAACTCCTTTTAGATCACATTGAACTCGTGCAACTAAAAAGAAAGAAAAGGATAGCAATGGAATTGATAAATTTCGAGTTGATCCATTCTACATGATGCAAATGCGAGAAGAATTTGAAAGGCACATAAATCGATCAGAGGATATATGATGGTCAATGTTGGGAGAGTTAGGCGTAAACTTTATGAATAATCTTGTTCATAAAATGTATTAAATTTCTGTTACGTACTTTGTAGTATATTGATATAATGAATAAAGCAATTAATTCAAAGTACATTAATTAGAAAATCCTTAAATAATATGTTATGTAATAATTGTTATGATGAGCTGTAATCATGAGAAATTATCACAATATAGAGTAACATATTATTTTAAATATTCCTTGTCAAGATGCTTCGAGATAGGATATCGATGCATTCGTTAGGACCATAATGCACAAAGCTCTCTAAATGTTGGACAGTGTATTACCCATGGTTGATGGGAGCATTCAGGGAATGCACATTCATAATTATTAGATAACTATGTAATGACTCTTCCGAGAGTTTCATGTTGCTTAACATTAATAAGATCAAACAGGAAATCTCGTAGTGATGACATTATAAAGTTATCTCGACGTGAGAATACTATTGAATTTCAATGTGGATACTTCATTCTGATTATCTTTAAATCATGGCATGAAGACAACTGAAAAAAATTTAATCGAACTCAGAATTATTCTAATGTATTCGTATTAGTAAAGGTTACATGATAATACTAGGCTTAAAAATTGAAAATGATGAGTAAATTAGCAATAAAAGTAAATGAAACAAGATATAAAGTGGCTCGGCTAAATTGCCTACATCCACTATGAAGCTTTCTTACTATGTTAATCTCCTAAAATTACAAGGAATTATAAGATAATAATAAGAAAATAAGAAAACTTAAGATTATAATGGCTAGCTTATGAACTCTTAGTATTTTCGATGATGGAGAAGGAATTCTAAGCGTAAAAATCAAACCTTATAAAGTTATGTAGCAAGGGGTATTTATACCTGCTAATGTAGATCTTGGATGGCTACGATTGTGCAGTTTATATGCAGGAATCACTCATGCCCTCTAATCTGGTTACTTCGGCCAATAGGGGAAAGGTGATATAATTGTATGACTGAGATGTATACCGGCCGTCATTCCATATAGGAGGCGTGCTTTATGTTAAGAAAGGAGGCATGGTATAGGAGTAGGTGCACTTTTAGGAAACATACATAGTAAGTGATGTATTAGGTTGTACTTTTTATTGTGTTGAACGCTTTTCTGGAAACAAGGCTAGAGAGAAGCTTCTTGTACATGGTAACGGTAGGTTTCTTTTTGTTAAAGATTGCCAAGAACAAAGATGGGGATTGCTAAAGATAGCCGAAGGGGATAAGCTGAGTCGATCATGTGTTGATAAGATAAGCCGCATGGGACTGGTTGTAGGCAGTCTTAGTTAGAGATGGGCTAAAGACTTGTAGCTTTTGAGCCAAGCCTAGTCAAGTGAGTTTGCTATATGTCATCTTCAGATGAGCCAGGAGGCTGTAGCTCTATATGCTGAGTGGATTGGTGGAGATGGGCCTAGGCTTAAAAGTGCAGGTCAGCTTAGACTAGGATGGGATTAGATGTGCTGGATGGTTCGGATTGAGCCTGGCTTAGATGTACTAGCAGGCTAATCTTTTACTCATTAGAAACATAAACAATATTTGCCCCTCAAACTCATCTCTATGAATAAGGGCGAGCTTGTCTAGTCATGAAAATCCTACTTATTAGGCTTCCTGCTTCGCATTAATACACACACTACATGTCAACATACGATTGATCGAGATAATTCCTTTCTCAAAATGACATTGTGACGATTTGAAGTGGGGACCATTATTCTGACAACTTCATTAATTATACCTAAATGGCCGGTATTATTTTGCCCTTTGAATCCGAGAGTTGTGATTAAAGGGGTGAACATTTAAGTACCATTTTCCTTCTTTTCTTCATTTTAACCGAGCTTTCAAATATTTCTGCCATTATATAACTTCTTTAAGATTTCAAAAATTCCAATGCTTCTATTTTTAAATAAAATAGTAAGTCTTTTCTGCTCCTTGACTCGGTTGGCTGGTGGACATGCTTTGTAAATATTTTTCTTTTATCTTTTGTAAATCTAACGGAGCGGACTTGTACCTCACACTTTTTATGTGAATATATAGAATTATTTTTTGTCCTATGAACTTTTAAGTACTTCTTGTATTATCTTTTCTTTCTTGTATGTGCATGATTAGTAGGGTAGCATACTTTGAGTAGCTAGCATGATTCTTTTATTATCTTCACTTTAATGGTATCACAAGATAGACAAATAGTACGATGTATAATTATAAGATGGGTGGCAAGTGCAGTCCATTCATGTGAACCATGTATTAAGCTGATTTTGTAGAACTTATTTAACATCCCTAATTTTAAGGCTCAGAAATAAATACTATTGATGTTGAAGTGATCCTCAGCATCAGTGATAAAAAGAGAACAGTTAAGTATCATTAACATCTAGAGCACAAGAATATACAAATTTTAACAAAACATTTCCATTCATTAATTTCCAAACTCATTATATTCCAATTTCATTCATTACATAACCCCATTATTCCATCGTTTTGATATAATATAATATATATACAAATATAATTTCAAGAGCGACATATGATGATGCCTTCTTGGATAATGAGAGTCTAAACTACCTAGATGGTTACAATACCCGTCATTACATACATTTAACAATAAATAAAAGCAGTTAACACTGCATAATAGAAATAATACTCCTAGATAGTAGCTTGCCTCTTGCATTTCTTCGAAAGCTTATTCGTCTAACCTGAAATACCATATTCTCAGCCTACCCAATCCAAATCTAGTACTTGAGAATTTAGGAGGAAGTTAAAATCTTTGAGAGGCGTCATTAATAATATAATTCCATCTCAAACTAACATATTGGCACTTAGTGATACCACACCGTAGTGCAGGATAGGTTTTGCCTCACTAACGCCCTCTTAAACAATATGGCCTTTATAATGTATCCTGCAATGAAAAGGATTAGAACTTAATCAAATAATTAATATAATATCATGAATATATGGGTTGAAATGAATAGTCCGTCGTTCACTAGGATCCAGGATTACACACTCCCATAATTATCCAACCTCATAAAATGGTTCATTCAACGACATGGTTTTTCTAGGGTTACTATGAACATACGTTAGTTATATTAGACAACTAAAAACCTACCCTACTGACTAGGGGAAAGATATAACAGATAATTCAATGATCTTCTAGTTCATTCATAATAAAATATTAAAGGTCTCAGAAAATCGGTACAAGAAAATAAAATCGATCTTCTATAAACAGTAGGAGAAAATAACACTGGTCTCGTAAAAATGGTAGGAGAAAAACATAGGTGAGCAATTTGCTATGAGTTCCTTCGAATAAATAACTTCTATTTTTACATCAGTATCAGCGAAGCCCTATGTATTGGAATTGTAGATCTGATCAACCGAGGGCGTAACATGTGGAGGATAGGGCACGACCCTATCTTGGTATCCTTGCAAAAATCTGATATTAAAATATCCATGATTCATGTCTTCTTTTTAGTCTAAGGCATCCTAACACAATTTGATCTTACCGAACTGCTGAGTGCAATTCTACTCACTCAAGAGTTTAAGACCGATCATACCCACTAGTTGAACAAACCTGACTGGTCATCAGTTCCCATTCCCTAAAATGATGGGCGATAACACTTTACAAATAAGCATGTCAATAATTTATCATATGCAAAATAACTAATCAAGATAGACAGACGAACGTATAACACGTTAGCAACTATCATAATTATATGTACATGTGATGGCCAGTTTATACGCAAAATTATTTATAACAAAGTAATAATTTCCTTCTCTAAAACTCTTTTAAAATTGGCTAAACTGGTTTTCTTTCTTTTGAAAGCATACATAAACACTTAACAAAAATCCTTCTTTTTGTTTAAGAAAAAATTTGGCTCAACATAGAGTTAAAATACCAAGTGTCATAAAACTAGCTATCTTCCCTTTCAAAAACATGCGCTCCTGCACCTTGAAATATATTATGCTATCGCATGTTGAAAACATAGGTCATCGCATGTCAACGAAAATCATAACTATCACACATTGGCACTACATGAAGCTATCGCATACTGAAATCTATAACTATCACATATATTCAAATATAAGTCATCGCAAGTTGACCAAATAGCCATATCTATCGCAAGTTGACAAAGTATGCAGCTATTGCAAGTTGATAAAGTATGTAGCTACCGCAAATTGACAATTCATAGCTATCGAAAGTCGGCAAAATATAGCTGTAGATTGTTCATAAAAATATAACTATCGCAGGTTGAAAAAACAGTAGTTTTCGAAAGTTGATAAAATATAGATATTACAATTTGACAAATTTATAGCTATTAAAGACTGATAAAAACATAGCTATCGCAAGTTGACAAGATATAGATATCACAAGTTGACAAACTTATAGCTATTGAAGACTGATAAAAACATAGGTATCGCAAGTTGAAAAAATTGTAGCTATTGCATGTTGAAAAATGATGTCTATTGCATATTAATAATCTTAAGCTATCACAAGTTGATAATGACATTTTCGTAAATATTTGCAAAACTGATTTGTTTCCTTTAAGAGAATTAACTTTTTACCAAACTAATTTATTTCTCAAAATTTCATTGATAACTCAAATTCTTTTCAGAAAATTTTGCAGTAAATCAAACATGGAAATTTTCTTACTTCCTAAAAATACCATTTTCCTTCAATCACGCCTTGTATCCCATTTTGTATTTAAAACCTTTTTCCCATTGATGTGTAACTTATAGGAAAATATGCCCAAAAATTCTTAAAAATAGTCAAAATTTACCTTCTTAACATCATATAAACATTTTAGAGCAAAATAACTAATTTTCATATTTTAAATTGTCAAATTCTGAAATCATCCATTTTCTTATTTGATAAATTTGTAGTAATTCTGAAAATTGTGAAATCCATCTTTAAAATATCATTCTAAACATCATATCAGAAATATAAACCATTGGGAGATCTAAACTTTTGCTTTTGCACCAAAATCCCTTCAGAAAAATTCCCTAAAATAAGCAAAAGATAGTCATATTTTAAATAATTTATTATCTATCATATGTGCATGATAAAAATCAATTAAAATTCGGATCTACACAAGAACCCGAATCAAAATCATAAAAATACAAAGATAGAAAATAATATTCGCCTGGATTTGATTTGGTGTGGAGATAACTGCCTTGATTCTTTTTTTGGCTTTGTCTTCATCTTCTTCTTTTTGAATTTGTTTAACGGAGAGCTTTTTGGATTTTGTGTCTTGTTTTCTCTCACTCTTTGCTTTCGCCAAAATTATAAAGAGCAGAGGGTTAAATTAGGGGATATAAATCATGTGTATTATCATTATTTTCTTATTCCTCTTCTATATAATTAAATCCCTTGTTAATTATTTTTCTATAAACCAATTCCCCACTTAAGCTTGAAATTCAATTTATATCGATATGGAAGTTATCACACTTATACATATTTATATTCTTCCACGTTATTTATTTTATTATTTCCTAACTAAATATCTGGAACGATGTGCAATCAAAAATATGGAGGCTCCCTTCTATAAGGAATTTCTTCCTCGAAATTTCAATAAGAAAAAAAACAACAAGCACATCAATCATGCAAACATGTGTCATAAGCACATAAAATGTAACGATAGGCCTTTTCGAACCCCGAATGTCGATACAAATACATCCATAGCATTTATGTGTTGAGCACTCAAAGGATGGAACGATGAATTATTAGAGTAGAATAAAAAAAGAAATAGAACAACAGAACCTCAAAACGAAATGATATTATGAAATATAAAACGAACATTACAAAGAGTTACTCTGATACATAATTTTGAAGTTACAATGCCTAAGTAGTATCATCAGGCTGGACAGTTATAACTGCATGTCCTCGTAAATGTTGATATATACAATATAGCAATGCAATGGAAATAAGAATACTATGGTAGGTGAAATATCCATCTCGACCTCTAAATAACATCAACGAAAACCTGCCTTTCTCATACTATTCGAAAGGCATACGAAATTTTTTGGAAAAACAAAAACTATGCGTCACACACAAGTCTGGTATGAGAAACTCAAGAAATATGTGTGCCACATTCAACAATACTTTTAGGACCACACAGATTGCCATAATGGTTATCCACTTAAAAAACCACTCATCTAATAAGTAAATAAGGTGATATATTAAATAATGTCTAGGGTGAAGAATGAAAATATATAACATAGCCGAAATGGTTACATTGATTGCATTCAATAGCATATTAGAGTTTACAATCAAAACCGATAAGGAAGTTTGCATAATGGATTTTCCATAGAAATCCCTTCGGTCAAGCCAAAATCTAGTATCCATGCATAAGGATCAGAAGTGACCTTCCGAGCACCATATATCTCTAGATAAAATATACCATAAGGAAAACACAAATGGCCCATCATCCGAACATAAACATGAACAACGTGAACCAAATATCATCAACTCCCGCCAACCAACAATCGATAAGCATCTCTAGATATGTAGTTGATAAAAACCTGACACTAAATCCCAGGTTGTGCAGCCTACTCTTCCTTTAGCCACTTTCAATGTCGAGATCACGTTGGGCAGTTTCACACTAATCTCTATCACTCAAACAGAACACGAATCCCCAAATGGATTCCCTCATCTCGAACAGATTTGGAACCACACATCGATTCCAACCTCTTAACGAGTTTCACTTCCAAGAGATAAAATGTGTATCTCAATCTTGAAGTGGTTTTCGATAAGTAAAACACCTATCGATCTCGGTCTCTTCAAGATTGAATTGACAAATTTGGTTATATTCAACAATAATGAGAACGATCGTATATGGAAACCAAGTCTAATAAACTTGTCACTTTTTCGATATTTTCATCTCACATCATCTCTCGATCAACGGTGAAGCAAGTAGGTAGAGCTCTACTGCACATATCCTTACTTGAACATTAGTATTAACTCCCATAGATAGGCAAGCTTACTTCATCGACGTTTAATGCTAAGTATACGACTAAATGACTTTTACAAACGAATAAACATACAAAGCACGATGAAGTCATATAAAACAATTAAGTCGCATAAGAGATTTCTAATCCTTTTTTTAACTAATCTTTTATTGATTACTGCTTTTATTAGTAAAATTTCTTTTATCTAATAAAACATTGTTTATCAATTTTTACTATTCATTTATACTCATTTTAATACTTCAAAAAGTATTCATATATTCGTCTCAAATGGTATAAGTATATTCACAAATCACTAATAAGATTTCTTACTTTAGAGCTTTGCTTTTCCTATCTTTTTCCAAAAGATTCTTCGTTTATAATCTCTTTCAAAATATCCATTTTAAGCATAAGTAATTTCACAAACACATTCAAAAGGTTTAAGACTAATGTTACTTAAACATTATCACTACAAACCTAAAACCATTTCACTCATGCTTGTCTTTAAAACATTCATTTAAAGATCTATATAGATTCATAAGTATAATAAAAAAGGGTTAAATAAAAATGTTATTAACATATTGTCACAAAAAACCCTATTTCATAAATGAGTAACAAACACATTTCTGGCTTAACTACTCCTCGATCAAGAGGAAAGTGGGTAAGTTAAAGCTCTAGTCCTCATATCCATACTCGAACAACAATCTTAACTTTCACAAAAGGATAAGCTTACTTCATCGGCCTTTAGCGTTAAGCGAAGTTAATTAATTTTCAAATAAATACGTAGAAAACAAGACTAACATGTTTTCGATATTTCGACTTAACTATTCCTAGGTCAAGAGGGAAACCAGTAGGTTAGAGCTCTATTGCTCATATCCCTACTCCACATCAATCTTAACTAACACAAAAAGAGAAGTCTACCTCGGTGGCTTTTATTTTCAAGCCTAGTCAATTATCTTTTCAAAACCTATAAATACTTAAAAATACATGTAAATTGTAATGACCGTGATTTTTGAATTACTGTCGGAGTAAATATTTTGAAAAAAAAAGCTTGAAAGCAAGCCACAACAACGTAACATTCGTTCGAATTAATTATAAGATATTTGGTCTACATCAAATTTTCTAGCCAGTGCACGAATATCTCGTGAGAGTGCATGCAAATATAGGGTGCACGAAAGTTGTTTCTTTTCCCTGGTTTCACTGCGTACACGTAACGTATTGTGCATTTGTTTTTTTACCCAAGCCTTTTTCTTTAGTTTGTGAATTGCGTGCACAAGGGAAGTCAGGAGAAATAGAAGTCCAGGCTATTTTTGCCAAGTCCAAGCTTTTTATTTGTACGTGCTTATAGTCCAGACCATATTTTGTAATGCATTGCATCTAAACTTTGTATATGTTCACCAACTTTAATTAGTTACCGCATGTGCACTTTCAAGTCCAGGTCTAAATATTAAGCAAATATGAGAACATTTGCTGTCACCATGTTTCAAAAGTCAATGTGAACACATTACATTATTTTCCATCATCATTTTAGAGGCAGCAAGTACTCTCTTTCCACTTATGCACGTCTCCACATAAATGCATTTTACCAGAGATGTTTGCCAGTACATCTTCATCCTTTTATCTAGTTCACAAAAATGAGAAGTAGACTAAACATTTTTCTTTAGCTTTCGTTTCATTTTTCTTGAAGCTCTGTGTAAAGATTTTAATGGCAGCCAAATATTCGCTCTCTGTTGGATTCTTGTTGCAAAATGATTTCAAAACAAAACTAAGGTGAGTTTTAAACACACATTTCTAATTTAAGAACTATGTTGCCAAGATTGTTTATTTTCATGTGATATTTGCGTGCGTGTAACTTTATTTTTTTGCGCATGATATTTCTTTGTGGCATTAAGCAAGCTGCATGGGTCATTGTCCAAAATATTATATGCATGCGCAAAATGTGTGAGAAGCTGCCTATTCAACATTTAACTTCTTTAAGCAGTATGTATGTGAAATTATAGCATTCAAGCTTAAGTTTTGTTTTCTTTTTATGTATGAATATCTAATTATTGAGTGATCTGGTCATTTGATATTTGATTTAAGTACCTTTATGCATGCAAGATAAAAATGATAGCATGCCTGTCCATTTTCCTCTTCGTGTTGCGTGAAAATGTATGGTCAGTGTGCATGAAAACTAGCCCAGGTCACATTTCTTTGCAAATCTGAAGTGATGTGTGTGTCTAGTGTTGGATGCGTGCATGCATACTGTAAAATCATGTCCAGGCAGCGTTATTACATTTTCAGTTGTTGCCATTTAAAACAAACTTCAAGTAACTTTAATTTTCCATTTTATCCATGCCTGACGCGTTAACAATTGAGTAAGCATTGTAAAAAAAAAAGGGACAAAGAAGCTTAAATTTCGTTTTGCCTGTCGCTGTTTTAGTGTGGCCTTGCATTATTTAACTAAGTTGTTTAAAATGGGAACAAGGACACACGTCCTAATAAAATGATGAATATCAAGTTTTTTTTACTACATCCTATTGTCAATATGTCAAGCTATATGAAATAAAGTGATTTAGTACTTAGCTACTTTGCTGTGGTATGCGCACATACTATATTTGTTGAAATTGGTTATACATGCAGCTAGAGTCATTAATTTGCAGTGTATGAATGAAAACAAGTTCAAGTCATAACTTATTACGTACAAAACGTGTCCAGGCATATGAAAATGTGTCCAGTCACTTGCTTTTCACCTATGTATTTCTAGACCATGTGAAATTTGCAAGTCCAAAACTTATTTGATGCGTGCATAGTTCTTTTTCTGAACATACATCATTATTTTAGTTGCATGCAAATGGTGGTGTGCCATTTTGTAATTTGTATATTTGCTTTGAAAAAGTGTCCAGGCATTAAAGTTTTATAGTTGCACGTCCAGGTCATTTTGTAAATGGTTTATGCCTACAAGCCATGGTTTGCATTGTGAAAGAAATTAGTTTGCAGAATTTTATGCCAGGGCATTTTTAATTTTTCAACCCGAATGTTGTGTGAATGTGTATAAATCAAAAGTGCGTTCAAATATAAACATTTTCCAGGAAATGCAATATTTTGTAAAAATAGTAGCGCAGTCTACTATTTAATTTTTGTTGAACTGGTGTAATGTTTTAAAACCGTATTTTGCGCCGTTATTTTTACAACGGAAATTTTTACGCCGGCATTATATTTTTGAAGCGTATTGTTATGGTGACATTTTGACGAATAAAAATTACTGTTGTTTTGACATCACTAGCCGTCAATTTTAAAGTAGAATTTCAAGCGGTTATTCCGCAACACAGATTTGATATCCGTTTTTACGATGTTTTGTGAAGCGCAATTTCCTCGTCGAAATTGCTACAGATGTTTTAATCACGCATTTTAAAAATCGTTTTAAAATAAAAAAAATTCAAAATTTTTACAGTTTGCGCTTTAAAAGAATGAGAAAGCGATTTAAACGCTTCAGCAAAATTGAGGACTATGAACCCTTACTTTACTGATTCGGTTAATTCTAGACTTGTCCGTTTGAGAACATAAAATATGATTTATATAAAATACATAATTTTGCACTTTCAAAGAAACGATGAAGAGATTTAAACGATTTAGCAAAAGTGCAGAGTATGGAACCACACTTTTACTATTTTGGTTAATTCCGGACTCGTTAATTGAAATATTTGATGATTTTGTTTGGCTTTCGAGCCACTATGCTGGACCTTCGGGTCATATGATGGACCTCCGGGTCAAATACCAGTACTAGACCTTCCGGTCATATGTTGGACCTTCGGGTCATTTGTTGGGCGCCAAAATTATGATGACAGTACTTGGAAAGCTTCGACCATATGTTGATGCATGTGCAGCGTAGCTAAAACTCGTCATCTGCTGGGATCGATCCATCTTTTATGTTGATTTTCTAGATATCTTATTTGATTTCTATATTCTGCATATTGCTGTTTTGAATTTAATTGTGAATTTTGAAAGTTGATTTTGATAATGTTTAATGAGATTTCTTCCTTTAAACTATGCTGATTACTATGTTGTATAGTCTCACCCGAGACTATAATTTTGTGTATAGTCTCATCCAAGATTATAATTTTATGTATAGTCTCATCCGAGATTATAAATTTGCGCATTGCTGTTTTGAATTCAATTGGGAATTTAAAAGTTGATTTCGATGGAGTTTATATTGAGATTTCTTCATTTAAACTATGGTGATTATTTATGATGAATAGTCTCATTCGAGATTATTGATTTTGATGGAGTTTAAATTGAGATTTCTTTATTTGAACTATGTTGATTATCTATGTTGTATAATCTCATTCGAGATTATTACTATTTACTTAAGTGTTGTCTATCATACATTTATTTCTGAAGTTTAAATTGGACCGATCCATTTATTATTTTCTTTTAAATAATACTCGGGTCAGACCGAGTTATTTTAGGATAATTGCTATCTCTGATTCAGTTGTTGCTTCAGCTTTTGGGATTTCACTTCATCTTTTGTCTAGACTTCGAGTTGTTTCTTTTTGGGTGCTTTGACTCTCGTCTCATGTATGTTGATGACATGTAAATGTACATTTGGTTTATGTGAACTATCGATTGTTGTAGCATGTATTTCAGACTTATCTTCCGCTATATATCTGATATTTCTGTTCCGATGTGATTATACTATCAGTGTTGTTGTTATTATGAGTTGTTCTGAATTTTTCTTTAGCCACTGTAGTTTCGTTTTAGATTTGGATTGAATTTATATCTTTGGAAGCAACTTACACAACTCCTATCGATGTAGTCAATACTCGTCTAAGGCATAACTTACGAATGGTCACTTTTAACAAGCCTTATTCTTCGCAATAGCAAACGTTATTCCTTATAATAACCTTTGTTATTGTAAGCATAGAGGTGGGGCGTCACAGCTTGATATCAAAGCCAGGTTTTCAGGACAAATTATAATAAACATAGAACAGAAACAGATTGGAACATGTGTTATAACTATTCGAGGGTTTTGTTCGTGGCTTTCTAATCGATTCTTTCATTGTTCTTAAACCTTTATCCTCTTTACATATTGGAGTATGTCTAGGGATAAATCTCCTATCCCCATAGTATTCCATTTGTTAAATTCCTTATCAATCTTGCTTGTAGTTTCCTTGAGTTAAAATAAGGAAAGTCCTCTGTTTTTTATTGTCCAACTGCTCCTAAGGGTTTCAAATCTGGAAAGCTTAATGTTGCTTAAGCTTCTGGTGATTCTTCTCAGCCTAAAGATATCCTTCCTTCTTTTTTGGAAGGTTTTATTTTATTTCGTGGTCGTTCTATTAGAGTTCTTTTTGATACTGGTGCATCGCATTCATTCATGTCGAAGAAGCTTGTCGATGTTATTCCTTTGGATGTTGTTATTCTTTGCGACCCTTTGAGGATGGTAAATCCTATTGGTGGATCCGCTACTCTTGGTTTGTTGTGTGTTGATGTTGAGATTATTCTTTGTGGTTTTTCCTTTCATGCGAACCTGCATGTTATGGATCATCTTGGTTCTGTTATGATTTTGGGAATGGATTGGCTCGTCCGTTATGAAGTTCAATCCTATGTCCCGAAAGAACTTTATATCTCAAGCATCCCGATGCTATTGAGCAGTTATCTATTATATTTCGAAGCATGGACCATACTTCGAATGTTATGATTTCTTCCTTCGAATCGGAGGATGTCTTAGCTAATATTCCGGTTGTTTGTGATTTTTCTAATGTCTCCGAGCCTATTTCGAGATTGCCGCCGAAGCGGGCAATCGAGTTCTGTATTGATCTTATCTATGGTGCTCATCATGTCAGTCGTCCTCCCACGAGGATGTCTGTTAAGGGAAATGAGAAACTCAAGCATCAATTATCTGAGTTGGAAGCCTAGCATTTTATTCAAACTAACTCTTCTCCTTGGGGCGCCGCCGTTGTCTTCGTTATGAAGCCAGATGGTACTCTTAGGCTTCGCATTGATTATCGCAAGCTTAACGAGCTTACTACCAAAAATTAGGTATCCATTACCTAGGATCGACGACATGTTCGATCAATTAAGTGGCGCTAAGCTCTTCTCCCAATTCAACCTTACCAATGGTTTTCTTTTGGCTATGAGTTGCGGAAGTTAGCATTCCGCTTACCGCATTCCGCATTCGTTATGATTCTTATGAATAACTTATTATATCATTTGGTTTGCCCAGCTTATTTCATCCATTTTATGAATCGAATATTCTACGAATATCTCAATGACTCCATTTGTGTATTTATTAATTTTGGATGAAACAACAATTTAAAATTCTGCAAATCTTTTTCATAACATTTATTTACAAGTATAATTGGATTTGTGTTTATCATATAGAAGATGATTTTGTGATTGTACTACCCATTTAGTGCTTTAAGAATTCTGGTCGATGCCCTTGATCAACGTTATCGATAGGAATTTCCTAAACTCTTTGATGAGACAATTTGACACAATAAATTTTTTAAAAGTAAATTTTTCTAGAAAATGATTTCATAAAGATAATTGTAATTTTGGAAGTTTTAGCTTTTCGGGAAAGAAGATTATTTGAAAGAACTCTTTTTCGATACTCTTATCCTTGTGGTTTCCGAAGGGAACCAAGATCTCATTATTTGTACCTATACTAGTCGTACTGGTTTCGTTGCTGTTCTCGTGCAAAAAGATAGAGTAGTTGCCTATGCTTCTAGACAAGCCTAACGAGATTCGTTATGTTACCCATGATTTGGAGTTAGCCGCTATAGTCTTGCTCTAAAGATTTAGCGACGTTATTTATTGGACGAGCGTTTTGTTCTCTTCACTGATCACAAATCTCTGAAGTATTTATTTACTCAGAAAGAGCTTAATATGAGGCAACAGCATTGGCTCGAATTTCTTACTTCATATGATTTCGATATTCAGTATACCCCTAGTAAGGGTAATCGAGTTGCTGATGCGCTTAGTCGCAAGCAGCAAGTTGTTGTTTCCATGATGCTAGTAGAGTGGAATATGTTGGAAGCTTTATCTCATTGTGATATTAGAGATTGTCCTTCGGTTTCTGATTCTTCCGTGTTTTATTAGCATGGAAGCTCATTCTAGTTTGTTGGATCGTGTTGTCGATGCCCAGAAACAAGATTCAAATATCTCTTTTCTTATTCAGAGTTGTAAATCAGAATCCTGAAGTGATGATCTAAAGGATTTCGATATTGATATTCATGGTTGTATTCGGAAGAAGGGAAGGTTGATCGTGCCTAGTGTTTATAATCTTAGGAATGACATTCTTGAGAATTGTCATCGTTCTAAGTATACTATCCATCCGGATAGTAGTAGGATGTATGCTGGTATGAAACGCTTATAATTTTGGAAAGGTAGGAAGCGTGACGATGCAAGTTATGTGAGTTGTTGCATGACTTGTCAACTTGTTAAGCAGAACACCATCGTCCTAGTGGTCTTTTGCAGCCTCTTGAGATTCCGTTTTGGAAATGGGATCAAATTTCTATGGACTTCACTATTGGTCTACCTCGTTTGAGGTCGGGCTATACTAGTGTTTGGGTAATTGTTGATCGTTTGACCAAATCAGCCCATTTAATCCCTATCAAGCCCAATCGGACTACTTCTTGACTTTGGTGGTAGTAAGGAAGACCACGTACCTCTTGTCGAGTCCTCTTATAACAACAGCTTCCAATCCAATATCGATATGGCTCCTTTCGAAGCCCTTTATGAAAGACCGTGTCGATCACCATCTTGTTGGTTAGAATCCGGGGAGGAGTTAGTTCTCGGCCCCGATTTTATTCGTGAGTCTTCTGAGAGGATCGATATTATTAGATAGAGAATGAAAGAGGCTCAAATTAGAAAGAAATCTTATGTCGATCATCGTAGGAAGCCTTTGGAATTTTCTGTTGGCAACCGCGTATTCGTTCGTGTTTCTCCGATGAAGGGTGTGGTGTGTTTTAGTAGCTCCGAGAAATTAGCTCCTCGATATGTTGGACCGTTTCTTATTACGGAACGCGTTGGCCCTGTTGTTTATCGTGTATCGCTACCTATCCAGTTTGCGGGAATTCATGACGTATTTCATGTATCCCAGCTTCGTCGATGCCTTCGAGATTCGGATTCTATTATTGATCCTATATGTTGCAAGATCTTGAGATCTCACCCGACTTGTCTATGGTGCAAAATCCTATTCGTGTGCTAGCTTCGGAGGTTAAACGCCTTCGGAATAAAGAAGTCCCGCTTGTGAAAATTCAATGGTCCGCAAACCTCAAAGACTTCGCTTGGGAAACCAAAGAATTCATCGAGCATTCTTATCTTGGTTTTCTCTCCTCTTCGGATGGGTGTGAGCATTCTTATTCATATTTTATATTTTAGTCTTTGTTGAGATGAATTATTTGTGTATTGACTGCTTCTAGTATGAAAATTGCGGGGGCGCAATTTTTATAAGGGGGAATCTATGACGACATGATTTTTGAATTACTATCGGAGTAAAAAAAATTTTTAAAAAAAAAGCTTGAAAGCTAGCCACAACAATGTAACATTTGTTCGAATTAATTATAAGATATTTGATCCACATCAATTTTTCTAGCCGGTGCATGAAAGTCTCGTGAGAGTGCATGCAAATATAGGGTGCACGAAAGTTGTTTCTTTTCCCTGGTTTCACTGCGTACACGTAACGTATTGTGCATTTGTTTTTTTACCCAAGCCTTTTTCTTTAGTTTGTGAATTGCGTGCACAAGGGAAGTCAGGAGAAATAGAAGTCCAGGCTATTTTTGCCAAGTCCAAGCTTTTTATTTGTACGTGCTTATAGTCCAGACCATATTTTGTAATGCATTGCATCTAAACTTTGTATATGTTCACCAACTTTAATTAGTTACCGCATGTGCACTTTCAAGTCCAGGTCTAAATATTAAGCAAATATGAGAACATTTGCTGTCACCATGTTTCAAAAGTCAATGTGAACACATTACATTATTTTCCATCATCATTTTAGAGGCAGCAAGTACTCTCTTTCCACTTATGCACGTCTCCACATAAATGCATTTTACCAGAGATGTTTGCCAGTACATCTTCATCTTTTTATCTAGTTCACAAAAATGAGAAGTAGAGTAAACATTTTTCTTTAGCTTTCGTTTCATTTTTCTTGAAGCTATGTGTAAAGATTTTAATGGCAGCCAAATATTCGCTCTCTGTTGGATTCTTGTTGCAAAATGATTTCAAAACAAAACTAAGGTGAGTTTTAAACTCACATTTCTAATCTAAGAACTATGTTGCCAAGATTGTTTATTTTCATGTGATATTTGCGTGCGTGTAACTTTATTTTTTTGCGCATGATATTTCTTTGTGGCATTAAGCAAGCTGCATGGGTCATTGTCCAAAATATTATATGCATGCGCAAAATGTGTGAGAAGCTGCCTATTCAACATTTAACTTCTTTAAGCAGTATGTAAGTGAAATTATAGCATTCAAGCTTAAGTTTTGTTTTCTTTTTATGTATGAATATCTAATTATTGAGTGATCTGGTCATTTGATATTTGATTTAAGTACCTTTATGCATGCAAGATAAAAATGATAGCATGCCTGGCCATTTTCCTCTTCGTGTTGCGTGAAAATGTATGGTCAATGTGCATGAAAACTAGCCTAGGTCACATTTCTTTGCAAATCTGAAGTGATATGTGTGTCTAGTGTTGGGTGCGTGCGTGCATACTGTAAAATCATGTCCAGGCAGTGTTATTACATTTTCAGTTGTTGTTATTTAAAACAAACTTCAAGTAACTTTAATTTTCCATTTTATCCATGCCTGACGCGTTAAGAATTGAGTACGCATTGTAAAAAAAGGGACAAAGAAGCTTAAATTTAGTTTTGCCTGTCACTGTTTTAGTGTGGCCTTGCATTATTTAACTAAGTTGTTTAAAATGGGAACAAGGACACACGTCCTAATAAAATGATGAATATCGAGTTTTTTTTACTACATCCTATTGTCAATATGTCAAGCTATATGAAATAAAGTGATTTGGGTACTTACGACTTTTCTGTGGTGTGCGCACATACTATATTTGTTGAAATTGGTTATACATGCAGCTAGACTCATCAATTTGTAATGTATGAATGAAAAAAAGTTCAAGTCATAATTTGTTACATACAAAATGTGTCCAGGCATATGAAAATGTGTCCAGGCACTAGCTTTTCACCTATGTATTTCTAGTCCATGTGAAATTTGCAAGTCCAAAACTTATTTGATGCGTGTATAGTTCTTTTTCTGAACATACATCATTATTTTAGTTGCATGCAAATGGTGGTGTGCCATTTTGTAATTTGTATATTTGCTTTGAAAAAGTGTCCAGTCACTAAAGTTTTATAGTTCCACGTCCAGGTCATTTTGTAAATGGTTTATGCCTACAAGCTATGGTTTGCATTGTGAAAGAAATTAGTTTGCAGAATTTTATGCCAGGACATTTTAATTTTTCAACTCCAATGTTGTATGAATGTGTATAAATCAAAAATGCGTTCAAATATAAACGATTTTCGAGAAATGCAATATTTTGTAAAAATAGTAGCACAGTCTACTATTTAATTTTTACTGAACCGGTGTTACGTTTTAAAAACATACTATGCGCCGTTATTTTTATAACGGAAATTTTTACGCCGGTATTATATTTTTGAAGCGTATTGTTTTGGTGACATTTTGACGAATAAAAATTACTGTTGTTTTGACTTCAATAACCATCAATTTTAAAGTGGAATTTCAAACGGTTATTCCGCAACGCTGATTTAATATCCGTTTTTACGGTGTATTGTGAAGCGCGATTTCTTCGTCGAAATTGCTACAGATGTTGCTGTTTTAATCACGCGTTTTGAAAATCGTTTTAAAATAAAATTGTTTTCAAAATTTTTATAGTTTGTGCTTTCAAAAGAATGAGGAAGCGATTTAAACGCTTCTGCAAAATTGAGGACTATGAACCATTACTTTTACTAATTCGGTTAATTGCGGACTTATCCGTTTGAGAACGTAAAATGTTATTTATATAAAATACATAATTTTGCACTTTCAAAGAAACGATGGAGAGATTTAAACGATTTAGCAAAAGTGCGGAGCATGGAACCACACTTTTTACTATTTCGGTTAATTCCGGACTCGTTAATTGAAATATTAGATGATTTGATGATTTTGTTGGGCTTTCTAGCCACTATGCTGGACCTTCGGGTCATATGATGGACCTTCGGGTCAAATACCAGTACTAGACCTTCGGGTCATATGTTGGACCTTCGGGTCATTTGTTGGGCGCCAAAATTATGATGACAGTACTTGGTAGGCTTCGGCCATATGTTGATGCACGTGCGGTGTAGCTAAAACTTGCCGTCTGCTGGGATCGATCCATCTTTTATGTTGATTTTCTAGATATCTTATTTTGAATTCTAGATTCTGCGTATTGCTGTTTTGAATTTAATTATGAATTTTGAAAGTTGATTTTGATGATGTTTAATGAGATTTCTTCCTTTAAACTATGTTGATTACTATGTTGTATAGTCTCACCCGAGACTATAATTTTGTATATAGTCTCATCGGAGATTATAATTTTGTGTATAGTCTCATCCGAGATTATAAATTTACGTATTGCTGTTATGAATTCAATTGGGGATTTAAAAGTTGATTTTGATGGAGTTTATATTGAGATTTCTTCATTTAAACTATGGTGATTATTTATGATAAATAGTCTCATTCGAGATTATTGATTTTGATGGAGTTTAAATTGAGATTTCTTTATTTGAACTATGTTGATTATCTATGTTGTATAATCTTATTTGAGATTATGATTATTTGCTTAAATGTTGTTTATCATACACTTATGTCTGAAGTATAAATTAGACTGATCCGTTTCTTATTTTCTTTTAAACAATACTCGGGTGAGACCGAGTTATTTCAGGATAATCGCTATCTTTAATTTAGTTGTTGCTTCAGATTTTGGTATTTCACTTCATCTTTTGTCTAGACTTCGAGGTGTTTCTTTTTAGGTGCTTTGACTCTCCTCTCATGTATGTTGATGACATGTAAATATACATTTGGTTTACGTGAACTATCGATTGTTGTAGCATGTATTCCAGACTTATCTTCCGCTATATATTTGATATTTCTGTTCTGATGTGATTATACTATCGGTGTTGTTGTTATTATGAGTTGTTCTGAATTTTTCTTTAGCCACCGTAGTTTCGTTTTAGATTTGGATTGAATTTATATCTTTGGGAGTAACTTATACAGCTCCTATCGATGTAATCAATACTCATCTAAGGCATAACTTACGAATGGTCGCTTCTAACAAGCCTTATTCTTTGCAATAGCAGACGTTATTCCTTATAATAAGCTTTGTTATTGTGAGCATAGAGGTGGGGCGTCACCTAAATAGGTTATAAATATCTATGTTAAACATTATTTGAAAACAACTAATTTATAATTTGATGAAAAATGTTTTATTTTATAAAACCTCTTTAATTTGAAAATACATATATAAATATTAAAAATATATTTAAACTTGAAACCAACTTTAAAATACTTTAAAATAAGTTAGAAAATATCTCTAAAAATATTAGAGAAAAATACCAAATTTGAATATCATTTTTCAACACTTGAAACCATAAGTAGCTTACTACAGCATTTATAAATGTTGTTAAAAGTCTTTGTTAAAAACAACATTGAAAAGCACAATCTTTACAACTAGTTTTAACCACTTTAACAAATGATTTAAGATTTTAAATTTATATAGTAAGTATCCTTAGGGTACTTAATGCAAGACCAGAACCCATCTCTTTAAAGTCTAATCCCGAATGATCATTAACAAATTCTCTAACGCAAGTACAGTTTTGACCTTGTGGACTCAAGTTAGATTTTGTGTTTTAGCACTAACACAGTTTTGCTTACCAATTAGCCTTGATGACTTCAAGTGGCAAGCATAGTTTTAAAACTTTTGACCTCATGTCCCAAATTATATTTTGTCTCCCGGCAACAAAGTAGTTTCTCTTAGCACTTAGCCAAAATGGCTTCAAGTAGTAAGCATAGTTTCAAACATTTTGTTCTCACAATCTTAAGTTAGATTTTGCCTTTCGGCACCAAATAGTTTTTTCTACCACTTAATCTAAATGATTTCAAGTGGTGAATGCAGTTTTCAAAACTTTTTGACCTCATGGTTCCAAACTAAATCTTCACCTTTCGGTTATTAAAACCTTTAAACATTTATCACTTGACTAAAGCAAACAGCTAAACCTTCGCCCCTAGGCACTGATTTCAAATTGTTTTTAAAATCTCTAGAAGAGGTTAGATCTTTATGAGTTGCATAAGTGAGGCAATGCTTTCGAAAGTTCGTAGAATACTATTTCACCCGAATGGAACAAATAAGCTAAGTATTATGCATAACATGACACTATTCTTTCCAAAGTACACCTCATACCAACCATATGAGGTGAAATTTGAGGGGCATGTGTTACACTATAATTTCCACGAAGTACAACTCATAAATATTTGGAAAGAAGCTTATTCGGCTTGTAATTCTAAGACCCATTGTTTATTTTTTAACGAGAGCTTAAGCTCCAGACTCAGTAGCCGAGAGCATGTAATCCGAAAGCATGAGTTAAAATGTTAGCTAAAATCAGGACCATTGTCCAACTAAGAAAAAAGGTTATTCAATGGTATTAGTTGCCGCCAAAAGCCTTTCAACAAGTATCAACAATCAAAGGCTCAGATAGCCCCAAACAGTGATCAAAGGTCAGGAAGAACGAAAGAAATCAAAAAAGCTAAATATTAAAGCGTCATGTCAGCAATCCACATTAAATCACTTTCAACCAGATAATGACAACCATTTGAATCAAAGCCACTTATAACAAGCCAGGTCTACAATCTAAGGAGAAGGCCCCCATCAATGGCACCATGGCATATTAGCTATAAATTGGCGGCAATCCCAAGGCACAAGGGAGCTTTCTGGCATGAAAAAGAACTAACATAAAATCGTATAGTACTTTCTTATATTAGATCTCTATTCAAAAACTCATTAATGGTGAAAATGTTAAGATTCAATATGATAATCCTCTTAGCTATATAAGGGTGACTAAATAAGGAAACGACAGTGGACGTAGGGACTCTTAGCCAGAACCACTATAAAAGTCTCAGTGTTATTTACTTTTCATACTTTAACATCTCGACATTTATTACCATGACTCTATAGTTAGATATCTTGTAACCCAAGTTTGACTGTATCATGCTTTAGTATTCTCATAACTGAAGTTAGCAATCAATTAGCTTTTAGAGTTATGATTCACACCTCTAAGTGTTGGTGTAGACGATATTCCACACTAATATTTTTGGCTCTAGAAGGAGGGCCTGAACCTCCATCATTTGTTTCCTCTTAGAAAATCCAATGACTCCCTCCCTCCAAACATAACTAACTTGAGACTGAGAAGCTAACCCCAAAGTTGCCCACCTAACCTTCTCATTTTGCTCATTGAAGAAGACAACTACGAGAGATTGGTTACCCTCATTTCAAAGAAAGAGAATGGTAAAGAATATGATCCTGTTTATGAATTTCAAGCTTATCAAATCAGGCAGCTTTCAGAAATCTCCAAGAATCATTTAATGAATCATCCCAGCTCTGAAAGATTATTAAGTCCCAAAGTAGTGAAATTAGGAACCTTTTCACCGAATAGTTGAAATATGAAGATTTGGTTCCTTTTGAAAAGAGAACCCTCCCAGATACTTAAGATGGTGGGTCTCAGAAGAAGTTGAAGCTTGATCGGGTCTTTACCCTACTTAATCAGAGCACGTCTCAAATATTCTTGGGCACTCGTGAAGACATCTCCAACACGGATTAGCCCCATCAAAGAAAGAAGACCCGAAGGTTGAGAAGTACCATGTCTATCATTTGATGAATGGGCATGAGATGGACAAATGCCGAAAGCTTTCTTACGAGATAGAGAAGTTTATATGAAAAGGGAGTTTAACCAAATTTATTAAACATTAGTTTGAATAATTAGTCTTGACATTATTTACTTTGTTCCATTTTATAATTTTAGGAAAATTCCATGTAACTCTTGCCAAATGAATGCATATGGCGCTTGTCTACCAAGAAGAAATTGCAAGAGGAATCTTTTTTATCAAACTCCCATGATTAAATGGAAGATGCTGAATTTATTAACATGCTCCTCAACCTCTTTCGTCAAGGTCTTAACTCTAAGGGGTACCCTATGATTTCGGATTTCAGGCTTCATCAATAAATCTCTTTTTTTTTTGGTGCATTCTTCTTTAGCATAACTCTGATTACCAAGTCTTTACTCTGAAGGTGCGTTCAAGTCTCGGTATTTATGGTATCTCTTTGGTATGTCCTCTCCCCTTATGAACTCTTGCATATCATACTTGCATTTAGGATTTAAGGACTGAAACCCTCCATTGACCTAACGAGATTAAAGAAGTGTTTCATTTTTCCAAAAATATTTATAAATAAAAATAATAATACTGATTCCATCAATAATCTTCTTTCTCAAACTTTCTGTTGAACAATGTGATTTTGAAAACTATATGATTTCTAAAGTCTTTTACAAAATAGTCTGAAAGCACTCTTTTCAATGGATCCATAATTCCCTTTTTCCAAGGTACAACTAGATTTTCATATGGCTGTTAACTTAAAATAGATTTTGATGGCCGATACCCACCAAAAGTGGTTGTAGATGGACGGTTCCCACAAAAAGTGACTATAGATTTAGGCCCAACGATAAGTTGGTAGACCTTGCTATAAGAGCACCCCCATAGTGATGCACTACAAAATGTAAGGCCATATCACCTGGGTTTAAAAAGACGTCAAAAATTAGAATTTATGCTGATAGTGAGTCATGGTCAAATGGAAGCATGCACCGGATAGTTTCCCAATTAGATCTAAATATTAAATAGATTTCCAATAATAGTGAGCCATGGTCAAGTAGTACCATGCACTGGATAGATTCCTAGTTAGATTAGAGTATTGGATAGCTTCCCATTAATAGTGAGCCATGGTCAAGTAGTACCATCACTAGGTAGATTCCTAATTAGGTTCCTAGTTAGATTAGAATATTGGGTATATTTCCAATAACAGTGAGCCACGGTCAAGTAGTACCCTATACTAGGTAGATTCATAGTTAGATTAGAGTGTTGGGTAGATTTCCAATGATAGTGAGCCATGACGAGCAGTGTCGTGCATTGAGTAGATTCCTAGTTAGATTAGAATGTTGGGTCAATTCCTAATAATAGCAAGCCACAATCAAGAAATATCATGTATAAGTTTAGGATTGGAAGTATTCCTAATAAGATTAGAATCCAAGAAAAAAGTTCTGAAGTTAAGAAATTTAGTAGATTCACGATAAACAAGGAAGAACTTCCTGTTTATGCCACTAGGCTAGCCTTAGATGAGAATCAAGCAATAGAACTAGGTTGAGTAAAAGATATGGTTTCGACAAAAGTGTACCAAGGCAAAAATACCATACAAAGATAAAATTCTAAGGCACACACAAACAAAGTGACGACTTAAGAAATAAAATCAAAAGGAATAAAGTTCTTTTACATAAAATTTCTCCAAGAAAATGTTATAAGGGATAAGCCGAGAAGGATGCCTAAATTAGTAAATAGATGATATTACAAAGATCGGAGTACAAAATTGAGAGCATCAAAGGATAAAGTGTGAAAATGAAAGGAAAATATCATTCCCAAATAAGCAAGCCAAGATGGTAAGTGAGGGATCTCAGAAATAATCTTAGCGTTCATGATCTCGAAAGGAATTTATTAACAATGTCATCCCTAGCCTCCTTCCTCCTCTTCATCGAAAAAGGATTACGACATCACTTCCTGAGGTTAGAATTGATTTAGGGCTTAATCCTCTCTAAAGAGAAGCATATATTAATTTTTAGACCCAACACTGAATTAAGGAAATCGATCTTAATCTCAAAGGCCTTAAGAGTTACTTTTAGTTATTAAGTTCGGCTACTTTGTCCTCGTAAGATTGGTAAAGAGAAGCATGGTATCGTTGAGTTTTCGAGTAGTTTAGGCAAGGTACTTCTTAAGCAACATCGACTTAAGATTAGTAAAGGGAAAAGATTGGAAATAAAGAAGAACTACACATCAGCTACTCTAGTTTGGGACATCATACAGAAGTCACATAGTATAAGGTTAGATGGAAATTAAAGAATTACAAAGTCATTAAGAAAGTTTTGGTCGAACGAAAATTATACAAGCCAAAAGTTATATTGTTATAAAAAAATCTATAAAAAAAATTCTTCATTAAGCGTATCATCAGAATGATCCTCTCGTACCTCCTATTCAGAAGAAGCCGCTTCCTCCTCCTCCTCTACCAGGGTCTCGGCTTCATCCAACACCATGGTCTTGGTTTCTTTTACCTTCTCACGTTTCTTATACCTTTTAGCAAAGTTAGCCTCTATTGTGGTAGAGTTGTTCCTAAGATAGGCTAAGAAGTAAGTCATGTTTTGATCTCGTGGTGAGCATAAGTATCAAATAAAACTTGGAAAGCCCATCTGTTGGCCTCTCTCTCATGCTTATCTCTAGAAATATAATGTTCTTTATCAACCATCCTGCCTCAACTTTCTCCTGCCTCTTGTCCCTTTCCTTCAAGGCTTTATCAAGCATCTCAATCTTATGATCCTTCTCTCCCGTAGTTCTACCTGATTCCTCACTTGAGTATTCGCCTCTTGAAATTTAGTGCTAAATTCAACAAACTCCATCTTCATCGCTTCGGTAGTGGCCACCATCTTTTGCATTTTCAACCACTCATATTGAAGGATAGAGATTTCTGCCATAGTCAAGTAGAAGTAAATAGACCAAGGGCACATATTGAAATCATAAGCTTACACAAGAATTTTTACTTTGATGCTTTCCTGGAGGCTATACTCGATTGCTGTTTGGATTCCTAGGGAAGAGATTGGAAGTCTAACACGTGCTTCAGTAATGGCATTGAAGATGTCACCTTCAAAAGCTGCTCTTGTAATCTCAATCGTTTGCTTGTTTTTCTCGACAAGTGGATCAAAGCCCTTTCCTTAGAGCTTTCAATTTTGGAAGACTAGGAAACTTTTTGCTCCATCGAGCCAAGAGTACCTTTATTAAAGGACAACAAGGCAGACCTTTTCTTATTCTTATCTTGGGAGCCAACCCTCTTAGAAGAGGAAGTCACTGCAACAAGAAAAAGGGATAAGGCCAAAATCAGAATCAAAACTAAGTAATACTGAGAGCATGGAATAAGTTAGCCTAATGGTTAAAGTATGGAACCCTCAATCTCGCTTTCCCTAGGACTAGATTCAGCTTCTTCCCCACTATTTAATAACCACAGTAGAAGCTTTTTCGAATTTCTAGATGGTTCAAGTCCGACAAATGTAGTAGGTGGAGGTATCAGGCCTTGAGCTTTTAGTTTGCTTTCGATAATAATTAAGTATCAGTATCGTTGTAGAGACGGAATGTTCATGACCTCCTTATATTTATCCTTAAATTGATTGATCATAGCTGAGTTGTCACTCTTCTTAGGTATCACTATTTGAAATATAGCAAAATAAAGAAGCATGACCTAGATTTGAAAAAAGAAAAAAGGAAAAAGGACATCCAGGGATATACCGGCACTATTAAAAGAAGTAACTGTTTGATCGGAAGAGGCCTTAACAAAGAACCATCGTGATGTTATTTTACTAAATGGATGCTTTAAGGGAGAAGGCCTTAAGAATTTGAGAAATTACATTGAAAATTATCCTATTGAATTAGACTCAAGCAAATTAAACACACACACACACACACACATATATATATCGGTAGTCTTTTTCGAGTATAATATCTTCATAGCCATTAAGGTTGAATAAGAAGTGGCTAAAAGTTGAAAGGTATTAATGCAGCAGAACTCATGGACCTCAACAAATAGAGGGGATAAAGGAAAGAGAATCCCATGTTCTAGATATTCTATGGAGCACACAAAATAGCCTACTGTAGGGTTACTAAAGTGCATCCTATAGCCGGGAGCGATCGCCCCAATTCCTGTGATCCTAGAAGAAGCCAAAACCTCATTAAGAGCTTACAAAGTTTTAATAGGGGCATCCATTTCCAACCCAAGAGAAGGGGGCTAGATATATAATTATGAAATGAAAAATCAGCATTTTCCTAAGAATAAGAATTAAGCAGGTTAAAGCTAGCAAACTCTAGAATCTAATCTTTTGAAAAGTAGTAAAAAAAAGGAAGGTTACTGATGGTTACATTAACGATCTTAGTAAGAATAATAAAATTGAAAAAGAAAGATAATAGCTTGAGAACGAATATCGGAAGAAGAATCGAAGAAGGCTTGGAAATACCAATGGTAATTTCACAATTTTGCATAGATAAAAATAAGAGAGAAAGCAGAAAGATTGTTAATATTAAAAAGTGCAGCATAGATTGAAGAGAGAGGTCTTTCTCACCGTAGATCTCATTTAGCAACTACCCATAAGTGGAATGTCAAGAGATTTCCTCAGATGCTAGATCATCCTTGCACAAGAAAAGAAAGGCACTTTTTTTAAGATAACCAATCAACTATTGACACTAGTACTCACATTTAATGAAGACCAGAACCCATCTCTTCAAAGTCTAATTCCAAATGATCAATTATAAATTCCTTACCACAAGTATAGTTTTGATATTACGATCTCAAGTTAGATTTTTCCTCTCGACACTGAAGCAGAATCGCTTATCACTTACTCTAGATGAGTTCAAGTGGCAAGCATAGTTTTCAAAAAAATTGACCTTACGGTCTCAAATTATATTTTACCACTCGGCAAAAAAGTAGTTTTGCTTGATACTTATGCTAAATGGCTTCAAGTAGTAAGCAAAATTTCAAACATACCGACCTCACAATCTTAAGTTAGATTTTACCTTTTAGCACCAAACAGTTTCGTCTACCAGTTAATCTAGATGGTTTCAAGTGGGGAACGCAGTGTTCAAAACTTTTTGACCTTATGTTCCCAAAATAAATCTTCACCCTTTGGCTATAAAAACCTTTAAATATTTACCACTTGACCAAAACAACCAGCCAAGCCTTCACCCCTGGGAACTGATTTCAAATTGTTTTTAAAAACCTCTAGAAGAGGTTAAATCTTTACAAGTTGAATAAGTGAAGCAATGCACCCAAAAGTTCTTAGAATACTATTTCGCCCGAAAGCTTAGAATCAACTTTCAAAATGGGGATGTTCCAAACAAGCCAAGTATTAAGCATGACATGGCATGACACTATTATTTCCAAAGTCCAACCTTATACCAACCATATGAGGTGAACTTTGAGGGGCATGTGTTACAATATAATTTCCACAAAGTAGAACTCATGAATATTTGGAAAGAAAGTTCTTCAATTTGTAATTCAGAGACCCATTGTTTAGTTTTCAACGAGAGCTTAAGCTCTGGACTCAGTAGCCGAGAGCATGTAACCCGAAAGCTTGCCTTAATGATTTTCGGTAACATTATTGATATTTATTTAAAGCATTTATTTTTGTAAACATTTTTTCGAATCAATTTTTCCATCATTAGTTA
The DNA here is from genome assembly GCA_030765085.1 of Allium cepa. Taxonomy (NCBI): domain Eukaryota; kingdom Viridiplantae; phylum Streptophyta; class Magnoliopsida; order Asparagales; family Amaryllidaceae; genus Allium; species Allium cepa. The sequence goes on from CM060931.1 coordinate 58,379,433, forward strand.
TGATTTAAAGGGGGTTAACATGGTTATTAAATCATTTTAATAACGTTTAATCCAAGATGCAAACATTTAAATAATTTAGATATTTAAATACAAAGTAGTCGAAATTTTGGGTCGTTACATAAATTCAACAATGCTAGCATAACTACTAGTCAAAATTCCATATAATAATATAAATCATATAATCAAAATATATCGGGATAAGCCTCTCTATTCCTACCCTTTCTATCCCAAGTAAATTCTTTCTCATAGTCGCTCCACTGGACCTTTACTAACTTGACTATCTTATTCCTTAACTCCTTCGTTATTTTATCAACTACACAAATATGTGGCCTAATGATAGTTATATTAGGTTCCATTGCTAAGTCCATTTATTAGACTTTGAATTTCATAATATTCACAAGTCTAGTTACAAGCAGATGAGCTAGGCATAGTCAAAGAATAAACGATTTAAAAATAAGCCTCCAAATTGCATAAAAAATAAATTAGTTTACTAAGGTAGTCCTTAATCTTTAATATATAACAATAACTATTGAATTCACTATAAATGTTTTTTCTGAAACAACCTGTATGGTTGAATTTATTAAAATATATCAAATAAGAAACTATAAAGCAGACAACTGCTCTACCAATAAAATTTCTAGCTGGCTCATTTCAATTTTTTTAATATCCAAAAATAATTTAGATATTATCCTTAGTTTTTGAAATGTTTAACATAAAGAATTTAAGTTTTAACCTTTTTTATTTTCATTGTATTAGAAACTAATAGATTGATCATATTCAAAGAACAAATGATTCATATATAAGCCTGTAATTACATAAAAAAAAGTAACGTAATTTTATATGGTTAACATTAGTTTTTATATATAACAAATAAACATTGAATTAACTTTCAATATTTTAATTATGCATCTAAAACCATGATCCAGACATAATTTATAAAAAATACTCTGTACAAACTACTAAACTTAGAAAAAAGAAAAAAGTAAATAAACTATCAATATGTTATAATTTCGGTTCTAAATCTTGTACATGTTTTTCTCTTTTGGTAATAAATGTAATTGAACTAAAAAGTACTTGAGATAATTCAAAGAAAATTGTTTATAAAGATGGAAGATAAAGAATGAATTATATATAGTAATAAAAAATTCTAGTTAATTGAGTAGGAAAGTGAGTTAAATATCCTCTACCTTCAAATCAAAATTTCCATCAGACCGTGTGACCAGACTGTTTTTGATGACTGAATTATGTAATTGAAATTGTGACCGAGTTTTGAGATCTACGGAGTTCAGGACTAAACAGTAAATGAAATGAAAAAAGGAAACATATAGGCTGAAGATTTGATAGAGATTTAACTTTAATATGTATAGTAGAAATTATGACGCCATTTTGAGTTTATGTGAAGCTTGAAGTTCAAGTGAAAATTTGAGTTAAGTAACAGAAGAAAGAGATCATCAAAATTATTTCAAAGGGGAAAAAGAATTTTTTTTCTTAGGGATTGAAGTACATAGACATTTTTAATTGGATGGAATGGAATGAATGTAAAATGGGTAAACTAACTAAAGGGAATAATTAAATGGGGAACGATTCGGTTAAGGGGAATAAAATTTATGGAGAAATCTCTACAAAAGTCAAGATTTGATAAAGGGGTAAACTTTTAAGTTGTACTAAGCTTTTTATATAGAATTATCACAAAAATTTAATATTACCCTTCATTTTATGCGAAACTATTTTAATTTTCCATTCATGCCATTTTATTCTAAAACAAATGCAATATTGATATTAGTTTGTTTAAACAAATATAAAAATATTAATTTAATGGATAATTGCATACCTTTTTTTAACTTTGATCAATATAAAATATCTTAAATATCTTCCAATGAAATCATTAAATATTGAATATGTGATATCCCGGAATTTTTGACAATATCAATTTAATTATCTGTATTAAAAATTAAATTGATTTGATAATTTTTGTTAACAAAATTTGGATTGATTTAATAATCTTCTTTTAATAAATATTTAATTGGTGAATTTATCTTTTAATAGCTAATAAATTGGTTTCTATTTAAATGAATATATTGTATGTATATATTGGTTTAAATTTAATAAATGAATCTTGATTTCAAATTATAAAATATATATTTAATAATTTGGAAATTATGATTTAAATTAATATTGAGCTTTTAAAAGCTATTTAATAATTAACTATATGGTTTTAAATTCTTAAGGTAAGTGATTAAATTTGTTTAAATTGATTTTTAGCTTAAGTTTAAATTTAAATTATTTAAAAATCAGGTTTATTTTGATTTCTTTTTAAATATAGCTTGATAAGATAAGTAATTTATTAATAAAGAGATAATTTCTTTTATAAATTATTTTAATTTGATAATGAGTTATTTTTAAATAATATTCATAATGTATTGTTTTACAATTGGATTCTTCATAAAAATAGAAATTGATATTTCAAATCGAATTGGTATATATATAACTTGATTTTAAAATTTGAATTTTAGAATTTGACTTGAATTTGAATTTAAAATTTTGAAATTCGAAGTATAGATTTTAAATTGTTCTGGATTTTAAAATATTTGCATAAACTTTTATTCATATATATAATTGGTTTATTTCTTTTGAAATTATTTATATATATAAATACTAATTAACTAATCCATTAAGCTTGATCTTGTATTAATCTTTCATTAAACATTTAAATTAAATACTAATTACTTTAAAAAGACATGTGTTGTTTTCCTAAGCTTTATATAACAAGTGTTAAGTGATAAACATTCCAATTTGACAAATGTTAAGATGATTTACAAGTGTCCTTATTTATTTTCATTTTCTTTTATTTTATTAAATCACAAAAAATTCACTTATATAAATACATTTGTCTCTTACCTTTCTTCCTTTTTCTATCTTCATAATTCAAAGTTAAGAAACAAATCTGTGAATAACTTATAACCATTTCTAAAATCAGTAACCATCTTCAAACATGCAAACCAAAAATCATTTCCCTGTAAATCTAAAACCTGTAACATTTTCCAAATCCTCTGATCAAACAAGCAAATCTGAGATCTGTTCTAAAGCAACTACATTTTCAATCAAAGAGCATTTCTGGTTGATAAAGACTGCAATTTGAAACCTGTACATGCAAAGCAAATCTGAAGTCTGTTCTAAAATCTAGAGGCATGCAGTTTTAAATTTTTAAAGCAAGCAACTCAGTTTTTAACAAATAAGCAAAAATATTCCAGTTTTCAAAGCTGTTTTCAAATCAAACCTGAAGCTCTGTCGTCTTTTATCTAGTGAGGAACTTTTAAACATAAAATAAATTTGGTTGCATGCTAGTATGGCTGAAATGAATAAGTATTACATGTGTATATAAGTGAAACTCGTTGTGATTATTAATAGTATGCATGTTGTTTAATATATGTGCTATGTTCTGTTTTATTTTCCCAAGCTCAAAAATTCCATTTAAATCCTTACCACTTGATCTAGTTCTTGATAGGATTTAGTTTATAAACAAAAGATGTTTGATTTAACATAGATTAAGGTTTAAAATTTTAATCAAGTCAAATTAAAACCTGATGGTCTCTGGAAATATAAAAACAACAGTGCATGATAAATAATGTGAAACTTTAAACTTTTTAATTTATAAATTCAGTATTATAAACTGAATACATAAACAAAAATATGATTTTTAAAACAAGAATCATAATTTTTAAATTGGGAATGAAAGTGCAGTTCTGGAATGAACTGGAATGGGACTTTTGGGATTTTTGGGTGATCTCTGCAATCTAGAAGGTCGAGACTTTGGGTAATGATGGAGGATTGATCGTAGTTGATAGGAAAAATACTGGACGGTGATGAAATTCATCGAGGAAGTTGCAGTAGTGGAATCTCTTCTGGAACCCTAGTTTTAGCTAGGCTTAGGGAAATCGATCACTACGTCTTCTACAATCGATCGAGTGCAATGAGGTTTTGTGTGATGATAGTTTGGTCGTAGATGAGGTCAGGGCCGGAGTTGCAGAATCTACGGTGGTCGGAGGATCAAAGGCGAAGCATTTCCAAGTTTTTTTTATTTGTTGTTCCAGTTGTTTCCAGGTTGAATGTAGCACTCAAATTTGAATTCGAGTTTGGATGGACGATCTGATGCCTATGATCAGGTTAGAAGGTGACCGGCGTCATGTCGAAGGCTTCGGTGGTGGCCAGAGATGACCAGCGGCACAGTGCATGTGCACGGTGAACAGATGTTCTGGTGGTTTTGGATTTGGGTTGTTCTCGAGTTAGTTTGTGTTGACTCAAAGTGTTGGGTAGTTTTGCTCGAAGCAGTGGGGTTTTTGACTCGAAGCAGAATGATGGTGGCTCGGGTTAAGTAATTGTAACAGGTTTTAACAGGAACCTGTTGTTAAGTTTTTAAATTTTTAAAATGACATTTAAAAGCTGAGTTTAAATGTAAAGTAAAGTTTTAAACAAGTTTAAATCTGGTTCAAGTTTAGTTTGAATCTCAGTTTTTAAAATAAATAAATTTTTAAAATTTAAATTGTTTAACTACTTTAAAATGGTTAAATGTTTTGAATTTTAAAATAAAGTTTCAATTGAAGTAAGTTTAAATCTAAGTTTAATCTGGATTCAGATTTAAATATGTATTCCCAATTTTAAAATGAAAGAAAGTTTTTAAACTTAAATTTTTTTTAAACAACGAATGTCAAAGTATATTTTTAAATTGATTTGAATTTTAAACTAAATTGGTTTTTAAATTCTTTTAAACTTCTTTATAAAATGAATATTTCTTTAACATGTGAAATTAAAGGCTTTTGAATTGTTTTTAAACTTTGTTAAGTAATTTGTATTCAGTTTAAATCTTAAATTTAAAATGAAATTTAAAAGTAAATTTGAAAACAAATTGTTTTTAAATGCTTTGTTAATGATAATTTGATCATTAATAAGAAGAATGTTTTTATCTTTAAATAAGTAAAGATTTAATGATTTGTAATTCATTAAGTTATTTAAATTGGTTAATTTATTTATTTATTTATTTATTTATTTAATGATTTGGATTAATTAAATAAGTAATTAAAGGTTTAAATTAATTAAAGTTTAAGATTAATTAATTAAGGATAATTAATTAAGGATAATTAATTTGTAATTAAGGATTATTATTTAGATTTTAATTAATGATTAAGATTAATTAATCAAGTAATTAAGGATTAATTAAGTTACAGTTAACACTTAATTAATTAAATAATTAGAGATTAATTAATTGATAATTGAAGGCTAATTAATTTGTAACTAATAATGATTAATCTAAGTTTAATTACTTAAGAAAAGTAATTAAAGAATTATTAATGGTTATAAATGAAGGTCATTAACTTGAGATTATTGAATAATTAATTAATGTGGTTAATTTTAATAATTAATTAGATTAATTAATTTAATGATAATCATTTGTGAAATTGTTTAAGTATAATCACTTAATGGAGTAATTAAGGAATTATAATGTAATTAATTGAGATTAATGTATTTTTTTAAATTAATTAATTAAGTTTAATTAATTTTAATCACTGGATGATTTGATAATAATTACTTAATGTAATTAATGAAGTGTAATTACTTAGTGAAGTAATTAGTAATGGTAATTACTGGATGTAATTAATTAAAGATGATTTAATAGGGTTTAAATTACTTTGTGTAATTAATCAAGGGATTAATTAAGGATAATTAATTAGGAATAATTTATTTATTTAATGAAGTAATTAAGGGTGGCTAATTATTGAATGTGATTGATCAAGAGTGATCAATAATTATGGTTTAATTAAGATTAATTGCTTAATGTAATTAATTTAAAGAAGATAATTAATTAAATGTAATTAGGGATCATTAATTTATATAATTAATGATGTAATTAAGGTTGATTAATTAAGATTAATTAATCAATAGTAAGTGATTAAAGGGTAATTAATTAATGTAATTAATTAAGAATTAATGTAATTAATTATAGTTAATTAATTTATGAAGTAATTAAAGGTTAATTACTGTTTTTGGTTAAGGATAATTAATTTGTGAAATTAATTAAAGGACGATTACTTGAATGTAATTAAAGAATAATTAATCAAGGGTGATTAATTAAGGTGGATAATTAGATGGTGATTAATTAATTGATTTATAATCAATTTAATTGTTATGTAAGCAAGATTTTTAAAGATGAAGTGATTAATTTAATTTACTTTAAATTAATTAGAGATGCAAATAATTAATTTAATTCATTTTAAATTAATTATAAATAGTGTGATTTTTAGATCATTGCTTATGTATGTATGAATAATATTGATTGCCTTGAATGGTTTGTCATCTCAGATATGAGATAAGTAATGCTGTGTGATATGGATACTTTGATTAAAGTATAGTGATAATGTGGAGTATCTATTTGTGATGGTAATATGGATTATCTGTTTATAATGATAATATGGATTATCTGTTTGTGATGATAATGTAGCTTATCTATTGTGGTATGTGAATTATCTATCTATGTGTATATAGATAATGAAATTGAATTGTTTTAAGATTTAAAACAACTTGGCCTTAAAAGATACGTTTTGGATTTCGATGAGACCAGGATCGGGCTTCCAGATTTGGATATCCAAAAACCACATCGATCCAAATTAACGATAGGTCGTGAATCGCAAGTGAAGATGAAGATTTAGAGTGCAAAGGTTATCGTCGTTAACTCTGAGGGTGATTCCAAAATGAGTGTAACGAGATAATGCCTTCGGTTTCGTTCGAACCCGGAACGAACTTGTATGGATTGAATGCTTTCAGCACATCGTCAGGTGGACGATGAACATTCTAAGTGATGAGTCCTATAAAGGTAATCGTAGCCTCAAGCCTCATCAACCGGGAATGGCTAAAACAAGGGAGGTGCAGCAAGGCTAAGTGAGTCATGCCCAAGTAGGACGAGATTTTCCCCCTGTCTAGAGGTCCCTTCATTTCGGCTGTGTGGGAAGTTGTGAGCTCTAACTGCCGGGGTTGTCTTGTTCGGGACTGTCCAGTAAGGGATGGTTCCGGCCTTGTGTGGCAGAGGATTGGGAGTAATCGTCGGTACGTTGATCTAGGCCATGTACTGTGATGGGTGGTACCCCAGTAGCCCTGCCATTGTATGGAATCCAAAATCCAATAAGTGCCATCGAATTTGATTGTATTACCCAATTTGTGGCTAGTATGCTGGAATTTAATCATGTAACAATTTCAGCTATTTTTTATTTCTTGAAAACCCTACACCTATTATAATATCATGGGATTTCCTATCAAATGTTTTGGTAAGCGTAAGGTAAAAACGTACCCATGTTTATGTGTGGGGAGTCTTACGTGATACCTTTTGTTTTCAAAGGTTTTTCAAAGTTAAGCAACCTTAACCTGTTACTCACACCAGACTCATGTCTGACCCGGAGTTTATTTTTGTTTTCTTAAACTCTTGGGTACTCACATTTTTACGAGTAGCCAAGGGATTCAGATTAGCTTTGACGAATTGTGGAGGAGCAATAAAGCAGGAGGCTTCAACGTGTAGATATATAGTGTTCCGCTGTGTTGATATCTGTATTGTGTATTGAGTTGTACAACTAGACAGGTGTTTATAACTGTCTAGTATGTGATGTATAATCTGTGTAACTCTGATAATTGTTGTATATATTATGTAATACTTATGTTATTAATATAATTTATTCGTTCCGCTGTTGAGATTCTGATGTTGTTTCTTCTTTCTCTTCTTTCTTTTCTCTTTTCTATCCCTTTCTTTCTTCAAGATGATGCGATTTTCTATGGTGAGAAAGTCGGGTCGTCTCAGAATATAAGAAGAAAAAACACTTCTATCATCTTTTTGTAGAGATTTGATTTTATAAGGGAGAATCCATTATTTGAACCTTTCCTTTCCAATTATATTTTAGTTAAGAAAATGTTGTTTCTTTACTTCCCTTATCTAAGTTGATTCTCCCTCCCTAATTAAGGGGAGAAGACAAAATAAACAAATATTAAAGTTTGATTTATTAAAAGTAGAATTAGAAATTTAGGCCTTTGCACAAATGGTCCCTTTTCGGATGTTGTTACAAGAAAAGTCCATGTAGCAATAAAAATGTAAATTAGGTCCCTATTTTTTCTAAATTAGAAAACGCGAACTAGCTTGCACTTTTCTGATATAAATCGCAAGTTAACTTGCACTTTTAAAATTTTTTAAAAATTTAAAAATTAGAAAGCACAAACTAGCTTACACTTTCCTGATAGAAAGTGCAAGTTAACCTGTTCTTTTCAAAAATTTTAAAAAGAAATTTCAAAATCAGAAAGCGTAAAATAGTTTGTGCTTTTCAATAATTTTAAAATTTTCAAAAAAAATTCAGAATCGGAAAAGTGCAAGTTAACTTGCATTTTTTGTCAGAAAAGTGTAAGGCACCTTGCATTTTCTATTTTTCAAAAATAGGGACCAAATTTACATATTCATTTCTAGATGGACTTTTCTTATAACAACATCAAAAATAGAGACCTGTAGATCTTTTCTTATAGAAACTTTAGAAATAAAAGTTATTGAACTGCCATAATCCTAATTTGATTTCTTTTAATATTTCAACACAACATAAACACCGTCCATGGTTTTTACTCAAACCCAGTATAAAGAATTTAACTTTCAACCTTCTTTATACTCTTTGCTAACCGTAATTAGATTATGCATATTTGAAGAACAAAAGATCCAAAAATAAACCTATAAATTAAAAAAAAACGTTAATTTTTTTAAGAAACTAACAAATACTTCAAACCTCTATCTTTATTTTAACTATGCATATAAATTCATGACCTAGAATTAATTTATAAGAACGACAAAATAAATTTTAGAAAGTAATTCTTATTTGTCTATAGGAAAAAAGGAGAATAAATTATTGAACTGTTATCTTCGGAGATAATAAATGACATTTGAAGGAAAAGTGAAAACCTGCAACGATTCAAAGATTTTTTATATAGATATGGGCTTGTAAAAATGAATAAAACATGAGTATTAAAAAAATTCAAGTGAGTTGATTGAAAAATAGAGTAAAGTATTATCAAAACTAAACGTTGCCAACATATTAATTATGTGACCTTTTCTAATGATTTAATTTAGCAATTCACATTTGATGTAATATTGAGTTCATGTGGAGCTTGAGATTAAAGAGACAATATAATGAAATATTGAAAACAAAGAGAGAAAATTATTTTTAAGTTAGGAATTTTTTTCTTAGGGTTGAACTTCATTGAAGTCAGATTGAACTAAATATAATGAGTAAATCAAATAAAAAGAATAATCAAAGAGACATGCAGTTACAACTGTGTGTGTGTGTGTATAAAGATGAAGGGTCACCAAAGAACCACAACGGACTGCTCATCCTCAAAAGTGTAGGGCCACTTAGTCTATAACCGCGAGCTTTTACATCTTATCACAGTTCCCCTTGGATTCCACTATACCAAGTAAATTTTACTTAGGGTATAGTTGCTCAAGGTAGGGATCAAACCCGCATCTTGCTACTAGATGAGATCCCCATGTCCATTGAGTTATTACCGTAGACAAAATATAAATACATACATAGATATATATGTGTGTGTGTGTGTGTATGTATATATGTATAAATGTATGTATGTTGAAACTTGTTAAATGAGAAATTAAGAGGGGTAAACTAAAAATATACAAATGAATCATGGAGAAATAATAATTTTAATTCTCAAATTATGAGAAAAAAAGGATTATGGAAGAACCAACTTTAAAGCCCACACAAATACAATAAGAAAATTAAATTAAAATACATTATACAAATTAATTCTTACTAGTCTATAGGGAAAAGGGAGAAGAAATCATACTTAAAGCATGTTGTAGATTAATTCCAAAATATCAGTAGACTTATCTTCCAAGACAATAAACACAATTTGAAGGAAAAGTGAAGTCTTGCTATGATTCAATGAAAATTGTTTATAAATATGGAATTAAAAAAATTAACTATAATAGGGTAATAGTACAAATCAAGTGAACCGAGTGGGAAATAGAGTTTAATATCATCAAAGCTTATCTTAACATACTATTATATGTCCCATTTTGATGGTTGAATTGTGCAATTAAAATCCGATATCATTTTAAGTTCTCATAGAGCTTAATATTAAAGAGAAACTACAATGAAAGACGGAAACAAAGATTTATCTTTTAATGATAATAAAGAAACTTTTGCCTAGGTTTAAACTTCATAGACAAGTAAAATAAATTTGAAAAGGAGTAAAAGTGACAAATAGGAAAGTCAAATGGACATGTTATTATAGTTGAATATACTGAATCTTGTTAAATGGGATCTTCAATGGGGTAAATATGTTAATATCAACATAACCATAAAAAATATGGATTTAAATTGTATAAGTATGAGAAAAAAGTAGAAGAATTAAGGGAGATCCAACTTTAGCACAAGCGTATATACGTACATATATGCACGTGTATATAAATATTATAAGATTACATGAAGTCAATATGTGAATTACAAAAAATCAACCCGATAAAATTATAGGTCTCAAACTAAGTATATATTTATAAAATTCTTGGTATTATACTTATTTTCCTCCATTCTTATTAATGTTATAATAACTATTTAAATAGTGGCACTTTCAATAAACTTTATATTTTCAAAAACAAAAAAAAAAACGAAATTCGAATAAAGATCATGCTATTCAAAATAATTATAAAATTATAAGATTTTACAATTTGATTTTGAATGTAGTTTCTAAGTAGCAAGAGACTGAAAAAAAAAATTAAATGAATTTAAGTGATTCTTAATTATATTGGATAAAATTAGGTCAACTGGATTTGAATCCAAGTGCTAAGCTTAAAATGAACCAATGTAAGTAAAGTTATTCTAAAACATACGAGTGATGATGATGTGGATGATGATGAGGGAACAACAATGGAAGGAAGATATGGATGGTGATAAGGGACAATGTCAAGAAAGTGCGACTTGAAGATAATGGAGGCTGCGTGATTTGGAGTTGGTGGAAGGCAATGCGATTTGGAGTTGATGTCGTGAAAATTGAAAGAAGAGATATAAGAAGACCAAAGTGATGTTTATTCTCATGGCTAAAATTTTGAAGTTGATGACTAAAGAATGAAGATGGACACAAGTTTGATCTTTTTTTAACATAATCCTTTAGTAAATGCCTCACTTATTTTAACAAAAAAACACAAAGTTTAACTTTTATTTAGATGCTAAAATAGGTTAGTCGCATAAAATATGCTTGTCAAACATCCTTCACACGTTTCAAAATGCACTTCCGGTCCTTTGTAAAAAATTGTTTTATGAAAAACCCTGTATTTAGTTTCAGCGAAAATACATAATTTATACTGTAAATATTTGTGGTTTTAATTGTAATACCGTGAATATTTGCGTTTAGATCACACATATTTAGTTTACAAAATATTTCAATCACAATTGCAAATATTTACAGTCTAGACTGTAAATATTTGTAGTATTGCTGGTTTAACCGCAAACATTTATAGTATAAACTGCTCATTTTCGTTAAAAAAAATTACAGTGGTATTTCGTGAAATTTATTTTTAAGAAGGTTTTTTGTGTTAATTTTGATAACTAAGGAGCGGTCCTAATTTGTAGGAAAAATTAATCTTGAACAATGTTAAAAAATTCTAAGAATGATCTTTTAACCAAATTCATTGACTTAAACGATCTTAGCCGAACCAACTTAATTGATTAAAACGAACGGACCTTAATCAACCATTTTCGATTTTGTTAATGGTTAACGAATTTCAGTCGTTTCGTTAACCATTAACCGACTGTATTTTTCATATAATTATTTTACTACAAAACTCAACATTAATAATTGGTTAACTCAACAACACTGAAAAATATTAGTAAAAAGATGGATTACCGCACCACGAGCAACCAATTCAATCGAATGGTTAACCGCTTAAAATACTTTGGTTAACCCAGCCCACAACCACTTAAAACGAACGGTTAACCATGATTAATCGTTGAGTACGTGTTAAATTAATTTTGGTGGAATAGTTGATAGAGACTGACCAAATTCAATTGATGATCGGTTAAGCAAACTCTCCACTAGTAACGGTTAACTGCTTTTATTAACCGTTCGGTTTGGTTATTCCACCGAGCCCTACCCTAAAAGGTTAAATGTCCAACTCGTCTTTCATAGTAAATTCACCTTACGTTGCATGAAACTCTATTTTCTATCTATATGTATTGAAATATGAAATGTTGCCTTTATACAGTATTACCCCACACAAATTATGATTAGTAACAAGGATCGCCAATTAATTAAAAAGTTATCATCTTTAAACGATCACTTTGATAACTTCAACACTTATCCATATGCTATAATTCAAATGTTATTTTATCCAAATAAAAAAATGGCATGGACAAAAGGTATACTATGACATAGGACAACAGCATGATCAAAGACTTCCGTCGTTTAGTTTAATTCAGCGACAGAGTACAAACAGGGCACGATTAAGTGTTTTAAATCTTCACACAACATTGATATTGATGTAACTGTTGCGTTTGACAATCACTGCTACCAACTTGTATTATTTTTGTTAATTATATATATGTACACACATGGAAGTTGACAATAACAAGTCTAGCTTTAAATTTATTCAGTAAAAGCCGTTTTACAAATAGAATATGTATTGTCAACGAATATCTGTTATACACCTGAGTCTGCTATGTATGTATGTATATGTATAGAGTCACAGAGGGAGGTAACCTAAGTTTTTGTAGTTATTCAAAGTTAGGCTTCTCTTTGTAAGATCGAACAGTTGCACTTAAGAAATCATGAATTTACATATGTATATCTTATATACATGTGCATTTGTCATATATATAATATGTGCAGATATAATATAAAAATTTATTTCCTGTCTCAATGATGTAAAGTAAATTCTTGATATGTTCACCATGAAAACTGTAATTTTACCAATAATATCGTTATGTCCATGACACGTCAAACAGTGGAAAAATGGACAAAGCGTTTGAAAATTTCGATGCTTACAGCTTTTGGTTCTCTTTTGCTCGATGAACTTCTGCAAGTGAAAGCATCTTTTGACTGATCGATATAGTCCTGCCATTTCTTTATTCAATAACTAATTGCCTTGTGATTGAGAAGGTCGTCGCATAAGTCAAAAGTAGCGTGAAGATTTTCTCTCTTTTTTTTTCCTTCGTTATCATCACTTTGCATGTGTATTTTCGTTTAAACCCACAAAAGCACAACGAATAAACTGAAATTTAATTCGATCGATTGGTAAGGGACTAAAGCATATAAGATGGGGTTGGTAACTACCACGTTTTCAATCCAACTGACTCGATAACATGTTCATTTTCTTTATTGAAAATCCATGACTTTAATATAACAAATAATGATATTAACTGTAATTTATTTTTGAGTAGATTTAGATTTTGTTATAATGGGTTCACGGTTCATTAGTAATTAAACGATGCTTTTTTACTATAATATGTAGGTATATATGGTTTAAAAGAAATCAAAGGATGTTTAATAATATAAATAGTCGAACTAGGCCCAGCCCTTGTTCAAAACATGAAACCTTCGCTTAGGGCCTCAAAATATTTAGGGTACAAATTCACCAAAAGCACAATAGGAAGAAAAAAAATCAAAACTAAATTATAAACCGATTGACGAACGACCACGACTAGCGACCGGCGATGACCCCAACCACTCCATCCCGATTCTCGGCAACAACTAGAGCTATTGAGCTAGGGCACAACACACAGATTCAATTGTTGAGTCTCGTACATACTGCTAAATCTAAAATCAAGTTCCATACTCTTTATTCTCTTTATCGCTTATTAAGATTCCCGAGTTATTTTTGATTTGGAATTTAATTAAAATCAGTTCAAACTTCTGCTTTTCTATGTGTTTTGTAACGGCCCGTAATTTAATCACATTGAATTTGAATATTTAGAATATTTAAATAATGTATTTTATAACCCAAATAAACTTCTTTTAACTAATAATCAATGACGGTAATGTTTAAAATTTGGTTTACAAAAATAATTAGTTCGGAAAAAACCGAAAATCGTTTTCGAATTATCAACTTTCTATTGTCTAAAAGTTGTCGGAAAACGTTATGTACATTAGAGTATATATACAAACACGCTTACAAAATAATACATGCTTTATTAATAAGGTAATTTGAACAAATTTCGGACTAAAAATATACTTAAACAGATTTAGTAAGAATTGACATTACTTTTAAATTTTAAAATGTAAAATTTCATAATAAGGTAATAGGTAACTTCCCATCATCCAAAAAGTGAAGATACGATGGAATAAAGGAGGGAAGGGATGGTAACGTGTGGAGCAAAGTAGAGAAGGGTGAGGTGGCAAAAGTTAAGGAGGATAAAAGGACTAAGGGCAAAAGAGTAATTTTCCTATCTCATTTTATATAAAAACAATTCTTTTTTAAAATTCCCATTTTCCTTTCAATTCCTCATTTTTAAAACTTCACTTCTTCTTTTCCAAGCTCCTTTTCATTTCCATGGCTTCCAGAAAGTTTTAAAATTTAAAAATCACTTCGTTTTCCTTTTCTCTTAAGCAAAGTTCTTAAAATCTCTTTCTTTCTTCTCTATCGTCACTGTTTCCACCAAAACAAGACACAAGCCACCATTTTCCAACTTGGCTAATCCCTGTAGCCACCTAAGCCGCTAAAGACCCCATCCAGATGTTAAAGTTGAGTTTTGCAAAGGGAAACTCTGTTCGTGTGTCGGTTGAAAATTTGGTCAATGTTATGCTCGTTTACGTGAGTAAATTTCACCATTTAAAAGGAAGTTTTAACCTTTATTATTGTGTTGAAAATATATCTTATTTATGTATATTTACATGCGTGGAAAGTATGGGTGGTTTGGTTTGATTCCTGCTTTAAGCGGATGACACCATTGACAATTAGTTAATGATTTGAGATTTTGTTAAAGCAAGCATTTACAAGTTATGCTCTCTATTTGTGTCAAAATTGGGCACAACACTCTTCGGGAGTCGTTGAGGAGATAATAACGAAGAATGTAAATTCAAAACAGATATTATCTAACAAAAACACCAATCAGCAGTAAAGTAAATGCGTAGACAAGCGATTTATAGTGGTTCGGCGAGTTGCCTACGTCCACTGTGAAGTATTTTGACCTTTTATTGATTCTCTTTCAATGATTACAAGTTGTTGCAGCGATCAACAGCAAGTTACAACTGGAAATTCGAAATCAACAGTAAAATAATGATGTAGGATGATGGAGATCTCGGTTCGGCAGAGTCTGGGCGCTTGATAGTCGAAAGATCCCTTTTCTGTTGGCTCTGGGGCTCTATTTATAGGCGTAGGCTGCCGATATTTCGCTGAAAACTCGGAAGACCACTTCTGGCACGTGAGGGGGTCCACACGCCCGGTCTTAGGAAGTTTGGGCCCACTTTGGCATCGGTTCGAACTCCATTCGAACCGATCAAGAATTCATCCGATCGAGGTGAAATTTGGTGTGGACACTCTTCGACATGAATGCAAGCTTCTGTGAAAATTTCATGGCATTTGGATCAGTGAATTGAGAGATATGATGGATTCGAGATGGGGTTCACTGCGTGGCTGTTTGGTTCGAAACCATCCATTCGAACCGATGGTTTCGAACCGATGGTGGCGCACGCCTTCGTGGTGACGTGGAGCGCAAACTTCGAATCGATCCGGTCTTCACTCCGAGTTGACCGCTTCGACTCCATATATCTCGGCGCATTCGAACCGATGAAAGACACGTCATCATGGTTAGTTGACCCAGTGGGTTCGAATGAAGCTTCACAGGTGGGTTCGAACAAGGCTTCTGTGATGGATTCGAACAACCAAATCTTAGTGGATTCGAACAAGGATCTTTGGATGGATACGAGCCTTACAAACTCTCCATGGACATGAGGCCCACTGGCGCGAACCAGATGGATTCGAAGTTGATGGAGTCGAACCGAGGCATTCCGATGGGTTTGAAGTCCAACGGCTCGAAGTCCATCGGTTCGGAGGTGATCGGTTCGAATGGTGCATGATGATGGGTTCGAAGACATCCATCATGATGGGTTCGAAACCAGTGTGTTCCCTTCAAGTTGAACCGATCATAACTTGAGCGTATGGACTCGGATTGACTCGAAATTTGAGATGGCGGCTTTTATGATCTCTCTTGTCATGTCCTATCAATTGTAGCACAATTCGGACTCGGATAAAATTCAGTGATATCCATAGCGAAACGAAGTATGACCGGTCTCTGAGACGAACTGTTCTCCGTTTCTGATCGATCTTTTGGTATCGCGGCTTTGCCAAAAAGCGGGATAACATTTTGCCTCCCAAAGTACGTCTTGTGGGAACATGACGTGCTTTGAATAGCTGCATTTTCTCTCTGAACAATCGTTGCTCTCTTTTCGTTGAGATTTGTGCCCCGTATTGCTGCAACCTTGCGTTAATATGGTTGGTTGTTGTATGCTAGCGCCTAGCCGTTGGCTGTTGCACTTGTGGCAAGGTGAGTATTCAATCCCTGTAAACGTTTAAAATCAAATGTTAGTTCGACATAAATGCACATATGTGCGTTTGACTGTTGTTAACGTCGTGCGTCCACGAGTCGTTGTCAGTTTGATTTGCTATTGAATTTCGCATTGATTCTTTCCTGAACCGATTTGGAAATTCGATTTAGAACAACGCTTGATGGTTGTTTTGGAAGGTTCCTTCGTATCGATCCTCTCCTGAACCGATGTAGATGGTTGAAGGAAACGACTCTGCGTTGCGTGAATGAAATGTTTCGAACCGATGTGTTGAAGCATTGATGGGTTCGAAATCTACATTCGTATGGATGGAGTATACTTGTGTTGTGATGGGTTCGAAACTGACATTCGAACCAATGTGAAAGGATGGATTCGAACTAGTAGTTCGTTTCGGTAGGTTGTGGATGGAGTTGCGAATAGGGGCTTCGAATTGATGTGCCCACTGCGCGTTTCGCATCGATGCAACTCATTGTCCTGCTATGTATTTCGTATCGATGAAGTGTGAGGGTAACACCGAACCCACAAGGCATTAAGCAAATGGCTTCGAATGGTGGTTTCGAAACGATCTATGCTATGACTGGTTGCGACCGGTCGCGTTTACCGGAAGGGGAATCGTCTCGGTCGCCCTCAAGGCTTCATTTAAATAGCAGAGGGTTTCACTTTTTACTTTTTTAACTTTCGCCTTGTGTTTTCTGTGCTCTGCATCGTTTTCGAAGCCTCAGAGAAGAAAACACTGTGTCACGTCACTGAACTAATCCAGATTCAAGTCTTCAATTCCTCGAATCCATCATTCAAACTAGGTAATTAGCCTCGAATTCAAACGGCAAAGTCATTTCGAACCCATCTCTTCTTCATCGATTGCTCACTTCAGTGATTAGCAAAACCAGATCTGGTTTGGGAAGGCTTCGAATCGATGCGTGGATTCGAGTTCGAATCGATGATGGCAGTGTCATTCTTCGTTGGATTTTGCATCGATCCCTGGAATGACTTTATGAGGGTGACATAATTCGTACCGATTGACCATCTTTGGTGGTTCCATTCGAATCGATGGATTCGAATCCATCAGCTATCGGTTCGAAGTCCTCAACTTTGCATCGATATGGGGGGTATCGATTTGAATGTGGTTGATGTTAAGTTGAGGGTTACCTTATCGGTTCGAACTAGCCAACCAAGGATCGATTCGAAGTCATCCTTCACTGATCGATTCGAACTTGACACCTGATCATCGATTCGAAGCGTGCTTTTCTGCATCGATTCGAAGTGACGTTGGGATGGGTTCGAGTGAGTCCCTTATGATCAGTTCAAACCCTCTATGATGGATACCAAAGTTTGACATTTTCTAAGCATAATTCCGACGAGCTTCATCCTTGCATATTTGGACTTGATAATCACCCTGCATACTTGACCACCTTTGGAAGCTCGTCGATGGGACCATAACAACTTCTATCCAAATCAAATTCCATCATACAAACGGTTTAGTGATGACGGTCAGCGATGACGGTCATTACAACTGGGGAAATTAGCTTTGTCGTTTGTATATTTCCTTTAACTCTGCGATATTTATTCAAGTAATGCATGGCACTGTACAACATACATTCATACACTTTACACTGGGGAACGCACGGGTCTTTTGTCGTCTAACGATGGTTTCTCATGAGTTAGCTAGTTATGGAACCTTCAAGTTCGCAACAGCGGGAGGTTCAAAGCACAGCTGCTCCGAGACTAGAGGTTCCAGATATCGAACCTGAGATCATTGGTCCGGCCCCGGACGAACTTCCCAATGCGTCTTTCATTGCCCATCCGTCGGATTCCGTTCAATCCAACATTTCTGAAGATATGTTGGGGAGAATCTGCTTAAGGCACGGCCTGTCACTGGATGATGTGTTATTGCCGGGGCCGAATGATAGGCCACACAATCCACCGAAGGGATATACAGCATTTAACCGTCACGCGTGCGTGGCCGGGACACTTCCTCCGTTCAACGAGTATATAAGGGAAGTGTTGTCTTTTTTGAGGATCGCTCCGTCTCAACTACACCCAAATGGATATGCGTCCGTGAACAGTCTATTCATCGTCTTCATGGAGTACCTTCATAGACCACCGATCCCGACCGAGATTAGATATCTATTTAACTTCAAGACCCGAGGTGATTATCCTTCCTTCACATTTCTAGAAGCAGTGAGGAATTGTCAAGTGGTCACTGGGTCCTGGACCAGGTTGAGTTATTACAGGACGGAATGGTTCTATGTTAGATGTCCTCCGGGGTTTGCCCGGCGATGGTTATTCAGACGTGAGTGTAACTGAGTTATCAAGTAATTACTAAGGCAATGGTGGTCAACGTGAAACTTATATTTTTTCTTTTTGCAGCAACGATTCAGCAACCTGAAGGTGAACGATTTAAGGAGGTAGTAAGAATACTTCGGGGAGTCCCGAGTGGAGATAGGGATATTGAGCTGCTCTTGACGGATAGGAATCTCCGGACTTACGGGTTGCTTGAACGAGGGCAGAGCATACAGTTTGAGGGGGCATTAAGGACTGTTTCGATGAAGCGAGTCAAGCACAAGAAACCCAAAGTTACTATAGCCAAGGAGGCTGATTCTGAAAGAACTCACACTGATGACGAGCCGTTGTTGGAGCCTACAGACGTGGTTCAGGATGTTGAAGAGCAAAGAAAAGGCAAGGCAGCCGTCGTCACGTCAACTAAGAAGGGGAGATGGAAATCGGTTGTCACGGATCGATCCTCTCCCGGAGTTAGAATTTCTGAGATGTCTCCTCCTCGAACTGAAAGTCTTTACGAAGGGCTTACCAATCTTCCAATCCCGGATGATGTGTCTTTTCAACATGACGCCGGGTTGGAGGAGTTTCATCGTACTCTAGAACTGAGCGAGCCCTTTATTACTAGCTCAGCCGACACTTCTGGTTGGTCGGGGGGAATACATATTCACACACATTTCACGACACTACATAGCCCTGAGTCCTAAGTCATCGGTTTCGAGAAACCACTAACTTTATTCTCATTTCGCTTTGCAGATATTATGACTGGACGCGGCTCGATGTTAGGGAGCCTGCGACATGCTCGCAAATCTTCCTCATATTACGAGTCACAACGGAGAGAAAAAGATAGGGATTACGATCGCAGGTACTCCGGGTATTCTAGCCAAGAACGGAGAGAAAGGGATTACAGACATCGGTCTCGATCGCGCACTCCTCCTCCAAGAGTTCCTATACAACCTCCTGTCCATGTTTCTCGTCCTTCTGATTCCTCGCACTACCAGTCGGCCTCTCAATCTTCCAAGCATGAATCTCGCCATCCCAGATCTGAGGCAATGTCTCCAATAGTTGCGGAACAACCTCCTACTGAAATTTCGGGAGAAGGAGCAATCAGGCTTGCTCAATTGAAGAAGGACTTTCCAAATATTTGCTTTGATAACTACATTTTTCCTCTTCACTTGAAAAGAATCACGCCGGAGGCCGAGCAGATGGCGCACGATTATGTGCACGACTTTTATGCCCAATACAGGGCGTGGTACAAGGCGGCCGAGAAAGCGTCGTCATTGGCCTTTGAGCGTGGGGCCACCATCGAGAAATTGCAGGCTGAGTTAGCTCAAAAGAGCCGTATTATTGACGTGCTAAATACTGAAGCTGAATCTTCTCGGAAATCCGAAATGGAGGCTATCAAAAAGGCCGACGGAGCCCAAGCAACGATGGATAGAATGAAACATGAACACTATGCCACGGTAGAGGACATGGGCCATCGAAACACCCTAATCACTGCTGAGAGGGACGCAGCCCTGAAGGAGTTAAACGAGCTTAAGTCCAAATTCGCCGAGATCGCCAAGGATAGGGATGATGCGAATAATGCAGCCCAGGAGGCGTGTGAACAGGCTGTGATTCTTCGGACTGAACGGGATGCAGTAGTAGCCAAGGTCCAGGCGGTTGAGACGGAGGTTGAGGAGAAAGTTCGTCAAGCGGAGGCCAGGCTGGAGGCTGATATAGAGGATTTGCTCATCACTTACAATGCCAACGTGTTGAGACACCGAAATTTAGCCTGGCTCCAAGATTACCCGATACGCCTCCGCAGCGCTTGAGGTCGATTGCTTGAGGAAGAAGAGGAAGCACGTCCGGGTGAATCGGTCGACCGATTCGAACTTGAAAACCGACTGCTGAAGACGATGAGAAGAAGGTCCTTCATGACGCTATTATCGCTCATTAGAGGGAGATGATTGGTGGCCGATCTCTGGAGGTTGGAGAGGGATCAGGCGTCGAGCACCACTCTACTGCTACTGAAATCACCGCTCCACCTTTGTTAGTGCCTGTATCTGTGGTTGGTTCACAAACTGTTCCTGCTTATGACCCAGAACAGCCGCGGTTATCTCCCATTCGGGAGCACGTCTCTTAGGCCGTCCAACCGTCAACGAGTCAAACTGAGGAAGGTACTTGAACACATCTCAAGTGTTTTTCTATTAAAACATTTGTTTTGAAGTGATTGCTTATATCCTCTTCTCCTCTTTGTTCAGTAACCGAAATTACTCTGGCATCTTCGGCTCAGGAGTCTATCCAAGGGAAAAAAGCCATCACCACTGAAACAACTGTCATGACGACGGTAGTGTCTACTGAGGTGGCGCAGGGGAGACCCTTATCCCTTAACGAACATATGGTGAGCGAGCTGCTTGGTCAACAGGGTGATCCCTTTACGGACTTGCCATTTATCATCAGTGACCACCCGCCAACCTCTAGCTCTTCAATGCAGATTGCGGATGCCCCCAGCCAATCCCAAACGATTCGTGATGAAGAGATCTTGGCCGAGATTCATGCAGAATTAGAAGCGGCGGGGCAAAGTAGCAGTGTTGGCGGTAGTACGGCGGCGCATAGCCCAACGCCTTTAAGGACAACAACATCAGGTGGCACTCTCCCATCTTCCATCGCGGGTCTGATCCCTCCTACTCCTCCGGCAGGGAGCCTTCATTTAAGTTCAAGTTCTGAGGAGGACATTGACATTATGCCCCCTGCCGAAGAGCAGCCAACGGAGAGGAGGCCATCCAAACGAAGGATTTCCGTTCCTAGCGATTCTGATGACGAACCGCTGATAAGGAAGCCAAGGAAGAAGGAATAGATCGGCCTCCCAAACAGATTTTTTGGTAGATAGGAACTTGTTTTTGTTTTTTGTTATTAGGCCGTGTATAGATGCAGGTTCGGCCCCTGCTAGTAGGGATTATTTTTTGGGAGAACTTATTTGCATGTAAGTCCTTGTCTTCAGTTAGTTGAAATAAAATTTAGTTTCTTTGTTTCAACTCTCATTTCTTTTATGCTTAAGTGTTTGTAGTGTTTTGTTTTCAGTCCGGTGCACGTGTGGTGTTTTTACCGTCAAGTAGAATTCGTTTTTATTCGCCAAGTCTGAGAATCTTGGTCGCAAGTTGTGATCAATGAATAATCGAACTTCGGACATTGTATCACTTTGGTTAGCGATTAACACTTAGCTTTTTTGCCCCTAGTCTCAGGGAATAACATTTGTGTTCCGGTGGTTGACTGCGTTTATTGCAAGCCTTAAGCACATGTCCACATTCCGAGGACTTAAGATAATTTGAGATCGATAATCCGGTTCGCACTCCGGGAATTCGAGAGTTATCGATGTTTACACTCCAATTCACACTCTGGAAACTTGGAGAAAACATGTATGTTTGGGTTCGCACTCCGGGAACCTGGAATTGATGTTTGTACTCCGACTCGCGCTTCGAGAATCCGAAGTTAGCCGCTGGATGGTCGGTTACATCTATTTGGGCTTTTTAGGAGTCCGTTCACGCTTTGGGAACGATAGATTCGACGTTTATACCCTAATTCACGCTCTGGGAGGTTGGAGTCCGTTCGCGCTCCGGGAACGAGTTATTGAATGTTTATACTCCAATTCGCGCTCCGGGAAATTGGAGTCCATTCGCACTCCGGGAACGAATTATTGAATGTTTATACTCCAATTCACACTTTGGGAAGTTGGAGTCCGTTCGCACTCCGGGAACGAATTATTGAATGTTTATACTCCAATTCACGCTCTGGGAATTTGGAGTCCGTTCGCGCTCCGGGAATGAGTTATTGAATGTTTATACTCCAATTCACACTCTGGGAAGTTGGAGTCCGTTCGCACTCCGGGAACGAATTATTGAATGTTTATACTCCAATTCACGCTCTGGGAATTTGGAGTCCGTTCGTGCTCCGGGAATGAGTTATTGGATGTTTATACTCCAATTCACACTCTGGGAATTTGGAGTCCGTTCGAGCTCCGGGAACGAATAATTGCATGTTTATACTCCAATTCACACTCTGGGAATTTGGAGTTCGTTCGCGCTCTGGGAACGAATCATTGGATGTTTATACTCCAATTCACACTCTGGGAATTTGGAGTGCGTTCGCGCTCCGGGAACGAATTATTGCATGTTTATACTCCAATTCACACTCTGGGAATTTGGAGTCCGTTCGCGCTTTGAGAACGAATTATTGGATGTTTATACTCCAATTCACACTCTGGGAAGTCGGAGTCCGTTCACGCTCTGGGAATGAGTTATCGAGTGTTTATGCGCCAATTCACACTCTGGGAAGTCGGAGTCCGTTCACGCTCCGGGAACGAGTTATCGAGTGTTTATACTCCAATTCACGCTCTGGGAAGTTGGAGTCGGTTCGCACTCCGGGAACGAATTATTGAATGGACTGTCGTGTGTTGGTCCAATTCAGCCTTTGTCGTGATGGCTTGCCCCCGAGCTGGGGTTTCACTTAGTGAGTGGCCGGTTGTACCACAGTCACTCGCTATTTGAATAAATTCCATTGTTTGATGGAACTTAGCTCTTCGTGTGTCGTGGTTGTTGAACGTTGTATTCGGTGAACCACAGCTCTAGTTTGAAGAGATAGTATTTTATTGCTGAAATAAGAAAATATGGCAAAGTCAGTGCCTTATTACAAATTCAAATTTCAGAATGCAAAGGAAACTGCAAAGTATTCATAGATTGAAGGAGCCTGTCATGTGTGACAGTGACGAGGATCTTCGTCGTTCCAGGCTCTTGAGTAAGTAGGTCCGCCACTGATGGCATTTATCACCAATCTTCCACGAGCACAGGTCGAGTCCTCCTGTCTTGGTCGATTGGGTCCATTGTTTGGGTTTGATGGGCCCGCTTCTCTGGGCTGCGGTGTCCGCACAAACTGTTCCAGCTTCCTTTCTCTGATCAGTTTTTCAACAAGATCCTGTAAGTGACGACACTCGTTCGTATTGTGCCAGTAGCTTTCATGGAACCAGCAAAACTTTCCCGTCTGGATTTGTCTTTCTGACGACGGTCTTGGTGCAGGCTTTTGATATTGAATTGTATCACAGGTTTTTAAGTACAAGTCCTCTAGTGATGTATTCAGAGGAGTGTAACTGTCAAACATTGGATTCTTGCGCTGCGGGCCACGATTTTGATCTTGTTTCTTAGTTTGATTCACGCTTTCTCTTCGCCGAGCTTGTTTATTTTTAATGTTCAACTGAACTTTTCCGGAGCTCTCAACGGACTGTTTTATTGCAACATTGCTTTGGGTCCCTTCCGCATTTGGCCCTGCGTCAGTTTGCTTCCTAGACTGTTTCGCGTCTTCTCGTCTCAGGAATTGAGCTGCTTTGGCATGGAAACGGTCCAATGATGCAGGTGGTTTCCCAGCTAGCCAGTTGCCAAATTCAGAATCGGGGTCGATCCCCTTAGTCAATGCCATAAGGATGGAGTTATCGTTTGGATTACTAATCTCCGCGCATGCAGTATGGAATCTCTCTAAGTAGTGTTTGGGTGTCTCTCCGGGGGCTTGGGTGACACTAGATAGAGTGTTGACATCTTTTGGCCTTGCGACGTGCATGCGGAATTGCTCAACGAATTTTGTGGCTAACTGATCGAAGGAAGAGATGGATCGATGTGGCAATCGAGTGAACCACATGGTAGCGATACCCCCTAAGGATATGGGGAACTACGACACTTCACTGCATCGTCGGCTCTGGCAGCGGTCATCGACCATTCATATTTTAAAATATGTTGGTTGGGGTCGGAGTTCCCTTCGTACATGGGTAGAGTTGGCATCCTAAAGCGCCGTGGGGGTTCAGTAGTAAGAATATCATCCGTGAAGGGAGTGTGACTTCGGGAAACTCCCCAATCGTCGTTTGTGAACCCCTGACTCTCACGGATCATCTGACGTATCATAGTTGATAGATCCGACATTTGCGTGTTTTGTGCGGCCTGTACCAGAGTATGATTATGTTCCACTCTTTGGGGTTGGACCGGATATTGTTGACGGTCCAAGTCTTGCCTTCTCGGTTCATAGTCCTCTGGGACGTATGGTTCGGGAGTACGTCCGCTATGGCGACGGTCTGAGATCGACTGATCTTGGATGTCGACTCCTTTCAACCGCAACGTTAGTGGTGCGGTGTTCTGTGGTGTGGTGAGGGATGGCACCTCCTCGGGAGGAGGGTCCGGTTTGGAAACTGGCCGATGGACCAACCCTCAGTTGTCCAACGGTCAATGTCGGTTGATTTCCAACGGGTGGCATACTACTCCCATCTAGCCGGGGTCGTGGAGGCCGGTTATGATAATCAGAGGATGAAGAACTTTCGCTGGATGAGCGAGAAGCATGGTCTCTCTTGGATCTCTTTCGTTTCTGGCGATCCAGCTTGTTGATTAGCTCAGCGTTAGCGCGTAGCTGTTCTTCTAGTTGTTGCCGACTCTGGGTCAGCTCTTGGAGTAGCAACTGCAACTCTTGTCGAGTAACCGGACCGGACGGTTCAGAGTGCCCAGTAGCATCCTGATTAGATGGAGGTGGGGGCACAGGATTTTGTCTATCCTGTTTTTCTTGATTGGCAGCGTTTGAGGTGGTTCTTGTGCTAATCATCTTGATAGTTGAATTCCTTTCCTAGACTTTATACGAATCTGAATAGAAGGGAAGGAAGTTGGATTCAATGATCTGGATCTCTCTCTTAGATTTATTCAATCGGTATTGATGGCAGATCCAACGAGCAGGAGAAAATCTGGGTTTTTCTCAGTGAACGCACCAAAGTGTTTGTGTCAAAATTGGGCACAACACTCTTTGGGAGTCGTTGAGGAGATAATAACGAAGAATGTAAATTCAAAACAGATATTATCTAACAAAAACTCCAATCAGCAGTAAAGTAAATGCGTAGACAAGCGATTTATAGTGGTTCGGCGTGTTGCCTACGTCCACTGTGAAGTATTTTGACCTTTTATTGATTCTCTTTCAATGATTACAAGTTGTTGCAGCGATCAACAGCAAGTTACAACTGGAAATTCGAAATCAACAGTAAAATAATGATGTAGGATGATGGAGATCTCGGTTCGGCAGAGTCTGGGCGCTTGAGAGTCGAAAGATCCCTTTTCTGTTGGCTCTGGGGCTCTATTTATAGGCGTAGGTTGCTGATATTTCGCTGAAAACTCGGGAGACCACTTCTGGCACGTGAGGGGCCCACACGCCCGGTCTTAGGAAGTTTGGGCCCACTTTGGCATCGGTTCGAACTCCATTTGAACCGATCAAGAATTCATCCAATCGAGGTGAAATTTGGTGTGGACACTCTTTGACATGAACGCAAGCTTCTGTGAAAATTTCGTGGCATTTGATTCAGTGGATTGAGAGATATGATGGATTCGAGATGGGGTTCACTGCGTGGCTGTTTGGTTTGAAACCATCCATTCGAACCGATGGTTTCGAACCGATGGTGGCGCGCGCCTTCGTGGTGACGTGGAGCGCAAACTTCGAATCGATTCGGTCTTCACTCCGAGTTGACCGCTTCGACTCCATATATCTCGGCGCATTCGAACCGATGAAAGACACATCATCATGGTTAGTTGACCCAGTGGGTTCGAATGAAGCTTCACAGGTGGGTTCGAACAAGGATTATGTGATGGATTCGAACAACCGAAGCTTAGTGGATTCGAACAAGGATCTTTGTATGGATACGAGCCTTACAAACTCTCCATGGACATGAGGCCCACTGGCACGAACCAGATGGATTCGAAGTTGATGGAGTCGAACCGAGGCATTCTGATGGGTTCGAAGTCCAACGGCTCGAAGTCCATCGGTTCGGAGGTGATCGGTTCGAATGGTGCATGATGATGGGTTCGAAGACATCCACCATGATGGGTTCGAAACCAGTGTGTTCCCTTCAAGTTGAACCGATCATAACTTGAGTGTATGGACTCGGATTGACTCGAAATTTGAGATGGAGGCTTCTATGATCTCTCTTGTTATGTCCTATCAATTGTAGCACAATTCGGACTCGGATAAAATTCAGTGATATCCATAGCGAAACGAAGTATGACCGGTCTCTGAGACAAACTGTTCTCCGTTTCCAATCGATCTTTTGGTATCGCGGCTTTGCCAAAAAGCGGGATAACACTCTCTCCATGTTATGTGAATGTTATTTGCCATTATATATATATATATATATATATATTTATGCTTATGTTATGTGATGCTTGGACAAATAAATGACATATGAAAGTGCTTATGGAAGTGACCGTATAACGACTATTGCTATATGGACAATTTGAAAAACATCATCGCCTTTGTACTCTTTTGGTTTAATCTTGTGTTTGGGGTTTTACAAGGTTAATTAGTTATTTAAACAATGATGGGTTTAAAGTTAATTAATCAATTTATTAATCATGTTTAAAATTAATTAATCATTGTAAATAATAATGATTAAAGTTAATTAATTATTTAAATAATGATTGGTTTAAAGTTAATTAATCATTCTATTAATGATGTTTAAATTTAATTAATCATTTTAACTAATGATGTTTAAGGCAATTAATCATTTAAATAATGATGTATTAAAGTCAATTAATCATTTTAATAATGACGTTTTAAAATTTATTAATCGTTTTAATAACGACGTTTTAAAATTAATTAATCATTTTGATGATGATGTTTTAAAATTAATTAATCATTTTAATAAAGATGTTTTAAAATTAATTAGCCTTTTAATAATGACGTTTACGGTAAATTAATCATTTAAATAATGATGTTTTAAAGTTAATTAATCACTTTAAAAATAATGATTAAAGAGAATTAATCATTTTAAATAATAATGTTTGAAGTAACTAATCATAGTTAAAGCTAATTAATTATTTTAAATAAAGAAAAGTAATTAATCGTTGATTAAAGTTAATTAATCATTTTTGATAGTATTGTTTAAAGTTAACATTTGAAATGTGAAATCCCAACACAAGTTCAATTTTAAAAGTTAGAAGGGTTAACCCGGTTATGGAAAGGATAAGGAATTTAATTTTTCGTGAACCGATATCGCTTATATGAAAAGGATTTAGTCATACTCTTAGCATTAAACATCGAGGTATGGAAACTTGTCTCCATCTAGAAAGTTAAAAATGTCGTCAAGACAATGCCTAAAGGTAACGCTACCTTCAATTGCCTAACTTCATTTTCAACCAAGAAATAGTACAAGTTTGAAATCGATGAGTAGTGGTAAGAATATAAGATTTTCTTTCCATATACGATCATTTCAATTATTTCTGATAGTTGGTTTATTAATTATCGATTCAGCTTTCTTCATTGTGTATCGTCAATCTAAGATGGATTGTTGCTCCTTTTAGCGTCGTTACCCTTTGTCGAAAATGACTAAAACCAAAAGGCGAGTGGACGTCAAGCTATGTGGGGTTGCTCCTATTAGGGTATCTTCACATCTACTTTAGATTAGGTTCAGTTATATGCGCACTAAGATGTAAAATACTTTGATTCTTGGTAAGGTTGGCAGGGTTTGGCTTGTACATTTTCGGGACAAGTCACAGGAGAAAATGACCCTCTCAAGTATATTGTCTAGAGGTATGCTTTCGTTAAGGGTGCGCACCCTCCTAGTCATTTGCTGGAAAATTTACCTTTTCTTGACTTTGATTCAAAACCTTTGAATTCAGTTCTCTCTTGATTGCATCAAGAAGTGTCTTACACACTTCGATGTTAAATTATTGTGTCCATACTTATGGTTGGATGTTGTTATTGTGAGGGAAAACTCATTACGTAGATGGCGGCGTGTTCTCACATATTATTGTTTATTTCTACCCTTTGTTTAGAGTTTTACTCATACCAGATTTATTATCTGAACCGAGTTGTTTGTTTTTCCTAAACTCTTAGGTACCCAATTATATTTGAGTAATCTGAGAGTAGTAGGTTTGTAACATCCCGCCTTTTCGCACGATTTAAACAGACACACATGCCGATTCAATCCATACGGAAGGGCGGATTGTTATGGGGTAACTAAGAAAAACAAGAAAGAAATAAAAGAAAACAGAATCTCGCAGCGAAAGGATAAAATATAATAATAAAATATACAATTTATAAATCTGTTTACAAAACATTCATATAATACATATCAGAGTTACACATACCAATAACAATGCAGCGGAACAGTGTGTAGTGCACTAGTATAAATAATAATAGTAATACTACAAATCTTCGTCTTCGTCTTCCAGAGCTAAAACTTCAAATCCTGAAATGCTCGGACTGACCCGAGCGAATTTGAAAAGACAAAACACTCGAGTCAGAACTAAAAGATCTTATGTGAGTTAAATTAACAGAAATAAATATGAGTACAGTAACTCAAGAGATGCTCGGGATTTACATCTCCTAAGGATCCGTTAAACTATTTACTGTGTAGTATATTGCTTTATTATAATAGTGTCTAATTTTAAAATAAACTTACCTTTAAATAGCGTTAAGGGGTTACCTATATAGCCCTTAACACAGAATATATTCCCGTAGTCTATACAGTACCGTAATCTCCCCCGTACTGGGCGTCGTCAGAGGGCACTCCATAGGTATGGTACAAAACCAAAATCGTATAAGGCACGATAGGGTAGGTGACACGGCACAACTAGGCAATGCCAGGGTAGATATACCAATTACGCTTCCGGGTCGGTGGTAACGCATAGCCGCAGCTACCGCCCACCTCGAGCCACACCTCCAAATCAAAGAAATCAAAAGTGGCCACTGAATCAATCCAAAAGTCAAAGTATAATATCGAAGGGATGTGTCCGATCAAAGGTGCTACCTTATTAACCCGTCAATCGCTCCTGTTTTAGCCACCTTATGCCAACTCACGGGAGTCGGGTCCACGTATTTACCTTAAAGGAAACGCCACCACCATCCTACTTCATTCTGGAATCTCCACCGCGTACACAGTTGTTAAAGTGGTTTTCGGGGTTGGCAGAGAGTATGACAACTTCCGATCCCGGTCTCTTCAACAACCAAACGTTATTATAACACCGCGGTCATTTATAATAATTATACTTTAAAACCAGAATAAATTATCCATTTCAAAACCATATAAATATGATATCCTTTCCTTTTAAAACCCGAATTAATACGATATCATTTTATTCCAATATATATACTTTCCAAAATCATAGGGTTTTCAAAGTAAATATTTAGAGGTCAAAACTCTTGAATATAAAATTTCAAATTATACTACCTTGAAAATCATAACTTTGAAACAAGTTTCCATCTCTTAAATGGTCAAATATTAGATTACTTTTATAAAACAAAATAGCTTCTTTACATTTCACAAATCAATTCCAAATATCGATTTAAACTTCCAAATACCATTTTAATTCTTATGTTTCAAAGCTTTAAATATTTCACCATTTCAAAAACAACTCATTTGACAAACCCATATATATCAAATTCAATTACTTATTATTTAGACTTGAAATGTTTACTTAATGAATTCAATATAATCTAAGTAAAACCTTTATCTTCACATAACTGGATATTCTTTCAATTTATTATATATTCATTTAAATCAACCTGACATTCATTTAAATCACTCTACACAAAATTCAGTTGTAAATCATATCCTTTAAAATTCTATCTTTTTATCAAATTCCAATTTAACTCAATATTCATCTTCAACCTTATTCTCTTTTAAGTCATTAAAACTCTAGAATTTAAATTTCAAATAAATTCTTGATCTCAAAAAAAATCAAACTTTATTTTATACTTCAAATCCATTTTATACAAAGTTTAAAAACTGGAATCTACTATATATAAATAACCTTTATTAATAACCAAATCAAAACCCATAAACCATATATATATAGCCTTACAAACCATAGAAAACATTTCAAAAATAATTTTATATATATATACCGCGGTGCCTGTATAAAATTTTCTACCCTATGGTCAAGTGATACGGATGTTTATCATTTCAATCCGCAATTTAAAATAAAAATGCGGTTGTATATCATTTCAAACCGGAATCCCGAATGAAATAAAAATGCATAGCAACTTGCAATTAATAAAATTAATCATCCATTCATCCATCAAATTATACATCCATTTATCACAGTAATCATCCAATTTCAAACTATCATAAATACATAACAGGTGATAAATAATGGTATCAATTATCAGTTTTATACTCAAAATAAATTTAATAATTGTTAATTGGTAGTTTGTATGCAAAAATAAACGTAAATTTAACTGGCGGTTAAAATAAAAATTTAACATAACTATGACTGGCAGTTAATATGCAAATAAATAAATTCACTGTCAAATTTATGCAATAAATTAAATAAATCAACAGTTAAATTAAATAAATGCAATTTAACAGAGATAATGAACAAAACATGCCAAACAGTCAGAAATAAATTTCTACTCATATCTAAAATTAATTTAACAAACATAAGATATTTTAGAAGTTGTGAGTGGGTTAAAACACTCACCTTTTGAATTTAAATTGAATTTAAATCCAATTTAAATCCAAAATTTTGACCGTCTCAGAATTTGTCCAAACTAGCATCATCAAGTTCGGAATTTCAATACGATCCTAACAAAAAAAACCGCGCGTGAAACGGGATTCGTATGCGAGAGTTATAGCAATATTTGTGATTGAATTTAAATTTTAAAATAACAAAAAGAGAACATATTAGACTACTTGCCACGTCATCGCTTCACATCACTTCCAGAGCACGCGTCCTGTACCGCTCCATCCTTTCTCCCTCACGCTCACACCTGCAGAACGCACGCAAGCCACCAATCAACTTCGCCGTCAACACCTAAGCGCTGCGCCGCCTCTGCCTCAACGCCGCTGCCCAGAGCATGACCTCGCGACTTCTCCCCCATGCTCGATCAGACACGTACCCATCAGCCCCCAAAAAACGAAAATCTAATGCAATTTTGCCGCAGATCCAGCCATTGATTTGCCAAATAAACTGCATGGATGAAGTCCCTCGGTCCTCTCTTCAAAACCCAGAAAGGGTTTCTCGATCCGACGAAGTTGATCGAGGCGATGATGAACGGTCGCAAATTCTTTGATTTTTACTGATCAGATGATGAGCCAAAACGGAAAATGAATTTCAGATATAGGTTACGCTCATCGAGAGCACCAACGTATTTATTTCGAATTTTTCTAAGAACTTTGAATTTTGACTTTTGATTTGGATCTGTAAATGGATTTAGAGTTTTGCAACCATTGAAGAAGAGAAAGGGTTGAAGAAATGAACGTACAGCAAATGAGAATAGAATGGAGGTTAGGGTTTATGATCGTCTATTTATAGATTGATCACAAAAGAATAGGTGTGCACGAATTTAACGTGCAAACGGAAGTGGTCCCAAAAGATAAATAATATTAATTACACACGTTACGGATTTAGGAAATAAATAAATTCCTTATCATTTACATTTTATTTTAAACGTATTTACAAATGTAAATCTAGACGTTTCGTTTACGTTTCAAAATATATCCACAATTTTATTAATTTCCAAATTGATCTAAACAATTTAGATGTAAATTAAAAGCTGATAAGTCTATCCATTGCAGTGTTAATTTCTCCACTTCCTTATATTTAGAAATTATAAATTAAGTTTTCAAAAACCTATTTTTGATTTTCAAACTTTTATATACTCATCTTTTACCAGAAATAAGGATGCACTAACATTTGTTCAAGGTTTCACATTGTTATCCTCAAATTCCATTTTTAATTTTAATAACGTAATATTAAACGTTTAATTCCACTTTATTTGCAATAAATACAATTGTTGAATTTTGATACTTTAATTAAATTATAAATCTTGCTTTCTATAAACAAATGGTCCAATTATAAATAGAATTAGCATTAACTTCATCTTATAGAATTAACTACTCCAATTACAAAACAAATCTACGCTAACTGCACGATTTAAGTCAATTAATTGTAATTGAGTCTACATTAAATGTTATAAATTATAAATTGGAACCTCAATAAATTCGCTTATTGATTTAAAATCTTTCTATTCAGTAAATAGACACTTTTATGGGTATAAATAACATTTGAATTATAATACATTTCATTAGTGCATGCTTCATTTCTTATAAACTCCCCTTTATTAACTAGAACACATTAACCAAAACAAAATAATTAATATAGATTTTTTTCAATCGATTGCCATTCTTAACTTAACATACTCAAAATGGCTAACCTAAATAATTGTTACCCTTTTACATTGAAATTCACTTACAACCATCATTACAACAATGTTGCCATGATGTAGATTTAATTAAATAAATTAGATGAATGGGTAAAATTTTGTAATTATCACTAATGCCAAATATATACGCATTAATTACTACTTATTATTTTGAATTCATTTATTAATTTACTAGTTGCCTTTGTCTTCTTATATCCTATTTACTACCAACTTTCTATTTAGTTATAGTTTATCAATATATATATACCTAGGCAAATCAAGTTCTTGTCTTTTCTGTTATTTCAATTAAATCGGGTATGCACAAATAAATTGTTTATTAACTTATTCTTACAAAATTATTTACATGCATTCAGTTACACCTAATTTAATGCATTGATTTCCATTTATAAATTTTAACACCCTAAATTTGACAACTTCTAACATGGTATTACTTCTCATATTAAATGTAACTTTTATTTAGTGCATTAACATTTATTTCAATTTAAATTCCATCAGCCAATTAAACATGTAACTTATAACTATTGCTTACCATTCAAAATATTACACCCATGGTCATATTTTGAATGGAGTTAGCATTAAATATCAAAACTTACCTAAATTTACATTAAGAAAATATTTAATACTAGATCTCAAATTTATTTTAATGGAATCAACATATCTTTCTTTATATACTTTACGTATAAATATCTTAATTCCCAAATTTCAACTTATTCCTTAAATCCCCCAAATAACGTTATCAACATAAATTAATATTAAATGCTTCACATTTATTCCTCCACGTTCAAATTTGTTCTAACCAAATATATATATATATATATATATATATATATATATTAATGTTATCCCTTATGGTTATTTATTTATTCACTTATTATTGCAAATGTCTACAAATTTGATTTCAGGTCCAATACCTACACCATTGTATTTATTGAAAGATTTATTCATATTACAATCAAAGGCTTAAATTACCATTGGTAAATTAGCGTTCATTTCCAAATAAATTTCACTCTTAATCGTTACTACTAATTTTTTATTACAAAATTCTATTAAATAACTAAATTAAACCGTCTAAATTTTCGGGTCGTTACACTCTCCCCCACTCAAAACTTTTCGTCCCCGAAAAGGAAAAGGAAGGAAAACGGAAGAGTAAGAAATCAATATACCTTATGCAAATATTAACTTTATAACAATTAATAAATTAATTTATATAAGATATCTCAATTTATAACCACTAAATCATTTATACTTAAATTTCTAAATTTTTGAAAACATTTCAAAATCATTTCTAAGTTCAAAATTTATGGAAAATTTTGGCAGAGTCTCCTTTGTACGGAGAGGTTCGGAAGAAAATATAATATTAAAATATCACAAAATATCATATAGAATATTCAAAATAGTATATCCCAACACGGGAAAGTATATAAAAATAGCGCTACAAAACGTAATCCGGAAACGTACCTATTTGTTGGGCAAATTATGCTTAATTTATGGAACCAAAAGCAGTAGCAATTGCTTCCATACCTACATTTTACTTATATAATCTAAAAAGGTCAACTATTTATATACAGTGAAATATTTACATGTTTCAACTACTAACAACAAACATACAACAATCATCAATTTCAACAAACAGCATACACAACAAAACAACCATTTGATCAAATAAGCAAATGGTTGTTCAGGTTCAAAACTTGAAATGGTACGGAATGAAAATAACTATCCAGTGCATCATTTACTCAACAGTCTTAGATGGGACAGAATAAATTATTTATTCATCCAACTACTTCAAATTTCCTTCCCCAACCAAACCATAAATCAAACAATAACAATTCAACCAACAAATCAATTAACTCATTATAAATTTTTATTTCATACATTCGCTATTTGATCTTTTCATTCATATAACAGTTTATCTTTTATTTTCATTTATTTTCTTAAAACCTTTTTCTTAAGTTTACAATTCATACCACATAAATTTATCCTTTTATAATTTACATTCATATCTAATGACTTTAAAATTTTATTTCTCATTCAATGGTTGTTTCCTTATTTCTACTTATTTCTTACCATTAAATTCTTATTTATAATAGCAATTCATTGAATACCTCATTACCTACCTTTACCTGTATAATTCCTATTACATTCTTTATTAAACATTTCAACTTTTTATATTAGGTAAGTTGTATATGTTAAAGAAAATGCAAATGAATTTATACAAGTTTTATCTCATCTTTTAATTAAATTTAACGTTCAACAATATTACTCTTTGTCTCATATGTTATAAATTAGAGGTTTCAATTTATTAATCACTTACCTTTTATTTCACTACAATAATTTAAACAATTAATTAATGGAAATCTAAGGACTAAATAGCGGGTTAAATTTCAAATTATTTTGAAATATTAGATACATATATTCTTATAACTTATATACCTCTAATTTTATTTAAAACAATTAAAATTCAGATATTTTCAAAATAAAGCTGCAGTAGAATTACTACAGTGGCATTTCCCCTTCGAAACTCGAAAATAGAAGTCGATGATGCGGCCGCCATCACCGAAATTATTTTCCAGCGACAGAGAGGAAAGTACATAACTTATTTTCTCCAAAATCTTCTTTAAACAATTCTTCCGAATTATACTAAATATGTATATAAGAAAATACTTATAACAATTATTATATTTCATAAATCCTTTGAAAGCAAATTTTCAAAAATCCCGGACTTAAGTTCTAAAATTTCCAAATTCCATTGATGTTAATTTCATTCTTATTTTTTTTATTCCTAACAACCAATCTATCGCAACCAAATATAGATATCATTTGAAAATTTTTATTTTATATATAGAAAATATAATAGGCAAAATTATTTCATTCACCTATATTAAAAACAAACATTATGTCGGTCTGTCCTATTAAGTGTTTAGAAATCCCTATTGATGTCATAGCGTCCCATGCACCAATCAGAATTTATAAATACAAAACGGAACAGATTAACACAATATCAAAATCTTTTTATAACACTAACAAATACCCTCTCTCATATATATACACCCAGCGACTCCCATAGGGTATTACTACCCTATTTAGTAAAGAGTCAAACCCCAGAAAGCTAAGGTTTATCGCTAAACCAAAGCTCTGATACCAACTTGTAACATCCCGCCTTTTCGCACGATTTAAACAGACACACATGCCGATTCAATCCATACAGAAGGGCGGATTGTTATGGGGTAACTAAGAAAAACAAGAAAGAAATAAAAGAAAACAGAATCTCGCAGCGGAAAGATAAAATATAATAATAAAATATACAGTTTATAAATCTGTTTACAAAACATTCATATAATACATATCAGAGTTACACATACCAATAACAATGCAGCGGAACAGTGTGTAGTGCACTAGTATAAATAACAATAGTAATACTACAGATCTTCGTCTTCATCTTCCAGAGCTAAAACTTCAAATCCTGAAACGCTCGGACAGACCCGAGCGAATTTGAAAAGACAAAACACTCGAGTCAGAACTAAAAGATCTTATGTGAGTTAAATTAACAGAAATAAATATGAGTGCAGTAACTCAAGAGATGCTCGGGATTTACATCTCCTAAGGATCCGTTAAACTATTTACTGTGTAGTATATTGCTTTATTATAATAGTGTTTAATTTTAAAATAAACTTACCTTTAAATAGCGTTAAGGGGTTACCCATATAGCCCTTAACACAGAATATATTCCCGTAGTCTATACAGTACCGTAATCTCCCCCGTACTGGGCGTCGTCAGAGGGCACTCCATAGGTATGGTACAAAACCAAAATCGTATAAGGCACGATAGGGTAGGTGACATGGCACAACTAGGCAATGCCAGGGTAAATATACCAATTACGCTTCCGGGTCGGTGGTAACGCATAGCCGCAGCTACCGCCCACCTCGAGCCACACCTCCAAATCAAAGAAATCAAAAGTGGCCACTGAATCAATCCAAAAGTCAAAGTATAATATCGAAGGGATGTGTCCGATCAAAGGTGCTACCTTATTAACCCGTCAATCGCTCCTGTTTTAGCCACCTTATGCCAACTCACGGGAGTCGGGTCCACGTATTTACCTTAAAGGAAACGCCACCACCATCCTACTTCATTCTGGAATCTCCACCGCGTACACAGTTGTTAAAGTGGTTTTCGGGGTTGGCAGAGAGTATGACAACTTCCGATCCCGGTCTCTTCAACAACCAAACGTTATTATAACACCGCGGTCATTTATAATAATTATACTTTAAAACCAGAATAAATTATCCATTTCAAAACCATATAAATATGATATCCTTTCCTTTTAAAACCCGAATTAATACGATATCATTTTATTCCAATATATATATACTTTCCAAAATCATAGGGTTTTCAAAGTAAATATTTAGAGGTCAAAACTCTTGAATATAAAATTTCAAATTATACTACCTTGAAAATCATAACTTTGAAACAAGTTTCCATCTCATAAATGGTCAAATATTAGATTACTTTTATAAAACAAAATAGCTTCTTTACATTTCACAAATCAATTCCAAATATCGATTTAAACTTCCAAATACCATTTTAATTCTTATGTTTCAAAGCTTTAAATATTTCACCATTTCAAAAACAACTCATTTGACAAACCCATATATATCAAATTCAATTACTTATTATTTAGACTTGAAATGTTTACTTAATGAATTCAATATAATCTAAGTAAAACCTTTATCTTCACATAACTGGATATTCTTTCAATTTATTATATATTCATTTAAATCAACCTGACATTCATTTAAATCACTCTACACAAAATTCAGTTGTAAATCATATCCTTTAAAATTCTAACTTTTTATTAAATTCCAATTTAATCAATATTCATCTTCAACCTTATTCTCTTTTAAGTCATTAAAACTCTAGAATTTAAATTTCAAATAAATGCTTGATCTCAAAAAAATCAAACTTTATTTTATACTTCAAATCCATTTTATACAAAGTTTAAAAACTGGAATCTACTATATATAAATAACCTTTATTAATAACCAAATCAAAACCCATAAACCATATATATATAGCCTTACAAACCATAGAAAACATTTCAAAAATAATTTTATATATATACCGCGGTGCCTGTATAAAATTTTCTACCCTATGGTCAAGTGATACGGATGTTTATCATTTCAATCCGCAATTTAAAATAAAATTGCGGTTGTATATCATTTCAAACCGCAATCCCGAATGAAATAAAAATGCATAGCAACTTGCAATTAATAAAATTAATCATCCATTCATCCATCAAATTATACATCCATTTATCACAGCCATCATCCAATTTCAAACAATCATAAATACATAACAGGCGATAAATAATGGTATCAATTATCATTTTTATACTCAAAATAAATTTAATAATTGTTAAATGGCAGTTTATATGCAAAAATAAACGTAAATTTAGCTGGCAGTTAAAATAAAAATTTAACATAACTATGACTGGCAGTTAATATGCAAATAAATAAATTCACTGTCAAATTTATGCAATAAATTAAATAAATCAACAGTTAAATTAAATAAATGCAATTTAAGAGAGATAATGAACAAAACATGCCAAACAGTCATAAATAAATTTCTACTCATATCTAAAATTAATTTAACAAACATAAGATATTTTAGAAGTTGTGAGTGGGTTAAAACACTCACCTTTTGAATTTAAATTGAATTTAAATCCAATTTAAACCCAAAATTTTGAACGTCTCAGAATTTGTCCAAACCAGCATCATCAAGTTCGGAATTTCAATACGATCCTAACAAAAAAAACCGCGCGTGAAACAGGATTCGTATGCGAGAGTTATAGCAATATTTGTGATTGAATTTAAATTTTAAAATAACAAAAAGAGAACATATTAGACTACTTGCCACGTCATCGCTTCACATCACTCCCAGAGCACGCGTCCTGTACCACTCCATCCTTTCTCCCTCACGCTCACACCTGCAGAACGCACGCAAGCCACCAATCAACTTCGCCGTCAACACCTAAGCGCTGCGCCGCCTCTGCCTTAACGCCGCCGCCCAGAGCACGACCTCGCGACTTCTCCCCCATGCTCGATCAGACACGTACCCATCAGCCCCCTAAAAACGAAAATCTAATGCAATTTTTCCGTAGATCCAGCCGTTGATTTGCCAAATAAACTGCATGGAAGAAGTCCCCTCAGTCCTCTCTTCAAAACCCAAAAAGGGTTTCTCGATCCGACGAAGTTGATCGCGGCGATGATGAACGGCCGTGAATTCTTTGATTTTTACTGATCAGATGATGAGCCAAAACGGAAAATGAATTTCAGATTTAGGTTGCGCTCATCGAGAGCACCAACGTATTTATTTCGAATTTTTCTAAGAACTTTGAATTTTGACTTTTGATTTGGATCTGTAAATGGATTTAGAGTTTTGCAACCATTGAAGAAGAGAAAGGGTTGAAGAAATGAACGTACAGCAAGTGAGAATAGAATGGAGGCTATGGTTTATGATCGTCTATTTATAGATAGATCGCAAAAGAATAGGTGTGCACGAATTTAACGTGCAAACGGAAGTGGTCCCAAAAGATAAATAATATTAATTACACACGTTACGGATTTAGGAAATAAATAAATTCCTTATCATTTACATTTTATTTTAAATGTATTTACAAATGTAAATCTAGACGTTTCGTTTACGTTTCAAAATATATCCACAATTTTATTAATTTCCAAATTGATCTAAACAATTTAGATGTAAATTAAAAGCTGATAAGTCTATCCATTGCAGTGTTAATTTCTCCACTTCCTTATATTTAGAAATTATAAATTAAGTTTTCAAAAACCTATTTTTGATTTTCAAACTTTTATATACTCATCTTTTACCAGAAATAAGGATGCACTAACATTTGTTCAAGGTTTCACCTTATTATCCTCAAATTCCATTTTTAATTTTAATAACGTAATATTAAACGTTTAATTCCACTTTATTTGCAATAAATACAATTGTTGAAATTTGATACTTTAATTAAATTATAAATCTTGCTTTCTATAATCTATATCAACAAATGGTCCAATTATAAATAGAATTAGCATTAACTTCATCTTATAGAATTAACTACTCCAATTACAAAACAAATCTATGCTAACTGCACGATTTAAGTCAATTAATTGTAATTGAGTCTACATTAAATGTTATAAATTATAAATTGGAACCTCAGTAAATTCGCTTATTGATTTAAAATCTTTCTATTCAGTAAATAGACACTTTTATGGGTATAAATAACATTTGAATTATAATACATTTCATTAGTGCATGCTTCATTTCTTATAAACTCCCCTTTATTAACTAGAACACATTAACCAAAACAAAATAATTAATCTAGATTTTTTTCAATCGATTGCCATTCTTAACTTAACATACTCAAAATGTGTCAGGACCCGATTCTTCGTCTTCCGAAAATTCAACATCGATACTCACTTTATCGACTGCCGAGCAATCGAATGACGGAAAACCGAACACTTAGGTTTTTAAAGAAAAGGAAAAGACAGAAGAAGAGAGAACAAGATAGAAAATAGAGGGAGAAGGAAATAGAAAATAAAGAAAATAGAACATAGAACGGAACAAAAAAACAACTGAACAACAACAGAATCTCACAATTCGCAGCGGAACAACATATAATAGATAAATGAATAATCTTTAAACAAAGAACTATATCAGTTATTACATTACATCACATTTCATTACTTCATATCATCAGAGTGTACAACAACAACAAACATACAACGGAAAAAGAAATACTATATACTAGTAACACGCCATGCCATCCAGCTTGCCTCCAGCAACTCCAGAATATTCAGAATATCCTGTTAAACCTTAACTCTTGACTGCCCGTGTGGAAATTGGTGGGCACCCAGAGTTTAGGAAGGAAAATAATAAACTCCGAGTTAGTCATGTGACTGGTGTGAGAACTCAAAACAGTTTATTTATCTTTAAAAACAAAATAGAGGAATATTTTTAAAGTCAATTCGCAATGCTTTTAAAAATGAGACTACCATAAGGCCTCCCGCACACACACACAATGCAAACGCAGAATCGGAGGAGATTTCTCCTTATGATAGTCAAAGATGCTTGATATGCATTTAAAAAGAACATTTGATATTATTACTAGTGCATAGTGTAGGAAAAATTTATTTCGAAAGTAGAATATAAATCTTAGCCAGCATAGACATTTCGAACTATGCCTACTATAGCTAACTATGTTCAATAGCAGGTTACCGCCACATTCCATAGCAGGTTATACAACTAATACCGTACAAGTCTCGTATTGTTTCTTTGGATTTCCAACGAATGATCTGGCCGAGGAACTTCCCATTGCCACATGAGAATGCCTCTGGATGGACATCCCCGAGAACCAAACCGGATCTCTACCAACACAAGGCCGGGCTACCCCTAACTGAGTAACAACTGACCGAATATGCCATCCCCCGGTCCTTTGGGACCTTTTCAACCGTGCGCTCGCAATCAATTCACACAATCATAAAGTGTTTTCAACATGAGTAAGTATCTGGGCTCCATACCATGATACCACCCTTTTCCAGAAGGAAATGCACATATCGGCGCTACCCCTCATAACCTTGCTGCATCTTTCCTGTTTTGACTATTCACGGGGTGTGAGGCTCGACGAAGTCACGTCCACAAAAACATACTTTATACAAAAGCCATGCTTTGGGTCACAAATGATCATAGAAATGATCACCAAGATAGACGATCAAATAAACGATCCTATCACAAATAATCAACACAATGATCATTTACAGCAACACTCAGCATGTCACATTACCAAATTGGGAATATATCGCTGATAACCTTCAACTACATAACCTCTGAGCTCGTACGTCTCAGAGAAGGGTGTTAAGCTAAAAGAATAAATTCTCCGCCACCAACACAAATATATTTGAAAGAAATTGGCTTTATATCTCAACTTGTAATGTCAGACATACAATCCATACAAGTCTGTTCCGGGCTCGAACAAAACCGAAGGCACTTACAAAGAAGTCCTTGCAATCCGGATATTCACAATCCTGATCGGATTCACCATCACATATGGAGAACTCTATACTAGAGCAACTCGGTGCAGAGTCAATCGACAGGTCATCCTATCGCTCTCGCAAATATCCGGTCTTCAACACCGATCTTCAAATGCAATTCATAACGACGTATCACATATTCGGAATGGGTTATACGACCCCATGGTCCTTTCCCGGTTAACCCGAATAGTGAGCGCTTATTCAAAAATAAGTGTGGCATTCAAATTCAAACAAATCACATCAAATACCCATTCAAAGGGAAATATTGATAGTCGGTTATTGAACTATCAATGGATATGCACAACATCACCAGATTCCAAATAATTTTCCAAATTATTCATTTTCCAAAATATCTTTACAAGATATATAATTCAATATCTCAAAAATAAATCAATATTTATTTCTAAACAAGTTCCCCTTTTTATTCATAAATTCCATAGTGAATTTATATTCCAAAATATCCATGCATATACGATTTCAATTATTCATTTCAATTTATCTTCAAAAAGATAAATTCTCAAAGTATTCACTTTATATTGGAAAACATTTCCATACTTATTTAATAAGTAATTCACAAATTTTATTTATTTTCAACACTTAGAAAATATTCAATATACTTAAATCGAGATTAAGTATATATTTCATTCTTTAAGGAAATCATTCTCTTAAACATATTTATTTGGGCCAAAACGAATGTTGCGTAAAACATCGTTACGACAACCCAAAATCAGTAGTATAGGGATTCGAAATTAAAATAGATATATAAGCCCAATACTATACAAAACATTTCCTTTCGGAAATCATTTACTATAACAACAGTGTTATAGTCCACCATTTCCTTTTATTTCTCGAAAACGTCTATTTCAACAATCAATGTTG
This sequence comes from Allium cepa, assembly GCA_030765085.1. NCBI lineage: Eukaryota > Viridiplantae > Streptophyta > Magnoliopsida > Asparagales > Amaryllidaceae > Allium > Allium cepa. Next base: position 58,422,470 of record CM060931.1, read on the forward strand.
AAATATATGGTTTCGAATCTCAACATATTTAAAACATCGTTAGATCGTTTTAATTCTATTTGAAACATCACATTCAAAACAATTTCTTTAACATATTATTCACTATTCAAAAACGTGAATATACTACGTTCACAATTTCATCATTTCTATACATTTTATTTTAAAGGATTATTCACAGTCAAAAATGTGAATATAACTCCATTAATAGGTTTCAACAATTTACTTATCAAAATAAGTCGTTTACGAATTTATAAAACAACGTTTATAAATTCCTTTATTAACCTATTCAATTTATAACTCAATTATAAAACAAATTTCATATTATAAGTTAAACACCTATAATTTATTTGTTTGCACAATCGTTCCTTTAAACTTCATAATTATAAATCTTATAACTTATAAGATTCAATTATTTATCCAAATATATTCTTTCAATAACTTTATAAATTTTATAAACCTACTGCTTATAAAATTCCATTTCTAACTTCACCGTTTATAGTTCTATGAATTTCATTCATTTATGAAATTCATTCATAATTCATTCTAACCCTTATAAAAACTCGTTTTATAATTCAAATATTTTCATTTATAAATATCAATTTATAAATCCTTTATAAAATCAATTTATACTATTATTTTAAAACATCTTTAATCTCCTTTATAATTTCACCATTTTGATTTATAAAATAATCAAATTTTATAAATCCTATATTTAAACTTTTCTCAATAAATTCAAAAATTCCGATTTAACTATTTTATAAAATCATTAGCATCATATTCTCAAAAATCAGTTTTTAACTATATTTCTCAAAAATCAATCTTTAACCCATATTTTCTCAAAAATCATAATTTTATATAACTTTTAAAAGTATAACGTTTATTTATTTAAAATGGATAAATTCCCAAAATATTTTATAACTTACACTTTCAAAAATCTCTTTAAAATCATTTTTAAATCCCAAAATTTGGTTCAATGATGCTACACACCAAATAGTCAATCACGACAACAACGATATCATATATCGATATGATAATCCATCAAATATCAAAATATCTGAAATCAAATAAATACTGTTGAGGAATCCAGTTGGATCCCTCCAACCCGTTTTCCTGCATCCACAAACATTAGCACAATACCAATTCCGCTCCAGTACGAAATTATCGCGGTATATGGGATTTAAAATATTATCCGCTTAATAGACGGCGCAATAGGGTCTCATCCGCTAAACAATGCGGGAAATCAATAACTCCAATATATAGATATGCCAATATATATATATATATATATTGCTATTATATATAATACCAATTTCACTGTTTATGAAATATTCGCGGTATATGTTTTTAATAAATAACATCCGCTTACTAACGGCGCATAATGTCTATTTTAACAATCAATAGATAACAATCATCATTCAAACATGCATTCAAATATTTTAAATCTAACTATTTAAAATAAAATCGAAACTGATTCGATTGAGTGAGAAGTTCTCACCTTGATTTCAATTTCGTTTTAGCGATTTATTTCGAATAAAATTAAACGCGCGTTTAATTTTACCCGAAATTCTCACTAACTCCAAACGACTCCAATCCAACTCCATCGCGTAGTGCTCGTCCATACGATTCCAACGCAACTGGTTTCGCGCGTTTTCGACCTCGTATGAAAAAGTTATGAATTTATGAAGTTTCACAAATTTTTATATAAACAATTACAACAATTTCTTTATAATTTTAAACCTAGCTTTAAATCAAGGCCATTGGATCCTAGCCCCTTGCATCACGACCGTTCCTATCATCTTCCTCATCTCCACGCTCGGCTACAGGCACAAGCCGTGACACACAAACCCAACCCTCCAAACTAGGGTTCCTTCTTGCGCCAACAACACTCAACTTCGCGACGATCAGAGAGTTCCATCTTGAAGCCCTCACCCAACACTCCACTCGGCTGCAACCATAGGAAGCTCGGCCCTCTCTACCTCCTCAAGTTGCGTGCGCAGCCGGCCCCCTTCCACCTCGATTTGCCGCCAATTCGTCACGCCATTGACGATCATAACCGTTGAGAACGTAGAGCTCGTGATGATCTACAAAGTTGCAGTTGATAATTTTTCGAATTGAATGACCGATTGAGAGAGATTTGAGGGAGAAGACATGAAGTTTCTGGCCATTGATTTTCTAGGGCCGGCTGCGTTTATTAGGGTTATAGATTTATTTTATTTTTTTATTTGTGAGAATGGTGGGCTATTTATAGAGTTTTGAACGAACACTATTCATTCCGATTTTCCCAACTCCGATTTACGCGCCGTAACCAGCATTTCTAGGGTTTACATCGCGTTCCGGACACAATGGAACAGGTTTCGGAAGCTAATTCGGACATCTGTGCGAGTTATGGCTACAAACGATCGATTTAAATTAAACCGATTTAAACGATTTTCTAGGCGTTTTAATTTGTACCGGACAAACGGTAAATCCAATTGATACGAAATTTGAAACCTTACAATAATATCACATTACGGATCCGATGAAACTAGTTTCGTCGAAATCCGAGACTTTTTGAAAAATGGCTATTTTAACTCGCCAAATTAAAATTAAAAATAATTCGATGCGTTTCGAGCTGCCACGATCAAACGACAACTCCGATTGACACGAAAATTGAAATCCGGTAATAACTAACTATTACGGATCCAATGGAACTAGTTTCGTTCAATTCTGAGACTGTTCAAAAATTGACTATTTTCACTAGTCGATTTAATATTAAAATATTCAATTTTCACAATTTAACTTTTAATTCGATTTTAAAAGTTCTAAAATATCATTCTAAATCCAATATGATAAAATAAAATTTTACAAATCAATTTCAGTCATATTTAACTCAATTTTCAATTATTTCCATAATTTAACATATTAAATTATCGATTTAATTATCCAATTAAATCCAATTATTCAAAATAAATTTATTCGACTTATAAATTCACTTATTAATATTTAAAATTAATTAAATATTCAAATTTTAATTAATAAAAATTCTGGGTCGTTACAATCTTCCCCCCTTAAAAGAATTTCGTCCTCGAAATTAACAAGTAAGAAAAATTACAGAATCTGTTAATTTTCCCAAATTCATAATTAATTTCTTACAAATCTTTACTAAGTTTTCAAATCATACTTAGTTATCTTTTCAAAAACAATTACTATTGTTTAACTTTCAATTCCAAATCAAAGTTATAGTTTTCAAAACTTTCCAATTTTCTCAAAAATATTCTAACGCCTTAAATTTTCGGAAAAATTCGCCATAGTCTCCTTTGCGCGGCTCAATCCGAAAAAAAATGACAGTATATATATCACAAATATACATCTCATCAAGTAATGAGGCATCCCGCAGGGAAAAAATATAAAAGTACGGTATGTAAACCGAGATATGTACCTTATATTTTATTAGCGAGCATATACGGCTAATATAGCGCGAAAGCGAGCTCCAAATGCAAAGCAAACGCAATCCGCACCTACTGAACACTCAACAACCAACATGAGAACATGTATATAGACAATAGTATCGATATACAACATATAGCAACATAATAGCTATATATGTTAACATATCAAATGTAGTAAAAACAATAAATGCAAACATCAACCAACTAGCATTCATAACCAATAAATATTCATTCATATTCTCATTAATATTCAATGAAATAGGTTTTTAATTTAATCACATTTGATTTATTAACAGTGGATGTTCTTACTAACATTCATTTTCAATTAGTTTATATTCACTAATTCATATTCAAGTTTGTTCACTTCTAATTCAAATTCAATTCTATTTAAGATTCATTTAACTTCAAATTGAATTTCAATTATTTTTAGTTTTCAATTTCATTAACTCTTAATGAATTATATACAATCAACCAACTAACAACCATATAACAATCAATGTATATTAATTACAACCAAATTCCTTTGCTTATCAATTGGTTTAATTAATTTGATTTTCATTCAACTATTCAACTTCCAATAACCTTAGATTTTAATGAATTGACACTTACATTCATTATTTCATGTCAACTATTCACATTTTATTGATTAACATTTAATCCATTCATTCAATTCAATTTCAAAAGTTGAATTTCATTTAAATAACTTAAGTTCATATCCATCACTTAACTTAAATTCCAACTTATAAATCAATTCAGCTTCCAAATTCTAAAGTAAATTTCCATTTAACTTTAAATTCATTTTTTTATAACTCATATTCATAAATATATTCATATAGTTTCACTTCTTATATATATAAGTTTATTTCACAATTGTAAATCACTTTAATTATAATTCAATCTCATAATTCTTTTGCTTATACAATTATTCTTTTATTTAGATTATTCAAATAACTAAACAATTAATCTTATATACACTTTAATAATTTTGAAAAATTATTCTTTTATATATAAAATATAATCAAGGTAAAATTATTTCGTTTACCCAATTTAAAACAATATTGTGTCTAATTGTTCTATTCAAGTGTTCAGAAACCCCTTCGGCATAGTTGTCGAGACCACGCTGACGAAGGTTCATATGCCACTCAACAAACCAATCATCACAATATAAAACAATTTTATATATTCACTAACAAATACGCTCTCATAGCTATTATTACACTCAACTCATTCTAGAGTACTACTGACTCTATCTCTAATGAGTAATACCCAACAGAACCATGGTTGTCGCTTAACCATAAGCTCTGATACCAAATGTCAGGACCCGATTCTTCGTCTTCCGAAAGTTCAACATCGATACTCACTTTATCGACTGCCGAGCAATCGAATGACGGAAAACCGAACACTTAGGGTTTTAAAGAAAAGGAAAAGACAGAAGAAGAGAGAACAAGATAGAAAATAGAGGGAGAAGGAAATAGAAAATAAAGAAAATAGAACATAGAACGGAACAAAAAAACAACTGAACAACAACAGAATCTCACAATTCGCAGCGGAACAACATATAATAGATAAATGAATAATCTTTAAACAAAGAGCTATATCAGTTATTACATTACATCACATTTCATTACTTCATATCATCAGAGTGTACAACAACAACAAACATACAGCGGAAAAAGAAATACTATATACTAGTAACACGCCATGCCATCTAGCTTGCCTCCAGCAACTCCAGAATATCCAGAATATCCCGTTAAACCTTAACTCTTGACTGCCCGTGTGGAAATTGGTGGGCACCCAGAGTTTAGGAAGGAAAATAATAAACTCCGAGTTAGTCATGTGACTGGTGTGAGAACTCAAAACAGTTTATTTATCTTTAAAAACAAAATAGAGGAATATTTTTAAAGTCAATTCGCAATGCTTTTAAAAATGAGACTACCATAAGGCCTCCCGCACACACACACAATGCAAACGCAGAATCGGAGGAGATTTCTCCTTATGATAGTCAAAGATGCTTGATATGCATTTAAAAAGAACATTTGATATTATTACTAGTGCATAGTGTAGGAAAAATTTATTTCGAAAGTAGAATATAAATCTTAGCCAGCATAGACATTTCGAACTATGCCTACTATAGCTAACTATGTTCAATAGCAGGTTACCGCCACATTCCATAGCAGGTTATACAACTAATACCGTACAAGTCTCGTATTGTTTCTTTGGATTTCCAACGAATGATCTGGCCGAGGAACTTCCCATTGCCACATGAGAATGCCTCTGGATGGACATCCCCGAGAACCAAACCGGATCTCTACCAACACAAGGCCGGGTTACCCCTAACTGAGTAACAACTGACCGAATATGCCATCCCCCGGTCCTTTGGGACCTTTTCAACCGAGCGCTCGCAATCAATTCACACAATCATAAAGTGTTTTCAACATGAGTAAGTATCTGGGCTCCATACCATGATACCACCCTTTTCCAGAAGGAAATGCACATATCGGCGCTACCCCTCATAACCTTGCTGCATCTTTCCTGTTTTGACCATTCACGGGGTGTGAGGCTCGACGAAGTCACGTCCACAAAAACATACTTTATACAAAAGCCATGCTTTGGGTCACAAATGATCATAGAAATGATCACCAAGATAGACGATCAAATAAACGATCCTATCACAAATAATCAACACAATGATCATTTACAGCAACACTCAGCATGTCACATTACCAAATTGGGAATATATCGCTGATAACCTTCAACTACATAACCTCTGAGCTCGTACGTCTCAGAGAAGGGTGTTAAGCTAAAAGAATAAATTCTCCGCCACCAACACAAATATATTTGAAAGAAATTGGCTTTATATCTCAACTTGTAATGTCAGACATACAATCCATACAAGTCTGTTCCGGGCTCGAACAAAACCGAAGGCACTTACAAAGAAGTCCTTGCAATCCGGATATTCACAATCCTGATCGGATTCACCATCACATATGGAGAACTCTATACCGGAGCAACTCGGTGCAGAGTCAATCGACAGGTCATCCTATCGCTCTTGCAAATATCCGGTCTTCAACACCGATCTTCAAATGCAATTCATAACGACGTATCACATATTCGGAATGGGTTATACGACCCCATGGTCCTTTCCCGGTTAACCCGAATAGTGAGCGCTTATTCAAAAATAAGTGTGGCATTCAAATTCAAACAAATCACATCAAATACCCATTCAAAGGGAAATATTGATAGTCGGTTATTGAACTATCAATGGATATGCACAACATCACCAGATTCCAAATAATTTTCCAAATTATTCATTTTCCAAAATATCTTTACAAGATATATAATTCAATATCTCAAAAATAAATCAATATTTATTTCTAAACAAGTTCCCCTTTTTATTCATAAATTCCATAGTGAATTTATATTCCAAAATATCCATGCATATACGATTTCAATTATTCATTTCAATTTATCTTCAAAAAGATAAATTCTCAAAGTATTCACTTTATATTGGAAAACATTTCCATACTTATTTAATAAGTAATTCACAAATTTTATTTATTTTCAACACTTAGAAAATATTCAATATACTTAAATCGAGATTAAGTATATATTTCATTCTTTAAGGAAATCATTCTCTTAAACATATTTATTTGGGCCAAAACGAATGTTGCGTAAAACATCGTTACGACAACCCAAAATCAGTAGTATAGGGATTCGAAATTAAAATAGATATATAAGCCCAATACTATACAAAACATTTCCTTTCGGAAATCATTTACTATAACAACAGTGTTATAGTCCACCATTTCCTTTTATTTCTCGAAAACGTCTATTTCAACAATCAATGTTGAAATATATGGTTTCGAATCTCAACATATTTAAAACATCGTTAGATCGTTTTAATTCTATTTGAAACATCACATTCAAAACAATTTCTTTAACATATTATTCACTATTCAAAAACGTGAATATACTACGTTCACAATTTCATCATTTCTATACATTTTATTTTAAAGGATTATTCACAGTCAAAAATGTGAATATAACTCCATTAATAGGTTTCAACAATTTACTTATCAAAATAAGTCGTTTACGAATTTATAAAACAACGTTTATAAATTCCTTTATTAACCTATTCAATTTATAACTCAATTATAAAACAAATTTCATATTATAAGTTAAACACCTATAATTTATTTGTTTGCACAATCGTTCCTTTAAACTTCATAATTATAAATCTTATAACTTATAAGATTCAATTATTTATCCAAATATATTCTTTCAATAACTTTATAAATTTTATAAACCTACTGCTTATAAAATTCCATTTCTAACTTCACCGTTTATAGTTCTATGAATTTCATTCATTTATGAAATTCATTCATAATTCATTCTAACCCTTATAAAAACTCGTTTTATAATTCAAATATTTTCATTTATAAATATCAATTTATAAATCCTTTATAAAATCAATTTATACTATTATTTTAAAACATCTTTAATCTCCTTTATAATTTCACCATTTTGATTTATAAAATAATCAAATTTTATAAATCCTATATTTAAACTTTTCTCAATAAATTCAAAAATTCCGATTTAACTATTTTATAAAATCATTAGCATCATATTCTCAAAAATCAGTTTTTAACTATATTTCTCAAAAATCAATCTTTAACCCATATTTTCTCAAAAATCATAATTTTATATAACTTTTAAAAGTATAACGTTTATTTATTTAAAATGGATAAATTCCCAAAATATTTTATAACTTACACTTTCAAAAATCTCTTTAAAATCATTTTTAAATCCCAAAATTTGGTTCAATGATGCTACACACCAAATAGTCAATCACGACAACAACGATATCATATATCGATATGATAATCCATCAAATATCAAAATATCTGAAATCAAATAAATACTGTTGAGGAATCCAGTTGGATCCCTCCAACCCGTTTTCCTGCATCCACAAACATTAGCACAATACCAATTCCGCTCCAGTACGAAATTATCGCGGTATATGGGATTTAAAATATTATCCGCTTAATAGACGGCGCAATAGGGTCTCATCCGCTAAACAATGCGGGAAATCAATAACTCCAATATATAGATATGCCAATATATATATATATATATATTGCTATTATATATAATACCAATTTCACTGTTTATGAAATATTCGCGGTATATGTTTTTAATAAATAACATCCGCTTACTAACGGCGCATAATGTCTATTTTAACAATCAATAGATAACAATCATCATTCAAACATGCATTCAAATATTTTAAATCTAACTATTTAAAATAAAATCGAAACTGATTCGATTGAGTGAGAAGTTCTCACCTTGATTTCAATTTCGTTTTAGCGATTTATTTCGAATAAAATTAAACGCGCGTTTAATTTTACCCGAAATTCTCACTAACTCCAAACGACTCCAATCCAACTCCATCGCGTAGTGCTCGTCCATACGATTCCAACGCAACTGGTTTCGCGCGTTTTCGACCTCGTATGAAAAAGTTATGAATTTATGAAGTTTCACAAATTTTTATATAAACAATTACAACAATTTCTTTATAATTTTAAACCTAGCTTTAAATCAAGGCCATTGGATCCTAGCCCCTTGCATCACGACCGTTCCTATCATCTTCCTCATCTCCACGCTCGGCTACAGGCACAAGCCGTGACACACAAACCCAACCCTCCAAACTAGGGTTCCTTCTTGCGCCAACAACACTCAACTTCGCGACGATCAGAGAGTTCCATCTTGAAGCCCTCACCCAACACTCCACTCGGCTGCAACCATAGGAAGCTCGGCCCTCTCTACCTCCTCAAGTTGCGTGCGCAGCCGGCCCCCTTCCACCTCGATTTGCCGCCAATTCGTCACGCCATTGACGATCATAACCGTTGAGAACGTAGAGCTCGTGATGATCTACAAAGTTGCAGTTGATAATTTTTCGAATTGAATGACCGATTGAGAGAGATTTGAGGGAGAAGACATGAAGTTTCTGGCCATTGATTTTCTAGGGCCGGCTGCGTTTATTAGGGTTATAGATTTATTTTATTTTTTTATTTGTGAGAATGGTGGGCTATTTATAGAGTTTTGAACGAACACTATTCATTCCGATTTTCCCAACTCCGATTTACGCGCCGTAACCAGCATTTCTAGGGTTTACATCGCGTTCCGGACACAATGGAACAGGTTTCGGAAGCTAATTCGGACATCTGTGCGAGTTATGGCTACAAACGATCGATTTAAATTAAACCGATTTAAACGATTTTCTAGGCGTTTTAATTTGTACCGGACAAACGGTAAATCCAATTGATACGAAATTTGAAACCTTACAATAATATCACATTACGGATCCGATGAAACTAGTTTCGTCGAAATCCGAGACTTTTTGAAAAATGGCTATTTTAACTCGCCAAATTAAAATTAAAAATAATTCGATGCGTTTCGAGCTGCCACGATCAAACGACAACTCCGATTGACACGAAAATTGAAATCCGGTAATAACTAACTATTACGGATCCAATGGAACTAGTTTCGTTCAATTCTGAGACTGTTCAAAAATTGACTATTTTCACTAGTCGATTTAATATTAAAATATTCAATTTTCACAATTTAACTTTTAATTCGATTTTAAAAGTTCTAAAATATCATTCTAAATCCAATATGATAAAATAAAATTTTACAAATCAATTTCAGTCATATTTAACTCAATTTTCAATTATTTCCATAATTTAACATATTAAATTATCGATTTAATTATCCAATTAAATCCAATTATTCAAAATAAATTTATTCGACTTATAAATTCACTTATTAATATTTAAAATTAATTAAATATTCAAATTTTAATTAATAAAAATTCTGGGTCGTTACAATCTTCCCCCCTTAAAAGAATTTCGTCCTCGAAATTAACAAGTAAGAAAAATTACAGAATCTGTTAATTTTCCCAAATTCATAATTAATTTCTTACAAATCTTTACTAAGTTTTCAAATCATACTTAGTTATCTTTTCAAAAACAATTACTATTGTTTAACTTTCAATTCCAAATCAAAGTTATAGTTTTCAAAACTTTCCAATTTTCTCAAAAATATTCTAACGCCTTAAATTTTCGGAAAAATTCGCCATAGTCTCCTTTGCGCGGCTCAATCCGAAAAAAAATGACAGTATATATATCACAAATATACATCTCATCAAGTAATGAGGCATCCCGCAGGGAAAAAATATAAAAGTACGGTATGTAAACCGAGATATGTACCTTATATTTTATTAGCGAGCATATACGGCTAATATAGCGCGAAAGCGAGCTCCAAATGCAAAGCAAACGCAATCCGCACCTACTGAACACTCAACAACCAACATGAGAACATGTATATAGACAATAGTATCGATATACAACATATAGCAACATAATAGCTATATATGTTAACATATCAAATGTAGTAAAAACAATAAATGCAAACATCAACCAACTAGCATTCATAACCAATAAATATTCATTCATATTCTCATTAATATTCAATGAAATAGGTTTTTAATTTAATCACATTTGATTTATTAACAGTGGATGTTCTTACTAACATTCATTTTCAATTAGTTTATATTCACTAATTCATATTCAAGTTTGTTCACTTCTAATTCAAATTCAATTCTATTTAAGATTCATTTAACTTCAAATTGAATTTCAATTATTTTTAGTTTTCAATTTCATTAACTCTTAATGAATTATATACAATCAACCAACTAACAACCATATAACAATCAATGTATATTAATTACAACCAAATTCCTTTGCTTATCAATTGGTTTAATTAATTTGATTTTCATTCAACTATTCAACTTCCAATAACCTTAGATTTTAATGAATTGACACTTACATTCATTATTTCATGTCAACTATTCACATTTTATTGATTAACATTTAATCCATTCATTCAATTCAATTTCAAAAGTTGAATTTCATTTAAATAACTTAAGTTCATATCCATCACTTAACTTAAATTCCAACTTATAAATCAATTCAGCTTCCAAATTCTAAAGTAAATTTCCATTTAACTTTAAATTCATTTTTTTATAACTCATATTCATAAATATATTCATATAGTTTCACTTCTTATATATATAAGTTTATTTCACAATTGTAAATCACTTTAATTATAATTCAATCTCATAATTCTTTTGCTTATACAATTATTCTTTTATTTAGATTATTCAAATAACTAAACAATTAATCTTATATACACTTTAATAATTTTGAAAAATTATTCTTTTATATATAAAATATAATCAAGGTAAAATTATTTCGTTTACCCAATTTAAAACAATATTGTGTCTAATTGTTCTATTCAAGTGTTCAGAAACCCCTTCGGCATAGTTGTCGAGACCACGCTGACGAAGGTTCATATGCCACTCAACAAACCAATCATCACAATATAAAACAATTTTATATATTCACTAACAAATACGCTCTCATAGCTATTATTACACTCAACTCATTCTAGAGTACTACTGACTCTATCTCTAATGAGTAATACCCAACAGAACCATGGTTGTCGCTTAACCATAAGCTCTGATACCAAATGTCAGGACCCGATTCTTCGTCTTCCGAAAGTTCAACATCGATACTCACTTTATCGACTGCCGAGCAATCGAATGACGGAAAACCGAACACTTAGGGTTTTAAAGAAAAGGAAAAGACAGAAGAAGAGAGAACAAGATAGAAAATAGAGGGAGAAGGAAATAGAAAATAAAGAAAATAGAACATAGAACGGAACAAAAAAACAACTGAACAACAACAGAATCTCACAATTCGCAGCGGAACAACATATAATAGATAAATGAATAATCTTTAAACAAAGAGCTATATCAGTTATTACATTACATCACATTTCATTACTTCATATCATCAGAGTGTACAACAACAACAAACATACAGCGGAAAAAGAAATACTATATACTAGTAACACGCCATGCCATCTAGCTTGCCTCCAGCAACTCCAGAATATCCAGAATATCCCGTTAAACCTTAACTCTTGACTGCCCGTGTGGAAATTGGTGGGCACCCAGAGTTTAGGAAGGAAAATAATAAACTCCGAGTTAGTCATGTGACTGGTGTGAGAACTCAAAACAGTTTATTTATCTTTAAAAACAAAATAGAGGAATATTTTTAAAGTCAATTCGCAATGCTTTTAAAAATGAGACTACCATAAGGCCTCCCGCACACACACACAATGCAAACGCAGAATCGGAGGAGATTTCTCCTTATGATAGTCAAAGATGCTTGATATGCATTTAAAAAGAACATTTGATATTATTACTAGTGCATAGTGTAGGAAAAATTTATTTCGAAAGTAGAATATAAATCTTAGCCAGCATAGACATTTCGAACTATGCCTACTATAGCTAACTATGTTCAATAGCAGGTTACCGCCACATTCCATAGCAGGTTATACAACTAATACCGTACAAGTCTCGTATTGTTTCTTTGGATTTCCAACGAATGATCTGGCCGAGGAACTTCCCATTGCCACATGAGAATGCCTCTGGATGGACATCCCCGAGAACCAAACCGGATCTCTACCAACACAAGGCCGGGTTACCCCTAACTGAGTAACAACTGACCGAATATGCCATCCCCCGGTCCTTTGGGACCTTTTCAACCGAGCGCTCGCAATCAATTCACACAATCATAAAGTGTTTTCAACATGAGTAAGTAATTGGGCTCCATACCATGATACCACCCTTTTCCAGAAGGAAATGCACATATCGGCGCTACCCCTCATAACCTTGCTGCATCTTTCCTGTTTTGACCATTCACGGGGTGTGAGGCTCGACGAAGTCACGTCCACAAAAACATACTTTATACAAAAGCCATGCTTTGGGTCACAAATGATCATAGAAATGATCACCAAGATAGACGATCAAATAAACGATCCTATCACAAATAATCAACACAATGATCATTTACAGCAACACTCAGCATGTCACATTACCAAATTGGGAATATATCGCTGATAACCTTCAACTACATAACCTCTGAGCTCGTACGTCTCAGAGAAGGGTGTTAAGCTAAAAGAATAAATTCTCCGCCACCAACACAAATATATTTGAAAGAAATTGGCTTTATATCTCAACTTGTAATGTCAGACATACAATCCATACAAGTCTGTTCCGGGCTCGAACAAAACCGAAGGCACTTACAAAGAAGTCCTTGCAATCCGGATATTCACAATCCTGATCGGATTCACCATCACATATGGAGAACTCTATACCGGAGCAACTCGGTGCAGAGTCAATCGACAGGTCATCCTATCGCTCTTGCAAATATCCGGTCTTCAACACCGATCTTCAAATGCAATTCATAACGACGTATCACATATTCGGAATGGGTTATACGACCCCATGGTCCTTTCCCGGTTAACCCGAATAGTGAGCGCTTATTCAAAAATAAGTGTGGCATTCAAATTCAAACAAATCACATCAAATACCCATTCAAAGGGAAATATTGATAGTCGGTTATTGAACTATCAATGGATATGCACAACATCACCAGATTCCAAATAATTTTCCAAATTATTCATTTTCCAAAATATCTTTACAAGATATATAATTCAATATCTCAAAAATAAATCAATATTTATTTCTAAACAAGTTCCCCTTTTTATTCATAAATTCCATAGTGAATTTATATTCCAAAATATCCATGCATATACGATTTCAATTATTCATTTCAATTTATCTTCAAAAAGATAAATTCTCAAAGTATTCACTTTATATTGGAAAACATTTCCATACTTATTTAATAAGTAATTCACAAATTTTATTTATTTTCAACACTTAGAAAATATTCAATATACTTAAATCGAGATTAAGTATATATTTCATTCTTTAAGGAAATCATTCTCTTAAACATATTTATTTGGGCCAAAACGAATGTTGCGTAAAACATCGTTACGACAACCCAAAATCAGTAGTATAGGGATTCGAAATTAAAATAGATATATAAGCCCAATACTATACAAAACATTTCCTTTCGGAAATCATTTACTATAACAACAGTGTTATAGTCCACCATTTCCTTTTATTTCTCGAAAACGTCTATTTCAACAATCAATGTTGAAATATATGGTTTCGAATCTCAACATATTTAAAACATCGTTAGATCGTTTTAATTCTATTTGAAACATCACATTCAAAACAATTTCTTTAACATATTATTCACTATTCAAAAACGTGAATATACTACGTTCACAATTTCATCATTTCTATACATTTTATTTTAAAGGATTATTCACAGTCAAAAATGTGAATATAACTCCATTAATAGGTTTCAACAATTTACTTATCAAAATAAGTCGTTTACGAATTTATAAAACAACGTTTATAAATTCCTTTATTAACCTATTCAATTTATAACTCAATTATAAAACCAAATTCATATTATAAGTTAAACACCTATAATTTATTTGTTTGCACAATCGTTCCTTTAAACTTCATAATTATAAATCTTATAACTTATAAGATTCAATTATTTATCCAAATATATTCTTTCAATAACTTTATAAATTTTATAAACCTACTGCTTATAAAATTCCATTTCTAACTTCACCGTTTATAGTTCTATGAATTTCATTCATTTATGAAATTCATTCATAATTCATTCTAACCCTTATAAAAACTCGTTTTATAATTCAAATATTTTCATTTATAAATATCAATTTATAAATCCTTTATAAAATCAATTTATACTATTATTTTAAAACATCTTTAATCTCCTTTATAATTTCACCATTTTGATTTATAAAATAATCAAATTTTATAAATCCTATATTTAAACTTTTCTCAATAAATTCAAAAATTCCGATTTAACTATTTTATAAAATCATTAGCATCATATTCTCAAAAATCAGTTTTTAACTATATTTCTCAAAAATCAATCTTTAACCCATATTTTCTCAAAAATCATAATTTTATATAACTTTTAAAAGTATAACGTTTATTTATTTAAAATGGATAAATTCCTAAAATATTTTATAACTTACACTTTCAAAAATCTCTTTAAAATCATTTTTAAATCCCAAAATTTGGTTCAATGATGCTACACACCAAATAGTCAATCACGACAACAACGATATCATATATCGATATGATAATCCATCAAATATCAAAATATCTGAAATCAAATAAATACTGTTGAGGAATCCAGTTGGATCCCTCCAACCTGTTTTCCTGCATCCACAAACATTAGCACAATACCAATTCCGCTCCAGTACGAAATTATCGCGGTATATGGGATTTAAAATATTATCCGCTTAATAGACGGCGCAATAGGGTCTCATCCGCTAAACAATGCGGGAAATCAATAACTCCAATATATACATATGCCAATATATATATATATATATATTGCTATTATATATAATACCAATTTCACTGTTTATGAAATATTCGCGGTATATGTTTTTAATAAATAACATCCGCTTACTAACGGCGCATAATGTCTATTTTAACAATCAATAGATAACAATCATCATTCAAACATGCATTCAAATATTTTAAATCTAACTATTTAAAATAAAATCGAAACTGATTCGATTGAGTGAGAAGTTCTCACCTTGATTTCAATTTCGTTTTAGCGATTTATTTCGAATAAAATTAAACGCGCGTTTAATTTTACCCGAAATTCTCACTAACTCCAAACGACTCCAATCCAACTCCATCGCGTAGTGCTCGTCCATACGATTCCAATGCAACTGGTTTCGCGCGTTTTCGACCTCGTATGAAAAAGTTATGAATTTATGAAGTTTCACAAATTTTTATATAAACAATTACAACAATTTCTTTATAATTTTAAACCTAGCTTTAAATCAAGGCCATTGGATCCTAGCCCCTTGCATCACGATCGTTCCTATCATCTTCCTCATCTCCACGCTCGGCTACAGGCACAAGCCGTGACACACAAACCCAACCCTCCAAACTAGGGTTCCTTCTTGCGCCAACAACACTCAACTTCGCGACGATCAGAGAGTTCCATCTTGAAGCCCTCACCCAACACTCCACTCGGCTGCAACCATAGGAAGCTCGACCCTCTCTACCTCCTCGAGTTGCGTGCGCAGCTGGCCCCCTTCCACCTCGATTTGCCGCCAATTCGTCACGCCATTGACGATCATAACCGTTGAGAACGTAGAGCTCGTGATGATCTACAAAGTTGCAGTTGATAATTTTTCGAATTGAATGACGGATTGAGAGAGATTTGAGGGAGAAGACATGAAGTTTCTGGCCGTTGATTTTCTAGGGCCGGCTGCGTTTATTAGGGTTATAGATTTATTTTATTTTTTTATTTGTGAGAATGGTGGGCTATTTATAGAGTTTTGAACGAACACTATTCATTCCGATTTTCCAAACTCCGATTTACGCGCCGTAACCAGCATTTCTAGGGTTTACCCCGCGTTCCGGACACAGTGGAACAGGTTTCGGAAGCTAATTCGGACATCTGTGCTAGTTATGGCTACAAACGATCGATTTAAATTAAACCGATTTAAACGATTTTCTAGGCGTTTTAATTTGTACCGGACAAACGGTAAATCCAATTGATACGAAATTTGAAACCTTACAATAATATCACATTACGGATTCGATGAAACTGGTTTCGTCGAAATTCGAGACTTTTTGAAAAATGGCTATTTTAACTCGCCAAATTAAAATTAAAAATAATTCGATGCGTTTCGAGCTGCCACGATCAAACGACAACTCCGATTGACATAAAAATTGAAATCCGGTAATAACTAACTATTACGGATCCAATGGAACTGGTTTCATTCAATTCTGAGACTGTTCAAAAATTGACTATTTTCACTAGTCGATTTAATATTAAAATATTCAATTTTCACAATTTAACTTTTAATTCGATTTTAAAAGTTATAAAATATCATTCGAACTCCAATATGATAAAATAAAATTTTACAAATCAATTTCAATCATATTTAACTCAATTTTCAATTATTTCCATAATTTAACATATTAAATTATCGATTTAATTATCCAATTAAATCCAATTATTCAAAATAAATTTATTCGACTTATAAATTCACTTATTAATATTTAAAATTAATTAAATATTCAAATTTTAATTAATAAAAATTCTGGGTCGTTACAAAATGGTTAACCTAAATAATTGTTACCCTTTTACATTCAAATTCACTTACAACCATCATTACAACAATGTTGCCATAGATTTAGATTTAATTAAATAAATTAGATGAATGGGTAAAATTTTGTAATTATCACTAATGCCAAATATATATGCATTAATTACTACTTATTATTTTGAATTAATTTATTAATTTACTAGTTGCCTTTGTCTTCTTATATCCTATTTACTACCAACTTTCTATTTAGTTATAGTTTATCAATATATATATACCTAGGCAAATCAAGTTCTTGTCTTTTCTGTTATTTCAATTAAATCGGATATGCACAAATAAATTGTTTATTAACTTATTCTTACAAAATTATTTACATGCATTCAGTTACACCTAATTTAATGCATTGATTTCCATTTATAAATCTTAACACCCTAAATTTGACAACTTCTAACATGGTATTACTTCTCATATTAAATGTAACTTTTATTTAGTGCATTAACATTTATTTCAATTTAAATTCCATCAGCCAATTAAACATGTAACTTATAACTATTGCTTACCATTCAAAATATTACACCCATGGTCATATTCTGAATGGAGTTAGCATTAAATATCAAAACTTACCTAAATTTACATTAAGAAAATATTTAATACTAGATCTCAAATTTATTTTAATGGAATTAATATATCTTTCTTTATATACTTTACGTATAAATATCTTAATTTCCAAATTTCAACTTATTCCTTAAATCCCCCAAATAACGTTATCAACATAAATTAATATTAAATGCTTCACATTTATTCCTCCACGTTCAAATTTGTTCTAACCATATATATATATATATATATATATATATATATATTAATGTTATCCCTTATGGTTATTTATTTATTCACTTATTATTGCAAATGTCTACAAATTTGATTTCAGGTCCAATACCTACACCATTGTATTTATTGAAAGATTTATTCATATTACAATCAAAGGCTTAAATTACCATTGGTAAATTAGCGTTCATTTCCATACAAATTTCACTCTTAATCATTACTACTAATTTTTTATTACAAAATTCTATTAAATAACTAAATTAAATCGTCTAAATTTTCGGGTCGTTACAAGGTTTCTTTGGGCTCTTTGAAGATGATGGACGAGCAGGAGGCTCTTTATCTATCTAGTTACCTATTTTCAATGTATGTCTACTATGTGTGTGTATTTTGTATCAGCAAGTGTAAAGGCAGG
This sequence comes from Allium cepa, assembly GCA_030765085.1. Classification (NCBI taxonomy): domain Eukaryota; kingdom Viridiplantae; phylum Streptophyta; class Magnoliopsida; order Asparagales; family Amaryllidaceae; genus Allium; species Allium cepa. The sequence goes on from CM060931.1 coordinate 58,441,292, forward strand.
TGTACAACTGCTTAGGCTGATAGTAGTAGTACTTTTGTGTAACTTTGATAACTTTATGCTAAGGAATAACCTTATATGCTATTTTATTATTGTATTATATTTAACCATTCTGTTGTGAGATTTTTCTATCCTGTTTCTTTTATTTTACCACACGACAGCTAGCCTTTTGGATGTTTGGGCAATGGTACAAGAACACTGAGGACGTGTTAAGTGTCATTCTTAGGGCTTAGAAATGTGGGTCATCACGATCGGTATCAAAGCTTCGGTTGAGCGAACACCTTAACCGGATTGGGGTTCAACTCATTAGAGATAGGGTAAGTGATGCTCTAAAATGAGTTAATCATGAGAGAGCTTATTGTTAATACGTGAGATGATGGTTTGATGACAACAAACTTAGAATAGGATTATAAAATATAAATACTAACATTATAGTTTAGAAATATATGTATATGCAGAATTTAACCATGTAGGTACTAAGAATGAAGACTATACAATATAGAGATTTAAGATATCAAGATTGAAGACTCATGAGTATTAAGAATATCAAGATTATCAAGAGTTCAAGTTTTCAAGTTATTTATTTGTTAATTAGGAATTTTGTTAAAACTCCAAGAAAAGCACTAGCATCTTAAAATCCAATTTATTCGTGGAATGGAATCCACTTCGAGCCTGTTAAAGGGATGGAACCCTAAGTAGGATGGAACCTACAAAAAATCTAGTGGAACATTGTTTTGTATCCGCTAACTTTTTATTCAAACGATTTTACAAAATTATCTTGTTTTCAAAATGATTTCAAAACCTTCCTTTTAAAAGAATCAAAAACATCTATCTTGATTTTAAATACTTTTAGCCTCAAAATAATCTTTATTTTCAAAATCAAACTATCCTTAGTTTGAAAACTATCTTTAATAATAATATATTTAAATTTTAATATATATACTTAGATTTAAATATAAATTTATAGTAAAATTTTATATACATTATTCTCTATATTTATTTATGTATTTTAACTATAGTCAAGTATATTTATAAAGTTTAAAATAGTTTTAATATAAGATAAAAGTTATTTTCAAAGAAAAATAAAACACCAAAATTTTCTTTAGAATATCGAAATGCTCAATATACCCATGTCGACATAGTTTCAGTTAATTTCAAAATTTAAATTTCAAAAGAAGTGTCTATTCGTCATATCTCTTCACGAATGGACATGGCTATTGTTGTTCTATACATAGGGGCTGTTCTCAACGAATTTTCAATCATATTTTGTGGTTTTCATTTCTCTTCTTCTTCCACATTTCTTTATACATATTCCTACCATTACTCTGCCGAAATCAACATTGAATCTAACTAGATTATCTTCGGTTTGATTCTCTATCACTATCTCAACAAGATCCTCAGTGCTATTCAGAGTTATAGGCTCCTTTGTAATCAATTAAACGAGAAAAGGTGTGATTGTGGCCTTGGAAATCAATCAAGCGAGAAAAGGTGTGATTATAGCCTTGGAAATCAATTGGGTGAACTTGTTGCCTGTGAAATCAAGTATCTCTACCCAAAAGATTGTGAATCTGGAGGGTGTACCTCGTAGCCTTCAAATTGAGGGTGTAACTGTACAATTGCTTTTGAAAGGAAATCCTTACTTGTGTGCGGGACTGGATGTAGGGTAACTCCGAACCAGTATAAAATCCGGTGTGTTCTTTCCTTTACTGCTTTTACTTTATTTCTGCATCTGTGTTTGATTCTGTGATCATATCTGTGTCTGAATATTGCATATATTTGTGTTCAAATTAACAAAAAATCAGACAGATTTAATAATTCCTTAAAATACTATTCACCCCCTTCTTGTGTTTATCCTAGCCTTAAGATCCATAATTTGCATTTCTCATATTTGGTATCAGAGCAAGGTTTTCAAAATTTCATAATCTGATTTTTGAAAAGTTTTCAAAATGGCTGCCAACACGGGTACTGTTACTAACACTAGTATCCCTGTCACTAGTTCATTTGTAGAAGGTCAGTCTACTGTCAGACCACCATTTTTTTAATGGCAGTAACTATGCATATTGGGTATGTAGGATGGAAATATATTTACAATCTGTAGGATTAGACACTTGGAATATCGCACAAACTGAATATTCTGAACCCACAACTAATTTTGCACAGTGGACCGCTGAGCAAAAGACCGTTGCACAAAATAATTCTAAAGCAATTAATATTCTGTTTTGTTCACTTGATAGAAATGAATTTAATAGAGTGTCAGTTTATAAGTCTGCATATGAAATCTGGAAAACTTTGCAAGTTACTCACGAAGGAACAAGCAAAGTTAAACAGACCAAAATTTCCATGCTCACAAATCAGTTTCAATTATTTAAAATGAATTCTTATGAGTCTATTTCAGATATGTATAGTAGATTTCAGGATATTGTGCATTCTCTAATTCCTTAGGAAAGAAATTTTCGGAAGAAGATCAAATCAGAATTTTTTTAAATTCTCTTACTCCAAAATGGGATCAAAAGACACTTGCGATCGAAGAGGCAAATGACATCAGTACCTTAAGGATAAAAGAATTAATTGGAAATCTAATGTCGTTGGAAGTCCAAATGATCGGGAGAAGAGAAAGCAAAGCATCTGAAAAGAAATCAATGGCATTTAATGCATTGACTGATGAATCAGACTTAAACAACGATAATGATGAACAGATTGTCTTTATGACCAAGAATTTTTGAAAAATTTTGAATTACAGATAGATGAATAATCTTAAGAGAAACAACTATAAGAACTCTGGAAATCAGAATATAGTGCCAAACAATGTCAAATGTTTCAACTGTAATGAACCAGGCCATATCAATAGAGAATGTCCGTATCCAGAGAGGCAAAATTCACCTATAAACAATGATTCATTCAAGAAACCTAAGCGTGCATTTACTGCTACTCTAGATGACTCAGACTCGTCCTCAAGCGATGATGATCAGAAAACAGATAATTTAAATTTTTGTTTCACGGCAGTTCACGACTCCGACGAATTCTGAGAAACGGACTCAGAAAAAGGTACACATTTACAATACAATTGGTTGTAATTGCATGTTTAGAATTAGATGCTTGATTGATTGATTTTGAATTGGTATGTTATTTGAATTTTAAATTTTTTTACTATTATTTTACTATTTTTTTTATTATTATTTTATTAGTATAATAATATATTATGGAATATACTATAATTCTAATAATATTCCAGATATATATAGATATTAAAAATAATAAGTGTGTGTGTGTGTGTGTGTGTGTCTATATATATTAGAGCGCTTAGGAAAAATAAATCAAAGAAATTCACAAGCACATGTCGACATGGTCCCTATCATGATGTTGACATAGGTATAGGATTTGAAATTCAAAATTTGAATTCATATGGTTGAATTTCCCTCCACCTTTTCACTTCATTCAATTCTTTGAAAATGCATCTTTTATCCAGAGAACATGTCTTTTGAGAATCTATTTATTCACTATCTTTTATCACATCTTTTCACTCTCATTTTCAAATTCAAACTCTCTCTTCAAAATTTAAAAATGGCTTCTTCAAGCAACCTCTCCACCATGAAAATTTTCAGAAAGATAAAAGAGCAACTCTTCAATGATTCGGAGGCTATAAAAGCATATATCAATTATGGTAACTATGCAAAAGTCCATCTCGGAAAGTTTGCTATATTTCAAGAATTCTCTTCTTATGAAATTGATTCTCTTTTTGCAAACAATCAAATTCTTAGTCATGTTGATGCTTCTCAAAATGATTTTGTTTGTTATCCAAATCTTGTTAAAATTTTCTATGCAAATCTTAATCGTGGATTTTATAATGGAAACGATGATGAAATTTGGAGTAGTGTCAAAGACACTAAATTGTTTTGAATTGTGATCTTTAGGGCACCATTCTCATTTGCAAGAGTACGGGAATGGATCTTTCTAATTTTAAAATCGATGAAAATGACCGTGAGATATTTCATCATATTTTCGAAGGAAATGATAATTTTGAATTCAAAAATCGAAACTTTCGACCAAAACTAGAATTGTCAATCTTCTTTTACAACATACTTTGACCCCAAAATCGGGAAATTTTAACAATCCTACTTCAAAAGTTTGCAAAGCACTTTTTGCTATTTTTGGAAATTATGATATCAATTGGGCGCAAGTTATTTTGGATGAGCTTCGTCCCAAAAATCTTGAAATGGGTGAGAATACTTTGTATCACGGAATTTATCTCACTCGGATTTTTAACTATTTTGGAGTGGATTTCAAAGGAGAAGAATTTGTTTCTAGAAAAGTTTTCAATCATTCCAACATTTCGCTTATGAAAATTCCATTTGTTTTTCAACCTTATGAGACTCTTGCTGAAAAGGAAGAGCGTTTGGCTCATGAGGAGATGGAAGAAGAGGAAGAGGAAGAAGAAGAAGGGGATGAAATGGAAATTGAAGAAGAAGAAGGTGAGACTTCTTTGGAAAGCATCGACTATCCTCCTAATCCATCCAACAAAACCCTTCTCAAATACCGAAAGACCATTGTTGAGAATCAACGGATTCTTAAACGATGCGTTAGTAAGAAGTTGGACAAAATTTCATCCAAGATGAACAAGTTTATTTCCAAAGTCAGCAAGAAGCTTGGATTATCTTCATCGTCATCATCCTCTAACTAGTTCTACCTTTTTGTATCTCGTTGTATTAGTTTTAGTTTATTTTGATTTGAATGTTCGTGTAGTTCTTTGTGTTTAATCGTCGTATCGTGTTATCATAAAATGAAATTGAATTCATTTTCTGTTATCTAGCTTATCTTATCTCCAGAATAAATATTAGTATATTATATAAATATATATATATATATATATATATATATATACACACAAACACAATTATTCACAAAATCAAAATAAGCCATCAAAGTTCACTACACCATGTCGAGATCCCCCCTATGACCATGTCGACATGTACTGGTCAGAAATGACATTTCATTTTGAATTTGAAATTTGAATAACTACCTTATGTCTATTCATTTGAAACGAATTTCTACACCTACAAATACCTATTTCTTCCAGAATTCACCACTGAATATTATTTCTTATCCACTTTGTCTCTCATTCTTATCATAAACTCGAATATGGCCAATCCAATTCATGGTCTATCAGAAAATATTGAAGAGACTCTTAATTCTTTCAAGAATATTCTTTCGTTCATTCTTCGTAACCAGCGACACTTAGAATTGAGTCAAATGTAGATGATTAAAGAGCAAGAAAGGCATTTCGGTGCAATACGATGGATGATTTCCTCCCTGCACAAGGATGATAACGAAGCACATCCTCCAATCTCTCTTGCTAATGATAATGAAAATTGAGATGTCGTTAAAGCAGACCCTCTATTTGGAGAAGAAGGATGGGTGGAAATTCCTCGTAATATTTGATTGATTTGTTTGATTCAGTTTGTTTGATTTGAATTGTTTGATTTGATTTGATTTGGATTGATATTTGGTGTGAAAGACATGTATAAATATGCACTAATATTTATATGATCTTTAATTAATTATTATGTCTATATAATTATTTCTTAATCTATCTATTATATACTCCATTTGTATAGTTCATTAATGCAAGTACTTTAGACCAAGAATGAGGTGGAGTTATATAGTTTGGAGTTATATATTTAGAGTTAGTTTTTTTGTTGATGACAAAGGGGGAGAAGTATAAAATAGGATAGTTAGGCATAGATTAAGCGGGGTTATTAGGATATAAATAATATTTTATAAATAAAGGTAGTCATCATCAAAAAGGGGGAGATTGTTAGTCCATGAGATGATGGTTTTGATGACAATAACTTTAGAATAGGATTATAAAATGTAAATACTAACATTATAGTTTAGAAATATATGTATATGCAGGATTTAACAATGTAGGTACCAAGAATGAAGACTGTACAGTATAAAGATTCAAGATTGAAGACTCATGAGTATCAAGAATATCAAGATTATCAAGAGTTCAAGATTTCAAGTTATTTATTTTTTAATTAGGATTTTTTTTAAAACTCCTAGAAAAGCACTGGAATCTTAAAATCCAATTTATTCGTGGAATGGAATCCACTTCGAGCCTGTTAAAGGGATGGAACCCTAAGTAGGATGGAACCTACGAAAAATCTAGTGGAACATTGTTTTGTATCCGCTAACTTTTTATTCAAATGATTTTACAAAATTATCTTGTTTTCGAAATGATTGCAAAACCTTCCATTTAAAAGAATCAAAAACATCTATCTTGATTTTAAATACTTTTAGCCTCAAATAATCTTTATTTTCAAAATCAATTATCCTTAGTTTGAAAACTATCTTTAATAATAATATATTTAACTTTAAATATTTATACTTAGATTTAAATATAAAATTATAGTAAAATTTTATATACATTATTCTCTATATTCATTTATGTATTTCAACTATAGTCAAGTATATTTATAAAGTTTAAAATAGTTTAATATAAGATAAAAATTATTTTCAAAGAAAAACAAAACACCAAAATTTCCTTTGGGATGTCGACATGCTCAATATACCCATGTCGACATAGTGTCAGTTAATTTCAAAATTTAAATTTCAAAAGAAGTGTATATTCGTTATATCTCTTCACGAATGGACATGGCTGTTATTCTTCTATAAATAGGGGCTGTTCTCAACGAATTTTCAATCATATTTTTTGGTTTTCATTTCTCTTCTTCTTCCACATTTCTTTATACATATTCCTACCATTACTCTACCGAAATCAACATTGAATCTAACTAGATTATCTCCGGTTTGATTCTCTATCACTATCTCAACAAGATCCTCGGTGCTATTTAGAGTTATAGGCTTCTTTGTAATCAATTAAACGAGAAAAGGTGTGATTGTGGCCTTGGAAATCAATCAAGCGAGAAAAGGTGTGATTGTAGCCTTGGAAATCAATTGGGTGAACTTGTTGCCCGTGAAATCAAGTATCTCTACCCAGAGAATTGTGAATCTGGAGGGTGTACCTCGTAGCCTTGAAATCGAGGGTGTAATTGTACAATTGCTTTTGAAAGGAAATCCGTACTTGTGTGGGGGACTGGATGTAGGGTAGCTTCGAACCAGTATAAAATTCGTTGTGTTCTTTCCTTTACTACTTTTACTTTATTTCTGCATCTGTGTATGATTCTGTGATCATATATGTGTCTGAATATTGCATACATTTGTGTTCAAATTAACAAAAACTCAAAAAGATTTAATAATTCCTTAAAGCACTATTCACCCGCTCTAGTGTTTATCCTAGCCTTAAGATCCGTAATCTGCATTTCTCACACTTATATGTAATTTTTATAATAATAATATATATCCTCTAGAGCCTCGTTTTAGATCTTTGGTGTTGTTTTCCTTAAACCATATTAATCCCATTCTTGTATTTTAAAGAAACATGTTATTGGTTCAGGTAAAAGAAGATGGATACAAAAAGAGGAGGAAGGACATGATCTGAAACTAGCACGGCTACCAATAGTAGGGTACCTAGAAACGCTACTACGCCAGTTGTGGATCCGGCAGAGGAAGTGGTTGCACAAGTTCAACCTCTTATGAACTTCACGGCTTTGTGTAAGGATTACTCCACTTTGGCTGGAAAACTGTTCTATGGAACTGAAGATATACTTAGAGTACAGACATGGCCTCATTCGTATGAAATGATATTTGGAGATCTTCAATTGGTAGATGCGGAGAAATGGCAGTTGGCTTCGCAGAGATCTTCAATCATTAAAATGATTGGTTTGAAGTTAATTAATCATTCTATTAATGATGTTTAAATTTAATTAATCATTTTAACTAATGATGTTTAAGGCAATTAATCATTTAAATAATGATGTATTAAAGTTAATTAATCATTTTAAGAATGACGTTTTAAAATTAATTAATTGTTTTAATAACGAGGTTTTAAAATTAATTAATCATTTTGATAATGATGTTTTAAAATTAATTAATCATTTTAATAATGATGTTTTAAAATTAGTTAGCCTTTTAATAATGACGTTTTATGGTAAATTAATTATTTAAATAATGATGTTTTATAGTTAATTAATCACTTCAAAAATGACGATTAAAGAGAATTAATCATTTTAAATAATGATGTTTGAAGTAACTAATCATAGTTAAAGCTAATTAATTATTTTAAATAAAGATAAGTAATTAATCATTGATTAAAGTTGATTAATCATTTTTGATAGTATTGATTAAAGTTAACATTTGAAATGTGAAATCCCAACACAAGTTCGATTTTAAAAGTTAAAAGGGTTGACCCGGTTATGGAAAGGATAAGGAATTTAATTTTTCTTAATCCTATATGGCTTATATGAAATGGATTTAGTCGTACTCTTAGCACTAAACATCGAGGTATGGAAACTTGCCTCTATCTAGAAAGTTAAAAATGTCGTCAAGGCAATGCCTAAAGGTAACGCTACGTTCATTTGCCTGACTTTGTTTTCAATCGAGAAACTGTACAAGTTTGAAATCGATGAGTAATGGTAAGAATATAAGATTTACTTTCCATATACGATCATTTTATTTATTCTGATAGTTGGTTTATTAATTATCGATTCAGCTTTCTTCATTTTGTATCGTCAACCTAAGATGATTTGTTGCTCATTTGAGCGTCGTTACCCTTTGTCGGAAATGACTAAAACCAAAAGGCGAGTGGATGTCAAGCTATGTGGGGTTGCTCCTATTAGGGTATCTTCACATCTACTTTAGATTAGGTTCAGTTATATGCGCACTAAGATGTAAAATACTTTGGTTCTTGGTAAGGTCGACAGGGTTTGGCTTGTACATTTTCGGGAGAAATCACAGGAGAAAATAACCCTCTCAAGTATATTGTCTAAAGGTATGCTTTGGTAATGGGACACACCCTCCTAGTCATTTGCTGGGAAATTTACTTTTCTTGACTTTGATTCAAAACCTTTGAATTCAATTCTTTCTTGATTGCATCAGGAAGTGTCTTACACACTTCGATGCTTAATTATTGTGTCCATTACTTATGGTTGGATGTTGTTATTGTGAGGGAAAACTCATTCCGTAGATGGCGGCGTGTTCTCACATATTGTTGTTTATTTCTACCCTTTGTTTAGAGTTTTACTCATACCAGATTTATTATCTGATCCTAGTTGTTTGTTTTTCCTAAACTCTTAGGTACCCAATTATATTTGAGGAAGCTTTTTATCTATCTAGTTACCTATTTTCAATGTATGTCTACTATGTGTGTGTATTTTGTATCAGCAAGTGTAAAGGCAGGTGTATAACTGCTTAGGCTGATAGTAGTAGTACTTTTGTGTAACTTTGATGACTTTATGTTAAGGAATAACCTTATGTGCTATTTTATTATTGTATTATATTTAACCATTCTGTTGTGAGATTTTTCTATTCTGTTTCTTTTATTTTGCCACACGACTGCTAGCCTTTTGGATGTTTGGCAATGGTACAAGAACACCGAGGACATGTTAAGTGTCATCCTTAGGGCTTAAAAATGTGGGTCATCACGATCGATATCAAAGCTTCGGTTGAGCGAACACCTTAACCTGATTGGGGTACAACTCATTAGAGATAGGGTAAGTGATGCTCTAAAATGAGTTAATCTTGAGAGAGCTTATATGTAATTTTTATAATAATAATATATATCCTCAGAGCCTCGTTTTAGATCTTCGGTGTTGTTTTCCTTAAACCATATAAATCCCATTATTGTGTTTTAAAGAAATATGTTATTGGTTCAGGTAATAGAAGATGGATACAAAAAGAGGAGTAAGGACATGATCTGAAATTAGCACGACTACCAAAGGTAGGGTACCTAGAAATGCTACTATGCCAGTTGTGGATTCGGCAGAGGAAGTGGTAGCGCAACTTCAACCTCTTATGAACTACACGGCTTTGTGTAAGGATTACTCCACTTTGGGTGGAAAACCGTTCTATGGAACTGAAGATATACTTGGAGTGCAGACATGGCCTCGTTCGTGTGAAAGGATATATGGAGATCTTCAATTGGTAGATGCGGAGAAATGGCAGTTAGCTTCTCGACAGCTTCAAAAGTCGATGATGGATTGGTAGGATTCTGTAACAGCAAATACTTTGGAGGATGAGTTTTCTTGGGATCGGTTCAAGGAAGTTTTTGAAGCACAGTTTGTCCAAGAAGTCGAAAGGACTTAATTTTTTAGGAATTTCTTGAATTTGAAGCAAGGCAATATGATGGTGGCATAATAGGAGTATAAGTTTAAGGCATTATCCTATTTAGACTTGGATTGATAGATACACCACTTAAGAAGAATGATATATTTGTGAATGTTATGCAACAAGAGTTCTATTACGAAATGACTAATCATTTTATGGGTACGTTCACCATCCTTGTCGATACGGCTTTGAGGTTTGAAGCTCTCGATATTAAGGAAGGAGTCTGGGAGGGAGTGGTGCCAGCAATTAGTGCCAAGCCTTTATTAGTAATACCAGTCGGAGCAAAGCTGAATTTTAAGCACAAGGGAAAGAACCAGAGGTCTGGAAAAAAACCTGGAGGTAGAGCTCCAGGACAGAAGAAGCAGCCCAACTTAGCCAATGTTCGTTGTTTTAAGTGCAACAAGATGGGTCACTTTGCAAATCAGTGCACTGATCCCCTAGTGATCCCATCTGTTACAATTGTCACAAGCAAGGTGTTTGCGCCAAAATTGGTCACAAACCCCAAGTATTGTGAAAGCACCAGTGTATGAATATAAATCAGCAATATTCAAACACAAATCACAGATCTAAGCAAGCAATACGCAACAAAACAGAAATTATGAACAAGAACACACAATTTATAGTGGTTCGGCTATCTCCGGCCTACGTCCACTTCAAAGGTTTTAACTTTTATTGATGTTCTTCGTTGATTGCAGTTGATTACAACGGATTACAATGGATTGTAGCTCTGAAATTCGAGTACAACGGTAGTAGTGAAGTGCAAAGTAGGGTCTGGTAGAGTCTCGATGCTTCAGGATCCAGATCCCCTTTCCTGAATGACCTAGGGCTCTATTTATAGGCGTAGGAGGCTGATATTTCTCCTAAAAGTCCGGTAGACCGCTTTTGGTACGTGAGGGGGCCCATACGACCGATTTCTGGAGATCCGGGCCCACTTTAGGATTGATTCGACCCTTGCTTCGAATCGATCAAGAAAGTGTCCAATCGTGATGAAACTTGACGTGGACATTCTTCGACATGTAGGCAAAATCCTGTAAAAATTTCATGGCATTTGGATCAATGGATTGAGAGATATGATCGATTCGAAGTGGGGTTCTTCGGCATGTTGGTTGCTTCGACTCAATCCTGTTCGAACCGATAGGGTCGACTCGATAGCTTCACGGGCTTTCGTGATGACGTGGTGCGCGTTCTTCGTGTCGATCCACTTATTTCTCCGAGTTGAATGGGTCGACTCTGAGGTTTTAGCTACGTTTACTTAATGGATTCGAGGTGTTGGATTCGAAGGTTCGTTACCTTCGAATCGATGGAACCGGTACTCATTCGAATCGATCAAAATATGTTACTGTGGATCGATTCGAAGTTTCCTCAACATGGGGATTCGAAGACAAGTAGGGAATGGAGTCGGAGCTCCCTCAATTGCATGGATTCGAAGAACTCTTCCTTGACGGTCTCGAAGGTGGGAATGCTGGGTGGATACGAAGCTAGGTGAAATCATGGATTCGAAGGATTTCATCATGTTGGATTCGAACAGGGCAGGTGCGAGACTAACTCGCTTCTAATCGATGCGAACGCAAATGGAGACGAAGCAATCTGATGGAGTCGAACAACTGGGTTCGAACAAAGGTTGCACCGATGGATGCGAAGTAGATAGAGTCAAACCCATGGATACGAACCTGATGCGAAGTCCATCGATTCAAACTACGGGGTGTCCTATGGATTCGAGCTGAGCAAGGTTTTTCTCCCTCAAATTGAATCCATCATAACTTGAGCATACGAACTCGGATTGACTTGAAATTTGAACCATTGGCTTCTACAGCTTTGCTCATCATGTCTTGTCAATTGTGGCCCGATCCTGACTCGGACAAAATTCATCGATATCCATGGTTATCTTGCAATGCATGGTTTATATTCAAGAATAGTAATCATTTATTTTTAGCTGATTTTTGGGTATCTCAGCTTTGCTAAAAAGTTGGGATAACACAAGGATACATAAAGAATGAGTGCCCTTTTTCGAAAAAGGTTGCAGGGACATGCTTTTGCTAATGAGGAGATACTATCCACTTTTTTCGGACAAAAGGGGAAGTAGGTGTTGCAAGGTACATTATCCATCTATGGCATCCCTATAAGAGTATTATTCGATAAGGGTGCTTCCTGTAGTTTTATTTCAGTTGACCTTATTGATAGACTAAACAGTAAACCCATTCTTTTTAGTAATATGCTTTTTGTGTCAAACCCTATCGGAGGTTCGAAAAATCTTGACACTCTGTGTCTAAAGTGCCTATTTCTTATCGAAATCATCCCTTTATCTATGATATGTTTGTTCTTAGGTTCATGGATTTTGGAGTATTGTTGGGAAATGATTAATTATCTAAGTTTAGTGTTGTCTTGGATTGTGGTAAAAGGAAGGTCGTGGTAAAGAATGTAGTAGGAAGAAGCATCGATATGTGTTGTGAAGAGCCTGACAAGTTAATGAGTTGTTTTTTTGTATTCTTTCGAGATGGCTAAAGTAGAGCTAAGGGATATACTGGTTGTTTGTGATTTCGCTGATAGTTTTGACAAAGTGTAAGGTTTATCCCCTGACCCATGAAGTGGAGTTTTGTATTGATTTCATTCTGGGAACCATACCTATTGTACTAGCCCTACGACGGTTGACTCCGAAAGAGAAGGAGAGTTGGAAAGCCAGACATTTGACTTGTACCAAAAGGATTTGGTTAGGCATAAACCTCGAGTTGGGGAATGCCAGTTGTCTTTGTTATGAAGACAAATGGTTCTCTAAGGTTATGTGTAGACCACCGGATTTGAAATAAAAGAACTATTAAGAATAAATACCCATCATGGAGAATCGATGACATGTTTGATCAGCTCCACGGCGCTTGAATACTTTCCTAATTGGATCTTGCCACCAGTTTTCACTAATTAAGGGTAGCAAAGGGATTGTGCCCTTAATAGCTTTTAGGACTCAGATTGTTTCTACAAGTGGTTAGTTATGCCGTTTGGGTTGACTAATGCACTCACTTACTTTGTGGACTTAATGAACCGAGTATTTCAAGATGTTCTTAATAAATTTGTATTTTTCTTTATTGATGACATTCTTGTTTATTCGAAAACAGAGGAGGAACATCGGTATCATCTCTGAGTCACACTCGATACTTTAAGAAGCTCGTGTTGAAGGCTGAGTTTGTTAAGTGCCATTTTTAAACATCCAAAGTTAGGTTTCTAGGGCATGTTGTTTTAGGGTAAGGCCTATCAATAGAACCATCTAAAGTTTTTGCTGTTTAACAAAGGAAGAGGCCCGAAAATGCGATGGAAGTTATTCATAGGATTGGTTGGTTTCTGTCGAAGGTTCATCAAAGATTTCTTGAAGATATCTTCTCATCCGACGAAGTTAACGAAGAAAGATGTTAATTCATGTGGATGCCTAAGTGTGATCAAGCATTCAATGAATTGAAGAATAAGTTGACTAGCACTCCTATTTGACCAGTCCAAGGTTTAACCTTGTATACAGATGCTTGTAATACCAGTTTGGGAGCAGTTCCGATGCAGCAGGGAAGGTTATTATCTATGCGAGTCGTTAGCCAATGCTACATGAGAAAATTTATGCTACGTATGATTTGAAGTTTTTGGCTGTTGTCTTTGCAATAAGGATGTCGAGGCATTATCTCTTGGGCGAAAATATTGTGTTACACACGGACCACAAATCCTTAAAATATATCTTTACCTAAATAGATTTGAATTTGAGATAGCAGAGATGGCTGGAGTTTCTCGCTTCTTATGATCTGGAGATTCTTTATAATCCTAGGAAAGCAAATATTGTTGCAAATGCATTAAGTAGGAGTGTAGCAATGGTTGCAAACTTAGAAGTTAACCCAGTATTGATGGAGAGGGTTGCAGCCAGTCAGGAAGATTTTGGGTCGACTAAAGAAGGATGTTCAAGATGGTATTGTTTCTAGTTTTGAGATTGATCCCCAAAGCGTATTGAAAATGAACGGGCGTATTTGTGTGCCAAATGATAATGGACCTAGGAGAGAAGTATTAGGTGAATTTAACTGTTGAAAGTTATCTTTCCCTCAATGAGTTACCAAATTGTTTAAGGATATGGAAAGGGTATTCGGGTGAAAGGGGATCAAGCGAGTTGTTTCAATCTTCATGAGTCAGTGTGCAAACTATCAGTAGATTAAGAGTGACTAACGGAAGTTAACCGGACTGCTTCAGCCACTTGAGATCCCAAAGTGGAAGTTGAAGCAGATCTCTATGGACTTTATTGATGGACTTCCTAGGTTAAAAATGGAACGAAGGCATTTGGGTTATAGTCGATTGACTGACCAAGAGTGCTCATTTCATTCCGGTTAAGCCAACCAGCACTGCTGCAAGTCTGGTAAGTTTGTATCTAAAGGAGATTGTGAGGCTCCATGGTATCCATTGTAGTATTGTAAGTGACCAAGACCCAATATTCACTAGCAAATTCTGGAAGGGACTGCAAATTGCCTTAGAGATCGAGCTAAATCTGAGTACAGCTTACCATCTCCAGAGGGATGGGCAGACGGAGAGATAGATCTTGGAAGATTTACTATGGGAATGAATTGTCAACTTCGGAGGTTCTTGGGAAGATCATTTACCCTTGGTAGAGTTCACTTATAACAACAGCTATCTGGCAAGTATTGGCACAGCCTCTTTCGAAGCCTTATACAGTCTTCCATGCTATTCTCCTTCATGTTGGGTTGAGTCTGGTGATAGAATTATCCTTGGGCCTGACATGATCTTAGAAGCCAGTCAGAAGGTAGCTGATATTATAAGGAAAATGAAGGAGGTGCATGGTCTGTAGAAGTGTTATGTGGATCGAAGGCGCATGGATCTAAAGTTCTCTATCGTAGATTCAATGTTTGTGAAGGTCTCTCCGTTGAGAAGCGCTACGAGGTTTGAGAAAACAGGAAAGCTAGCCCCTCGATTTATTGGCCTTTTTCCATATTAGACCGAATTGGTAGACTTGCATATAGAGTAAAGTTTCCAGATAGACTATCGGATGCGCACAACGTATTTCGTATATCTCATTTACGTAAGTACGTACGACCCTTCGCGATAGTGGAACCAACACAACAAGAGGATTTGGAAGTTCAGTTTAGCCTTACCATTGTTAGATGACCTATTTGTATCATCGCTCAAGATATAAAGCAATTGAGAACAAAGGATGTGAATCTTGTCAATGTTCAGTGGAGTAAGGACGATAGGGATTGTACTTGGGAAACCGAGGATTATATTAGGGATTCATATCCCGAATTATTATTGTAGTTGTTTGTATATTGTGGTATTTTTTATAATGTATTCACTAGTTGTGGTGGAGTCACTTTCTTTGTACCTATTTGATTAGATGATATCATTTGAGTTTCTTTGGTATCTTTTGTTGTGTATGATTAATTTTGAGGAAGAAATTTCCCGTTAAGAGGGAGGATGCAACGACCAAAAATTTAATCACTTTAAATTTGAATATTTAAAATATTTTTTAAATATTTAAATAATGGATTTTATAACTCAAATAAACCACTTTTAAGCAATAACCAATGATAGTGATGTTGATTTAAAATTTGGTTTACAAAAATAATTAGTTTGGAGAAAAGCCGAAAATGTGGCCTTAAATCGTTTTTAAAATTTTCAACTTTTCCTCAATTAAAAATTGTCTGAAAATGTTGTGTACATTAAAGTATATATGCGCACACACACTTGTATAATAATATATGTTTTGTTAATAAGGTAATTTGAATAAATTTTGGATTACAAATATACTTAAACAAATTTAGTAAGAATTGACTTTTCTTTCAAATTTTAAAAGGTAAAATTTCAAAATAAGGTACAAGGTAACTTCACATCATCTAAAATGTGAAGATGTGATGGAATGCAGGAGAGAGGGGATGGAAAAGTGTGGAGCAAGGTCGAGAAAGGTGAGGTGGCACAAAGTTAAGGAGGGTAAAAGGACTAAGAGCAAAAGAGAATTTTTCCTATCTCATTATTTATATAAAAAAACTATTTTTTTTAATCCCATTTTAATTTCAGTTCCTCATTTTCAAAACTTCCTTTCTTCTTTTCCAAACTCCTTTTCTTATCCATGACTTCCAAAAAGTTTTAAAATTTAAAAATCACTTCCTTTTCCTTTTTCTTTAAGCTAAGTTGTTAAAACTCTTTTCTTTCTTCTTTACCATCGGTATTTACTCTAAAACAAGACCCAAGCCAACATTTTCCATCTTGGCCAAGCCCTATAGCAATCTAGGCCGAACCTTAAAGAGCCCAGCCAGGTCTTAAAGTCGAGTTTTGCAAAGGGAAACTCCATCTGTGTTGGTTGAAAATTTGGTTAAAGTTCATGCTCGTTTACGTGAGTAAATCTCACCTTTTAAAAGAAAGTTTTAACCTTATTATTGTGGTAAATATATATGTTATTTACATATGTTTACATGTACGGAAAGTAAGGATATTTTTGTTTGATTCTTGCTTTTAGCGGATGACACTTTTGATAATTAGTTGATGATTTGGGATTCACCGGAAATGTTAAGTAATCATTTACAAGTTATGCTCTCTTCATGTTATGTAAATGTTATTTGCCTTTGTATATATGTTTATACTTATGTTATGTGATGCTTGGATGAAAAAGTGGCATACGAAAGTGTTTATGGAAGTGATTGTATAGAGGCTGTCGCTATATTGACACTTTGAAAAATATCATCTCCTATGTAATCTTATGGTTTAACCTTGTGCATTAGTTTTTACAAGGTTAATTAATTAGTTAAATAACGATGGGTTTACGGTTAATTAATCATTTTATTAATGATGTTTATAATTAATTAATCATTTTAAATAATGATGATTAAGGTTAATCAATTATTCAAACAATGATGGGTTTAAAGTTAGTGATCATTTATTAACGATGTTTAAAATTTATTAATAATTTTAACTAATGATGTTGAAGGTTAATTAATCATTTAAATAATGATGTATTAAAGTTAATTAACCATTTAAATAATGATGTTTCAAAGTTAATTAATTTGTTTAATATTGATATTTTAAAATTAATTAACCATTTTAATAATGATGTTTTAAAGTTAATTAACCTGTTTAATAATTATGTTTTCAAATTACTTAATCATTTTAATAATGATGTTTTAAGGTTGATTAATTATTTTAATAATGATGTTTTAAAGTTAATTAATCATTTCAAAAATGATGATTAAAGAGAATTGATTATTTTAAATAATGATGTTTGAAGTAATTAATTGTGGTTAAAGCTAATTAATTATTTTACATAAAGACGTTGAAGCAATTAATCATTGATTTAGGTTAATTAATCATTTTTGATAGTGTTATTTAAAATTAACTTGAAATGTGAAATCCCTGCCCAAGTTTGGTTTTAAAAGTTAAAAGGTTTGATTCAGTTACGGGAAGTCTAAGGAATTTTATTTTCCATAATCCGATATCACTTATATGGAAAGGATTTAGTCATACTCTTAGCACTAAACGTCGAGTATGGAAACTTGTTTTTGTCTCGAAAGTTAAAAATGTCATCAAGATTATGCCTAGAGGTAACACTTTTTTCACTTGCCCTAATTCATTTTCAACCAAGAAATAATACAAGTTTGAAATCAACGAGTTATAGTAAGAATATGAGATTTACTTTCCACATACGATCATTCTAATTATTCCCTATAGTTAATTTATTAACTATCGGTTCAACTTTCTTCATTTTGTATTATCAATCTAAGACAATTAGTTGCTCATTTAAGCATTGTCACCCTTTTTCAGAAATGACTAAAAGTAGAAAGCGAGTGGACATCAAACTATGTGGGGTTTCTCCCATTAGGGTATCTTCACATCTACTCTATATTGGGCGCAGTTATGTACGCACTAAGATGTGAATAATCGGATTCTCTGTATAGTTGGTGGGGTCCGGCTCGTACATTCCGAGAGGAGTTGCAGGAGAAAATGACCTACTCAAGTATATTGTCTAGAGGTATAAGGGGCCCCACACTCCTTGTAACGACCCGTAATTTCGCTACTTTGAAAATGAGAGATTTTCTTCGTTTTAAATTTAAAAAAGAATTTAAATCTTAAATAAAAATGTTATATATAATAAATAATTATCTATTATTATAGTTAATCAATTTAAAAAGTACAAGTTTGAATTTTAGAACAAATCGACAAAAGTTAAGTTTTGACAAAAATAAATAAAGGCTTAAATAAATGTATTTAATTATTTATTTAAAAAGATATATCTTATATAAAACATCTAAAAAAGATAATAAAAGTATGTTAAAAGATTTAAAAGTATGTCAAAAATCATTTTACAAAAATAACCAAAATTTATCGCATATTGTCAGTTTTACGTACACGGTAAAATTAGAGATTTTGATATTAATTAAAGATAATTTTAAAATATAAAGAGAATGTTTTAATTTATTTAAATAAGTAAAAAGTTCATTTTAAAGTTTGGTTTATTTCAATATATAGCTTAATAAAAAGGTCAAATTTTGACTGTATAATTTGTCGTCAAAAACACCGTTTTCAACCAAAACAAGTTGTCGGCAAGTTATTGCAACTTGATATATTTTCTAACTTATAAATACAAGTTTACAAACTATATAAACATTCTACATTTAGCATTAAAAACAAAAAGAGTTAACTTTTGAAAATATTTACATGAATGATAAAAATAATGTTAATACATGATTTGACAAAAGAGTGTAAAAGTAAACAAATAAAACAACATCATTACATAACTTTCTTTTCTCTTACACATGATATAACTTATACACCTAGAATTCAAGAAAATGGAAAGTGAAAAGATAACTAACTAAAGGAATCAATGACACATATACCATTAATGCATACTTACAAATGCATTTAACGCAAGTCAAATCAAGCAAAAGTCTTCTTTTTTAAATTTAAGAAAATAAGCCAAACATCATTTCATAAGTAAAATTCAAATCAAATCATTTCTTCTCCATTAAGCAAAGGTCAAATCAAGGGTAAAAATGTAAATGAAAAGTCAAAAAAAGTAGAGAAGAGTATTTTAGCCATTTGCCATCTAAATCTCAAATATAAATATGTATACATACCTTTCATTTTTCACACTTCATTCTCTACCTTCTTATTCACTTTCTAGTCCTTCTTCACCTCCATTTCCATGGCTTTCCACCTCTACATTTCTCTTCTACCTTCAAGCTACCACCTCCGCATCACCACACCATCACCTTACACCATCAAAACCAAGCCTAGCTTCCACCTACACACCTCCTACACCCACCTACCTCTTCCAAACCCCAAGGCCGTACCCCCCTAAGCCCAAGCCGAGCCCCTACACCCCTAGGTCGAGCACCACCTCACCAAAACCCAAGCCTACACACCCCAAGCCCTCCTACACGCCATACCCAAGGCCACACCCTCCTCCACAACAAAGCTGTACACCCCCTCCTCCATATAAAAAAAAGAAAAAAAAAGAGAAGAAAAGAAAAAGGAAAGGAAAACAAAAGCGTTCAGAAAGGAAACGGCAAAAGGCGAGACGTTGGAAATAGCACGTTAGCAAGTGACGGAAATCTTACGTTAAAGTTTAACGGAGTTGATATTAAGGTGAGAAATTCTCGCCCCTTTTAAATTATATTGATTATCATGCTTAATTGTTGTGTTACATAATCACTATTTGATGATATGGATGTTTGATTGATTGTTTGAATATGTTGGATAATCTGTAGTAATGTTATGACATTTACCGTATTGAATATGTTAGTGTTATATGATTGTTGTATGGCTGTGATGATAATTTGGACATCAAATTTCTATTAATTAAGTAATCCCTTTGTTTAAGACCATATTTTAGTAATATGAGATACTGTGGAAAAATAAGTCTCTTTTCATTTAAAAGTGAAATTAAAGTTAAAATGAAAGAGAATTTAAAATTTGAAGTGAAACAGATTTGAAAAAGATAGTTAATTAGAAGTTGAAATTGACATGAATAGTGAAATCGAAATCGATTTTGAGAAAATGAAGTTTAGTTTGAGATTGAATAGAAGTTTAAATTGAAATTAGATTTGAAATATAAGTTTTAAATGTGTTTAATTTGAGATTAGAATTGAAATCGAATTAAATTTGGAATTTAAAATTTGATATTAAAATAATGGGAATATTATAATATTATAATATGGTAATAGTGAAAATTCATTTTAAATACTTTAAAAAGTGAAAATATTGATTTTAAATGATTTATAATGATTTTATAAAATCCATTTTGAATAGATTATTTCAAATATTGAAAAATAAGTTAAAATTAGGTGCGTCGCGCAACGGTAGTTCGCGATTTCCCGCCGAAAAGTTCAAATGAGTGTATAGAGTGAAATATAGTTCGGAATTCTTCGAGATAAGAAAATTCCGGACTAGTATATCCATATCTTCTAAACGAAGAAGGAAAATCAAAGTTGCGTTGAGTTGGTTTTGAATTAAGTCCAAATCAATTTTTCAGAAAAATCGCGCTAGTGCAGTTAAGTGACCATAACAAGAAATCCGTTTAAATAAATATTTTTAATGATGGAAAAATATGAAATAAATTTGATAAATCTATTTAAATGATTTAAAATAGATTTGGATTGGAAAATATAAATTTTAAATGTTTAAAAGTTGATTCAAATCAATAAACTTATATGGCACTTTCAGTAGCACTTTTATGCTGCGAATTTTATAACTTTTGGAATATGAGTTTAAATGTAATGATGTTTTCCAGAATCAAATTGTGAATATTTTAAAAAGGATAATTAAGCATTTTGAAAGATAATTTGGAATATTTATAAGCATTCCAAAATAAAGTTGAAAAATCTGAGTATGCGGAAACGACTAGTGCATTTGTCCTGCCTGTGAGATCTGGGAAGATAAAACAAGGTGTTTAATTAAGGTTAGGGATGGAGCAACCAGTGCCTTGAACTTACCTGACCTATGTTTTCTTTTCTTAGGAGAGGGGTGGAACAGATCGAAAGGAAAGCCCAGATGCTCTTAAATAAAAAGATTATGTTGAGTTTTCCAAAATAAAAGAAGATTGATATTATTCAAAAGTTAAGCAATCTCCTAAATGAATGATTTCTATGATCCTGTTTACTCAAAAATGCTGTTAAGATTGATTTAGGGTTTATTGTAAACGATGTCTTAAATAACATTATTTTTGACCCGCCAAAAAGTTAAGGAATTTGGATCAAGAATTAAGTAAGAAAATCTGAGATATTTTCCAAAGCAAAAGAATGAATTTCTTAAAAATTACTCTAAGTAAAAAGGAAGAGAATTCAAAATCATCCGAAAAGAATTGAAGTGAAAAGAGACTTAATAAATCCTGTATACTCATATTCTCTTTTTATCGATATTGGATTTCAAAGGAACCAGAGTCGGATTTGGATAATTCCCATCCGAAAACCACTTCGAACCAATGTATACGTTCGAACGTGAAGACATGTTGAAGATGATGATTATTGAAGACCGTGGATCTTCATAGCGTGAAGACTGCTTGTTGAACATGCTCTGGGTAGCTCCTAATTATAGAGTTATTTATAGTAGTGGTCTCCTCGTGATGGAGATTTTTTGGATTGCAAGGACGACTCGCTACTAGTGGTAGTAGGAGAGTGCCTTCGGTTTGTCCTATTCCTGGACAACTTGTATGGACGTTTGTCTGACAATGCATTTCTAAGGATTACGTACATTGGTTTTTACAACCGTACATCAGTGGTGGTGGAGAAGGCAACTTCTCTTAGCTTAACACCCTCCTTGAGGCATACGAGCTCAAGGGTTGTATTTTTGTGGAAGGCAATTAGTAGTTAAACGGAAATGGCAATGTGGCATTCAAAGACGTGATATGTGCTATGTGAAACGGTAATCGTTTTCCTCAAGCCTCATCAGACCTAAAATGACCGAAACAGGATTAGATGCAGCAAGACTAAGTGGGTCATTCCCAATTAGGGTATGATCATCCCCTTCTAGATATATTTCTACCCGCTATGAAGTTCGGGATGTAAATTAATGTGGTGTATGGAAAACGAGCGCTCGGTTAAAGGTCGGTAACGACCGGGGGATGACATATTCGGTACTATCTAGTTACAGAGGTAGGCTGATCTTGTGTTGGTAGAGGGTAGATGTTCTGTGCCTCGGGACATCCAACTAGAGGTGCACCCATTTCGTAAGGTAGATCCTTCACCTGGTCATTTGTATGGAAATCACTTCTCCAATAAGAACCTACGGTTCTGTTTGTATTGGCGTAATGAATAGCCTCAGAATGCTATATGGGTAACCATTTCAGATAAGATTAATAAGTTTATTTGCAAACGTTTTCAAAGAGATGTCATTATAAATAATATCAAATGTTTTGATATAAAAGTATTTTGTTATCATAAGGTAAACACCCGTCCATGTTTATGTGTAGGCTTGGTCTTATGAGATACTCTTTATTTCAAAGGATTTTATCCAAAGGCTGATATATGACACTGTCATCTATTATTGAGTTTTTCTCACGCTGGTTTATCAAGCATGATCCGCGTATTTTCAATACTCGGGTCAGATCCGAGTACTTTCGGGTTTAGTCGAAGATGGTTAGAGTATTCAGAGGAGAGCATAAGATATTCATCGACGTATGAGCATATTCTATTATCCGCTGTACTTAGTGTATTTTGTTTGATGTTTAGTCAGCATTTGTAAGGGCAGGTTTTATAACTGTCCAAAATGAATCTAGGTCAGACTCTGATATTGTATTTTAAAATTTTCCACTGTAAAAATATTTGTTCAATATTATATGTTATTCCATTCGAGTGAGATTCTGTTCTGTCTACTTTTCTTTATCACCCTTAAAGATCCGTCTTTTCGTGCAATTTGAGTTGGATGTGTGTGGTTTATTGTCGATTCAAAGGGTACGGGAAAACGGGTCTTTACATTTGGTATCAGAGCTGAAGGTTAAGCCAGAACATTGGCTCGGTTATGGGTAAAGTCTCATCAGAGATAGAATTAATAATATCCTAGGATGAGTAACTGATTAGAGATAGGGTTAGTAACACCCTAGAATGAGTTATTAGAGTGTTATATATATGAGTGCGTATTTTTTAATTTTATAAAAATGATTTTGTTTTAAAGTAGGTAAATGAAATAATTTTACCTTGTGTTTATATTTCAAATACACAAAAGGGGATATTATTATTTTTGGTTAGAAATTAAGGATTGTTTGTAATTTAGCTTAGCAAAACTAAAAAAGGAATATCTTGTGATTAGAATCGCACAATTTGACAATAAGATATTCCATATAGAATAAATTAGTTGAAAGCTAGAATTTAAAACTTCAATCATATACCCTTACGTATTTAGTATTAAGAAATAATAATTATTAAGTGATTATAATAATGAATGGATTTCAAAGCTAAGTACAAATATCTTGTGAAGTAAAACTCACAATTTGAATATATGATATTTGATGATAATACTGAAGCTAGAAGTCGTAACTAGAGAAGGTCAAAAGAAAATGAATACTTAGAAAAAATTCTTATCAATAAGAGAGGAAAAGACAAACCTAATTTGAGACTTTTTGTAAATATATTCTAAAAAGATAAGTTTTATAACTTATAAGGAGATAACGTAATTTGAAATTTAGACACTGACTAGGTTAAAATCAAAGCGAAATTTAGGAATAAGAGATATAATAAATATCATCCTAATATAAAATTGGAATTAGTTATATATTTAGGGTAACATTAGTAATTCAAAATAAAGTAAGAATAGAAGTGGGTATTTTTGAATAATATGGTTAGTAGTTTGATTGTTGGATGAAAAAGTTTAATACTATATACCATGTGAATTAAGTTTCGCAATTTGACTATAAAGTATTTGATGGATTTAAGATTAAGGATTTTGATTTAAAAAATGGATAGGTAAATAAGTTAAATAGTTAATCATAGAATTAGTGAGAAAAAGATGTACACTTAGAAAAGTAGTCTTATTAATATATGGATAAGATAAATAATATTAGCTAAATTGAAACCTTAGGTAACGAAAACCAAGGATCGAGTTTTATAACTTATTAATTTGATATAATAGTAGAGTTCCACATTTGTTAAACACCTTAGTTAAGTAATGATGGTTTGAAAATTAGGGATATGTATATATACTCTTAGGAAGCAAAGGTATATTATACAAGTTTAAGACATATCTGTATGCTTAAGTAATAATGGATTTAGTAAGAAAGTAAATGGTTGTGAAATAAACTAGGATTAATAGAAATTTTGAAGAAATGTATTAGGTAAAGATGAATATGAATAAGTACATAAGTTAAACATAGATCATTTTGGCACATAAATTTTGATCTAAGATTTGAGTACAGAACTTTGAGGTGTTTACACCAATCCGAAAAAGGATTTATCACTCGATTTTTGATGGCGAACATTGATGAGAGTTTATGATTATGTACACAAGTTTTATATCATAGTTGAGAGCTACGCAAGGAAAGCAAGAGTTTGTTATTAAGAAGTCTGATCAAAGTCCGCACCAGAAAATCGGGGGATCAATACTAGTTCGGAAGAAAAGTTGTGGATTCAGATAATAGATCGAATCAAATATCACATATAGTATGATGTTTTGGGTCTGCCTACATAGTAGTTAGACAAGTAGGCACTAAGATATAGTGGTTATACTGATGTTTTGGTGTGTGTGTGTGTGTGTGTGTGTGTGTGTGTGTGTGTGTATATAAACCTCAGGTATAGTACATGCTCAGGTCAGATAATGAGTTATGTGGTGGTATTCGTTTATCTTGATATAGCGTCAGTGTGGTTTCTTTGGATGCATAGTCTTATTTGGTTGTTTTATATATTATCTAAAATGTGCCACATGCACTACGATGGGTAGGATAGAAGTTTGACTTGATGTATGTACATTTAACCGTAAGTACGTGACAGATACTCAGGTTAATGTGCGGAATCTTTGTATATATGTTTGGCATCATTTGTTTTAGTAATGTAATGATATCGACATTATTCTTTTCTATCATCAATTTAAATAAGTCAAATTATTTGAGGTTATGAGTATGAGATAGATTCCTTTATCTAACTTTCATTTCGAGGACGAAATGCTTTTAAGTAGGGGAGAATGCAACGACCCGTAATTTCGCTACTTCGAAAATGAGAGATTTCGTTCGTTTTAAATTTAAAAAGGAATTTAAATCTTAAATAAATATATTATATATAATAAATAATTATCTATTCTTATAGTTAATAAATTTAAAAAGAATAAGTTTGGATTTTAGAACAAATCGACAAAAGTTAAGTTTTGATAAAAATAAATAAAGGCTTAAATAAATGTATTTAAATATTTATTTAAAAAGATAAATCTTATTTAAAACATCTAATAAAGATAATAAAAGTATGTTAAAAGATTTAAATGTTAATAATCGTTTTACAAAAATAACCAAAATTTGTCGCATTTTATCAGTTTTACATACACGGTAAAATTAGAGATTTTGATATTAATTAAAGATAATTTTAAAATATAAAGAGACGTGTTTTAATTTATTTAAAGAAGTAAAAAGTTCATTTTAAAATTTGGTTTACTTCAATATATAGCTTAGTAAAAACGTCAAATTTTGAATGTATAATTTGTCGTCAAAAACACCGTTTTCAACCAAAACAAGTTGTCGGCAAGTTGTTGCAACTTGATACATTTTCTAATACAAACTATATAAGCATTCTACATTTAGCAATAAAGACAAAAAGAGTTTACTTTTGAAAATGTTTATATAAATGATAAAAATAATGTTAATACATGATTTGACAAAAGAGTGTAAAAGTAAACAAATAAAACAACATCATTACATAACTTTCTTTTCTCTTACACATGATATAACTTATACACCTAGAATTCAAGAAAATGGAAAGTGAAAAGATAACTAACTAAAGGAATTAATGACACATATGCTCACCATTAATGCATACTTACAAATCCATTTAATGCAAGTCAAATCAAGTAAAAGTCTTCTTTTTTAAATTTAAGAAAATAGGGTAAACATCATTTCATAAGTACAAATTCAAATCAAATCATTTCTTCTCCATTAATCAAAGGTCAAATTAAGGGTAAAAAAGTAAATGAAAAATCAAAAAAGTAGAGAAGGGTATTATAGTCATTTCCCATCCAAAGCTCAAATATAAATATGCATCAACACCTTTTATTTTTCACACTTCATTCTCTACATTCTTCTTTACTTTCTCCTTCTTCTTCACCTCCATTTCCATGGCTTCCCACCTTTACATTTCTCTTCTACCTTCAAGCTACCGCCTCCACATCACCACACCATCACCTTACACCATCAAAACCGAGCCTAGCTTCCACCTACACACCTCTTACACCCACCTAGCCCTTCCAAACCCCAAGGCCGTACCCCCCTAAGCCCAAGCCGAGCCCCTACACCCTTAGGCCGAGCACCATCGCACCAAAACCCAAGCTTACACACCCCAAACCCTCCTTCACGCCATACTCAAGGCCACACCCTCCTCCACAACAAAGCCGTACACCCCCTCCTCCATATTAAAAAAACAAAAGAAAAAGAAGAAGAAAAGAAAAGGAAAAAAAGCGTTCGGAAAGGAAACGACAAAAGGCGAGACGTTGGAAATAACGCGTTAGCAAGAGACGGAAATCTTACGTTAAAGTTTGACGGAGTGGATATGAAGGTGAGAAATTCTCACCGCTTTTTAAATTATATTGATTATCATGCTTAACTGTTATGTTAGATAATTACTATTTGATGATATGGATGTTTAATTGATTATTTGAATATATTGGATAATCCGTAGTAATATTATGACATTTACCTTATTGAATATGTTAGTGTTATATGATTGTTGTATGGTTGTGATGATAATTTAGACATCAAATTTCTATTAATTAAGTAATCCCTTTGTTTAATAAGACCATATTCTAGTAATATGAGATATTGTGGAAAAATAAGTCTCTTTTCATTTAAAAGTGAAATTAAAGTTAAAATGAAAGAGAATTTGAAATTTGAAGTGAAACGGATTTGAAAAGGATAGTTAATTAGAAGTTGAAATTGAGATGAATAGTGAAATTGAAATCGATTTTGAGAAAATGAAGTTTAGTTTGAGATTGAATTGAAGTTTAAATTGAAATTAGATTTGAAATCTATGTTTTAAATGTGTTTAATTTGAGATTAGAATTGAAATTGAATTAAAATTGGAATTTAAAATTTAATATTAAAATAATGGGAATATATTAATATTATAATATGGTAATAGTGAAAATTCATTTTAAATACTTTAAAAAGTGAAAATATTGATTTCAAATGATTTGTAATGATTTTATAAAATCCAATTTGAATAGATTATTTCAAATATTGAAAAATAAGTTAAAACTAGGTGCGTCGCGCAACGGTAGTTCGCAATTTCGCGCCGAAAAGTTTAAATGAGTGTATAGAGTGACATATAGTTCGGAATTCTTTGAGATAAGAAAATTCCGAACTATTATATCCATATCTTCTCAACGAAGAATGAAAATCAAAGTTGCGTTGAGTAGGTTCTGAATTAAGTCCAAATCAATTTTCCAGAAAAAACACGCTAGTGCAGTTAAGTGACCATAATGGGAAGTCTGTTTAAATAAATGTTTTTAATTATGGAAAAATATGAAACAAATTTGATAAATCTATTTAAATTATTTGGAAGAGATTTGGATTGGAAAATATAAATTTTAAATGTTTAAAAGTTGATTTAAATCAAATAAGCTTATATGGCACTTTTCGCAGCACTTTTATGCTGCGAATTCTATAATTTTTGGAATATGAGTTTAAATGTAACGACGTTTCCCAGAATCAAATTGCGAATATTTTAAAAATGATAATTAAGCGTTTTGAAAGATAATTTGGAATATTTATAAGCAATTCCAAAATAAAGTTGAAAATCTGAGTATGCGGAAGCGACTAGTACATTTGTCCCGCCTCTGAGATCTGGGAAGATAAAACAAGGTGTTTAACTAAGGTTTGGGATGAAGCAACCAGTGCCCTGAACTTTCCTGGCCAATGTTTTCTTTTCTTAGGCGAGGGATGGAACAGATCGAAAGGAATGCCGGATGCTCTTAAATAAAAAGATTCTGTTTAGTTTTCCAAAATAAAAGAAGATTGGTATTATCCAAAAGTTAAGCAATCTCCTAAATGAATGATTTCTATGATCCTGTTTACTCAAAAATGTTGTTAAGATTGATTTAGGGTTAATTGTAAACGATGTCTTAAATAACATTGTTTTTGACCCGCCTAAAAGTTAAGGAATTTGGATCAAGAATTAAGTAAGGAAATCTGAGATATTTTCCAAAGCAAAAGAATGAATTTCTTAGAAATTACTCTAAGTAAAAAGGAAGAGAATTCGAAATCATCCGAAAAGAATTAAAATGAAAAGACTACTCATGTTCACTTTTTATCGATATTGGATTTTGAAGCAACCAGAGTTGGATTTGGATAATTCCTATCCAAAAACCACTTCGAACCAATGTATACGTTCGAACGTGAAGACATGTTGAAGATGATGATTATTAAAGGCCGTGGATCTTCATAGCTGTAACGACCCAGAATTTCTGTCAATTGAAATTCATATATTTAATTGATTTTAAATATTAATAAGTAAAATTTATAAGTCGAATAAATTAAATTTTGAATATGAGTATTTAATTGGATAATTAAATTGATAATTTAATATGTGAAATTACTGAAATAATTAGAAATTGGATTTAATGTGATTAAAATTGATTTGTAAAGTTGTATTAAATCATATTGGAGTTAGAATGATGTTATAGAACTTTTAAAATTGAATTAAAAGTTAATTTGCAGAAATTGAATATTTTAATATTTAAATCGACGAGTAAAAATAACCATTTTTCAAACAGTCTCGGATTTCAACGAAACTAGTTTCATCGGATCCGTAATGTTAAATTATTGTATGGTTTCAAATTTCGTGTCAGTCGGATTTACGATTTGTCCGAGGCAAGCTAAAACGCGCAGAAATCGATTCGAGTGAATTTTGAATTTAAATAGTCGATTCAAAATCTTATCTTTCAAATATGATCGAATTGGCTCCCGATATATATTCCATTGCGTTCAGAATGGGGGTAAAACATTATAAACGCCAGGCGGCACGCTTCGTTTGGAGTTCGAAAATTTTTAGGATGAATAGTGCGCGCGAAATTTTCTATAAAAGGCCCACATTATTCTCAATTTTCATCAAACCCTAATATCAAAACCCTAGCCGCCAGTTCATGATTAATGGCCGAAATTTATGCTTCTTCTTCCTCTATTTTCTTCAAATCCATCAGCTTTTAGCAAAAATTATCAACTACAAAATTGAAGAGCTCAACGAGCACTAGCTATCCAACGGTTAAGATCGGAAATGGAGATACGGATTTACGGCAATTCGTGCTTGAATGGCCGATAGTCGTGCACGTTTTTCGAGAGATGGGGGACCGAGCTCGACCAGATTTGGGTCGTGTGTGGAGCAGAGGCACGCGTGTAGGATCGATTTCACCCTAGAGGGGGTGAATAGGGTGATGGTATAAATTATAAAAATTAATCGCGGAAGCGTATAAAATAATTTTAACACAGATCACAGAACAATAGTAGCACAGATAATAGCAGAATAATAAATGCAGAAATAGAACGACACAGAATTTACCCAGCTTCGGCAAAACCCTGCCTACGTGCTGCCCCCAAGGTTTCTACTAGAAATTAGATAGTCCCTCGCTTACACACGTAAACTCGCGACACCCGCTATCGACTAAATCTAACTCTACGCTCAAAACCTTGCCACAACTCAGCCCCCGAGTTGCGAATTCCCAAACTACGACACGTAGTTTGTCCCCTAGTCACACGACTAGAAAATTAAAATCGTTTAAAAAAAGAAATTGCAAGTTTAAAACAATTTAAATAGTAAAACCCTAATTATAAAAGGTTAGCCCAAACTTCTTAGCCGGCCCAAATAATCACGAGAAAAAAATGCGCCGTCCCTTTTCTTCTTTTATTTTATCACACTACTTTGCTGTGAAAATAATGGCCTCCTTCGATCTTATTCCTCTTTTCTCTTAAATTAGGGATTTTCTGAAATTTAAGCGCCGCTTCGATGATTCGAGTTTCTGATCTTGGATGCTTGCTTTGTCGAATAATCGTCTCTTCGATTTCGCATATGGCTGCTTCTATTTCGTGGAGTTCGGTTCAAAGAATCCGGTATGTAATTTATGCTTTTCGCTTTTCTTGTTAACTTGCTTGAACTTTGAACTCTATTTGATTCGAGATGAATGATTACTATTCTCAGTTTAGCTCGAACTCGAATCATTAAATTGCCGATGATGTTAATCACTTTTATAGGGTTCGACCCCCGGTATTTTCGTCGTATATATTTTATTTGAATTTGTCAATTATTCATCTCGGCCACTTGATGATGCTTGAATGTTTGAGATTGATTCTGACTTCTTCTATTTACTTGAATCATACGGTATTGATGTTTAACTTGGTCAATTTTCTTTTGCCACCACGATTTTGACTTGTTCATCATATTCTTGCTATCCACGGCTTGTTGATTAATTTCGTGATTTTCTCTGGTTGACTTTGACTTGGATTTTGTGATGACCACCGGCTTTGACTTGGTTATATATTTTGATTTATCGGCTCAGTCATTGATACTTTGTAAACTTTGCATTCTTGTTTTGTATGTTTTAACAAATTGCTGTTGTGTTGCTTCGACTCTGTTCATTTTTGTATTCATCCCCGATGATATTTGATCTGCAGCTTTGTTGCATATACATATGTTCATACATTGGTTGGTCTGGTCATTCAAGTTCAATGAATTTGGTTTTGTTGATGCTGAGGCTTGGTCTGGTTTGTTGTTTCTCGGCCATGTGTTCATCTGCTTCTTGTATATGAGTTGTTTCACTGGTGGCCTATGTACATGCTTCACTGCGTCTTGTCTTTGCTGTATTGTCATCATGTTGGTTTGGTTGTGCACTTGCTTGTGTTTCACTGAGCTTTGGCATGTGGTCTTTGCTGTGTTAAATTCATCAAGTCACTTGTTTTATTCGTCTGGTTTCCATTGGTAACATTGTCGACTTATATGGTCTTGAGTATTGTTGGTCTCAAACTTTGTCTTGTTCGACATTGCTTTTGGTCATTATGGTTGCATATTTGTGAGTAATTCTGTTCTTTGACATTCCTTCTTGATGCTGCACTATTCACTGTTGCACTCGGTCATATTGACTTCAGTTGTATTTCTTTGAGATGCTTACAAGCTTGGTCTACTTAATGATACTGCATGATCGATTTGTTACTGTTCGAGTTACTGTACATTCAGGTCTGCATTCACTGTGTTCATTTGAGTGTCGAGTCTTTGAGCATTGTTGTGAGTTGTTCAGTGCACTGTTGAGCTTCTGACCTTGATATCATGTGAGTTGTATTTCATTTGCGGTTGGTCTGACTTGGACTGATCATTGAAGTATGTGTGTCTGTTCGTTGCATTTGTAGATTGTAGTTCATGTGTTCACATTGATTATGCTTTGTCTTCGGTCGCTGCTGTGCATGGCTTGAAGTCTGGTTGTTTGATATGTTGTTTTGAACCATTGTTTGCTGTGGCATTGCATTACTGTGCATTGAGCATTGTACTTGCAGTTTGCTGACTTCACGTCGCCTTAACTTTGGTTGATTCACTGAGTTGAGTAGTGACATGACCTTTGCATTTTGTTTATTTTTCTAATTTTCGCCTGAGTTGAATCCGGCTTGGATTTGACCTTGTGCTGAATGACATTGTTTTATTGCACTTGAGTTGAATCCTGTATTTGGGTTTGACCTGTGCTCACTTGTCCCTGTAAATCGATCAAGTGTATATCGGTGTGCACGGCCTTGTGGCATGTACAGTGATTCACTGTGCATGTCACATTGTTCATGTGTGATGAATTCAAATGTAAATGATGACGAACAACCCAAATAACTGAGGCAAATAATATTTTCAAAATCCATATTTTATTTTATATTGCAAAAATATTTCTTTTTCAATTTTACTGCGTTAGTGAATATTTTTGCAGATTGCTCAGATGCTGGATTCTAACTGGAATGAAGTTGAAGATAAATATGAGTGTGAGTGATATGTAGTGAGGTCAACTGTAAATGTAAAATAGTGATGTAATTGAATTTGTATCAAAGTTGTATAGTGAATAGTGAGAGCTTGAATTTGTACTATTCAAAAATGTAATAAATATTTGTTTGAATAAAATTTCTGTTTGAATTCAAATTCTGTGTTATTTAATTTTATTCAGCAAATATTTATTTAATCTATGAAAAATAAAATAGTACATTAACAAATACATTTAAATGAATACATATATGTTTATTATCATCAAACAAAAATCATATAAGCGCATATTCAACAACGCGCACGTGATGGAGGTTCCTGATCGTCGTCAAATCGATCGTAGTGGTCGCGTGTATTAGGGTTTGGGGCGGCAAATATGGGTTCGGTCGCATGGAAAATACTGGAGAGAAGAGGAAGGTCGCGTGCGGCCTGGATCTATGCAGTGGAATCTAACGGATATGATGAGCTTAGGTTATAAAATAATAAAAGAAAATTGTAAATTATGTATATTTAAATTCGTGTAATGTTTAAAAAGCTATAACATTTTCATACGAGGTCCGTTTCGCACGAAACGAATTGCGTTAGGTTCGTATTAATGAATACTACGCGATGGAACTAGATTGAAGTTAATTGGAGCTAGTGAAAATTTTGGGTAAAATTAAACATGCGTTTAATTTTATTCGAAATAAAACACTCCAACTGTTATTGGAAGCAAGGTGAGAATTTCTCACTCAATCGAAATTGTTCGATTTAAATTTTTGAATAGTTAGATTTAAAATTGCTTGATTGTGTGATTGAATGATAAATTATTATCTATTGTATTAAAATAGACCCTATGCGCCGTATATTAAACAGATGTTATTTATTAAAAAAATATACCGCAATATTCCATCTTGAGTGGAATTGGTATTATATATGTACTTGGAGTTGATTTTCCACATTATATAGCGGATGAGACCCTATTGCGCCGTATAATAGCGGATAATATTTTATAAATCCTACATATCGCGATATTCCGTATTGGAACGGAATTGGTATTGTGCTAACATTTGTGGATGCAGGGAAATAGGTTGGAGGGATCCAACTGGATTCCTCACCCGTATTTATTTATTTACATATATTGTGATATATTCTGTTATCATATGATATATGATGTTTTGGATGCCGTGATTGTTATATTTAGTGCTGTTGCAGCATTGGGCCTATTTTTGGAGTTTTAAAAATGTTAAAGAAAAAATTTCGAATTTAAAAGGATTTTAAAGTGATTTTTGAAAGTATTCGTTTTATTGAATTTTGGAATCGATTCATTTTAAATAAATAAACGATATAATTTTAATGTTATAAAATTTATGATTTTTGAGAAACATAGTTAAAATGTGATTTTTGAAAATATGGAGTTAATGATTTTATAAAATAGTTAAATTGTGATTTTTGAATTTATTATAAAAGCCTTATATATATAATTTATAAAATTAGATTTTTTATAAATCAAAGTGAGGGAATTTTAAAGGAGTTTTAAAGACGTTTTAAAATGATGTTACAAATGGATTTTTATAAAAGAATAGAATATACGATTTTGAAGTTATAAAATGAATAAAATTGTAAATAGAGAATTATAAGTAATTTGCTTATAATTTGGATTTTGGCGTGTAAATGGGATATGGATAGAATCTGTTAATGAAGTGCTTTTATAAGTTGAAGTTGTTACAAAAATATAAATGGAATTTATAACCATTGTTTTAAAATTTCGAAAATGACTTATTTTGATACGTAAATTTTTATAGCTTATTAAAGGGAGTATATCCAGGATTATGTTTAGTGGATAATCCTTTAAATAAAATGTGTAGAAATATTGAATTTGGTCAACGAATTATATTCATGATTTTGGACGGTGAATAATATATTAAAGAAATGTTTTAGGAAGTGATATTTAAATAGAATTTAAAACGATTTGAAGTGTTTTAAAATGTATGTGTCGAAACCATAGATTTCAACATTCATTGTTGAAATAGATGTTTTCGAGGAATAAAAGGAAATAGTGGACTATAACACTATTGTTATAGTAAATGATTTTCAAAAGGAAATGTTTTATGTAGTATTGGGATTTATATACCTCTCTTAATTTCGAATCCCTATACTAGTGATTTTGAGTTGTCGTAATGATGTTTTACGCAACATTCGTTTTGACTCAAATAAATGTGTGTAAGAGAATGTTTTCCTTAAAGGATAAAATGTATACTTAATTGTGATTTAAGTATATTGAATATTTTCTAAGTATTGAAAATAAATAGATTTGTGAATTACTTATTATTAAATAAGTATGGAAATGTTTTTTTCCAATAGGAAGTGAAATGTTTTGAGATTTTATCTTTTAAAGATAAATTGAAAGTGATTTGAAATTTGTTTTCAAACAATTGAAGGTGGAAAAAAAATATCGTGTAAATATATTTTTGGACAATAAATAATTTGAGAAATTATTTGGAATCTGGTGATGTTGTGCATATTTATTAATAGTTAAATAACCGACTATCAATATTTACCTTTAAATAGGTATTTGTTATGATTTGCTTGAATTTGAATGCTACACTTATTTTAAAATAAGCGCTCGTTATTCGGTTTAGCCGGGAGAGGACCCTTGGGTCATAAATCCCATTCCGAATATTGATACATCGTTTATGGATAGCATTTGAAGACCGGCGTTGAAGACCGGGTATTTGCGAGAATGTTAGGACGACCTATCGATTGTCTCTGCACTGAGTTGCTCCGGTATAGAGATTTCCTTTGTGATGGGAAGTCCGATCGGGATTGTGAATGACCGGATGCAAGGGCTTCTTTGGAAGTGCCTTCGGTTCTGTTCGAACCCAGAATAGACTTGAATGGATTGTATGTCTCACATTACAAATTGAGATATAAAGAAGATTTCTTTCAAATACATTTCTGTTGGTGGCGGAGAATTTATTCTCTTAGCTTAACACCCTTCTCTGAGACGTACGAGCTCAGAGGTTATGTAGTTGAAGGTTATCAGTGATATATTCCCAATTTGGTAATGTGGCATGCTGAGTGTTGCTGATCATTTGTTGATCAAAGCGTGGCTTTTGTAAAAAGCGTAGCTTTGTGGATGAGACTTAGTCGAACCTCACACCCCGAAATGGTCGAAACAGGAAAGATGCGGCAAGGTTATTGGGGGTAGCGCCCCTTAGGGTATGTGCATTTCCTTCTGGATAGAAGTGGTATCATGGTATGGAGCCCAGATACTTAACTTATGTTGATATCGCAGATATATATATATATATATATATTACTTTGTGATTTGTTGCTGGGATCCCGGGAAAGGTCGTTTACGACCGGGGGATGGCATACTCGTGTCAGTAGTTACCCAGTTAGGGGTAACCTGGCCTTGTGTTGGCAGAGATCCGGTTAGGTTCTCGGGACGTCCTTCTAGAGGCGTTTTCATATGGCAATGGGAAGTTCCTTGGCCTGACCATTTATTGGAAATCCAAAGAAACAATACGAACCGTTTACGACTGCAAATTGTATAACCCGCCTCCTCAGGAAGTAGCTATAGCAGACATAATATAATGGTACCTATGATGGCTAAAATTTATATTCTACTTTCGAAATGGTTTTCCACATTTTGCACTAATAATAATAATAATCAAATGATTCTGCGTAATAAGCATCTTTGACTATCATAAGGAGAAATCTCCTCCAATTCTGCGTTTGCATTGTCTGTGTGGTGGGAGGCCTTATGGTAGTTACATTTTCTAAAAGCATTGCGAATTGACTTTAAAAATATTTCTTTGTTTGTTATTAAAGGTAAATAACTGTTTTAAGTTCTCACACCAGTCACATGGCTGACTTGGAGTTTATTGTTCCCTTCCTAAACTCTGGGTGCCCACCAATTTCCACACGGGAAGTCAAGAGTCAGTTATCAGGATATTCTGGAATTCAGGAGTTGCAGTAGAGATCAGGAGCAAGCTGGATAGCATGGCGTATCAATTAGTATATAGTATTTCTTTTCCGCTGTTTGTTGTTGTACACTCTGATAATGTAATGTAATATGATGTAATGTAATAACTGATATAGTTCTTTTGATTTAAAGATTATTCATTTATCTATTATATGTTGTTCCACTGCGATTGTGAGATTCTAATATTGTTCTGTTGCTTTTCTTTCTTTCTTCTTCTATCTTTTTCTTCTTCTTAAACCCTAAGGGTTCGGTTTTCCGGCATTCGATTGTTCGGTAGTTGATACAGTGGACGTATTAATGTCGACCTTCGTGAGTCGAAGAATCGGTTCCTTACAATAGCGTGAAGACTTGTATGGACGTTTGTCTGACATTGCATTTCTAAATATTACGTACATTGGTTTTTACAAACGTACATCGGTGGTGGCGTAGAAGGCAACTTCTCTTAGCTTAACACCCTTCTTGAGACATATGAGCTCAAAGGTTGTATTTTTGTTAGTTAAACGGAAATGGCAATGTGGCATTTACAGATGTGATATGTGCTATGTGAAAAGGTAATCGTTTGCCTCAAGCCTCATCAAACCGGAAATGACCGAAACAGGATTAGATGCAGCAAGGTTAATGGGTCATTCTCAATTAGGGTATGATCATCCCTTTCTAGATATATTTCTTCCCGCTATGAAGTTCGGATGTAAATTAATGTGGTGTATGGAAAATGAGCGCTCGGTTAAATGTTGATAACGACCGAGGATGACATATTCGGTACTATCTAGTTACAGAGGTAGGCCGGTCTTATGTTGATAGAGGGCAGATGTTCTGTGCCTCGGGACATCAATCTAGAGGTGTACCCATTTCGGAAGGTAGATCCTTCACCTGGTCATTTGAATGGAAATCCATTCTCCAATAAGAACCTACAGTTTTGTTTGTATTGGCGTAATGAATAGCCTCGAAATGCTATAAGGGTAACCATTTCATATAAGATTAATAAGTTTATTTGCAAACGTTTTCAAAGAGATGTCATTAGAAATAATATCAAAGGTTTTGATATAAAAGTGTTTAAGTTATCATAAGGTAAAAAGCCATCCGTGTTTATGTGTGGGCGTGGTCTATAAGATACTCTTTATTTCAAAGGATTTTATCCAAAGGCTGACATATGACACTGTCATCTATTATTGAGTTTTTCTCACGCTGGTTTATCAAGCCTGATCCAGGTATTTTCAATACTCGGGTCAGATCCGAGTAGTTTCAGGTTTAGTCGAAGATGGTTAGAGTTTCCAGAGGAAAGCAGGAGATATTCATCAACGTATGAGCATATTCTATTATTCGCTGTACTAAGTGTATTTTGTTTGATGTTTAATCAGCATTTGTAAAGGAAGGTTTTATAACTGTCCAAGCTGAATCTAGGTCAGACTCTGATAGTATTTTAAAAAAATTCGCTGTAAAAATATTCGTTCAATATTATATGTTATTCCATTCGAGTGAGATTCTGTTCTGTCTACTTTTCTTTACCACCCTCAAGATCCGTCTTTTCGTGCAATTTGAGTTGGACATGTGTGGTTTATTGTCGATTCAAAGGGTACGGGAAAACTGGTCTTTACATTTGGTATCAGAGCTGAAGGTTAAGCGAAAACCTTGGCTCTGTTATGGGTAAAGTCTCATCGGGGATAGGATTAGTAATATCCTAGGATGAGTAACTCATTAGAGATAGGGTTAGTAACACCCTAGAATGAGTTATGAGAGTGTTATATATATGAGCGCGTATTTGTTAATTTTATAGAAATGATTTTGTTTTAAAGGGTGTAAATGAAATAATTTTACCTTGGGTTTATATTTCAAATACACAAAAGGGGATATTATTATTTTTGGTTAGAAATTAAGGATTGTTTGTAATTTAGCTTAGCAAAACTAAAAAAGGAAAATCTTGTGATTAGAATCGCACAATTTGACAATAAGATATTCCATATAGAATAAATTAGTTGAAAGCTAGAATTTAAAACTTTAATCATACACCCTTACGTATTTAGTATTAAGAAATAATAATGATTAAGTGACTATAATAATGAATGGATTTAAAAGCTAAGTACAAATATCTTGTGAAGTAAAATTCACATTTTGAATATAAGATATTTGATAATAATACTGAAGCTAGAAGTCGTAATTAGAGGAGGTCAAAAGAAAATGAATACTTAGAAAAAATTCTTATCAATAAGAGAGGAAAAGATAAACCTTATTTGAGACGTTTTGTAAATATATTATAAAAGGATAAGTTGTATAACTTATAAGGAGATAAGGTAATTTGAAATTTAGACACTTTGACTAGGTTAAAATCAAAGTGAAATTTAGGAATAAGAGATATAATAAATATCATCCTAATATAAAATTGGAATTAGTTATATATTTAGGGTAACATTAGTAATTCAAAATTGAGTAAGAATAGAAGTGGGTATTTTTGAATAATATGGTTAGTAGTTTGATTGTTGGATGAAAAAGTTTAATACTAAATACCATGTGAATTAAGTTTCACAATTTGACTATAAGGTATTTGATGGATTTAAGATTAAGAATTTTGATTTAAAAAATGGATAGGTAAATAAGTTAAGTAGTTAATCATAGAATTAGTGAGAAAAAGATGTACACTTAGAAAATTAGTCTTATTAATATATGGATAAGATAAATAATATTAGCTAAATTGAAACCTTAGGTAAAGAAAACTAAGGATAGAGTTTTATAACTTATTAATTTGATATAATAGTAGAGTTCCACATTTGTTAAACACCTTAGTTGAAGTAATGATGGTTTGAAGATTAGGGATATGTATATATACTCTTAGGAAGCAAAGGTATATTATACAAGTTTAAGACATATTTGTATGCTTAAGTAATAATGGATTTAGTAAGAAAGTAAATGGTTGTGAAATAAACTTGGATTAATAGAACTTTTAAAGAAATTATTAGTTAAAGATGAATATGAATAAGTACATAAGTTAAACATAGATCATTTTGGCACATAAATTTTGATGTAAGAATTGAGTACAGAACTTTGAGGTGTTTACACCAATCCGAAAAAGGATTTATCACTCGATTTTTGATGGCGAACATTGATGAGAGTTTATGATTATGTACACAAGTTTTCTATCATAGTTGAGAGCTATGTAAGGAAAACAAGGGTTTGTGATTAAGAAATCTGATCAAAGTCCGCACCAGAAAATCGGGGGATCAATACTAGTTCGGAAGAAAAGTCGTGGATTCAAATAATAGATCGAATCAAATATCACATATAGTATGATGTTTTGGGTCTGTCTACATAGTAGTTAGACAAGTAGGCACTAAGATATAGTGGTTAGACTGATGTTTTTGTATGTATATATGTAGACTCAGGTATAGTACATGCTCATGTTAGATAATAAGTTATGTGGTGGTATTCATTTATCTTGATATAGTGTCAGTGTGGTTTTTTTTGGATGCATAGTCTTATTTGGTTGTTGCATATATTATCTAAAATGTGCCATATGCACTACGATGGGTAGGATAGAAGTTTGACTTGATGTATGTACATATAACTGTAAGTACATGATAGATTCCTTTATCTAACTTTCATTTCGAGGACGAAATGCTTTTAAGTAGAGGAGAATGTAACGACCCGTAATTTCGCTACTTCAAAAATGAGAGATTTCGTTCGTTTTAAATTTAAAAAGGAATTTAAATCTTAAATAAATATGTTATATATAATAAATATTTATCTATCCTTATAGTTAATAAATTTAAAAAGTATAAGTTTAGATTTTGGAACAAATCGACAAAAGTTAAGTTTTGATAAAAATAAATAAAGGCTTAAATAAATTTATTTAAATATTTATTTAAAAAGATAAATCTTATTTAAAACATCTAATAAAGATAATAAAATTATGTTAAAAGATTTAAAAGTATGTTAATAATCGTTTTACAAAAATAACAAAAATTTGCCGCATTTTATCAGTTTTACATACACGGTAAAATTAGAGATTTTGATATTAATTAAAAATAATTTTAAAATATAAAGAGAAATGTTTTAATTTATTTAAAGAAGTAAAAAGTTTATTTTAAAGTTTGGTTTACTTCAATATATAGCTTAATAAAAACGTCAAATTTTGACTGTATAATTTATCGTCAAAAACACCGTTTTCAACCAAAACAAGTTGTCGGCAAGTTGTTGCAACTTGATACATTTTCTAATACAAACTATATAAACATTCTACATTTAGCACTAGAAACAAAAAGTGTTTACATTTGAAAATATTTACATAAATGATAAAAATAATGTTAATACATGATTTGACAAAAGAGTGTAAAAGTAAACAAATAAAATAACATCATTACATAACTTTCTTTTCTCTTACACATGATATAACTTATACACCTAGAATTCAAGCAAATGGAAAGTGAAAAGATAACTACTAAAGGAATTAATGACACATATGCTCACCATTAATGCATACTTACAAATCCATGTAATGCAAGTCAAATCAAGCAAAAGTCTTCCTTTTTAATTTTAAGAAAATAAGGCAAACATCATTTCATAAGTACAAATTCAAATCAAATCATTTCTTCTCCATTAAACAAAGGTCAAATCAAGGGTAAAAAAGTAAATGAAAAGTAAAAAAAGTAGAGAAGGGTATTTAGTCATTTGTAATCCAAAGCTCAAATATAAATATGCATTCTTACCTTTCGTTTTTCACACTTCATTCTCTACCTTCTTCTTCACTTTCTTCTTCTTCACCTCCATTTCCATGGATTCCCACCTCTACATTTCTCTTATACTTTCAAGCTACCACCTCCGCATCACCACACCATAACCTTACACCATCAAAACCGAGCCTAGCTTCCACCTACACACCTCCTACACCCACCTACCCCTTCCAAACCCCAAGGCCGTACCCCCCTAAGCCCAAGCCGATCCCCTACACCCCTATACCGAGCATCATCTCACCAAAACCCAAGCTTACACACCCCAAACCCTCATACACGCCATACCTAAGGCCACACCCTCCTCTACAACAAAGCCGTACACCCCTCCTCCATATAACAAAAACAAAAGAAAAAAAGAAGAAAAGAAAAAGAAAAGGAAAAAAGCGTTCGGAAAGAAAACGACAAAAGGCAAGACGTTGGAAATAGCACGTTAGCGAGAGACGGAAATCTTACGTTAAAGCTTGGCGGAGTGGATATGAAGGTGAGAAATTCTCACCGCTTTTTAAATTATATTGATTATCATGCTTAATTGTTATGTTAAATAATCACTATTTGATGATATGGATGTTTGATTGATTGTTTGAATATATTGGATAATCCATAGTAATGTTATGACATTTACCGTATTGAATATCTTAGTGTTATATGATTGTTGTATGGTTGTGATGATAATTTAGACATCAAATTTCTATTAATTAAGTATCCCTTTGTTTAATAAGATAATATTTTAGTAATATGAGATATTGTGGAAAAATAAGTCTCTTTTCATTTAAAAGTGAAATTAAAGTTAAAATGAAAGAGAATTTGAAATTTGAAGTGAAACGGATTTGAAAAGGTTAGTTAATTAGAAGTTGAAATTGAGATGAGTAGTGAAATTGAAATCGATTTTGAGAAAATGAAGTTTAGTTTGAGATTAAATTGAAGTTTAAGTTGAAATTAGTTTTGAAATCTAAGTTTTAAATGTGTTTAATTTGAGATTAGAATTGAAATTGAATTAAAATTGGAATTTAAAATTTAATACTAAAATAATGGGAGTA
The DNA here is from genome assembly GCA_030765085.1 of Allium cepa. Lineage (NCBI taxonomy): Eukaryota > Viridiplantae > Streptophyta > Magnoliopsida > Asparagales > Amaryllidaceae > Allium > Allium cepa. The sequence continues at coordinate 58,483,374 of CM060931.1, forward strand.
TAATAATATTATAATATAGTAATAGTGAAAATTCATTTTAAATACTTGAAAAAGTGAAAATATTGATTTCAAATGATTTGTAATGATTTCATAAAATCTAATTTGAATAGATTATTTCAAATATTGAAAAATAAGTTAAAACTAGGTGCGTCGCGCAACGGTAGTTCGCGATTTCACGCCGAAAAGTTTAAATGAGTGTATAGAGTGAAATATAGTTCGGAATTCTTCGTGATAAGAAAATTCCGGACTATTATATCCATATCTTCTAAACGAAGAAATAAAATCAAAGTTACGTTGAGTAGGTTTTGAATTATGTCCAAATCAATTTTCCAGTAATATCACGCTAGTGTAGTTAAGTGACCATAATAGGAAATCTGTTTAAATAAATGTTTTTAATCATGGAAAAATATGAAATAAATTTGATAAATCTATTTAAATGATTTTGGATATTTGGATTGGAAAATATAAATTTTAAATGTTTAAAAGTTGATTTAAATCAAATAAGCTTATATTGCACTTTTCGCAGCACTTTTGTGCTGCGAATTCTATAACTTTTGGAATATGAGTTTAAATGTAACGACGTTTGCCAGAATCAAATTGTGAATATTTTAAAAAGGATAATTAAGCATGTTGAAAGATAATTTAGAATATTTATAAGCAATTCCAAAATAAAGTTGAAAATCTGAGTTTGCGGAAACGACCAGTACATTTGTCCCGCCTGTGAGATTTGAGAAGATAAAACAAGGTGTTTAACTAAGGTTAGGAATGGAGCAACCAGTATCCTGAACTTACCTGGACTATGTTTTCTTTTCTTAGGCGAGGGGTGGAACAGATCGAAAGGAATGCTCGTATGCTCTTAAATAATATGATTCTGTTGAGTTTTCCAAAATAAAATAAGATTGGTATTATCCAAAAGTTAAGCAATCTCCTAAATGAATGATTTCTATGATCCTGTTTACTCAAAAATGTTGTTAAGATTGATTTCGAGTTCATTGTAAACGATGTATTAAACAACATTGTTTTTGACCCGCCTAAAAGTTAAGGAATTTGGATCAAGAATTAAGTAAGGAAATCTGAGATATTTTCCAAAGCAAAAGAATGACTTTCTTAGAAATTCCTCTAAATAAAAAGGAAGAGAATTCGAAATCATCCGAAAATAATTAAAGTGTAAAGAGACTTAATGAATCCTGTATACTCATATTCACTTTTTATCGATATTGGATTTCGAAGGAACCAGAGTCGGATTTGGATAATTCCTATCCGAAAACCACTTCGAACCAATGCATACGTTCGAACGTGAAGACATGTTGAAGATGATGATTATTGAAGACCGTGGATCTTCATAGCGTGAAGACTGCTTGTTGAACATGCTCTGGGTAGCTCCCAATTATAGAGTTATTTATAGTAGTGGTCTCCTCGTGATGGAGATTTTTTGGATTGCAAGGACTACTCGCTACTAGTGGTAGTAGGAGAGTGCCTTCGATTTGTCCTGTTCCTGGACAACTTATATGGACGTTTGTCTGACGTTGCATTTCTAAAGATTACGTACATTGGTTTTTACAAACGTACATCAGTGGTGGCGGAGAAGGCAACTTCTCTTAGCTTAACACCCTTCTAGAGACATACGAGCTCAAGGGTTGTATTTTTGTGGAAGGTAATTAGTAGTTAAATGGAAATGGCAATGCGGCATTTAAAGATGTGATATGTGCTATGTGAAAAGGTAATCATTTGCCTCCAGCCTCATCAAACCGGAAATGACCGAAACAGGATTAGATGCAGTAAGGCTAAGTGGGTCATTACCAATTAGGGTATGATCATCCCCTTCTAGATATATTTCTTCCCGCTATGAAGTTCGGGATGTAAATTAATGTGGTGTATGGAAAACGAGCACTCGGTTAACTGTTGGTAACGACCGAGGGATGACATATTCGGTACTATCTAGTTACAGAGGTTGGCCGGTCTTGTGTTGGTAGAGGGCAGATGTTCTATGCTTCGGGACATCCATCTAAAGGTGTACCCATTTCAGACGGTAGATCCTTCACCTATTCATTTGTATGGAAATCCATTCTCCAATAAGAACCTACGGTTTTGTTTGTATTGGCGTAATGAATAGCCTCAAAATGCTATATGGGTAACCATTTCAGATAAGATTAATAAGTTTATTTGCAAATGTTTTCAAAGAGATGTCGTTATAAATAATATCAAAGGTTTTGATATAAAAGTGTTTTAGTTATCATAAGGTAAAAACCCGTCCATGTTTATATATGGGCGTGGTCTTATGAGATACTCTTTATTTCAAAGGATTTTATCCAAAGGCTGATATATGACACTGTCATCTATTATTGACTTTTTTCTCACGCTAGTTTATCAAGCCTGATCCGTGTATTTTCAATACTCGGGTCAGATCCGAGTAGTTTCAGGTTTAGTCGAAGATGGTTAGAGTTTCCAAAGGAGAGCAAGAGATATTCATCGACGTATGAGCTTATTCTATTATCCGCTGTACTTAGTGTATTTTGTTTGATGTTTAGTCAGCATTTATAAGAGCAGGTTTTATAACTGTCCAAGCTGAATCTAGGTTAGACTCTGATATTGTATTTTAAATTTTTCCGCTGTAAAAAAATTTGTTCAATATTATATGTTATTCCATTCGAGTGAGATTCTGTTCTGTCTACTTTTCTTTGTCACCCTTAAAGATCCGTCTTTTCGTACAATTTGAGTTGGACATGTGTGGTTTATTGTCGATTCAAAGGGTACGGGAAAGCGGGTCTTTACACTCCTAGTCATTTGTTGAAATATTTTCCTTTCCTTGCCTTTGATTCAAAACCTTTAAGTTTAATTCTTTTTTAATTGCATCAGGAAGTGTCTTACACATTTCGCTATGTTAATTATCTATATCCATTACTTGTGGTTGGGTATTGTTATTGTGAGGGGAAATCCATTCCATAGATGGGGGCATGGTCTCACATATTGTTGTTTATTTCCATCCTTTGTTTAGATTTTTTCTTATACATGAATCACTATCTGATCCGAGTTGTTTGTTTTTCCTAAACTCTCGGGTACTCAATTATAGTTGACTAGACCGAGAGTAGTAGGTTTCTTTGGGCTCTTTGAAGATGATGGATGACAGGAGGCTATCTATCTTGTTAGTCCGTGAGATGATGGTTTTGATGACAACAACCTTAGAATAGATTATATAATACAAATACTAATAGTCTAAGTTTAGATATATATGTATATGCAGGATTTAACCATGCAGGTAACAAGAATGAAGACTGTACAGTATAGAGATGCAAGATATCAAGATTGAAGACTCATGAGTATCAAGATTATCAAGAGTTCAAGAATTCAAGTAATTTATTCTTTAATTTGAAATTTTGTTAAAACTCCTAGAAAAGCACTGGCATCTTAAAATCCAATTTATTCGTAGAATGGAATCCACTTCGAGCCTGTTAAAGGGATGGAACCCTATGTAGGATGGAACCTACGAAAAATCTAGTGGAACATTGTTTTGTACCTACTAACTTTTTATTCAAAATGATTTTTCAAAATTATATCTTGTTTTCAAAATGATTTCAAAACCTTCCTTTTAAAACCATCAAAAATATCTATCCTGATTTCAAATACTTTTAGCCTCAAAATAATATTTAATTTCAAAATCAAATTATCCTTGTTTTTAAACTATCTTTTAAATATAATATATTTAACTTTTAAATATTTATACTTAGATTTTGTATATATTATTCTTTATATTTACTTATGTATTTTAAATACAGTCAAGTATATTTATAAAGTTTAAAATAGTTTAAATATAAAATAAAGGTTATTTTCAAAGAAAATCAAAACACCAAAATTCCCTTTGGGATGTCGACATACTCAAGTACCCCATGTCGACATGGTGTCAGTTGAGTTCAAAATTTAAATTTCAAAAGAAGTGTCTATTCGTCATAACTCTTCACGAATGGACATGGCTGTTGTTCTTCTATAAATAGGGGTTAGTTTCAACGAATTTTAATACAGTTTTTCTGTTTTTTCACTCCTCTTCTTCTTCCACATTTCTATATACATATTCTTACCATTACTCTACCGAAATCAACATTGAATCTAACTAGATTATCTTTGGTTTGATTCTCTATCACTATCTCAACAAGATTCTCAGTGTTATTCAGAGTTATAGGCTTTTTGTAATCAACTTAGCGAGAAAAGGTGTGATTGTAGCCTTGGGAATTCAATTGGGTGAACTTGTTGCCCGGGAAATCAAGTATCTCTACCCTAAGGATTCTGATTCTGGAGGGTGTACCTCATTGCCTTGGAATCGAGGGTGTAATTGTAAAGATTGTTTTTGAAAGGAAATCCGTACTTGTGTGCAGGACTGGACGTAGGGTAACTCCGAACCAGTACAAAATCCGGTATGTTCTTTCCTTTACTGCTTTTACTTTATATTTGCATTTGTGTTTGATTCTATAATTATATCCGTGTCTGAATATTGCATACATTTGTGTTTAAATTAACAAAAACTTAAAAAAGATTTAACAATTCTCTAAAACACTATTCACCCCCCTCTAGTGTTTATCCTTAGCCTTAAGATCCTTAATCTGCATTTCTCACATTTGGTATCAAAGCAAGGTTTTCAAAGTTTCATAATCTGATTTTTGAAAAAGTTTTCAAAATGGCTACCAACACTGGTATTGTTACTAACACTAGTATCCCTGTCAGTAGTTCATTTGTAGAAGGTCAATCTACTGTCAGATCACCACTTTTTAATGACAGTAACTATGCATATTGGGCATGTAGGATGAAAATATATTTACATTCTATAGGATTAGACATTTGGAATATCACACAAACTGAATATTCTGAACCCGCAACTGATTTTGCACAGTGGACCGCTGAGCAAAAGATTGTTGCATAAAACAATTCTAAAGCAATGAATATTCTGTTTTGTTCACTTGATAGAAATGAATTTAATAGAGTGTCAGTTTGTAAGTCTGCATATGAAATCTTGAAAACTTTGCAAGTAACTTACGAAGGAACGAGAAAAGTTAAACAGTCCAAAATTTCCATGCTCACAAATCAGTTTCAATTATTTAAAATGAGCCCTGATCAGTCTATTTCAGATATGTATAGAAGATTTAAAGATATTATGCATTCTTTAATATCCTTGGGAAAGGAATTTTCTGAAGAAGATCAAATCAGAATTTTTTTAAATTCTCTTACCCCAGAATGGATCAAAAGACACTTGCGGTCGAAGAGGCAAATAACAACTGTACCTTAAAGATAGAAGAATTAATTGGAAATCTAATGTCATTTGAAGTCCAAATGATCGGAAGAAGAGAAAGTAAAGCATCTGAAAAGAAATCAATGGCATTCAATGCGTTGACCGTTGGATCAGACTCAAACAGTGATAATGATGAAGAGATAGCCTTTATGACCAGAAATTTTAGGAAATTCCTGAAATACAGAAAGATGAATAATCTTAAGAGAAACAACTATAAGTACTCTGGAAATCAGAATGTAGTGCCAAATAATGTCAAATGTTTCAACTATGATGAACCAGGTCACATCAAAAGAGACTGTCCATATCCAAAAAGGCAGAATCCTCCTATGAACAATGATCCAGCAAAGAAATGGAAGCGTGCATTTACTGCTACTCTAGATGACTCAAATTCGTCCTCAAGTGATGATGATCAAAAGACAGATAATTCAAATTTGTGTTTCACGGCAGTTCACGACTTCGACGAATTCAGAGAAATGGACTTAGAAAAAGGTACACATTTATAATATATTTGGTTGAAATTGCATGCTTAGAATTAGATGTTTGATTGATTTTGAATTGGTGTGTTATTTGAATTTAAATTTTTTACTATTATTTTACTATTTTTATTATTTTATTATTATTTTTATTATTATTTTTATAGTATAATAATATATTGAAAATACTATAATTCTAATAGTATTTCAGAAATATATAGACATTAAAAATAATAAAGTGTATATATATATATATATATTTATTGGAGAACTTAGGAAAAATAAATCATAAAAATTCACTGGCACATGTCGACATGGTCCCGACCGTGATGTAGACATGGGTACCAGAATTTGAATTTCAAAATTTGAATTCAAATGTTTGAATTTCCCTCCACCCTTTCACTTCATTCAATTCTCTAAAAAGCTACCTTTTGACCAGATAACATGTCCTTTGAGATCTATTTATTCACTATCTTTTATCATATCTTTTCACTCTCACTTTCAAATTCAAACTCTCTCTTCAAAACTTCAAGCTCTCTACTCTCTACTTTAATGGCTTCTTCAAGCAACCCCTCCACCATGAGAATTTACAAAAAGATAAAAGAGCAACTCTTCAATGATTCGGAGGCAATAAAAGCATACATCAATTATGCCAATTATGCCAAAGTCCATCTCGGAAAGTTTGCTATCTTTCAAGATTTTTCTTCTTAGGAAATTGATTCTCTTTTTGCAAACAATCAAATTCTTAGTCTTCTTGATGCTTCTCAAAATGATTTTGTTTTCTATCCTAATCATGTCAAAATTTTCTATGCAAATTTAAACCGTGGATTTTATAATGGAAATGAGGATGAAATTTAGAGTAGTGTCAAAGGCACTAGAATTGTTTTGAATTGTGATATTTTCGGTACCATTCTCAATTGCAAGAGTAAGGGAATGGATCTTTCTAATTTTAAAATCAATGAAAATGATCTTGAGACATTTCATCACATTTTCGAAGGGAATGATAATTTTGAATTCAAAAATCAAAATTTTCGACCAAAAGCAAGAATTGTCAATCTTCTTCTGCAACATACCTTGACCCTAAGATCGGAGAATTTTAACAATCATACTTCAAAAGTTTGCAAAGCACTTTTTGCTATTTTTGAAAATTATGACATAAATTGGGCGCAAGTTATTTTGGATGAACTTCGTCCCAAAAATCTTGAAATGGGTAAGAATACTTTGTATCATGGAATTTATCTCACTCGGATTTTGAACTATTTTCGAGTGGATTTCAAAGGCGAAGAATTTGTTTCTAGAAAAGTTTTCAATCATTCCAACATTTCGCTTATGAAAATTTCATTTGTTTTTCAACCTTATGAGACTCTTGTCGAAAAGGAAGAGCGTTTGGCTCATGAGGAAATGCAAGAAGAGGAAGAGGAAGAAGAAGAAGGGGATGAAATGGAAATTGAAGAAGAAGAAGGTGAAACCTCTTTGGAAAGCATCGACTATCCTCCTAATCCATCCAACAAAACCCTTCTCAAAAACAAAAAGACGATTATTGAGAATCAACGGATTATTAAACGATCCGTTAGTAAGAAGTTGGACAAAATTTCATCCAAGATGAACGAGTTCATTTCCAATGTCAGTAAGAAACTTGGACTTTCTTCGTCATCATCATCCTCTAACTAGTTCTACCTTTTCGTATCTCGTTGTATTTGTTTTATTTTAATTTGAATGTTCGTGTAGTTCTTTATGATTAATCGTTGTATCGTCTTAGTATGAAATGAAATGGAATTTCTTTCTGTTATCTAGCTTATCATATCTCCAGAATAAATGTTAGTATATTATGTAAATATATATATATACACAATTATTCATAAAATCAAAATATATCATCAAATTTCACTACACCGTGTCGACATACCCCCTATGACCATGTCGACATGTACTGGTCAGGAATGACAATTCATTTTGAATTTGAAATTTGAATATTTACCATATGTCTATTCATTTGCAACGAATTTCTACACCTATAAGTACCTATTTCTTCCAGAATTCATTACTGAAAACTATTTCTTATCTACTCTATCTCTCATTCTTCTCACAAATCCAAATATGGCTAATCCAATTCATAAGTTATCCGAAAATCTTAATGAAACTCTTAATTCGTTCAAGAATATTCTCTCGTTCATTCTTCGTAACCAGCGAAACTTAGAATTGAGTCAAATGCAGATGATCAAGGAGCAAGAAAGGTATTTCGATGCAATACGATGGATGATTTCCTCCCTACACAAGGATAATAATGAAGCACATCCTCCAGTCTCTCTCACCAACAACAATGAAAATTGGGATGCTATTAAGGCAGAACCTTTCTTTGGAGAAGAAGGATGGGTGTAAGTTCCACGTAACGTTTAATTTTATTTGGTTGCTTTGTTTGAATTGTTTTCCTTGATTGATTTGATTTCATTTGCTTTGGCTTAGTTAGAATTTGATTGATATTTAGTGCGGATTGATGTTTGTTGTACAAAACATGTATAATTATACATTGACATGTATATAATCTTTGATTCATTATTGTGACTATCAATTCTATACTCCATTGTATAAGTTTATTAATGCAGGTATTTTAGTCCAAGAATGAGGGGGAGTTATATAGTTTGGTTACATAGTTTAGAGTTAGTTTTTTGTTGATGACAAAGGGGGAGAAGTATAAAATAGGGTAGTTAGGCATAGATTAAGGGGGAGTTATTAGGATAGAAGTAATATTTTATAAAAAAAGGTTGTCATCATCAAAAAGGGGAAGATAGTTAGTCCATGATGATGGTTTTGATGACAACAACCTTAGAATAGATTATAAAATATGAATACTAATAGTATAAGTTTAGATATATATGTATATGTAGGATTTAACCATGCAGGTAACAAGAATGAAGACTGTACAGTATAAAGATTCAAGATATCAAGATTTAAGACTCATGAGTATCAAGATTATCAAGAGTTCAAGAATTCAAGTAATTTATTCTTTAATTAGAAATTTTGTTAAAACTCCTAGAAAAGCACTGGTATGTCAAAATCCAATTTATTCGTAGAATGGAATCCACTCGAGCCTGTTAAAGGGATGGAACCCTAAGTAGGATGGAACCTACGAAAAATCTAGTGGAACATTGTTTTGTATGCGTTAACTTTCTATTCAAAATGATTTTTCAAAATTATATCTTGATTTCAAAATGATTTCAAAACCTTCCTTTTAAAAGCATCAAAAACATCTATCCTGATTTCAAATACTTTTAGCCTTAAAATAATCTTTAATTTCAAAATCAAATTATCCTTTTTTTAAACTATCTTTTAAATATAATATATTTAACTTTTAAATATTTATACTTAGATTTTAAATAAAAAATTATAGCAAAATTTTGAGTATATTATTCTTTATACTTATTTATGTATTTTAAATATATCCAAGTATAGTTATAAAGTTTAAAATAGTTTTAATATAAAATAAAGGTTATTTTCAAAGAAAATCAAAACACCAAAAATCCCTATGGGATATCGACATACTCAAGTACCCCATGTCGACATGGTGTCAGTTGAGCTCAAAATTTAAATTTCAAAAGAAGTGTCTATTTGTCATAACTCTTCACGAATGGACATGACTGTTGTTCTTCTATAAATAGCGGTTAGTTTCATTGAATTTTAATACAGTTTTTCTGGTTTTTCACTCCTCTTCTTCCTCCACATTTCTATATACATATTCTTACCATTACTCTACCGAAATCAACATTGAATCTAACTAGATTATCTTTGGTTTGATTCTCTATCACTATCTCGACAAGATTCTCAGTGTTATTCAGAGTTATAGGCTTTTTGTAATCAACTTAGCGAGAAAAGATGTGATTGTAGCCTTGGAAATCAATCAAGCGAGATAAGGTGTGATTGTAGCCTTGGAAAATCAATTGGGCGAACTTGTTCCCCATGAAATTAAGTATCTCTACCCAGAGGATTGTGATTCTGGAGGGTGTACCTCGTTGCCTTGAAATCGAGGGTGTAATAGTAAAGATTGTTTTTGAAAGAAAATCCGTACTTGTGTGCGGGACCGGATGTAGGGTAACTCCAAACCAGTATAAAATCTGGTGTGTTCTTTCCTTTACTGCTTTTACTTTATATTTGCATTTGTGTTTGATTCTATGATCATATCGGTGTCTGAATATTGCATACATTTGTGTTTAAATTAACAAAAACTCAAAAAGATTTAACAATTCTCTAAAACACTATTCACCCCCCTCTAGTGTTTACCCTTAGCCTTAAGATCCTTAATCCGCATGTCTCACATATCTATCTAGTTACCTATTTCCGGTGTTATCTCTATTATGTGTGTCTATTTTGTATCAACAACAAGTGTTAAGGCAGGGTGTATAACTGCCTAGGCTAATCGTAGTGGTACTTTTGTTTTACTCTTAAAACTCCATGTTAAGGAGTCAACTTATGTTCTATATTATTGTTGTATTATATCTAACCATTCCGTTGTGAGATTTTTCTATTCTATTCTTTATTTTACCCCATGACAACTCGCCTTTTGGATGCTTGGGCAACGACACACGAACACCGAGGACATGTTAAGTATTTTTCTCAGGGGTCGAAAGGTGGATCGTCATAGTTTGTCTCACTTAATAGTCGATTTCCTCTTCGTTGATTAATCCTTGACTTTGCTGCACTTCAATGAATTTTCAATCTACTTGTTACAGTCGCTTCTTCATGATTTTTTTAGAATACAAACTGAATCGGAATTTGCAGTAGTTAATGGATTATTTAATGGTTAGTTAACATACAATTTATTGATAAATAACTATGTTTCATAGGAATTTATAGTTAAGTATAATACAAGCTGATTTAGTAACGATATATCATTAATTTCTATACAAGGGCTTTGGTTTAGCATTTTACTTTTAATACCAAAACTCATAGGATCGGCTCTAGTTCCAATAAATAATTTAATATATATAATTTTTTTGTTTTTTAATTGATTTCAAACCCTAGTTATAATAAAGTTAATAATATTGGTTTCAATGAATATCTTAAAAAAAATCTAAAATCTCGTATTGATTATATTTAAGAAAAATGTTGTAATTAAAAGTTCAAACAACAATAGCATCTTAAATACATTTTTAATGGATATGAATGCCAATGAATCTGATGCAATATTATATTTAGGAAATTAGTTAGATTTTAAAACACTGTAATTTTAAATATAGCATTCATCTCAAAACTTATGATGTTTAGGATTTGTAGTCTTACTTCTAAGGGTTTAATTGATTAAATTTATTAACCTATTTGTCCATAAGTCTGTTTGAGTTTTGTGTAGGCCTGTTATCTCACATGGCTCATACCATACCTAGGTTATTAGTTCTGGCACATGTTTCTACTTCACCTCTACATATATATGTATATAATAAACTTATATACATATATATGTTTAAGTCTCACATTGTTTGTTGAGTTTTTTCAGTTTTAGATATTAACATGAGATGTTTGACCCAGACTTGCTCATTACTTGAATGAGTAAAGTTTCGATATGTTGTAGGTCTTATATAGCTTATTTAGACTCCCTTGATAAATATTCATATTGTTCACTTTCTCATTGGGGATTGGACTAGATTATTTCTCTTATCCTGGCCCCTTTTCTCATCGTCGCCATCATTTTGTTTTATTTATTTCTTTTCATGCTTATTAGATTTTTTTTCAAGTTTTTTGGGGTTTTTTTCATTTTAATTCTATTTGTACGGGTTCATAGGGAATAATCACCTACAGGCTTGTTGATAGCTTTTTTTTAAGTATGGAATAAAATTATATGAGTATTCCTCACCTCATGGAGGATCACACATTTTTCTAAAAAGAAATATATTTTCACGCAACTTTATATTTGCGACAATCCTAATTTATGATTATGGGAATACAACTCACACTTAATTCTGATAGACAATAATGTAGTACACATTACTATATAGTGGAATGCCACTTTCACATTTCATTTTTCTTTCGAGGATATAGATAATACTCCTATATAATTTTTTATGCTCATTAGTATTTCTATCAGACTTCATCTTCATCTTTCATCTTGGGTCAAGATATGGAAGAACTAGAAATAAGACAGTCAAGTTAGTGAAAGTACAATGGAGCGATAATGAAAGAGATTGTACTTGGAAGACTGAGGATGGGATTAAAGAGACTTATTCTCAATTATTTTGATTTTCGATCTATATGATTATATAGAATTTTGACAAAATATTGTGTAAATTTGATTTTTGTATATGCTTATGTCACATATAAGTACGATAATTAATATTGATTGTACCTTACAGGAAATTTAAGGTGAAATGTTTATAAGGAAGGGAGCTTGCAACAACTTTGTTTTTATTCCAGATTGTTAATGAAAATTTAATTAAGTGATAATTAAATAATAATAATAATATGAGGAAAATAGAATATGTATTGAGATAGAGTAAATCATCAATTTCGAAATCTTGTTAATTAGCGAAGAATAATTGTTTTATATGGAAAAAAGAATTAAGGTTTTAATTAATTTAGAGGAGAATAAGGAAGGGGATATTAAGACCCATTTATAATTCCTTGAATCCCCTCCCAATAATTTCATTCACTCTTCATAACGAAGAAATAAAAGGAGAGGGAAAAATCTGTTAGAATTTCTAAATTAAAGAAATAAAATAAACCTTGAAGAAGGAGGCTAGGGAGCTAATACTCTATATACTTAATATTATCATCCCAATATTTGAATGCTCCGATTCTTGGATTTGTTCATATCTTGATGTTTTGAAACGTGTTATGATGGAAAAGCATGGAATTGGATAAGATATTCATTACAATAATTTTATGAAATTATATGCGATATATTGAGATTAAAAGGAGAGTTTTAGGATTTAAAACTAATTTTAATGATCACCAAATGACTTGAAATTTTAATTTGTTGTTCATTAAATTGGAGATGTGATTTTAATTTCATAGTTTTTCGCACTTATTTTAATCTTCTATGAATTTTCTAAGTTGAGAAAGGGTTTAATTTCAGGCTTCAATTTTCTAAAATATGAAATATAATTATATTATCTTGAAATTTTTATACATGGCCGAAGATGGAAAACCTGATTTTTTTTTAGTAATTTTTAGGAATTTTGCCACATAATTCGATTTGATATGAATTATTTGAGGAAGGTGAAATTTTGGATTAAAATGGCATTTAATTAATTAATGTATTAAGGATGGAGATTTTTTTCCTGAATTTTTTTGAAATGAAATCTGAAAAGCAAGTTTTAATGAATGAGTATTCTATATATGAAAACGTTTAGTGAAAAGTAGATGAAATAAATTTGTTTCAAAGTTAATTACTGGATTGCTATTTAACATCTTCGATAGTTATGTTAGATCTTCGACGGGTATGTTAGATCTGCGGTAGCTATGTTGGATCTTCAATAGCTACTTGAGACACTCGATAGCTTTTACTTTAAAGATTCGATAGCTTATTTTAAAGACTTGACAGCTATGTTCTGAAGATTCGATAGCTATGTTACAAATTTTTAGTGACTGTGATTTAAAGTTTCGATAGCTATGTTTTAATGTATTGATAGCTTTTGGTTCAAAGATTCGATAACTTCTGTTTAAAGGTTTGGTAGCTATTGTAAAAGTTCGATAGCTTTTGTCTAAAGATTCGATTGCTATAGTTTTAAAGGATAGACAGACTTTTTTTAAAGGTTCTATAACAATTATCTTAAAGATTCAATACTTTGGCTAGACATACGATATCTTCAAACATATGATTGCTATGAAATACAATAGCTTAAAACATGCAATGGCTATATATACGTGATAGCTCCACTACAGATACTCAATAGCCCTCTTTCATATTTTCGGTAGCGTATTATTCATCATTGGGTCGGGCTTTTGCTAATACCAAAGATGTAACAACCCGCATATTTGTCGATTTTATATTTAAATATTTTATTTAAATATTTTATCGTTAGTCGGATTTTAGTCCGAAAAGCTACTTTTTGCATACGGTCGAATTAGGGCTCGGGACCACTCCCATTGAGTTTAAAATGCCGTTTGCGACCTTTTTGAGTATAAGCTTCGATATGTTTGGAGAAAGTTGATTTGTGCTACTTTTTACTTTGGGTTTGGTTTTTGGGCTCAACCCTATGTTAACTTATGCTCAAATCTGAGCCACTCTTCCCCACTCACCCTCATTCTCTTCTCATTTCAGTTTTTAGAGTGTTAATGGTGGGAGAGATTGGAAATTAAAATTCCAAAACCCTAGTTTCTCTTGCAAATCCATCTCCTTGCTCCAAACTCAAGAAGAACCCCTTGGTAAGCATCTCCTTCTTCTTCTCCAACTCTTTATCCATTCAATTTCAGAAATTTCCTAAACCTAATTTCGGGAATGTTCTTGTTTTTGAGCTTAGATTCAAGCTCATTTGGGTTGTGATTGAAGAAAGGTTGATTCTCCATTTGCTTTCAAGCTTCTTCTTGTTCGATTTTGTGAAAAGGTGAGATTTTTATCTCACATCTATGACTATAATTATCTTTGGTTGTTGGGTATGAATTCCTAACACTTCTTCATGTGCATTTGCTCTTGATTTGGATTGGTTTTGTGAATATTCCAATTTTTGGGTTTTTAAGTCAAATTTGTGTAAAATCCTTTTATGGATGTTTGATCATGCTTTTGGTGATGCATCGAGGAGCATATAGGGCCGGGTTGCCGATTGGCATAAACCCTTAGAGCCAATGTTCGTCCGATTGCATTTTGGAAGAGTTTGCTCTTCATTTGAATAAGGCTGAAAAACAGCCCAGGCATGATTCAGTCGACTAAAATCTCTGTTCAGTCGACTGAACCTGAAACCCGAGAGTTTCCAGGCATGATTCAGTCGACTGAAAAACTCTGCACAGTCGACTGAAACTGGAAACAGAAAGTTTCCTGAACCTGGAAAATTTCCATGTACAGGGTCAGTCGACTGAAAAACTCTGTTCAGTCGACTGAACCTGCTGTTTGAGTCCAATTTGCCTTTTTGGATTGAAATTCCAATTTAAATCGATTTGTGATAATCCTATTTGTTGTTATCATCTATTATGACTTTGATGACTCTTTTTTAGGGATTTTTGAATATCCATTTCGATGGATCCTTTATCGATTTCGTTGGATTTTATTCACGTCTTCGTATGTGAATTTTTGTGATTGATTGTTCTTACAATCTTCTTCGTGATTTGTCACTTTAAAAATATAAAGGTTTTCTATACAAGTAGTAAATATCAAAACTCTTTCCTCAAACGATTTCAATACTATTTTAATACCAAATTCGTTTATAAAACCGTTTTCCAATCTATTAGTATATACAAACCTTTACCTCACTCGTATGAGAAATCTAATTAAATGGCTTAGTAAAACAAGTGGTATGAAACGCTTGCGTTTACTTTGTCGGTTAATTCTTGGACTTGTTCGATTGAACCTCTTGTGACAATTTTCTAGTGGAGATTTACAGTTTGTTCGTAAATATTTAAGTTAAGCAAGTGGTTATGGGACATGAAGCTAAACTCATATATTTACTAGCTTAGTGTAATCGACACTTCTCGCTGATCATGACGATCATCTTTGTGATTTAGACTAGCAATGTGCGATGTCTCTTTGTCTGCGAGGGAGACTAAACCCCGTTTTGTGGAGTTTCAACTCAATTTGTGATGGGGTAGCAACCCATGGTCTTCGGGCCGTTTGTGGAGCTTCGGCTCAATTTGTGATGGTTAGCGACCATGGAATTAGCGTTCCGTCTGTGATACACGTGTTGGTGAGCTTTATGCTCCCGTTTGTGATAGGCCTCTTCCCCCCTTTTGATTTCTTGATTTCTTGTGTAGTCTTCTGGAATTTGTGTGTCATTGACTTTTGTGATTGACGTTGATATTATCGTCAATATTTATGGTATGGTGAACGAAATTAGGAGTATGACGTTTCTTTGATTCTTGTGTAGATTTGGTGACATTGATTAATCTCTTGATGATTATCAACTAAGTATATTTATATATATATATATATATATATATATCACAGCTTGGCATTGTGATTATTTTGTGTTTAGTCACATCTCTTATTCTATATCGTTTCATCTGATATTTATAGTTAGACTGATCCGTTTATTATTTTCTTATTAAATAATACTCGGGTCAGACCGAGATGTTACAGGTGCTTCTGCTTGACTTCTCATCCGGGATTAACTCCTTGACTTTTGGGTTAACTACTTAGATTAGTAGTTATTTTGTTGTATACATTTGAGATATAGACTCCTTAATGTATACTTATTCTTTTTTGTAGTTCGTGTAACTATTCTTTTGTGATATTGTGGATCTTTTTAGACCACTACTCTGATGTACACTTCCTAGTGTAATATTCATATCTTATTCCGCCTTTGTGATATGAATTGTCTGCAACTGATTTGTGTTATGTTTATTTCTATATTTGTTTTCGAAGGATTTATATAGCCACCGTGTAGTAGCTTTGAGTTTGTGTTGGTATGTCGGATTTCCTCTTGAAATAGAATGCATGTTATATTATCTGACATATCGGTGCTCGCGCAAAGAAATTACACGGATGGTCGCTCCTCAACAGCCTTATTCTCCATGCTAGTCGACAGCATTCACCGTAATGTTCTTGGCTAGCGTGGGTATAGATGTGGGGCGTCACAGCTTGGTATCAGAGCCAAACTTCGGAACAATATGGAATATTATAACAAGGATCATCGTCCTAAGTCTTTCTTAGGAGTCGTGCTTTAGGGTTTAATTCGAGTCTTCGTACCGATTCATCCTATTTTCCTTATGATTCCTTATTTATCTATCAAGATTGCTTGATATTCAATTTGGTGAATAACCTTTTCTTCTTCTTCTTTCTTTCTTAAGGAAGAGAAATGTCTAGAACTGGCCGCCCCAGAGCCGTGCCATCTAGCACTCCACCCCAAGATGGAGTTTTTATGACTGCTCAACAGCTTCTTGATTTGGTAACAAATTCTCAAGCAGCTGGAGCTAACCCAGAACCTACTCACCCAAAGTCGGGATTTGCACGCTTGTGTAGCGATTACACTAATTTGGGTGGGGAGCCATTCAAAGGTTCCGAAACTGTTATTGAAGTACAGGCTTGGCTAAGGTCATGCGATCGAATCTTTTCTCGCATGAATCTTATTGACCTTCACCGAGTTCAGGTGGCCTCTAGTATGCTCCGAGAAAGAGCATTGGATTGGTACGAGCTTCTTATTTCTGAGATTAATGAAGCGGATCTCACTTGGGAGAAATTCCGAGAACGCTTCGAGTTAAAATTCGTACCAGAAGCAGAGAAAGTGACATTGGCTCGACGATTTATAGACCTTGTTCAAGGTGAGTCCTCCGTGACTGATTACGTCGCCTCCTTCGAGTCGCTTTCCAAATATGGGGTTGAATACATCAACACCCCTCTGAAGAAGAATCAGAGATTTGTTTATGGCTTAAACAAAAGTCTCAAGAAGCCATTACTTCTAAAGTTAGAAGTTTCTTTTGACCAACTCGTTGATATCGCTCTTCGTCTTGAAGAGGCGGATAGAGAGAATGATGTTGAAGTGGTGGGTTCCAAACCAAACTTCAACAACAGAAAGAGGCCAAACAAATTTAAAGGCCCTTATCCCAATAAGAAAGGGAAGCAAGCAACTCCTGCTGAAAAGACCTTTTCCTCTACTCAAGGGAAATGCTATAATTGTGGTTCGAAAGACCATTTTGCGAACAAGTGTTCAAAGCCTCGTACTTGTCGCTATTGCAAAAGCCCGGACCATTTTATGCATGTGTGTCTCAAACTTCAAAATAGGAGGGAGGGAAAGTTAAATGTTGCTCAAGCCCCTGGCAACACATCTCGTGGCCAAGGTATTTCTCATTCTATTCTAGATGGAATTATTTTGTTTCGTGATCATCCTATTCGAGTTCTTTTTGATACGGGTGCGTCCCATTCTTTTATATCAAAAGAACTTGTTGATACCTTTTCTTTGGATGTTTTGTGTTTAATGACTTCTTTGAGAATTGCGAATCCGGTTAGTGGATCAGCAACAATCAGTTTATTGTGTAATGATGTCGAGATTATTTTGTGTGGTTTATCTTTCCGAGCCGATTTGCATGTCATGCGTTATTTAGGCTTTGGAATGATTTTGGGAATGGATTGGCTTAACCGTTATGAAGCTCATATCCTATGTCCTGAGCGGACTATTCATCTTCGACATCCTCAATCTGTTAATCAGGTTTCTGTTATTCTTGAAGATTCAGATTCTGCTTTGGTTGCATCTTTATATTCTTTAAATCCTCGTGATGACGATGATGATGATGAGGGTGATATTATTTCTCTTATTCACGTCGTTTGTGAATTTTCCGACATATTCGAGCCCGTTTTAGGATTACCACCTAAACGAGCAATTGAGTTCAGAATTAATCTTACTCCGGGAGCTCAACCTATCACTCGTCCTCCTTATCGTATGTCCAATAAAGAAAACGAGGAGATGCGTAAACAATTATCTGAATTGGAAACGAAGCAATTTATTCGCTCTAGTTCCTCGCCTTGGGGAGCTTCAGCTATTTTTGTGAAGAAATCCGATGGTACACTTAGGCTTTGCGTTGACTATCGCAAGCTTAATGATCTTACTATCAAAAATAAATATCCTTTACCTCGGATTGATGATCTATTCGATCAACTTAGTGGAGCTAGAGTCTTTTCACAATTGGACTCGGCTACCGGTTTTCATCAGCTTCGTATTGCAGAGGATAGCATTCCTTTGACATCGTTCCGCACTCGGTATGGATCTTATGAATGGCTTGTTATGCCATTTGGGTTAATAAATGCACCGGCTTATTTCGTTGACTTAATGAATCGAGTTTTTAAAGACTTTCTCGACCGGTTTGTTCTCATCTTTATCGATGATATTCTTGTTTATTCTAAAACCGAGGAGGAGCATGAAAAACATCTTCGGATTGGGTTGGAAACTCTTAGGAGTAATCAATTAAAGGCAAAATTTTCTAAATGCCATTTTTGGCAATTTCGTGTGAAGTTTCTCGGTCACATCATTTCCGAATCCGGAATTTCCGTGGATCCTTCAAAGATTGAAGCGATTCAAGATTGGAAGAGACCGGAGAATGTGACAGAGATTCGTAGTTTTCTTGGATTGGCGGGCTATTACCGTCGTTTTATTAAAGACTTTTCTAAAGTTGCCGTGCCTCTCACTAGCTTGACGAAGAAAGGTGTTAAATACATTTGGTCGGACAAATGTGAAGCTTCTTTTCAGAAATTAAAAGAACTTCTTTCTGATGCTCCTATTCTTGTTATTCCCGAAGGGAATCAAGATTTCGTTGTTTATACCGATGCTAGTCGCATTGGTTTGGGTGCCGTTCTTATGCAAAAGGAACGCGTTATTGCTTATGCTTCTAGGCAATTAAAGCCTGCTGAGACTAGATATGCCACTCATGATTTAGAGCTCGCGGCTATTGTTTTTGCTCTTCGGATTTGGCGTCCTTATCTCTTAGGAGAGAAATTTGTTCTTTACACAGATCATAAGTCTTTGAAATATTTATTCTCTCAAAAGGAACTTAATTGGCGTCAACAGCGTTGGCTCGAATTTCTTGCACCATATGATCTTGGTATTCTTTATACTCCCGGTAAGGGTAATCTTGTCGCCGATGCTCTTAGCCGTAAACAACAAGCTGTTGTTTCTATGATGATATCCGAATGGAACGATCTCGAGATTTTATCCACTTGCGAAATTCGAGACCGTGTTTCCGATTTATGCTCATCGTTTGTTTTATGTAGCCTTGTGGCTCATCCATCTCTTTTAGACCGCATTCTTGAAGCTCAAGGGCTAGATCCCAACTTGGCTCTTCTTGGCCAAAATATTAGGGATAAAATGGATATTGAAGGTTTGAAAGACTTTGATATCGATTCTCGTGGCAGCATTCGGAAATTTGGTAGACTTGTCGTGCCAAATATTGGTGATCTTCGTAAAGATATTTTAGAAGATTCACATCGTTCTAAATTTACCATTCATCCCGGTAGTAGTAAAATGTACGCGGATATGAAGCGACTTTATTATTGGGAGGGAATGAAACTTGACATCGCTAACTTCGTTAAATGTTGCATGACTTGCCAACTCGTTAAGGCCGAACATCAAAGGCCCGGAGGGTTATTGCAACCTTTAGAAATTCCAGTTTGGAAGTGGGATCAAATTTCCATGGATTTTATAGATGGCCTTCCCCGTTCTCGATCGGGTTATGATAGCTTATGGGTAATTGTTGATAGACTTACTAAATCCGCCCATTTTATTCCCGTTCGGTCTAACCGAACTGTTCCTCTTTTGGCCAAAATATTTACCAAAGAAATTGTTAAATTGCATGGTGTTCCTACTTCTATTGTTAGTGATCGTGATCCATTGTTTACTAGTGGATTTTGGAAGAGTCTTCAAAAAGCTTTGGGAACGAAGCTTAATTTTAGCACCGCTTATCATCCCCAGTCCGATGGACAAACCGAGCGTGTGAATCAAACTCTTGAAGATCTTCTTCGTGCTTGTGTTCTTGATTTTGGTGGAGCTTGGGAAGATCATATTTCACTTGTTGAATTTTCCTATAATAATAGCTTCCAATCTAGTATTGGTATGGCACCTTTCGAGGCACTCTATGGTAGGCCATGCCGATCTCCTTCTTGTTGGCTTGAGGCCGGTGAGAAGCTGGCTTTAGGTCCAGATTTTATTCGTGATTCCACAGAAAAGATTGATCTTATTCGTCATAGGATGAAAGAAGCCCAAAGTAGACAAAAATCCTATGCCGATAACCGGAGAAGGAAGTTAGAATTTTCTGTGGGAGATCTTGTGTTCATTCGTGTTTCACCTATGAAAGGTGTTGTACGTTTCAGTCGATCGGGAAAGTTAGCGCCTCGATATATTGGGCCATTTCCTATCACCGAACGTATTGGTTCCATGGCTTATCGCCTTTTATTGCCAGCTCAGTTTTCTGCTATGCATGACGTGTTTCACGTTTCTCAACTTCGGAAATGTCTTCGAGATTCCGATTCTATTCTTGAGCCCGGTGTTGTGGAAGAGATTGAAGTTTCGCCTAATTTAACTTATGAGCAACATCCTATTCGTATCATTGCTTCGGAAGTCAAACGACTTCGAAATAAAGATGTTTCGCTTGTTAAAGTTCAATGGTCTTCAAATCCAAAGGATTGTTCTTGGGAATCTAGAGAGTACATCGAGCGTACACGTCCGAACTTACTTTCTCGTGCTCTTTGAGGTGAACTTCTTATTTCAAACTTCTTTTGTGTTGAATATGCTTTTATGGTTGTTACTATATATCTTCTTCTTGTAATATTGCGAGGACGCAATTTCTTTAAGGAGGGGAGTCTGTAACAACCCGCATATTTGTCGATTTTATATTTAAATATTTTATTTAAATATTTTATCGTTAGTCGGATTTTAGTCCGAAAAGCTACTTTTTGCATACGGTCGAATTAGGGCTCGGGACCACTCCCATTGAGTTTAAAATGCCGTTTGCGACCTTTTTGAGTATAAGCTTCGATATGTTTGGAGAAAGTTGATTTCTGCTACTTTTTACTTTGGGTTTGGTTTTTGGGCTCAACCCTATGTTAACTTATGCTCAAATCTGAGCCACTCTTCCCCCACTCACCCTCATTCTCTTCTCATTTCAGTTTTTAGAGTGTTAATGGTGGGAGAGATTGGAAATTAAAATTCCAAAACCCTAGTTTCTCTTGCAAATCCATCTCCTTGCTCCAAACTCAAGAAGAACCCCTTGGTAAGCATCTCCTTCTTCTTCTCCAACTCTTTATCCATTCAATTTCAGAAATTTCCTAAACCTAATTTCGGGAATGTTCTTGTTTTTGAGCTTAGATTCAAGCTCATTTGGGTTGTGATTGAAGAAAGGTTGATTCTCCATTTGCTTTCAAGCTTCTTTTTGTTCGATTTTGTGAAAAGGTGAGATTTTTATCTCACATCTATGACTATAATTATCTTTGGTTGTTGGGTATGAATTCCTAACACTTCTTCATGTGCATTTGCTCTTGATTTGGATTGGTTTTGTGAATATTCCAATTTTTGGGTTTTTAAGTCAAATTTGTGTAAAATCCTTTTATGGATGTTTGATCATGCTTTTGGTGATGCATCGAGGAGCATATAGGGCCGGGTTGCCGATTGGCATAAACCCTTAGAGCCAATGTTCGTCCGATTGCATTTTGGAAGAGTTTGCTCTTCATTTGAATAAGGCTGAAAAACAGCCCAGGCATGATTCAGTCGACTGAAATCTTTGTTCAGTCGACTGAACCTGAAACCCGAGAGTTTCCAGGCATGATTCAGTCGACTGAAAAACTCTGCACAGTCGACTGAAACTGGAAACAGAAAGTTTCCTGAACCTGGAAAATTTCCATGTACAGGGTCAGTCGACTGAAAAACTCTGTTCAGTCGACTGAACCTGCTGTTTGAGTCCAATTTGCCTTTTTGGATTGAAATTCCAATTTAAATCGATTTGTGATAATCCTATTTGTTGTTATCATCTATTATGACTTTGATGACACTTTTTTAGGGATTTTTGAATATCCATTTCGATGGATCCTTTATCGATTTCGTTGGATTTTATTCACGTCTTCGTATGTGAATTTTTGTGATTGATTGTTCTTACAATCTTCTTCGTGATTTGTCACTTTAAAAATATAAAGGTTTTATATACTAGTAGTAAATATCAAAACTCTTTCCTCAAACGATTTCAATACTATTTTAATACCAAATTCGTTTATAAAACCGTTTTCCAATCTATTAGTATATACAAACCTTTACCTCACTCGTATGAGAAATCTAATTAAACGGCTTTGTAAAACAAATGGTATGAAACGCTTGCGTTTACTTTGTCGGTTAATTCTTGGACTTGTTCGATTGAACCTCTTGTGACAATTTTCTAGTGGAGATTTACAGTTTGTTCGTAAATATTTAAGTTAAGCAAGTGGTTATGGGACATGAAGCTAAACTCATATATTTACTAGCTTAGTGTAATCGACACTTCTCGCTGATCATGACGATCATCTTTGTGATTTAGACTAGCAATGTGCGATGTCTCTTTGTCTGCGAGGGAGACTAAACCCCGTTTTGTGGAGTTTCGACTCAATTTGTGATGGGGTAGCAACCCATGGTCTTCAGGCCGTTTGTGGAGCTTCGGCTCAATTTGTGATGGTTAGCGACCATGGAATTAGCGTTCCGTCTGTGATACACGTGTTGGTGAGCTTTATGCTCCCGTTTGTGATAGGCCTCTTCCCCCCTTTTGATTTCTTGATTTCTTGTGTAGTCTTCTGGAATTTGTGTGTCATTGACTTTTGTGATTGACGTTGATATTATCGTCAATATTTATGGTATGGTGAACGAAATTAGGAGTATGACGTTTCTTTGATTCTTGTGTAGATTTGGTGACATTGATTAATCTCTTGATGATTATCAACTAAGTATATATTTATATATATATCACAGCTTGGCATTGTGATTATTTTGTGTTTAGTCACATCTCTTATTCTATATCGTTTCATCTGATATTTATAGTTAGACTGATCCGTTTATTATTTTCTTATTAAATAATACTCGGGTCAGACCGAGATGTTACAGGTGCTTCTGCTTGACTTCTCATCCGGGATTAACTCCTTGACTTTTGGGTTAACTACTTAGATTAGTAGTTATTTTGTTGTATACATTTGAGATATAGACTCCTTAATGTATACTTATTCTTTTGTGTAGTTCGTGTAACTATTCTTTTGTGATATTGTGGATCTTTTTAGACCACTACTCTGATGTACACTTCCTAGTGTAATATTCATATCTTATTCCGCCTTTGTGATATGAATTGTCTGTGACTGATTTGTGTTATGTTTATTTCTATATTTGTTTCCGAAGGATTTATATAGCCACCGTGTAGTAGCTTTGAGTTTGTGTTGGTATGTCGGATTTCCTCTTGAAATAGAATGCATGTTATATTATCTGACATATCGGTGCTCGCGCAAAGAAATTACACGGATGGTCGCTCCTCAACAGCCTTATTCTCCATGCTAGTCGACAGCATTCACCGTAATGTTCTTGGCTAGCGTGGGTATAGAGGTGGGGCGTTACAAAAGATGGTCTAGTTGAATTTGAAGACCTGGACAATAAGATTTTCATAAATGGAAAATGGAAAATTTAGCCTATAGTTAGTTGAGTTTATATCAATAAACCGCATAGTTATTTATATGCGACTTAAGTGTAAATGGATATTATGAGATCATATTTATATTGTTGGTGATAACTTTATATTTTCAAGTATATATCATGATCGACTATATTATTGCCTATGAAAATTGTTGACGTTCTCACTGATACGTAATCACCAAATAAGAATACATTAGGACTGAGAATATAGGATTGTTCTATTAGTGGGTTTGATCATGCTAAACACCTGTGTGGGTAGAGTTGCATCCGGAAGATTAAGAAGATCCATTGTGCTAGGGTACAGAGAAATTATCAAAAAAATGACTTGTTTAATAATTTGATGTCTTGGAAGGAAGATTAAGTTGTGTGGATTGGTGTCAGAATAGCGCCTTGCATTGTAACCGGTAAAGCCTCATGGTTACCAAGAACGATTCTAATGCGTAGGGCTTTGCCAACATCGATGCTAAATGTTGGGTGTACATCTCCGAAAATCAAGTGGGAAACCCCATTATTAGTTTTCTTTTGCGATGACGGTATATTGGTGTGACGACCCACCCTTCTACTACCAGAAAGACGTATCATCATTAAGAAAGAAAGGGATGAGAAAATAGAAAAGATAGAGAAGAAAGAACAACAACATCAGAATCTCACAGCGGAATGGAACAAAATATAATATATCACATAAATATTACATAGTTTAATACATCAATCTGAGTTATACAGATCATACACCACACACTAGGCAGTTATAAACTCCTGACTAGTTAATACAACTCAATACAATACAACTCAATACAATACAACTCAAACAATATGACTCAGAGATACCAACACAGTGGAACTATATCTATATCTACAACGCTGAAGCCTCCTGCTCCATTGCTCCTCCAGAATTCGTCAAAGCTAACCTGAATCCCTTGGCTACCCGTAAAAATTTGGGTACCCGAGAGTTTATGAAAAACAAAAATAAACTCCGGGTCGGACATGGGTCTGGTACGAGTAAACGGTTTAAAGTTGCTTAACTTTGAAAACATTTGAAAATAAAGGTATCACGTAAGACTCCCCACAAATAAATACGGGTAAGTTTTTACCTTACGCTAACCAAAACATTTCATAGGAAATCCAGTGATATTATAATAGTGTCTAGGGTTTTCAAGTAAATAGAAAATAGCCGAAATTGTTACATCTATTAAATTCCAGCTACTAGCCACAAAAGTGGGTAATACAAATCAAAACCGTAGGGTCTCGTAGGGAAAATGGATTTCCAACAATGGCAGGGCTACTGGGGTACCGCCCGTCACAGTACGGGGCCTAGATCACCGTACCGAAGATTACTCCCTTCATCCCCTGCAACACAAGGCCGGAACCATTCCTTACTGAACAGTCCCGAACAAGATAAACCCCGCGGTTGTAGCTAGCAACCGCCCACTAAGCCGAAGTATAAAAAGGGACATCTAGACAAGGGAAATATCTTGTCCTGCTTGGGCATGACCCACCTAACCTTGCTGCATCTCCCCTGTTTTAGCCATTCCTGATTGATGAGGCTTGAGGCTACGATTACCTTTATTGAACATTATTCTTAGAATGCTCATCGTCCGCCTGATGATGTGTTGAAAGCATTCAATCCATAAAAGTTCGTTCCGGGTTCGAACGAAACCGAAGGCATTATCTCGTTGCACTCATTTTGGAATCACCCTCAGAGTCAACGACGATAACCCTTGCATTCTGAAAACACCATTTCGATCTTCATTTCAGGATTCACGACCTAACGTTTAAATTGGATTGATGTGGTTTTCGGAGAATCAAATTTGATTCTTCCGATCCCGGTCTCATCGAATCCAACCGCCGTTTTAAGGGCCAAGTTGTCTATTTAACTTAAACAGTTTAAAGTTAACAATTGAATTCATAAATCAATTTAACACAGATAAATAACATCAGATAAATCATATGGTAATTTAACATAGGTAAATAACACCGGATAAATCATATAGCAATTTAATGCAAATAAATCACACACAATCAACATAGATATATCCAGCATATCACAGAACATCACAGGATATAAATACATATCAAAGGCAGTCAATATAATCATCGATTCATATTAACAAGTTTGATTAGTTAAAAACTTAATTGCATGCTTAAGAATAAATTACATTTTATTCTTTTCTTAATTAATTACTAATAAATTAACTTATTTCAATTCATTAATTACCTATTAATTTTTCACTTAATTAATGAATTAATTTTTAATTACTAATCAATAACCTTAATTATTGATTTATAAACTTAACTACACAATTAATTATTAGTATTTGTTTAATTAATCATTAATTATTAATTAACTTAATCGTTTAATCATTAATTAATTACTTACTTTATTAACTACGATTTGTTAATTAATCAACTTCAAATGATTCTTCATTACAAATGATTTATACAAGGTTATCATTGAAATCTTTAATTACAATTTAATTGCACTTTGAACTACTAGTCAATTACAATTATAAATTTAATTCATAATTAACTTTGATTTTACATTAAGTACCCTTCTTCGTTTTCTGTAAAACTTTAAAGTTCTACTTGGCTTGAAACAGTTTGTAACATTTATAACCTGATTAATACTTAGCTTATGAATCTTTTGCTTAATATAGTTTGCAAGCTACTGACATTAAATCTCGAAGTAAGTCTCGCATCTAACACAGGTAAAAATCGATACTACCCCGTATGTTTCTCGCGTTCCCTCCTTTGTCGCTCTTCTCCTTCCTCTGTTTCTATCCTTTCTCTTTTTTTTTATCTATCTAAGTTTTAAGTTTGACTGTAACAAACACACGCACTCAACCCAGAATGAAACTCGAAGTCGAGAGCGAGTAAACTCGAGATGTTCTCGGGTCGACTTCCAATCGTAACTTCTCCGCCGCCGTGCACGTGCACGGCGGTCCATCACCACGCCACTACACCACGACGCCACCCACAAATTCCAAAGCTTCCCCTCACACGAAAACACCACCTAGCTCAACTCAAGACCCACAAAATCAAAATATGACTGTAAAGTTGAACTGTAAAACGAGCACAGTTGGTAAAAACCCTCGTCCTTGCTATCGCGACAACCAGAGACAAAATGGCTTCGGCCGTAACCTGCCATCAACGTCCTCCACCCCTCCCCAAAATATCATAGCACTCGGTGATGCTATGATGTCGCGATCACCAAAAATGCAGCACCCAAAAGTTACAGACCTTAAACCTTACTTTAATCAAAATCTCCAAATCCCTGTATTCGAAAATTTGTTTGACATTTTTCTTGAATCATATGGTTTACAGTCTTGCTTCTTGTAAATTTACAGAAGTTAAAATTGACTAAATCTTCTAAAATTGACAAAAACCCCACATAGTTTCATTCTAAAACTGCACCTTTGATCTTTACTTAAAAATCAAGATTTTTATATTAAAAATCATAATTGTGTTTATGAAAACTAAATATAATATTGGATTTTCAATTTTCAACACTTGAATTTTAAACCTTGATTTTCTTTTTAACCTATAGTTCGAATACAGAGTTAATGTCATACTGTTAATTTCCAACATGTTTTGCAGGCTTTGCTTTCATACAAAAAACTTGAATTATCTCACTAACACTTCCAAATGGCTATATAAATATGTTTTGTAAATTTATTTGCTTTGTTTTGTACAAAATTTAAAGTACTGATCAAGAACAACTATGCAAACATTCGGTGTAAACTGACATATACAAAACAGTATGCTCAAACTACTTCAACACATATCCTAAATAAACAAACATATAAACTAAAGTTGAATTTAGTTCGTTTACTCACATAAAACTGTTGAACAGAAGGTATGTTGAAAAGACTGCAGTTGATCTACCCTGAAACTCTTTCTTTGCTTCTCTGTTTTCTATCATGAACTAATTTTGTTTGCAGAGCCAAAACCATGTTTCTCAGGTTTACTTTATAAGTTTAGGTTTGTATATATAAACTGATGATATATAGGTAGATTTATATAGAAGCTATTAAGCAACAGGTTGTAACTGGCCAGTTATTATTTGCATTGTCACTCTTTCTTTTTATTGGTTGAGATAATACACACTGCAGAAGAAGATTATGACCAGGATTTCGGCTGTGTACTTGTTTAAACAATATGTTATGCTAATAAATGATTATGTTATTAATCATGATAGCAAGAAATTAATTGTTACTGACAGTTGCTATTAGTACATAGATACTTATGTTATTAACTTTGTGTTGTACAAAATATTATCATTATTTCGGCTAGCAAGTTTTGTAAGACACAGCTTTTTTTTTATTATTATTATTATATTTGAAGTGAAAACTTGTTTTGCTCATGCCTATAAACTGTATGACAACACAAATATGATAAATACAGAAATATGTTACAAGTATCTTCTTTTACTTAAGCATTTAACATGTTCTTATGACATTCAACAATGTAAAAGGCTTTGGTTAAAAGGGTTTATGTTATACAAATGAGTTTTATAGGTTATTATCTTGACTAAATAAATTTTATTCTATTTGTACTTCAGATTTCCAGGTATTTGATTCATAATATTTCATATGTAACTTATATTCGTATATTTATTGTTATTTTATATTTTATAATTATGGTTTATACTTATGTTTATAATTATGATTCATACGTGTTTTGGATGTTTATTATTTATAATCAATTATATTGTTTAAAACTTATATGTTAGATTTCCATGTTTATGTTAATATTAATACGTTTGTTTATTTTTAACTCCATTACTTTAAAAGCTAACATCGTATTCGTATACATATTATCAGGGAATAAAATATAGAGTCTTTGAGTTGATTTTATTGAATAAGACAGGTTTTGTTCTAAATGGGTTTGAAACGTTCTATTTTAAAATTTCAAATCAAAACTTCTTTTATAAACACATATATGCTAGAAATAATTAAGATCTCATCAATTTAAACATTGACAAGCTTATATTTAATTTAAATTAAATTAACTTGTCATTAAAATATGCTGTCAAAATTCCGGGTCGTTACATTCCTCCCCCCTTAAAAGAATTTCGTCCGCGAAATTTAAACAACAGTTAATTCAAAAGTTTTTATATTAATCATCCCAACATACATATCATTTATATATTAGCACATTTATATATTAGAAAATAATCAAACAGTCTACTCTAACAAACATTACTATTTATCCGAACATAAATCCGGATAAGCTTCCCTAAAATTATCGAGAGTTGTCTCTCGATGATCAACAATCCGAACTGGATTCTTGACCACAGTTAAATTTGATTCAACCTCCAAATTCCTGAATTACCAGTTTAACAATTAATGATGAATTATGAACAAATTTCCTGAGATATATGGGATACACAATAATTTCCAGACATCCATTTTAGCATTTCAATTTTAAAAGCAACAGTATTAACTCTTTCCAAATTTAATTGACTCTTTACAGAATTTCTATATCTATTCAATCAAGCCCGTACGATGTACATATACCATTCGTACGCAATACCAAATCCGATCACTCACTCGAACACACAATTTCACTTCCGAACTAGTATTGTCCACCCGACTTCCTAGTGCGGACTCAGAACTGGTTTCTTGATCAGAAACTGTCATTCTCCTTGCATAGTCACAACTATGATAGAGAATTTCCAGCATCAATCAAAATCCAAATCCATGGTTCGTCGTCAAAAATCGAGTGAAAAATCCTAACTCGGATCGATATAACTATCTCGAAATTCTGTGCTCGAATTTGGATCAAACTGTTATGCGAACAAAATAATATACGTACATTCTACGTATTATATCCATTGATTATTAACTATATCAATTTTCGTTTTATTCACATTATTTTGATTATATCCACTTGGGATAATTTTCTCAATATCAAATTTTACTTAAAATTTCACCATTCATTTATTAAGCTTAATATAAGCATTATATATACCCTTACATTATTATTCTGCCACTTAAGCCTTAATCTTCTTATTTAAATCTGAATTACCAATTCCATATGAATTCAACTTTCTTAATCTCTGAATATTGAACCTTTATTGATCATCTCCATTTATAACTGATTCCTATTATTATTATTTTTAAATTAGTTTCATTCATTTGTTTACTTTAAATTTTCAATTTGAAATTGTTTTGTTGCTAATTTTTTTTATAGTTTTCAAGCTTTGAAAAGTTTTGACAGAGTCTCCATTTGTTTAGCATTAAATATTTCCATAAGCACATATGTAAGGGTTTCAATTCTCATCACAATTAATTTCAATCAATTCTCAAATCATTCCCTTTCAGTTAAAAGAAATTTACAACTTACTTATCTATGTAATCCATTTAAGCAAAACAAACACATATTCACAATCATCTTATCTTCCATCTAATAATTCATAAAATTTTATTCAATCCCATTTACTTTGAACAACTCATTTCCTAATTCAATTCAACAATATTATTGTGAATAAATAACCACTTAAGCTTTATAACAAATTTTAAATTGATTTCAACTCATTTACATTTGAGTCCATCTCAATTAATTTATCCACAATCCTTTCGTTGCATTTCAACGGGTTTGATTCCAAACCATTTTATTAAATTTGACAACCCATATTTTAAATTAATCATCTCACAATTTATTTAAGTCATTAACTGTTTCACTTAATAACTTAAGTTCATTTTATTCCACCAAATTTCATCCAAATCTTTGATTTGATTTTCTTTTAATCAAATCCCAACTACTTACTGATTAATTTATTCTTTTATCCATCCTTAAATTTTAAGTGACATTAACAGTTCATTATTGGCTTTATTCATAATAAGGTTATTCAATTTATGCTTGAATTAGATTTGTTTACAACTCACACCATAACCATTTAAATCCAATTCAAGACTTACTTGGTTTACATTTACTTATTTACATAAGAATTTTATTTTATTCAATATTATTTATGACTCGATTGAATTCATCTAAATACAATCTTATTTCAACTCAACTTCAGCTAAATTTAGCTACTTACCAATCTTTAAATTTATTTCTCAATATATGAGCTCAAAACTTATATGTTTACTTAAAAGCTTATATTGCTCATTATAGCCATTTCACCTTATAACCACAATTTCATATTATATATATATATATATATATATATATATATATATATATATAACACTTACTATCTTAAGGTATAAATTTTCACCTTACAATCACAATCATTTTTCCTTCAAATTTTATATTCAATTAAGTTCATTTTGAACTTCAATTCCATTCAACTTATCTCAGGTTAAACTCAAGTATATTTTCTTATTTCCATTTACTTAAGTTAAATTTTAATTCCGGGATTAAATTTCCCGATTTCTTCTTATTAATATCAACTTTACTTTATAAGTTTAATAGTTGATTTATTCAAGCCTTTCACATTATTATATGAAATTTCCTAGAATTCAATTGCCCAGTTTTCATTTCCAAAATCATTTTGAAATGATAACTACACACACCTACTTGGTATATCAAATCAAATTTTCAAATTCCAAACACTTGTTTTCACCAAAACAAATTTTCTCCTCTTGAAAATTTTATTAAACAACTTGCATACCCAACAACCCCAAACAATATCATAACCAACAATATTTTCCAAAACAAGGTTCCCTTTTTTTTTCAAATCTTTGGAAAAACATTTCAAACATTCCCAAGATTTTAAATTTCCAAATCCTTTTGTTTAAATTCATTTAAACACTTCCAAATTTCCGGGACTTAAATTCTTGTTTAATCAAATTTCAGTTACATTTCTTTTGTATTAAAGATCATAATTAGACAATTTTATTTGTTTATAGACCACTCAAATTTAAATTTTTATTTGATTGTACTATTGACAATCAAACACCCAAGTATATATAGTTATTTCAGAAAAATATTCCTTTATATCAAAATATAATTTTGGGTAAATTTTTTTCATTTACCCTATCTTTAAAAACAATACTGCGTCGAATTGCTCTATTTGAGTGTTTAGAAACCCCTTCGATACAATTCTCGAGGCTGTGCCGACGAAGGTTCATATACCACTCAATAAATCAATCAACGCAATATAAAACAACTTTATATTCACTAACAAATACGCGCTCATATCTATTAATACACTCAAACTCATTTTAGAGTTCTACTGACTCTATTTTATGAGTAATTCCTACCAGAGCCAAGGTTATCACCAACCTATGCTCTGATACCAACTGTGACGACCCGCCCTTCTACTACCAGAAAGACGTATCATCATTAAGAAAGAAAGGGATGAGAAAATAGAAAAGATAGAGAAGAAAGAACAACAACATCAGAATCTCACAGCGGAATGGAACAAAATATAATATATGACATAAATATTACATAGTTTAATACATCAATCTGAGTTATACAGATCATACACCACTCACTAGGCAGTTATAAACTCCTGACTAGTTAATACAACTCAATACAATACAACTCAAACAATATGACTCGGAGATACCAACACAGCGGAACTATATCTATATCTACAACACTGAAGCCTCCTGCTCCATTGCTCCTCCAGAATTCGTCAAAGCTAACCTGAATCCCTTGGCTACCCGTAAAAATTTAGGTACCCGAGAGTTTATGAAAAACAAAAATAAACTCCGGGTCAGACATGGGTCTGGTATGAGTAAACGGTTTAAAGTTGCTTAACTTTGAAAACATTTGAAAATAAAGGTATCACGTAAGACTCCCCACAAATAAATACGGGTAAGTTTTTACCTTACGCTAACCAAAACATTTCGTACGAAATCCAGTGATATTATAATAGTGTCTAGGGTTTTCAAGTAAATAGAAAATAGCCGAAATTGTTACATCTATTAAATTCCAGCTACTAGCCACAAAAGTGGGTAATACAAATCAAAACCGTAGGGTCTCGTAGGGAAAATGGATTTCCAACAATGGCAGGGCTATTGGGGTACCGCCCTTCACAGTACGGGGCCTAGATCACCGTACCGAGGATTACTCCCTTCATCCCCTGCAACACAAGGTCGGAACCATTCCTTACTGAACAGTCCCGACCAAGATAAACCCCGCGGTTGTAGCTAGCAACCGCCCACTAAGCCGAAATATAAAAAGGGACATCTAGACAGGGGAAATATCTTGTCCTGCTTGGGCATGACCCACCTAACCTTGCTGCATCTCCCCTGTTTTAGCCATTCCCGATTGATGAGGCTTGAGGCTACGATTACCTTTATTGAACATTATTCTTAGAATGCTCATCGTCCGCCTGACGATGTGTTGAAAGCATTCAATCCATACAAGTTCGTTCCGGGTTCGAACGAAACCGAAGGCATTATCTCATTGCACTCATTTTGGAATCACCCTCAGAGTCAACGACGATAACCCTTGCATTCTAAAAACACCATCTCGATCTTCATTTCAGGATTCACGACCTAACGTTTAAATTGGATTGATGTGGTTTTCGGAGAAATAAATTTGATTCTTCCGATCCCGGTCTCATCGAATCCAACCGCCATTTTAAGGGCCAAGTTGTCTATTTAACTTAAACAGTTTAAAGTTAACAATTGAATTCATAAATCAATTTAACACAGATAAATAACATCAGATAAATTATATGGTAATTTAACATTGGTAAATAACACCGGATAAATCATATAGCAATTTAATGCAAATAAATCACACACAATCAACATAGATATATCCAGCATATCACAGAACATCACAGGATATAAATACATATCAAAGGCAGTCAATATAATCATCGATTCATATTAACAAGTTTGATTTGTTAAAAACTTAATTGCATGCTTAAGAATAAATTACATTTTATTCTTTGCTTAATTAATTACTAATAAATTAACTTATCTCAATTCATTAATTACCTATTAATTTTTCACTTAATTAATGAATTAATTTTTAATTACTAATCAATAACCTTAATTATTGATTTATAAACTTAATTACACAATTAATTATTAGTTTGTTTAATTAATCATTAATTATTAATTAACTTAATCGTTTAATCATTAATTAATTACTTACTTTATTAACTACGATTTGTTAATTAATCAACTTCAAATGATTCTTCATTACAAATGATTTATACAAGGTTATCATTGAAATCTTTAATTACAATTTAATTGCACTTTGAACTACTAGTCAATTACAATTATAAATTTAATTCATAATTAACTTTGATTTTACATTAAGTACCCTTCTTCGTTTTCTGTAAAACTTTAAAGTTCTACTTGGCTTGAAACAGTTTGTAACATTTATAACCTGATTAATACTTAGCTTATGAATCTTTTGCTTAATATAGTTTGCAAGCTACTGACATTAAATCTCGAAGTAAGTCTCGCATCTAACACAGGTAAAAATCGATACTACCCCGTATGTTTCTCGCGTTCCCTCCTTTGTCGCTCTTCTCCTTCCTCTGTTTCTATCCTTTCTCTTTTTTTTTATCTATCTAAGTTTTAAGTTTGACTGTAACAAACACACGCACTCAACCCAGAACGAAACTCGAAGTCGAGAGCGAGTAAACTCGAGATGTTCTCGATTCGACTTCCAATCGTAACTTCTCCGCCGTCGTGCACGTGCACGGCGGTCCATCACCACGCTACTACACCACGACGCCACCCACAAATTCCAAAGCTTCCCCTTACACGAAAACACCACCTAGCTCAACTCAAGACCCACAAAATCAAAATATGACTGTAAAGTTGAACTGTAAAACGAGCACAGTTGGTAAAAACCCTCGTCCTTGCTATCGCGACAACCAGAGACAAAATGGCTTCGGCCGTAACCTTCCATCAACGTCCTCCACCCCTCCCCAAAATATCATAGCACTCGGTGATGCTATGATGTCGCGATCACCAAAAATGCAGCACCCAAAAGTTACAGACCTTAAACCCTACTTTAATCAAAATCTCCAAATCCCTGTATTCAAAAATTTGTTTGACATTTTTCTTGAATCATATGGTTTACAGTCTTGCTTCTTGTAAATTTACAGAAGTTAAAATTGACTAAATCTTCTAAAATTGACAAAAACCCCACATAGTTTCATTCTAAAACTGCACCTTTGATCTTTACTTAAAAATCAAGATTTTTATATTAAAAATCATAATTGTGTTTATGAAAACTAAATATAATATTGGATTTTCAATTTTCAACACTTGAATTTTAAACCTTGATTTTCTTTTTAACCTGTAGTTCGAATACAGAGTTAATGCCATACTGTTAATTTCCAACATGTTTTGCAGGCTTTGTTTTCATACAAACAAACTTGAATTATCTCACTAACACATCCAAATGGCTATATAAATATGTTTTGTAAATTTATTTGCTTTGTTTTGTACAAAATTTAAAGTACTGATCAAGAACAACTATGCAAACATTCGGTGTAAACTGACATATACAAAACAGTATGCTCAAACTACTTCAACACATATCCTAAATAAACAAACTATAAACTAAAGTTGAATTTAGTTCGTTTACTCACATAAAACTGTTGAATAGAAGGTATGTTGAAAAGACTGCAGTTGATCTACCCTGAAACTCTTTCTTTGCTTCTCTGTTTTCTATCATGAACTAATTTTGTTTGCAGAGCCAAAACCATGTTTCTCAGGTTTACTTTATAAGTTTAGGTTTGTATATATAAACTGATGATATATAGGTAGATTTATATAGAAGCTATTAAGCAACAGGTTGTAACTGGCCAGTTATTATTTGCATTGCCACTCTTTCTTTTTATTGGTTGAGATAATACACACTGCAAGATTATGACCAGGATTTCGGCTGTCTACTTGTTTAAAAAATATGTTATGCTAATAAATGATTATGTTATTAATCATGATATCAAGAAATTAATTGTTACTGACAGTTGCTATTAGTACATAGATACTTATGTTATTAACTTTGTGTTGTACAAAATATTATCATTATTTCGGCTAGCAAGTTTTGTAAGACACAGCTTTTTTTTTATTTGTTTATTATTATGTTTGAAGTGAAAACTTGTTTTGCTCATGCCTATAAACTGTATGACAGCACAAATATGATAAATACAGAAATATGTTACAAGTATCTTCTTTTACTTAAGCATTTAACATGTTCTTATGACATTCAACAATGTAAAAGGCTTTGGTTAAAAGGGTTTATGTTATACAAATGAGTTTTATAGGTTATTATCTTGACTAAATAAATTTTATTCTATTTGTACTTCAGATTTCCAGGTATTTGATTCATAATATTTCATATGTAACTTATATTCGTATATTTATTGTTATTTTATATTTTATAATTATGGTTTATACTTATGTTTATAATTATGATTCATACGTGTTTTGGATGTTTATTATTTATAATCAATTATATTGTTTAAAACTTATATGTTAGATTTCCATGTTTATGTTAATATTAATACGTTTGCTTATTTTTAACTCCATTACTATAAAAGCTAACATTGTATTCGTATACATATTATCAGGGAATAAAATGTAGAGTCTTTGATTTGATTTTATTGAATAAGACAGGTTTTGTTCTAAATGGGTTTGAAACGTTCTATTTTAAAATTTCAAATCAAAACTTCTTTTATAAACACATATATGCTAGTAAATAATTACGATCTCATCATTTTAAACATTGACAAGCTTATATTTAATTTAAATTAAATTAACTTGTCGTTAAAATATGCTGTCAAAATTCCGGGTTGTTACAATTGGTATCCTTATGGGAACGAAAACGTTGGATTTGTATGGTTTTTGCCTTAGTCAACCAGATAGGTTTTTAGTTGGCATGTGAAAAATAATTGGTTTATAATGACCTTAGAAATTTTTTGCGTGTGTAAGAAACATATCTCTTTGTAAGCTAAGATAAGTCCTGCAAATCTGGTGGTGTAAGACCAGGAAGGATGGCCAATGACCCTACTAAATCAACTATGCCCTATAAATAAAATCTGCAGATGGTGGCGGGCTATATAATATACACCAGAGCTCAAGATAATCAAGTTTTGTAATAATGATGTAACTCCCTTCCCACCAACCATTTTCCCCAGTAAACTGTAAGAGGGCTTAAGAGTAAAACCTGAGCAAAAGTATATATGGATGAGGATGGCCAATTACAATGTCAACCCAATAAATCTAGCACTAACATCACTCGCCATGGTACCACATACAACCAATAATAGCATGGGTTGATACCTGTAGGAAACCTCTACCCAAAAGGAATCCATAATGGGAATTACCAGGGTATGTAAAATAGTAGAATCTATTGTAAGGCCGCCAAATGACATCGTCATGCCTACATCGTAACCCTATTTGGTTATACACAAGTGCAAAAACATGGCTAGCCTCATCCCAATGCACTTGCATGTTTTGCAAAGACCAATATAAAACCTCATTTTAGAATGCCATAATATGAGAAACTAATTTATAAAAATTTAATAAGTGATAATTTGGGTAATCTTATTTAGAAGATCACTTAAGGGGAATTTGATTTGTTCAGTGTGGGATAGTTTAAGTATTACTTGAATGAACCAAGATTGATTAGTGAAATTAAATTTGGCCATACAACATGAATTTTGTATTAAGGAAAATAAATTAATGAGATTAGGCAAGATGAATTTTAACTGAAGCAAAAATCATTCATATATACACATACTCTTAACCTCCGTCTATTCCTTCACAATCATTCTTAGGAACAAAAACAAAACCCCACTGTTTATACCAAAGCCTGCTACCATTTTCAAAGAAGAAAAAGTAAAATCAAATCAAAAAAAGAGCTTTTAAATTCTAAAGGAAAGAAGAAGATTTCAATTAAGCTTTTCTAATCTAGGTGAGTAAGACTTCCTCCATATCCTTCCAAACCCATTTGAGTTTAGATTTGATGTTTTTTTATGGTTTTAAATGTTGTTATTGATGTTTCAACGAAGAAACTATATGTGTTTATTATTGATTTAAATTAATAGAATTTGACCATGCCTCAGGCTAATGCATGATTATTTTATCCTCTTCAAATGTTATGAAATTTTAGTACGGTATTCCTAATAATAAATAAAGACAGGTTTTGATTTTCATAATTTTTGGATGAAGTAATAATAAATTATGAATTTTCTATGAATAAAATAGGTAATTTCAGGTATAAATTAATATTTAAAAATATTATAATTTTTTTTTTGAATTTTGAATAGAGATAGAAGAAGGTGTTTGGGAATTCTGATGCATTTTTAAGAATCTTCCCACTTATTTTTGAATTGTTATGAACTAACTGGTAAAGAGAATATTACCTTAACTGATGAAAAATATTTAAGGAAAAGGCTAATTGAAGGGGCTAATTTTTTTTGATTGGTTAGAGAATACCGTGTAATGTAAAATCAACCATAAATAAATGTCGTGCTGTATAGGTTAGGTTAAAAGATACTACTATATACAAGTCATGGTTTTAAATCTCCTATATATCGTCCAAGATCACCTCCGAGATCTCCTTTTCACACTTAAACGAGACGAGACATCAAATCTCCACCATATCTCCCTCGACAATCATCTCGTTCGAGATATTCAAATCTCACTCAAAAAATGGATCAAAATCTCAATCCGAGATCTCACCCGAAATTATACAATTTTCTTATTTTGCGTAATATTTTTTATTTTCATATTGATTCAAAAGAAACTACTCAATCCAATTATAGTTTACCACCTTCTTGAACATATTCTTTACTTTTTATCTTAATGAATCATAGAGAAAGGTTTCATTTCTTTGTTATGTTCAAATAAAATGATATTATTCAATTATTATCAAATCAATTAAGCTAATCAAGCTACCACTCTTCTAAAAGTATTCCTTTTTCCATGTAAATCAAGTATGTTACTTTTTTATTTTTACTGCGAAAGTTATAACCGTTAAAATTTTTTTTGGCATATCAATTTTAGACACATAAGTACATCCGAGATATTCTCGAGATACATTATAAGGCCCGAGATGTCAATCCGAGATGTACATCCAATAGGTACTCATCTCCACCGAGATCTCCCCCGATACGAGATAACCTGTGTAAAAATTCCGAGATGAAACGTGACCGAAATACATTATTTAAAACCTTGCAAGTAAGACATATTTTTTCACTTAATTATAGATTTGCCATAGTGACTTATGATAGACCCAAGCCTTGACCTTCAATAACTTAAAAACTAGGCACTTGATAGCTTTAATGTTTTATACTTCATCGCTTAAGGGTCTTGACGTTCGATAACATAAAGTTTATACACTCATTATCTTTAAAGCCTTAATCATTGATAGTTCTAAATTTAGACATTCGATGGCCCTAAAAGACAACATGTGATGATTTGTTTTGTGACATTTGATAACTTTGTTGTGTTACACGTGATATATTAGCATGTGATAGCTTGACCCTCGACAGCGCTATTCAGACATGTGATAACCATAACATGCAATAGCTTATGGTAGGATAGGTTAACATGCGATAGCTTTATGACGTGATAGGTTGACATGCAGTAGCCTTAACATACGATAGCTTTGTGGCATTATAGGTTCAAACGCTATTGCCGTGGCCTGCGGCACTTTTCAATGCAATAGTTTTTATAATCGATAACCAAGGGTGCAAAAATCCCATAAGTAAATCAAGAGGATAGTTTGAGGCATATTGAAAGCCAGATTCCATAAATTGATTAAAATTTCATAAGGATGAAATTGTAATAAAGAGAAATAATTTAGGGTAGAAACATATCCAAGAATGAATAATGAGGTAAGCATAGGAAAACTAAAATAATGATATTTGTATCATTTAAATTAAAGATAGAAATGTTTTAACTAAAGAATGTTTAGGATACACAATTAATGAATGAAATAAATAAATTGAACCCAAGATCGTAAAATATACTGACTCATGGAGTTATTGTATGGCCACGGACCAGGACTATGGGACGCATATATTCAATGATATATGGTAAGGTACCAAGACTTGGGAAGTTTGTAAGGTTCAATTCAATTAACTAAACTCTAGGATGAGTTTATGTCAGGGTGCCAAAACATCAAAAATAGATGTAATGAATGGACCGACAACGTGAAATGAGTGTTTCGATGTTAGGAGGGGAAATTTATGCTTAGCAAGGAAGCTTTCTAAAATGTATTCAATGTGCTAACATTCAACCTCTTAGGAGAGTCGGCTGGCTCCCATGGTGGAATGAGCGGTCATTTCATCAATGACGCTGTTCAAGAAAATGATAACTTAGTGATAGACTGGCCTTGGGAGGTAGTCACCAAAATAAATTAATGATAAGTGAAACACCCCACATTTATACCCATACTATCTAAGAGTGTTATAAAGTAATACTGACAGATAATCTTGAGAATGAGGCTACATGAGGTATACGTGAATATTCCCTTGGCCTAACACTAGCAGTATTAAAACATCAAATAAAAAACTCACCTTTACGTACATAGTATCTGTTATCCCGCTTTTTGGCAAAGCCGTGATACCAAAAGATCAGTCGAGGACAGAGGACAGTTCGTCTCAGAGATGGTCATACTTCGTTTCACCATGGATGTCGTCAAATTTTGACCGAGTCCAGATTGAGCAACAATTGATAGGACCTGACAAGAAAGATCATAGAAGTCATCATCTCAAATTCCAAGTCAGTCCGAGTTCATACGCTCAAGATATGATCGATTCAATTTGAAAGGAAAAGCACTGGTTTCGAATCCATCATTGTAGGTGTCTTCGAATCCATCACCGAACACTAATTTGAACCGATCACCTTCGTATCGATCAACTTCGAATCCATCGGAGTGTCTCGGATTCGACTCCATCAACTTCGAATCCATCGAGTTCGTATCGATGAACCTCGTATCCATCAGAGAAACGCAAGTTCGTATCCATCAAGCATCGGCCGTTCGAACCCATCAGTAAAGCCTTGTTCGAACCCTTCAGTGAAGCTTCGTTCGAATCCACCAAGTCAACTATCCATGATGATGAGTCATCCATCGATTCGAATGCGCCGAGATACATGGAGTCGAAGCGGTCAACTCGGAGTGAAAACCGGATCGATTCGAGGTTTGCGCCCCACGTCATCACGAAGGCACGTGCCACCATCGATTCGAAGGCATCGATTCAAAGGGATGGTTTCGAACCAAACAGCCACGCAATGAATCCCATCTCGTATCCATCATATCTCTCAATTTACTGATCCAAATGCCACGAAATTTTCACAGAAGCTTGCACACATGTTGAAGAATGTCCACACCAAATTTCACCTCGATTGGATGATTTTCTGATCTATTCGAATGGAGTTCGAATCGATGCCAAAGTGGGTCCAAATTTCCTGAGGCCGGGCGCGTGTGCCCCCTCACGTGCCAGAAGTGGTCTCTTGATTTTCAGCGAAGTATCAGCATCCTACGCCTATAAATAGAGCCCCAGAGCCAATAGAAAAAGGACTTTTGGACTCTCAAGCGCCCAGACTCTGCCGGATCGAGATCTCCGTCATCTTACATCAGAATTTTGCTGTTGATTTCGAATTTCCAGTTGTAACTTGCTGTTGATTGATATAGCAACTTGTAATCACTAAAAGAGAATCAATAAAACTGCAAAAAACTTCACAGTGGACGTAGGCAACACGCCGAACAACTATAAATCACTTGTCTACACATTTACTTTACTGTTGATTGGATTTTTTGTTAGATAATATTTGTTTTGAATCTATATTCTTCATTATTGTCTCTTCAACGACTCCCGAAGAGTGTTGTGACCAATTTTGGTGCAAACACTTTGGTGCTTTCACTGAGAAAACCCAGATTTTCTCCTGCTCTTTGGATCTGTCATCGATACCGGATTGAATATATCTAAGAGAAAGATCCAGATCATCAAATCCAAGTTCCTTCCATACTATTCAGGTTTGCATAAAGTCTAGGAAAGGAATTCAACCTTCAAAGATGGTTAACACAAGAACTACCTTTAACGCTGTCAATCAAGAAGAACAGGATAGACAGAATCCTGCTCCGTTACCTCCCTCTAATCAAGATACTACTGGGCACTCGAAACCGTCAAGTCCGGTTACCCGACAAGAGTTACAGTTACTACTCCAAGAGCTGACCCATAGTCAGCAACAACTAGCAGAACAGCTACGTGCTAATGCCGAGCTGATCAACAAGCTAGATCGCCAGAAGCGAAAGAGATCCATGAGAGACCATGCTTCTCACTCCTCCAGCGAAAGCTCTTCATCTTCTGATTATCACAATCGATCTCCATAACCCCGACTAGATGGGAGTGACATGCCAGCTGCTGGAGATCAACCAACACTGACCGCTGGACAACTAAGAGTTGGTCCATCAGCCAGTTTCCAAACTGGACCCTCCTCCCGAGGAGGTGCCGTCCCTCACCACACCGTAGAATACCGCACCACTAACGTTGCGGCTGAACCCGGGGTCGACATCCAAGATTAGTCGAACCTAGACCGTCGTCATAGCGGACGTACTCCTGAACCATACGTCCCAGAAGACTATGAGCCAAGAAGGCAAGACTTGGACCGTCGACGACATCCGGTTCAAACCAAAGTATGGAACGTAATCATACTTCGGCACAAATACTGGACCTTTCAACTATGATACGTCAGATGTTCCGTGAGAGCCAGGGGTTCACAAATGACGATTGGGGAGTTTCCCGAAGTCATACTCCTTTTACGGACGATATCCTTACCGCTGAACCCCCACGGCGATTCAGGATGCCAACTCTACCCATGTACGAAGGGAACTCCGACCCCAACCAACACATTCTGAAATATGAATGGTCGATGACCGCTGCCAGAGCAAACGATGCAGTGAAGTGCCGCAGTTTCCCCATATCCTTGGGGGGCATCGCTACCATGTGGTTCACTCGATTGCCACCTCGATCCATCTCTTCGTTCGACCGGTTGGCCACGAAATTCGTTGAACAATTCCGCATGCACGTCGCAAGGCCCAAAGATGTCAACACTCTGTCTAGCGTCACTCAAGCTCCTGGGGAAACGCTCAGACACTACTTAGAGAGATTCCATACTGCATGCGCGGAGATCAGCAATTCAAATGATAACTCCATCCTTATGGCATTAACTAAGGGGATCGACCCCGATTCTGAGTTTGGCAACTGGTTTGCTGGAAAACCACCTGCATCGTTGGACCGTTTCCATGCCAAGGCGGCTCAATTCCTGAGAGGGAAGATGTGAAACAGTCTGGGAAGCAAACCGATGCGGGGCCAAGCACGGAGGGGATCCAAAGCAGTGTTGCAATCAAACAGTCCGGCGAGAGCTCCGGTAAAGTTCATTTGAATGTTAAAAACAAACAAGCTCGGCGAAGAGAGAGCGTGAATCAAACCAGAAAACGAGATCAAAATCATGGCCCGCAGCGCAAGAACCCAATGTTTGACAATTACACTCCTCTGAATACATCACTAGAGAACTTGTACTTACAAACCTGTGATACAATTAAGTACCAAAAACCTGCACCAAGACCGTCGTCACAGAGACAAATCCATACGGGAAAGTTTTGCAGGTTCTATGAAAGCTACGGGCACAATACGAACGAGTGTCGTCACTTACAAGATCTTGTTGAAAAACTGATCAGAGAAAGGAAGCTGGAACAGTTTGTGCGGACATCGCAGCCCAGAGAAGTGAGCCCATCAAATCAAAACAATGAACCCAACCGACCGAGGCAGGAGGACTCGACTTGTCCCCGTGGAAGATTGGTGATAAACGCCATCAGTGGTGGACCAACTATCTCAGGAGCCTGGAACGACGAAGATTCTCGTCACTGTCACACATGACAGGCTCTGTTCAATCTATGAATACTATGCAATTTCTTTTACATTCTCAAATTTGAACTTGTAATAAGGCACTAACTTTGCCATATTTTCTTATTTCAGCAATAAATTACTATCTCTTTAAGCTAGAGCTGTGATTCACCGAATGCACGTTCAACAATCACGACACGCGAAGAGCTAAATTCCATCAAACAATGGAATTTATTCAAATAGCGAGTGACTGTGATATGACCGGCCACTCACTAAGTGAAACCCCAGCTCGGGGGCAAGCC
This sequence comes from Allium cepa, assembly GCA_030765085.1. Lineage (NCBI taxonomy): Eukaryota > Viridiplantae > Streptophyta > Magnoliopsida > Asparagales > Amaryllidaceae > Allium > Allium cepa. Next base: position 58,527,467 of record CM060931.1, read on the forward strand.
ATCACATCGAAGGCTGAACTGGACCAACGCACGACCGTCCTACAACTAACTCCAATTTCCAAGAGCGCGAATTGGAGTATAAACATTCAATCTCGTTCCCACAGCGCGAACGGACTCCAACTTCCCAGAGCGCGAATTGGAATATAAACATTCAATAACTCGTTCCCAGAGCGCGAATGGACTCCAACTTCCCAGAGCGCGAATTGGAGTATAAACATTCAATAACTCATTCCCAGAGCGCGAATGGACTCCAACTTCCCAGAGCGCGAATTGGAGTATAAACATTCAATAACTCGTTTCCAGAGCGCGAATGGACTCCAACTTCCCAGAGTGCGAATTGGAGTATAAACATTCAACAATTCGTTCCCAGAGTGTGAACGGACTCCAACTTCCCAGAGCGTGAATTGGAGTATAAATATTCAATAACTTGTTCCCAGAGCTCTAACGGACTCCAACTTCCTAGAGCGCGAATTGGAGTATAAAAATTCAATAACTCGTTCCCAGAGCGCGAACGGACTCCAACTTCCCAGAGTGCGAACTGGAGTATAAACATTCAACAACTCGTTCCCCGAGTGCGAACGGACTCCAACTTCCCAGAGTGTGAATTAGAGTATAAACATTCAGCAAATCGTTCTCAGAGTGTGAACGGACTCCAAATTCCCAGAGTGCGAATTGTAGTGTAAGCATCAAATCCATCGTTCGCGGAGTGTGAACGAATTCCTAAAAAGACCAAATAGGTGTGACTGACCATCTATCGGCCAACTCCAACTTCCCAGAGCGTGAATTGGAATATAAATATGGATTACAGGTTCCCGGAGCGCGAACCGAAGCATCCGTGCTAACTCCAACTTCGCAGAGCGTGAATGGAGTACAAACATAGATTACGAGTTCTGGGAGTGCGAACCAAAGCATACATGCTACCTCCGAATTCCCAGAGTGCGAATTGAAGCACAAATACGACGCCAAAGTTGCCGGAGTGCGAACCGAAATATCAATACTAACTCCAAGTTCTCGGAGCGTGAGGCGGAGTATAAACATCAATCACAAGTTCCCGGAGCGCGAACCGTGTTACAAATATCGATAACTCCCAAATTCCTGGAGTGCGGACCGGATTATCGATCTCAAATTATCCCAAGTCCCCAGAGCATGGACATGTGCTTAAGATGTGCAATAAGTGCGATCAACCATCAAGGTGCAAATGTTGTTCCCCGAGACTGGGGGCAAAAAAGCTAAGTGTTAATCGCTAACCAAAGTGATACAATGTCCGAAGTTCAATATGACCAAGATTTTCAGGCTTGGCAAATAAAAAAAACTCTACTTGACGGTATAAACACCACAAGTACACCGGACTAAAAGCTAAACACTGCAAGTACTTAAGCACAAATGAAATGAGAATTGAAACAAAGAAATTGAATTTTATTTCTACTAAATAGAGACAAGGACTTACATGCAAATAAGTTCTTCCAAAAAAGAAGTCCTACTAGCAAGGGCCGAACCTGCGTCTATACACGGCCTACTAACAAAAAAACAAACACCAGTTCCTATCTACCCAAAAATCCGCTTAAACGGCCCATCTACTTCTTCTTTTTAAATCTCCTTATCAGCGGTTCGCCTTCAGACTCGCTAGAAACAGAGATCCTTTGCTTGGAGTGTTTCCTCTCCGGTGGCTGCTCTTCGGCGGGGGGCATGATGTCAATGTCCTCCTCAGAGCTCGAATCTATGTGAAGGCTTTCCTCCGGAGGAGTAGGAGGGACTGGGTCTGCAACAGAGGACGGGGCGGACTCCCGAGTACCTGCCGCAGAGCCGCTTGGCAATATCACATTCAGAGGTGCTGGACTATGCAACGTAGTCCTAACTCCAGCACTGCCCTCACGCCCCGCAGCCTTTATTTCGGCGTTGATCTCGGCCAAGATCTCCTCGTCTCGAGCTGATTGGGCCTGACTGGGGGCAGCTGTGGTCTGCGTTACAAAACTAGAGGCCGGCGGAAGATTATTGATGATAAAGGGAAAGTCTGTAAAAGGGTCACCCTGTTGGCCAAGCAGTTCACTCACCATTTGTTCATCGAGGGATAAGGATCTCCCCTGCGCCATCTCAGTAGACACCGCCGTCGTCACGACAGTCGTTTCAGTGGTGATGGCCTTTTGCCCTTGAATGGGCTCCTGAGTCGAAGATGCCGGAGTAGTTTCGGTTACTGAGCAAAGAAGAGAAGGAGTTATAAGCAATCACTTCAAAACGAACGCTCTGATGAAAACACACTTGAGATATGTTCAAAGTACCTTCCTCAGTTTGACTCGTTGATGGTTAGACGGCCTCAGAGACGTGCTCCCGAATGGGAGATAACCGCGGCTGTTCTGGGTCATAAGCAGGAACGGATTGTGAATCAACCACAGATATAGGCTCTAACGAAGGTGGAGCGGTGATTTCAAGAACAATAGCGTGATGCTCAACACCTGATCCCTCTCCAACCTCCAGAGATCGGCCACCAATCATCTCCTTCTCATGAACAATAATAGCGTCATGGAGGACCTTTTTCTCATCATTTGTCAGCAACCGGTTTTCGAGTTCAAATCGGTCGACCGATTCATCCGGATGCGCTTCCTCTTCCTCCTCAACCAATCGACCCCAAGCGCTATGGAGGTGTACCGGGTAATCCTGAAGCCAGGCCAAATTTCTGTGTCTCAACACATTGGCATTGTAAGTGATGAGCAAATCTTCAATATCGGCCTCCAGCCTGGCCTCCGCTTGTTGAACTTTCTCCTCAACCTCCGTCTCGACCGCCTGGACCTTGGCTACTGCCGCATCCCGTTCAGTCCGAAGCATCACGGCTTGTTCACGCGCATCCTGGGCTGCGTTGTTCGCATCATCCCTATCCTTGGCAATTTCGGCAAATTTGGACTTAAGCTCATTTATCTCCTTCAGGGCTACGTCCCTCGCGGCAGTGACCATGGTGTTTCGATGGCCCATATCCTCTACTGTTGCATAATGCTCATGTTTCATCCTATCCATCGTTGCCTGGGCTTCGTCAGCTTTTTTGATAGCCTCCATTTCAGATTGCCGTGAAGATTCAGCTTCAGTGTTTAGCACCTCAACAATACGTCTCTTTTGAGCTAACTCAGCCTGCAACTTCTCGATGGTGGCCCCACGCTCAAAGGCCAATGTTGATGCTTTGTCAGCCGCTTTCGCCCACGCCTTGTACTGGGCATAAAAATCATGCACGTAGTCATGAACTATCTGCTCGGCTTCCTCTGGGATCCTTTTTAAATGAGGAGGAAAGATATAGTTGTCAAAACAGATATTTGGAAAGTCTTTCTTTAGCTGAGCAAGCTTGATTGCTCCTTCCCCTGAAATTTCCACGGGGGGCTGTTCTGTAACGACAGCAGTTATTGTCTCGCTTCTAGAATGGCGGGATTCATGCCTAGAAGATTGAGAAGCCGACTTCTAGTGAGAAGATTCAGAGGGACGAGAGACATAAGCAGGAGGCTGTATGGGATCTCTGGGAGGAGGAGAAGTACGCGACCGAGATCGACGCTTGTAGCCTTTATCTTTATCATATCTTTCTTGACCAGAATACCCAGAGCGTCCCTGGTCGTAATCTCTGTCCCCTTCTCGTCTGCGCGACTCATAATATGAAGACTTGCGCGCATGTCGAAGACTCCCTAACATTGAACCTCGCCTGGACAAGGTATCTGCAGAGCAAAATAAAGTAGGATTAATCACCCTTCGATACAGGTAGTCTATAGTCAAAGGTTATGCAGTGTTGTGAAATATGTATGAATATGCAACCCCCCGACCAACCGGATGTGTCTGCCACACCATTGGGAAAAGACTCGCTCAAAACTAAAGTTTCTGAAAGTTCTTCCAGTCCGGCATCATGCTGCAAGGACACATCGTCCAGAATTGGAATATCGACGAGCCCTTCATAAAGATTTTTAGTTCTCGGAGGAGACATCTTCGGAATTCTAACTCCGGGAGCGGATCAGGCCGTAACAACCGATTTCCATCTCCCCTTCTTAGTTGACTTAACAACAGCTGCCTTGCCTTTTTTCTGCTCCGCGACATCCTGAACTACATCTGTAGGCTCGGTCAACGGCTCATCATCAGTGTGGGTTCGTTCAGAGTCAGCATCTTCGGCTATAATAACTTTAGGCTTCTTGTGCTTAACTTGTTTTTTGGAGACGGTCCTTAGTACCCCGTCAAACTTTATGCTCTGCCCCCGTTCGATCAACCCATAAGTCCGGAGATTATTATCCGTCAAAAGCGACTCGATATCCCTATCTTCGCTCGGGACTTCTCGAAGTATTCGCACTATCTCCTTAAAGTGCTCACCTTCAGGTCGCTGAATCGTTGCTGTAAAAAGGAAAAAAAATATATAAGTTTCACTTCGACTGCAATTGCCTTAGTAACTGTTTGAGAACTTAGCGATACTCACGTCTGAATAACCATCGCCGGGAAAACCCTGGAGGACATCTGACATAGAACCATTCCGTCCTGTAATAACTCAACCTGGTCCAGGACCCAGTGACCACTTGGCAGTTCCTCACTGCTTCCAGAAATGTGAAGGAAGGGTAATTACCTCGGGTTTTGGAATTGAATAGATATCTGATCTCGGTCGGGATCGGTGATCTATGAAGGTACTCCATAAAGACGATGAATAAACTTTTCACGGAAGCATATCCGTTCGGGTGTAGTTGAGATGGAGCGATCCAGAAAAAAGACAACACTTCCCTTATGTACTCGTTGAACGGAGGAAGCGTCCCGGCCGTGCATGCATGGTGATTAAATGATGTATATCCCTCCGATGGATTGTGTGGTCTATCATTCGGCCCCGGCAATAACACGTCATCCAGTAATGGGCCGTGCCTTAAGCATATTCTCCCCAACATATCTTCAGAAATATTGGATTGAACGGAATCCGACGGATTGGCAATGAAAGACGCATTGGGAAATTCGTCCGGGGCCGGACCGATGATCTCAGGCTCAATATCCGGAACCTCTAGTCTCGAAGTGACCGTACTTTGAATCTCCTGCTGCTGCGAACTTGAAGGTTCCATGACTAGCTAACTCATGAGAAACCATCGTTAGACGATAAAGGACCCGTGCATTCCCCAGTGTAAAGTGTATGAACGTATGTTGTATAGTGCCATGCATTACTTGAATAAATGTCGCAGAATTAAAGGAAATACGCAAACGACAAAGCTACGAAGTCCATTTATAGTGACCGTCATCGCTGACCGTCATCACTAAACCGTTTATATGATGGAAGTTGATTCGGATAGAAGTTGTTATGGTTCTATCGACGAGCTTCAAAAGGTGGTCAAGTATGCAGTTTGATTATCAAGTCCAAATATGCAAGGATGAAGCTCGTCGGAATTATGCTTAGAAAATGTCAAACTTTGGTATCCATCATAGAGGGTTCGAACCGATCATAGGGAACTCATTCGAACCCATCCTGGCATCACTTCGAATCGATGTAGAAAGGCGCGCTTCGATCGATGATCAAGTGCCGAGTTCGAATCGATCAATGAAGGATGACTTCAAATCGATCCTTGGTTAACCGGTTCGTACCGATCAGGAAAACTTCAACTTAACATCGATCATGTTCGAATCGATACCTTTCGTATCGGTCATAAGGATACAATTCGTATCGATGTATAATTAAGGACTTCGAACCGATGGCTGATGAATTCGAAGTCCATCGATTCGAATGGACCCATCAAGATAGCCAATCAGTGCGAACTGCGTCACCCCCATAAGGTCATCCCAGGGATCGATACGAAATCCAAGAAAAAATGATGCCGCCATCATCGAATCGAACACGAGTCCCCAGATGGTTTCGAAGCTCCCCAAACCAGATCTGGTTTTACCAATCACCAGAGTGGCCAATCGAGAAAGAAGTGGTAGGTTTGAAATAATTTTTCCGTTTGGATTCGAGGCTAATTACCTAATTTAAGTGATGGATTCGAGGAATTAAAGACTTGGATCTCGATTGATTCTGGAACGTGACACAGTGTTTTCTCTCTGAAGCTTCGAAACGATGCAGAACACAGTAAACACGAGGCGACGGTGAAAAGTAAAAAGTAAAAAATGGCAAGGTCTCTGCTATTTATATGAAGCCCAGAAGGTGACCGAGCCGTTTCGCATCCCAGTCGATTTGACCGGTCACAACCGGTAAATTCCCAGATCGGTTCGAAATCTACCTCCGAATCCATGCGCTGAAGCTTCATCGATACGAAACACACGGCAGAGCATCGAGTCGCATCGATGCGAAACAAACAATGGGCACATCAATTCGAAGCCCCAGTTCACAACACCATCCACAACCTACCGATACGAACAACGATTTCGTATCCCTCATTTCCTATCGATACGAACTGCTATTTCGTATCCATCTTTTCTCATCGGTACGAATGAACGTTTCGTACTCGTCCAAACCATCGGTTCGAATGTCGGTTTCGTACCCATCATAGCATAAGCATACTCCATCCATACAAATGTTGATCTCGAATCCATCGATGCTCATACCCATCGGTTCAAAATATTACATTCGCACAACACAGATTCAATTCCTTCAACCTCCTATATCGGTTCAGGAGAGGATCGATACGAAGGGACTTTTCAAAACAACCATCAAGCGTTGTCTCAACTCAAATTTCCAAATCGGTTCAGGAAAGAATCGATACGAAATTCAATAGGAAACAAAACTGGCAACGACTCGTGGACGCGCGACGTTAACAAGGGAACTAACATATGTGCATATATGTCGGACTAACATTTGATTTTAAAACATTTACAGGGATCAAATACTCATCTTGTTACAAATACAACAGCCAACGGCTAAGCGCTATTATAAAGTAATCAATCATATCAACACAAGGTTACAGCAATACAGAATACGAGTCTCAACAAAGGAGAGAGCAATGATTGTTCAGAGAGAAATTGCAGCTATTCAAAGCACGTCATGTTTCCACAAGACATACTTTGAGGGGAAAAATGTTATCCCGCTTTTTGGCAAAGCCGTGATACCAAAAGATCAGTCGAGGATAGAGGGCAGTTCGTCTCAGAGATTGGTCTTACTTCGTTTCACCATGGATGTCGTCGAATTTTGCCCAAGTCCAGATTGAGCTACAATTGATAGGACCTGACAAGAAAGATTATAGAAGTCATCATCTCAAATTCCAAGTCAGTCCGAGTTCATACGCTCAAGATATGATCGATTCAATTTGAATGGAAAAGCACTGGTTTCGAATCCATCATTGTAGGTGTCTTCGAATCCATCATCGAACACTAATTCGAACCGATCACCTTCGTATCGATCAACTTCGAATCCATCGGAGTGTCTCGGATTCGACTCCATCAACTTCGAATCCATCGAGTTCGTATCGATGAACCTCGTATCCATCAGAGAAACGCAAGTTCGTATCCATCAAGCATCGGCCATTCGAACCCATCAGTAAAGCCTTGTTCGAACCCTTCAGTGAAGCTTCGTTCGAATCCACCAAGTCAACTATCCATGATGATGTGTCATCCATCGATTCGAATGCGTCGAGATACATGGAGTCGAAGCGGTCAACTCGGAGTGAAGACCGGATCGATTCGAGGTTTGCGCCCCACGTCATCACGAAGGCACGTGCCACCATCGATTCGAAGCCGTCGATTCGAAGGGATGGTTTTGAACCAAACAGCCACGCAATGAATCCCATCTCGTATCCATCATATCTCTCAATTTACTGATCCAAATACCACGAAATTTTCACAGAAGCTTGCACACATGTTGAATAATGTTCATACCAAATTTCACCTCGATTGGATGATTTTCTGATCAATTCGAATGGAGTTCGAATCGATGCCAAAGTGGGCCCAAATTTCCTGAGGCCGGGCGCGTGGGCCCCCTCACGTGCCAGAAGTGGTCTCCCGAGTTTTCAGCGAAATATCAGCATCCTACTCCTATAAATAGAGCCCCAAAGCCAACAGAAAAAGGACTTTTGGACTCTCAAGCGCCCCGACTCTGCCGGATCGAGATCTCCGTCATCTTACATCATAATTTTGTTGTTGATTTCGAATTTCCAGTTGTAACTTGCTGTTGATTGATATAGCAACTTGTAATCACTGAAAAAGAATCAATAAAACTGCAAAAAACTTCGCAGTGGACGTAGGCAACACGCCGAACCACTATAAATCACTTGTCTACACATTTACTTTACTGTTGATTGGAGTTTTTGTTAGATAATATTCGTTTTGAATCTATATTCTTCATTATTGTCTCTTCAACGACTCCCGAAGAGTGTTGTGACCAATTTTGGTACAAACAGTATCAATGCAATACAATATAAAGTGTCCCTCCAGGATAGCACTATACATAATATATATATATATATAATAATCACAAAGAACACAGAGCTAGAATCACAGCGATAACATATAATATAATACATGATATATAATACAGTACAGATACATAATATCTCAAATGCCTACTATCTCAAAACAATATAATGAACTACTAATATAAACAACTCAGTATCATACACACACATAAAGTGAACTAAAGCACACAAATATCATACAACAATCCTAATATAAATCCCCCTAAGCCCACTAAAACATATGCTGGTCATGTCATCTCTGAATCTAAAACGTCTCGGACCGAATTGTGTATTACATAAATAAAATATGGGTCAGACTATGTCTAATCAAGAATATATAATATGGGTAACACGGTATAAACAATGAATTATAATATGGTGCACAACTAGTGATACTCAAATCATCAAACAACATGTTAATATATTGTATATAATTATGGAAATGAGTATATGAAATACAGTTATAATATATAAATTATAATATCATAAAAAACCATCAAAGCATCACATCACAGAGAATAACTCAATATCACACAAAGTAACCAACTCTGATATCAAAAGATGTCATCACTCATATAAAAACAAGAGGCTCGGTTTAAGCATCGTTCGGCATAGGTGTGTCGTTCGACATAAGGCCTCGTTCGGCATGGAGAGGTCGCTTGGCATCTTACCTCATTTGGCATTGAAGCCTCGACCGACATAAAGCCTTGTTCGGAATGAGTATCATTCGGCATGAACCTCGTTCGGCATAAGCCTCGACCGGCATGAGGCCTCGTTCATCATTCCAGCCTCGCCCGACATTCATGTCTCATTCGGCATTCTAGCCTCGTTCAGCATTCCAGCCTCGCTTGGCATTCATGCCTCCTTCGGGATTCCAGCCTCGTTCGGCATTCTAGCCTCGCTCGGCATTGCAGCCTCGCTTGGCATTCCAACCTCGCTCAACATTCATTCCTCGTTCGGCATCTCCCCTCGACCGGCATCGGGTCTCGTTCGGCCTACACAATTCACTCAACACACTGCCTCTTTCGGCATAGAGGTACCGTTCTGCTTGGATATATGGCTCGGCATTTGCCATTTTGCATTTGCGGCTCAGCACATAGAAGTCACTCACCACGGTCCGAGGTATCTTGTACCTAGGCCCATTAGGGAAGTACAACCCATCTTCGTCTATAAATAAAGGGACAGGGGCACAGTGAAATGGACCTTTTTTGAGAACACTAGCGAAATTCTGCCACTTTCAAGGCTCATTCTTTTTACTTTGCAATTGTATTCAAGTAGTAGGTATACGGATTGTATTTGTAATCAATCCTTGAGTAAAGAAATAATGATTAACTTCAAAGTGGACGTAGGCAGCTACACCGAACCATTATAAATCGGGTGTTCCTGTCTTTGCATTTAACTTAGCATACAATTCTCTGTTTTAATTTACTTTCTTCATTAATCTATCTATACAACCTTTCTCAAGGGTGTCAGTGACAAATTCCGGTGCTAACATTTTTGTGTTTTCACTGAGATTCGAATTCGCAGGCCGTTAGGATCTGCTTTGTAGCTACTGGATTGAATAAATCCCCCCGAGGAGATCCAAACCATTCACAGGACATCCGTTGATTCTACTCAGAGTTCCTATCAATAACTCTAATATGGGATGACCATGTACTAGATTGGCCTCTCATAATGCGGACGTCAACGAGACTGCCAGCGTGCAACAAGTAGGACCTAGCAATTAACAAGAAAATCTATGTGCAGGGACTACCACCAAAAATTAAACGGAAGTCATCACCAGGACAGAGTTCAACGATTTGATGAGAGAATTCATGGAAAGTAGAAGACAACTTGCTGAGCAGATTCAAGCTAACACTAACCTCATGACTCAGCTCACTCAGCAACAACATCAGAATGCTGGAGGTAGCCCTGCTCCTTATTCTTCATCTGATAGCTCGACTTCATCCGATGAACCTCCCAGGCGTAGACGCCGTAAAACTGAAACTGCATAAGCAGGTACCACAACCAAACTGGAATAGGAAACTTAGGAGCTGGAGCACGTATGGAGACCAGACGCCCGGCTCACCAAGACCCTAATGAAGCTGGTCCTCAAGATACACGTTTGGCAGATCGCCAACAGAGGAAACATCAACCTGAGCGGTCCCGTAGAATATAGCCCAACCTTCCATCCTCCATACAAACTCCGGACTTATCAACTATAGTCAGGCAGTTGATGAGAGAAAATCAAGGCTTAACCAACGAAGATTGGGGGATATCCAAAAGTCATACTTCATTCACAGATACTATTCTACAGGCCGAGTATCCTAGGAAGTTTAGCATGCTAACTATCCCGACCCGCGAAGGAAAGACTGATCCCAGGCAGCATGTGATGAGGTACGAATGGATAATGGATTCGGCTAGAGAAAATGACGCGACCAAGTGTAGATGCTTTCCAATTACTTTATCCGGAATCGCCACCATGTGGTTCACTCGAATTCCCCCATGGTCTATATCCAGCTTCGACGAATTGGCGACGAAATTTGTGGAACAGTTCAGAATACATGCCACTCGTCCCAAGGATGTGATGTCCCTATCTAATGTAATCCAGGCTCTGGGGGAGTCGTTGAAAGAGTACTTGCAGAGATTTCATGTTGCGGCTACTGAAGTTAGCAAGCCTAACGACCACGCAATTCTGATCGCGGTAATGCGAGGAGTAAATTCCGATTCAAATTTTGGAGATTGATTGGCAGGAAAGTCTCCGACAACGCTGGAGCATTTCTATTCAAAGTCTCATCAATTCATAAGAAGAGAAGAAGCCATATGGACGAGGCGAGATAAGGCACCAGGGCCTGTTCAGGAGACTGTGAAAAGCAACATTGCCGTAAAGAAAACCGGTGACATCTCGAGAAGGGTTCAAGTCAACGTCCAAAACAAGCCTGGGAAATCTAAAGGGTCCGGAGGAGGAAATCCCGAAAAGAAAAGAGAAGTAGGAAAATGGAAGCCAAGGATTCAAACCTACAACGAATACACCCCACTGAATGCATCTCTTGAGAATATTTACTTGTCAACTTGTAACACTTTTCAGTATAGAAAGCCGCGCTCAAAGGAGTCAACGGAGGAACAGAAGTGGACAGGGAAGTATTGTCGCTTCCATGAGATTTACGGGCACAATACAGAGGAGTGTAGACACCTCCACAACGCCATAGAAAAGTTGATCAGACAGAATAAGCTGTAGGAATTTGTCAAGAATCCACAGGAGGGTAGGCAAGGAACATTAGATCCCCGGACATGGGCTGGCTCCACGCCAACCAGAGGAACCTACCCGAACCGTGGGTAGATTAGTCATAAACCCGATAGTCGGTGGACCTCACCCTACAGATAAGAATTGGTAGGAGATGGAGCGATATGCTAATTCCTTGAGGCATGCGGATTATGAGTGTTGTTCGAATGTGGAGGATGGGACCCCCACAAAGTAGCAACGCATGACGACGGACGATATAGTATTTAGAAGCAGAGATGCGGACAAGGTGGATGCTCCTACCGTCGACCCGATAATCATATCTACGACGATCGGGCCGGCATATGTGAAGAGAATTTTAATTGATTGTGGAAGTTCCATTAATATCATCTTCAAAAAGGCATACGACCAAATGAAGATGGAGACAAAGGATTTGAAACCATCTAAAGCCCGAATCCATGGCTTTTATGGTGCAACGACTGATGCAGTAGGATATGTTGAGTTCTTAGTTGAAATGGGACAAGGTGAATGTAGAAGGGTGGGACTCCTACCTTTCATAGTTTTGGATGTTGATTCTCCATACAATGTGTTTCTGGGTCAACCGGCCCTAGCAGAGTTTAGGGTGGATTTGACCCCATGATGTTTGACTTTAAAGTTTCCGACAGACAAAGGAGTTGATGTGGTGCACGGAGATCAGGCGACCGGTCGTGCATGTTATGTGGCTGAGCTGAGAGAGGCTCAGCGGAGAGAGAAAGGAAGGTTGCGGACAACTCTGTCCCCATTCGAAATACTGACAATTGACAAGTCGTTCCCGAGCCCTGGCTCGGGAGACTTTCTCGGATCTAAAGAGATAGATCCAAGAGATGATGATGGGGAACCCAATGAAGCGAATGCAGCACGTACTTAGCTGATGATTGACATTCCAGTCGACCGTGATGACCTGTCATAAGTTCTTAAGATTGGATCACAACTCGACCCCTCAGTGGCAGAGGATCTCACTGATTTCCTTCGAGCGAATCTGGATGTTTTCGCTTGGACACATTCTGATATGTGCGAGATCTCATCCGCTATTGCGATTCATATGTTGAACATAGACCTAAAGCACGAACCTGTGAAATATAAAACGAGAGGCATGGACCCAAAGAGGTCTGTTACTCTCTAAGAGGAGGTGGACAAACTTAAAGCCAATTGGTTCGTCCGCGACGCCCTCTACCCTGAATGGGTGTCTAACCCTGTACTTGTGAGGAAAGCAAATGGGAAGTGGAAAACTTGCATAGATTACTCTGATTTAAACAAAGCATGCCCACAGGATAGTTTTCCTTTACCGAGAATCGACCAGCTGGTCGACTCAACGGCTGGACATGAGTTATTGTCATTTATGGATGCGTACTCGGGATACAGTCAGATCCCGATGCACATTCCGGACCAAGAAAACGCCAGTTTTGTCACAAACATGGGGCTATATTGCTATGTAGTAATGCCTTTCAGATTGAAAAATTTGGGAGCAACTTATCAGCATCTGGTGAATAGAATGTTTAAAGACTAGATTGGTAGAACAATGGAAGTCTATGTGGATGACATGCTCGTGAAGTCGCGGCAGTCAAACGACCACATTCGAGACTTAGCGGAGATGTTTGATATAATCAGACATTATGGAATGAAAATCAATCCTTTGAAGTGTTCTTTTGGTGTTGCGTCATGGAAATTTTTAGGTTTCATTGTAACGCGTGGGGAATTGAAGCTAACCCAGAAAAGATTCAAGCTATTCGAGACATACAAGTACCCTGAACTATAAAGCAGATACAAAGCTTCAATGGAAAGGTGGCCGCACTGAGTCGATTCATATCCAGAGCCACAGATAAGTGTATTCCCTTCTTCGATGTAATAAAGAAAGGAAAGAGAAATTTTGAGTGGACATTTGACTGTGAGGAAGCGTTCCGAGCTCTGGCAAGGCATTTAGAAAATCCCTCGGTACTATCGAATAGACCATGAGATGTTGTACGTGTACTTGGCTGTATCCCAGCATGCTATCAGTAAGGCTCTGGTTCACGAGGAGGACCGAGTTCAAAAGCCGGTGTACGATGTCAGTAAATGTTTAATGAGGGTAGAAAGAAATTATCCTAAGATTGAGAAACTAGCCTATTGCTTAGTGATTGCATCACGCAAGCTTCAGCCATACTTTCAAACGCATTCAATCAGTGTTTATACCGATCAACCCTTGCGGCAAGTACTCCAACGACCGAAAACCTCTAAAAAGACATTAAAATGGAATATCGAGTTGAGTCAGTTCGATATTACCTACTTGCCACGAAGGGCCATACAAGGGAAAGCGCTAGCAGACTTTATTGTTGAATTCACCATGTCAGACGAACCAAGCGGTCATAATGTCATACCTCCCGTTCGATGGAAGATGTACACCGACGGGGCATCTAATGACCATTTCTTGGGACCTGGCATAGTCCTTGTGACCCTTGAAAACCGATCAGTTTTTTATGCTTTGAAGCTCGAATTCCCAGCAAAAAATAACGAAGCCGAGTATGAAGCATTGATTGCTGGCTTGAGACTTATGAGAGAACTAGGTGCAAAATCGGTTGAAATCTTTTGTGACTCACAACTAGTGGTATACCAGGTGCAGAGGGACTATCAACCAAAGGGGCGGAGTCTTGCCCCATACCTTGCACGGATTCAAGAGCTGCTAGCGAATCTAGAATATTATGATATTTCACATGTCCCGCATGAACAAAACAAAGCAGCCGATTGATTGGAAAAATCTGCGAGCACTGGCGATGCAAAGTAAATGGAATTGGTTCCTGTTGAAACCTTACATTCTCCAAGTATAAATATGATGGAGTTAGATTTCATGTTGGAAACAGAAATCGAGAAGGAATCATGGATGACCCCATTAAAGCAATACTTGCTACACGGGGTCTTGCCCGAAAGAAGGAGCGAAAGACGACAAGTCATTCATAAGGCTTCGCAATATGTAATGCAGGACAGAATAATGTATCGGAAGGGATTCTCGAACAGCTTACTCCGATGCATTGCCCACGATGAGAAAAAACGAGTCCTGAAGGAAGTCAATGAAGGAGAGTGTGGTGACCATACTGGGGGCAGCCGTTAGTAAAGAAAATCCTCCGCTATGGATACTATTGGCCGACTGTAAAGCAAACGCTACAGACTATGTAAGAAGATGTGACAAATGCCAGAAATACACAAAAATCCCGAAAGCTCCACCGACGGAACTCACACAAATGGTTAGTCCCTGGCCGTTTGCAATGCAGGGGATCGACATAGTCGGTTCTTTACCCATATCCAAAGGTGGTGCGAAATACGTGATAGTTGCGGTCGATTACTTTACCAAGTGGGCAGAAGCAGAGCCATTGGCCACGATCACCACCAAGAAGGTCATTAATTTCGTTGTACGAAAATTATATGTCGTTTTGGCCTTCCGCGGACTATCATTACAAACAACAAAACTCAATTCGAAAGCAAAGAGTTCAAAGAGTTTTTCCAAAAATATGGCATTGAGAAAATGTCTGCAGCAGTTGCTCATCCAAAAGCCAATGGACAAGTGGAAGCCGTGAACAAAATAATCAAGTCCATATTAAAAAAGTGTTTGGAAAAGGCTAGAGTCAAGTATGTGGATGAACTTCCAACAGCGCTTTGGGCTTATAGAACCACCCATAAGTCTGCGACTGGCCACACTCCATTCGCATTGGCATATGCATGGAAGCTGTTATACCCATAGAACTTGAAGTTCCATCACGTCAGATAACTTATTACGAACCCACGTCAAATCGGGATCTTTTACTGGAATCACTGGACTCCATTGATGGAAAATGTGAAGAAGCTGAATTAAGAGCGGCCGCATACAGACACCGAGTCGCTCGATATAATAATGAAAGGGTCCGGCCGAGAATCTTTGATGTAGGTGACCTCGTTTTGAAACGAGTTTTCCCGGTCCCATCGCATATGAATCCCACATGGAAAGGTCCATACGTCATTGAACGGAAGCTTGGAGAGGGAACTTTCAAGCTAGCGATCGTTGATGGTGCGACGCTTCCCCGAGCATCGAATAGCGAGCATTTGCGGCATTATTATGCTTAGTCCATTTCTTTTATATTTTAGTTGTAATTATTTTCCAGCATATTTTTATTCTTAGTTTTCAGCATGTAATAAGACAATTTAGCTTGTTTTCATTAATAAAGGCTTGAAACCATCTTTTCCACGAATTATTGATGTTTCTGTGTATGATAATTCTATGGAAAATCACTAGAGTTACATTATTCTGTCAGATGTACGAACACACATAAACGACTTAAACCTCCATGTTCCGTGAGTGCGGACTGGAGTACTCTGAGTCCCCAGAGTGCAGATTGGAGTATAAACGACTAAAATCTCCAAGTCCCATGATTGTGGACTGGAGTACTCTGAGTCCCCAGAGTGCAGACTGGAGTATAAACGACTAAAATCTCCAAGTCCCCTAAGTGCAGACTGAAGTACTCTGAGTCCCCGGAGTGCGAACTAGAGTATAAACGACTAAAATCTCCACGTCCCCTGAGTGCGGAATGGAGTACTCTGAGTCCTCAGAGTGCGGACTAGAGACTAAATGACTGAAATCTCCAAGCTCCCCGAGTGCGGACTGAAGTACTCTAAGTCCTCCGAGTGCGGACTAGAGTATAAACAACTAAAATCTCCAAGTCCCCTGAGTGCGGACTGGAGTACTCTGAGTCCTCAGAGTGTGGACTAGAGTATAAACGACTAAAATCTCCAAGTCCCCTGAGTGCGGACAGGAGTACTATGAGTCCCCGAAGTATGGACCAGAGTATAAACGACTAAAATCCTGTAGTCCCCTGAGTGAGGACTGGAGTACTCTGAGTCCCCAGAGTGCGGACTAGAGTATAAACGACTAAAATCTCCAAGCCTCCTGAGTGTGGACCGGAGTACTTTGAGTCCCCAAAGTGCGGATTAGAGTATAAATAACTAAAATCTCCAAGTCCCTTGAGTGTGGATTGGAGTACTCTGAGTCCTTAGAGTGCGGATTGGAGTATAAACGGCTTAAACCCTCTAAGTCCCCGGAGTGCGGACTAGGATACAAATGACTTGAAGTCATCAAGTCCCCGACATGCGGACTGAAAAATATTCTAAGCACCTGAAGCATGGAATAAAGGGTGTAAAACTCCAAAGAATTTCTGAATTATATAAAAATGAATTGGAGTTTATGTAACCCACAATAGCCTGGGTTTCGACCATAATTATACAGAAAGCTGAACGATGAAAGTATTTTAAAAGACAAAAGAATTAAGTTTTATTTATCCAAAATACAGTTATACTACAAGTCCTCCAAAACTCGGAGTCAAAAGTCTATTTACATTGACTACAAAAATAAATAAAAATAATTACATAATCTAAACTAACTCTCGTTGAATGAGAGTAACAACTACTTCTTTGACTTCCTCGGTTTCTTTTCCTCTTTCTTCTTCTCTGACATTACCTCCTCCACGCATTTTCTCTTGGAAGTTTTGCTTGATGGGGAGGTGACAACTGAGGAAGAACGAGGGACCTTAAATGGCCTGGACCCAACAGGGAGGATGACCTTCAAAGGCTTGTTCAGAGGATCGTCTAGGTCCACGACTCAGAGCTCGACTTTGATTTCAGCCATCCTTTTCTTTTCCTCTGCGAGCTGCTCCTTCATGCTCATTTTAGAAGTACGTTCAGAGGCGCTTGTGATCTCGATTTCATAACTTTCTTCGAAGGGAGATGAATTCTCAGACTTATCATCATCTAGCGCCTCAATCACTTGAGCATCTGGACCGGAAGTCTCTCCCGCATGAGTGGTCTCGTTTGTTTTCCTCTTCTCCTCCTTGGCGTCATCGCTCCTTGGAGTGGGTTCGGGATCAGAATAGCCTATGCAAAATCACGGGAAACAAACATTAGAGTACAATAATCACTTGTCGAAAATGATGGCTCGTTGGACTTTGAAAAGAAGAGTTATGTACCGGCTTCTTTCTGGCTCTCAATCGTCCGGCGAATCTCAGCCTTCGGAATGGGAGATAGTATGTGGATGCTGAGACCAGGGTCTTCTGGGTCATAACCAGCATGTTGCTCGAATGAATCGAGTACTAGCCGATCAGCCGGTTGAGTAGGAGGAAGGGTTGAAGACTCGGTTCCAGACGGACTGGCAATGACAACTTTTCCTTTGGATGAGGAGGAACCTTTGCAGTAAATGGCCTTCGTTGCGGACAAGTCCGGAGGCTCGTTCCTCCTGAGAAATTCTCTCACCAAAGCCTCCTCGTCAACTTCTTCAGTGCCCAACTCGACCTTCTTGATCTTTATTAAAGTATTCCATGCCTCGGCTAGAGATTCGAGGTAGCCCTTGCCAAGAAAAGTTAAGTCCCAATGCATGAGGACAAGGGCGTTGAATTCTGCAATAAGTGGGTCGAACATGCACTTGACCTCCTCCATGCCCGCCTCTGTAGCCACCTCAAGGCGAGAGCCAATCTTCGTGGATGCTATTCTTTTACCCTCTTCACGGGATTCATCCTTCAACATCCCAACCTTAGAGAGCTCGTCGTTGAGCTTTTCCTTCAAGAGTCGCGTAGCAACAATCTTGTCGCAATATCGTTGCGACTCTTCCTGGGCAGCAGTTTTTTCCTATCTCTATGTGCGGAGTTGATTTTCCAACTCTTAGACTCGGAGAGCAAATGCATCACTTTCCTTCTAAACTGAATCCTTCTCTAATTCCAGGGCCCCACAGCGTTGGACCGCCTCGTCAATTTCATTCTTATGAGTTGTCTCCAGACGATTGACGGCCTCCGCAGTATCTTTAGCACTCTGTTGGGCGGCTTCGAGCTGAGACTTGTACGTAGAGAGCTCTTCGTCCTAAGCTTTGATAATGTCTTTATCATGGATAGCCTCGAGCTTCAGGCGATCAATTTTGTGTTGACGCTCAACGGAGACTTCTGAGACTTTTTCGGCTAAGTGAACGAACGCATCATGCTGGACATAGACGTCATTAGTACAAGCAATAGCGCTTTCTTTGACATGTCCCGGAATCTGATGAATCGTCGGGATAAATTTCAAGCCATCAAAGCATATCTTTGGGAATGCGGACTTGATTTCAGCAAGTCTTTCTGCCATCGACGATTCGGGAACAGGAGTGGGCGGAGTATGCTTGGAAACTAATGATGCTTTATGGGGTTCCCGGGATTGCCTGGTGCTGGATGAACTAGAATGTTGATTTCGGTGGGCTTCATGCTGGGACCCCCTCTGCGCAGGCTTCTCCCTGCCTTTCTCTAATTGAGGAAGATGATCGCGGGAATATGAGGACTAGTTGTATGTTTTCCTTCGATAAGTTGATTCCCGTGGATGATAGTCTCGGTCTCCAGAGTCATCTCTGTCTCGGTCTCCAGAGTCATCTCTGTCTCGATGTTTACCGGGGCCCGAGTCCCGGCCAGAATGATGAAAAATAAATGAACCACGGAGACGATCAAGTCCATGTGTACGTCCCATGTCACCTGCACAGAATTTAAATAACGAAAAGTTAGCAAAAAGTAGAGTGATGGCTAAAATTGAAGGGCAAGGTGTAGTGCACGTGTTTGTGTGTGTCCTAGTGTTTCCCCCGACGGACCAGTTTCTTTATCTTTACTAATAGGAGTTTTTTCTCCCTGGTTTTGGGCTTGAGCGCTTATATCACCTCTCACGAGCGAATGATACCTAAGGGCCACCGGATCATCGAAACCATAATTAAGTAGATCATCAGGTATAGTGAGGTTCGACAGGCCTTTCAGAGAACTTTCTAATTGTTGCGAGGAAGTTTCTTTCTCCACTGGAATGAGGATGACCTTAGAAATTCCACCCACTATTTTCTTCCTCAGCTTGTAGGTCATTTTCTTCTTTCCCTCCGAAGGGGAAGATGTTGTTTCGATATCATGAACCTCGACTATCAGGTCTCGAGCGGGATTGACATTTTCACATTGTACTTCGGGTGTTTCAGCTTCTTTAATCTCCCCCTCCTCTAGTGCTTCAGGAGCATTACGTGCTGAAGACCCAGCCTGCTTTTTTCCTTTGCCCGAAGTAGGCCTGGTTATAGTGACGCCTTGAGGGAGGCTTATTCGGCAACCTTCCGCTAGCAGCCCAAACTTCGTGAGCGATTCATTTGAAATGAGAGATCTAATGTCCCGGTCTTCTGCGGGAATAGCTTGGATAGCTTCGACAGCTTCAGAATATCCAGAGCCTTCGGAACGTGGTTTAATACTTGAAAAAACAAAGAAAGAGTCAGAAAAGGTGAAGCTTCCGCCAAACATGAGTATTGATCCAGAAAAATGACTCACTCCCTTCCACCCATCTCCTCGCAAAGCCGAGAGGACAGCGCACATAGAACCACTCCTGCTTATACTGGGCAAACTTACTCTATACCCCGGTCAGGATTTGACACTTGCTATGCAGCTCGAGAAATACAAAAGATGGGCTATCTGACTGTCTCTTGAAGCGATATATATAGCGGATATCTCCAGGAGTTGGGAGCCTGAAAAGGACACTCATAAAGAGAATGCAAGTACCGCATATGAATGCATGGCGGTTTGGATGTAATTGTGATGGGGCGATCTCGATATATCGTAATAGGTCTCGAAGAAAAGAGTTGAATGGCGGCACGCTACCGACCCAACACGTGAATCTGTTGTAGGCTGTATATCCAACTGAGGGCAAGTGAGGTCGATCCTGCCCAATGGAACCAACACGTCATCGAAAGGAATCCCGTGAACTAAGCATATACGGCGAAGCGTGCTTTTGTTAATCTTTGAGACTTAGGAATCGATCGGATCATCTAAAAAGATCGCTGCATCCAAGGCACCGGGAGCCAAATCGACAGTTGCGATCATGGGGTCGGCATGTTTTGTAC
The DNA here is from genome assembly GCA_030765085.1 of Allium cepa. NCBI lineage: Eukaryota > Viridiplantae > Streptophyta > Magnoliopsida > Asparagales > Amaryllidaceae > Allium > Allium cepa. The sequence goes on from CM060931.1 coordinate 58,547,952, forward strand.
AGGAGTACTCGACGAATTTGAAGTTCCAACTACTTCTTATCGAGAAGATGGCCCGGGTCTATTCGAGGTCATGGCAGAACTAGATTTCCTTGACATCTCTAATGAATGTTGAATTTGATGAAACGTCTGTTTGAACTATACTTGAAAAAAGTTAGATTCAACAACAAAAATACTCCCCCTGTGTGGTGTGTGAGCTAATGAAATCGTTCAAGTTTAAATGCCAGAGAATTAAAAGTCACAGAGTTGATGAAATAAAATTAGGCTTTGAACTATCATCTTCGAAGACCGTCATCGCTGACCGTCTATGAGAGCTTGTCATAAGATGGTTTATGTTTTGAACTCGACATCGTCACTGTGCATTGAAGGTTATTATCCATTTTAATCAAGTTAAATTCAAGATTATAGTTGCCAAAATAGAGGATTTATCGGTCTGGATTTTCCGATATGCTTAATTGCTTAAGTCCATGTACTTGTTCACTGCCATATGTTCGGGCATAAAGAAAAGGTTGAGTCAACTATGCATTATGTTAGACAAGTGATGTTGTTGTACACCACTATCCTACCATCCATCATTACCGTTTGGCATGCGGCCAGACATGCCGAACTGCAATCATGCCGAGCCGCATCGCTCGACACTTTACCGTCAACACTAACTCCCTTCCTACACACCCTCTCCACCGCTCGGAACAGACGAGTCATCTAACAAGTCATGCCGAGCCGCCTCGTTTGGCACTCTACCCGTCTCCCACTTTTCACCTGCACTCCTCTAACATCGTTCGGCATAAGGGAATCATGCCAAGCCATGGTCCTACCGGGCCACATCGCTCGGCACGATGAACCTAACTTCAACTTCATTCCAGCATTCCCTCACATCGTTCGGCATGCGGAATCATGCCGAGCCACGGCCATACTTTCTTCACTCCTACGCTCCCTATTTCCTCGTTCGACATAGAGGATCATGCCGAGCTGTAGCTATATCAAACCGCATCGCTCGGCACGAAAGGTCCAACCTCAACTTTACACCTATACTTCCACACTTCAACTCGCACGACACCTGCGACCGGACATCTCAACCCTCACCGGCACTCATTGGGCCAACACCTTCTTCCATTTTCCCCTCCATTTAGTCCTAAGGCTTGTTTAAACTTTGAATCCACCTTCCTTAGCTACAAGACTTCCATTATTTATGATCAAACGAAGGTCAAAATTCAAGTCTTGTCAAAAGTCTATAATCGGAGATGGTCGGGTATGCAATAGTTTCGTACCTTAGAGAAAGGGTTGGAATCTGGCGAGATACTTGAACTGGATGTAGAGAGGCTTTCTGTTGAAGGGAATCGAGAAGCAACCAAAGAGACTCGGGGATTAAAGGAGTTGTTGAGGTGTTAACAAGGGTTTGGTAAAAGTTGAGTTTGTGAGGGTGATTAGAGAGGAGGTAAAAAAGTAAAAGGGGAAGAAGGGGTGAAGTATTGACTTTTATAGATAGAAAGGAGGAAGGCGAATGGTCAGCGACCGGTAGAACCGGTCAAGGCACCTCCCTCGCTTGGTATCAATGTCGTTTGGCATTCAGTATGTCGCTCAGCATTCGATGTGTCGTTCGGCATCAACATGCCGTTCGGCATCAACATGCCATTCGGCATTGAGGGATCGTTCGGCATCGCTGTGTCATTCCACATCAAGGCCTCGTTCGGCATCGAGACCTCATCCGACATTCAGGGGATCACTATAGATGGGACAGAATAAGGGCTTAAAGTAAAATACGGAGTGCTCATGGTTCAAAGCACATCATGTTCATCCACATGATACACTTTAGGGGCAAGTGTTACCTGGATGTTTGACCATGTAACAAGAGGCTTGGTTTAAGCATCATTCGGCATAGGTGTGCCATTCGACACAAGGCCTCGTTCGGCATGAAAAGGTCTCTCAGCATCTTACCTCCTTCGGCATTGAAGCCTCGACTGGCATGAAGCCATGTTCGGCATGAGTATCGTTCGACATGAACCTCGTTCGGCAGAAGCCTCGATCGCCATGAAGTCTCGTTCGGCATTCCAGCCTCGCTCGACATTCATGCCTCGTTCGGCATTCCAGCCTCACCTGGCATTCAAGCCTCGTTTGTTATTCCAACGTCATTCGGCATTCCAGCCTCGTTCGGCATTCCAGCCTCATTCAGCATTCCAGCCTCACTCGGCACGAAGCCTCACTCGGCATATGGCCTCGCTCGGCATATCCCCTCTACCGGCATCAGGTCTCGTTCGGCCTACAAACTTCACTCAACACACTGTCTCGTTCGGTATAAAGGTCCCGTTCGGCTTGGATATGTAGCTCGGCATTTGCGGCTCGGCACACAGAAGTCACTCACCACGGGCCGAGGTATCTTGCTCCTAGGCCCATTAGGGAAGTCCAACCCTTCTTCGTCTATAAATAATGGGGAAGGGGCACAGTGAAAGGGACCTTTTTCTAGAACACTGGGGAATTCTACCGCTTTCAAGACTCATTCTTTTTTACTTAGAAATTATATTCAAGTAGTTGGTGTACGGATTGTATCTGCAATCAACCGTTGAGTAAAGCAATAAAGATTAACTTCAAAGTGGACGTAGGCAGTTACGCCGAACCAGTATATATCCGGTGTTCTTGTCTTTGCATTTAACTTAGCATACAGTTCTTTTTTTAATTTACGTTCTTCATTAATCTCTCTACATAACCTTTCTCAAGGGTGTTAGTGACCAATTCTGGTGCTAACAGACATGTAGTCCCATCTAGAGCCATATATATATAAAACAATATATGGGTTCTATAACCCATTTCTATGCTATAATGAGGTGTATCAATAGTACATGTCGATGTACTATTACTAGAAAGGAGACCGATAGCACTGAGCAAGCTCCAAAGGAATAGAGTCTCTACAGTCTAAGTTACCTCCACAATCATCGTGACATGTATCCACCAGTATGATCATCAACACGAGGACTTATAAGTCACGACACTACACTTGCCCCTATAGGAAATGGAATGATGCCTAGGTGACCCAGGGCCAAACACACGCACTGGAGTAGCATGAAGCTACATAATAGAGTATCACATATCTGGGTTGGGACCCCATGATTAGGCCGCTAAAGTGGATTCTAGCCATATGGTCCTCTCCAACAAACATACTAGGAATACAACATAATAGTGGCATATAGAACTAATACATATAGACATGAAGTCTTGGTTATCGTTAGGAACAGAGCCGTACTCGCTGAATATAGGCACAGAGCCATAATCATCACTACGTGTATCATCTCATACTATCTACTCTATTCCCTTCATGTGAGTGTCATTTACTTATAATGAATAATTGAATAAATATTACATCAGCGTCCCATACCACTGTGTGATACTTAAACGTTTATTCACTACTTATAAACTACACTCAATCTTTAAATATTCTATACAACGAGTCTAAAGAGTAACAAAAGAAATATTACCGAAATTCAGATGGTATTATAACTCCATTTATTCATATTTCCCATCACCCATAATAGAAATATCACGAAAATACACAAAAGATGTCATCATGTATCATCTTAAATCATTAATCGAATCGACATAACTAGTGAATCACTCATAGTGTCGAATTCCATATTGAGAAGATAAGAAATCTGAAAACTCAGGAATCATGGATAAACACATATTAATAATGCATAAATAATTATACCCTTAAGGGAAATACACTTTAAAACGACCTACAATACTAATTTGAGAATTCCTCGTAATTTCCTATAATTTATTAGCTTTAAATAAATAGTTGAAACTAAATACAAAATTTACCTTTCCATAATTTGTTAATTCCTTAACTTTATATATTCCAATATTAATTTAATAACCATTTATATATTTAGAAAACTCATATACTACTTTTAAACTCCAAAATAGATTGTAAAACCAATTACTACACAAACCATTTATTTCATAATTATCATTAACTAATTTATATTTTAAATAATTTTAAAACATGTAGATCAATTTAATATATTCAAATCAAAGATATACATTTTTAAAACTTGATATATATATATATATATTAAGATTTCATAAATATACTTTAATAATTATAGATTATCAACTAGTTAATATTTCATATTTTCTATTTAAATACTTGTAAATTCATGGTGTTTGTTTAGTAAACTTTGACTTATATGCATTCATATGCAATATATAAGTATATTTACATTAGTTTTTGTAACAGCCCAAGATTTTTACAAGTGCTGTATTCTTCTATTTATAAAATCATAGGATTTATTATAATATAAATCTTTAATTTGATTAAATCATTTCCCAAAATTTAAATAAAAGACAAGGGTTTTGAAATTTCAACTTTGGTTAAATATTACTCTAAATGGGAATGTTAAAATTTTAATTTCTAAATCTTTTATATAGGAATTATATATGTACAAGATTTACTGTGAGGATGTTTACTTATATTGGTAATAACATTTATTTCCCTTTTTGGTTCTTTTTAAAATGAGTTATATATATTAAAATTAAGTAATAAATTTCTTAGAAAATGGTAAATATATCCGAAGACTGTAAACAAATTCTATTTTTAGTTAAGTAATAACTTTCACAATTTACAGTGTATTAATAAACTGTTGAATTACGCGTTTAAAGGGCGCGTTAGTTGATGGGATAAATAACGTATAAGAAAACCTATGAAATTTAAATCCGTTATTTTCGTTATATTTGGGCATAAAGTATTGCGTCTGTTGTACACATTTTAAATATATTTACTTTCCTTCTGATTTAATAGAAGCGTTACCCATAGATTTATAACCATTCACATTCTAATTATAATCTTTGTCCTAAATCAATTGTCGTGCACGTTTAAAGGAGGAAATTCACCGTGCCTTGTCATTACTTCCATTTATTTAAAAATGTATATATATATATATATATATTTGACTCTTCCAAAGAGCTGTTAATTTCTTTTAAAACTGGATTGAAATCACCGGGGGTTTCCACTTTCCTTTGCCTGAATAATTAACAATTATTAATTCATAAACGCTTGAAAATAATATATTTATATTTTGTAAAAGAATTTAACCTTATTCGTTTACCATTTTGTTTCTTAGTTAGTAAGAAATAAATAAAATGTTAGATTGGATAGTAGATAGTGGATAAATAAGCTTTATAAAAGGCACGTTTTAAATTTACGTTTATACTCGTTTTGTTTCATTGGGGGTGTAAGTAGTACGTATGTAATAAAATACTCTTTAAGCATACAAGTAACAATTGAATATAAACGTGCAAATATAAAATGCGGCAGTACGTTTGCTTAAATTTTTACGTATAGAGTGCGCAATCTTAATTAATAAATAAATTAATTATAGCCGTTCAACTTTAGTACCCCGAATTCCACGTATAAACGTTACACTTTCCATAACCTTCATTTGTTTTAAAAGTTTGGTATAAAATCTTTATATCAGAGCCGTTCCAAAATCTTTGCAAATTTAATTCTTGCCGTTACTTTGCAAAAATCACTCAACCTATTTAATTATAAAACACGCAACCTTAATAATGCAATGAAATCATTCTTTTCCTTTAAAAATTCGAATTCACGTATAACATTTTTCCATTCGCGAATAATTTTTTACTTTCCCTTGCGGTATAATTGACAATTATTACTACATGGACGTTTCAAAATTGATAATTTATCTCTTACTAATTTCCTTCACCTCTATCAACGCAGGATATTCTCTTTAATATTTACACGTTCGCACAAATTATTCTTTTGGTTAATTTTCCATTTCCGTTTTGAAGCAAATTGATTGCTTTCCGTTTTATGTTCTCCTTAATTACGAAACCCATGGCATAATTCCATCACACAACAGATTTCCTAACTATTGCTTATAATAGGAATAGAACCAAGTGGCAGTGTATAACAAGGAATAAATCTTTGCTCAATCAACTCATGGCTCTTTTTAAAATATTTACATTCTTCTTGCCCAAAACTTATTTCTTGCCTAAATCAACGCATAGCTCATTGATAAATACCAATCACGAACACTTTTTCTTTACCTCATCTTTTAGACTTCGTCTCCTAGCTTGTGTGGAGCTTTAGGTAATGGCAGTTACTTTCTTTCTTCTTCCTTTTATTTGCTTTTTCTTTTTCTTTGTTATCTTTTACTTCACTCGGCTGCTCCACCTGAAGCTTTGAAATTCCATTTTCATTCTTCACTTTAAAAAACTTTATGCCTAACAGTATCTTACTGTGTGAACTCGCGTGCATAAAAAAAATATAATTAAAAAAAGGAAATTAATTTGCATAAGCACGGTGAAAAAAGTAGGTGGGTTATAGGCTGGATTTCGTAAATTTTCAACGTGAATACGTTCCATGTGAATAGGATATAGGCTTGAGCCACCTAAGTTTAGCTTATTGTTTTTTTTCTAGCACGTTATAATATTTGGTTTTAATTTAAGAAAGAAAAATAATAATAATAACGTGCATAAATGGCCGAGAATAGTAGTTGCATGTTCAAAATTTTAAACCAAAGTTTCATCACCTTTTGCATTGTTGGAAAAAAAAAGTGTGCGTGCACCACTTTTTGAACACAGACTTTATAACTAAATTTCCCACTGTTCACTCTTTCGCATTCATATAATTCAAATAGAAATTTGGGCCGAGCTTTGAGAATGGGTCAAGTCTTGGGTGGAGTGGTCGAGAAATTATGGCAATCAATCATCCTTTTATTTTAATCTCGTTCCAGTTATTATTTAAAATTTTGATCGTTTTGAATTTCGCGTAATTAGTTATTCGTTTATCTTATTCAAGATCTAAATCGGATTGGCTCATCTTTCAATCATTGATCGTGCCTTCTGTACGTTGTTCTGTTGTGGTTACCGTAGTTTCGAATCAAAATATTCAGCTTTGTAAATGTGAGTATTCTCACCTGACAACGTACTTATTTATCTGTAAATTGATAACAAGTGTGATTGTAGAATAATTATTATTTCATTTATTTAACTGTGATACAAATTGATGATGTTAAAAAATCCCGTTATTAAACCTACACATCATCGGTTCTATTATATACTGTTTAATTATGCTGTTACACTATTTATTTATTTATTTATTTATTATTATTATTATTTTTACTGTTTAATCACACTGCAAGTTCCCTGTAGAATAGAAATCATTACAGGCTGAAATGATAGGCCTGTACGATATTTATTTATTTATTTATTTAGTTTATTATTTAACTTGGGATTGCGGGTTTGAAATGATAGAACCCAGTTTTTTCTTTGTAAATTACGGATTGAAATGATATATTATCCGTATCATTTGACCTAGGTTAGAAAATAGCATATAGATCCGTGGTTATATATATATATATATATATATATATATATAATTCTTTTGGAAATATTAAATATTTTAAAATAGAAAGCTATGACCTTTTGTTTAAAATTGGATTAAAAATGTTCCTTCTAGTATAGTGATAATATACAAGTTAAGATGTAAGTAATTAAATGTTAAGAATTTAAAGTAGAAATTTAGTTTGTAAAAATTTGATTTGTAAAATAAAAATGGAATTCTAGTTAAGAAATAAAATAGGATGTTTTGGTAAAATTTTAAATATAAGTAAATAAATAAAAGGGTTAAGTTGACTATGTATTAAATGGTTAAATAAGGTGAATACTAAAAATGGAATTTGGAATATAGCTAAATTTTGAATATAAAGTGGTAAGTTAAGAAATTGACTAGAAGTTTAGTTTACTTTGAAGTGGTAAAATTGAACTTAATTATTAAGTAAAATATTATGGGAAGTTTGCACTTGATTTTTTATAAGTAAAGCATGGAGGATTAGATATATATTTGTAAAATTCACTTTATAAAAATCATAATTATTGAGTAAGTTTAAATGACTATTTAAAGGTGGAATATGATTTATTGGTTTAATTATTGGAGAAACTATAGTGAAGTTTAAAATTTAGTTTACTCAAATCTGTGTAAAGGATATTACTGCACTGCGCAAGTGCTGGAGTAAATATAAATGAACTAAGACATAACCTGTGGGACGCATATTGGATTTTTATAAGAATTATAACTTCACTTTTAAACAGTTTAAAATGAAGTATTTGATTTAAAAATAAACTATTTTGGAATTTATAACCACGGGTAATAATAACGTTGGTTGTTAAAGAGACCGGGATCAGATATGTGCATACTCTCTGTCGATACCGAAAACCACTTTGACAACCGTGTGCGCGGTGGAGATTCCAGAATGAAGTAGGATGGTGGCGACGTTTTCTTTGAGGTAAATACATGGACCCTACTCCCATGAGTTGGCATAAGGTGGCTAAAACAGGAGCAATCGACGGATTAATGAGGTAGCACCTCTGATCGGACGCACTTCTTCGTATGTCATTCTATTACTTTTGTGATTGTTAGGTGTGCACCTTTGATATGGGAGTGTTGTTCGAGGTGGATGGTAGCTGCACGCGACGCGTTACCACCGGTCCGGAAGCGTAATTGGTATATCTACCTTGGCATTGCCTAGTTGTGCCGTGTCACCTACCATAGCGAGCCTTGTACGAGTTTGATTTGTGTCGCACCTATGGAGTATCTTCTCATAGTCTCCCGATCAGGAGATATGCATGTACTGTATAGACTACTGACACTATTTATGCGTTAAGGTGGAAAATGTAAAGCCTTAACGCTATTTTAAAGTAAGTTTATTTTACAAATAGACACTATTATAATAGCGAAGTATTACTACATAGTAAATAGTTTAACGGATCCTTAGAGGATGGGCGGTCCCAAGCATCCTTTAAGTTACTTGTACTTCAATACAGTTCACTTGAATTAGCTTACACTATATAAGTATGTATGTCCTGACTTGAGTGTTTATGTTTTATTTCACGCTCGGGTCAGCCTGAGTTTCAGTTCAGACTTCACCTCTAGAGCTAGGACATCAGCAGATCATCTCTTTTCAAGCTGTCGTCAAGCTTCTGTTCAGTTCTTATTTTAGCCTTTAAAATCAAGACAATTTAATATTGAGAGTTTCTGTGGAGATTTCAAACTATATTTGGTTTAAGACTATGTACTTTATATTTTTTTGAGACTATGGATAGTGGCTTCATGAACCACTAAGTTAATTTTTAATTCCGCTGCGAGTATTCTGATTTCTGTGTCTGTGATTCTGTGATTATTTATTTACGTATATTTTGAGATTTGCCAAATTTTATTTACAACGCGGTATTTTGAAAAATTCAAGTCCGACATGTGCGGATGCGAATGGTTGAAAATATCGGGTCGTTACAGTTTTTAAACACACACACACAAATATATATATATATATATATATATATTTGAACTTAAGAATACATACACACACACGCACAAACTTGATACTTACTCGCAATACAGAGAATAATGTACTAATGTACTCATGAATACCCAATACTTACATGTATAAATAACACACACAACATAGAAAAACACAAAATTCACTCAAGCACACAACAAATTACACTAACATACAAAACACAACATACACCAAACATTCACATGAACACACACACATCCCACATGCATAATACACAGCTGCACCAATGCATACCATAAAGACACACACATACCCACACGTGCATTTATGCACACAAAATCAAACAAAGGGGGGTTTACCCGTCACCTCCACCGATCGACTGCATACGGTCGACCAGTGGCCCTAATCGATCGTCGATTGGTAACCATTCTTGCACAGACGATCGCCTAGTTCTGGCGATTCCTTCTCCTAGATGATTGTTCCATTTCAAACTTGATGCACACATGATATACAACCATATGGGAATTCAAACACACATGATATATATAACCTTGAGTAGGCATAGATTTGTGAGAAGAATCTCACCTGTACACGCGCGTCATCTTCCTTTTCTCCATGCAATAAACACACATAAATTCCTAACCCAGCAGCGTAACTTGTTTCGCCTCCTACCGTATATACATGACCATGCCAGAATTCACATATCAAGTTTAGAGAATTTTTTAAATAATTTATTGAATTTTTTTATGAAATTTAAAGGAGAAGATTAGGGAGGAAGAAAATAACAAGAGATGTAAATTTTTCGTATGAGCGAAATAGTGAACGAAGAAAAATCAAGAATAGGAAAATTCTAGAAATTGATTTGGGTTTGAGGTATATGGGCTTGGGACTTGAAAAATATTTTTATTTTCTTTTTCACTTTTGTTTATAAACTAAATAATATTTAATTTGAATAAATGTAAATTTCCATTTAAAGTATCGCTTTTTTCCAATCTATACTATACTTTAATTATATACTTTTATAAAATATTGTTCAAATTTCAACTAATTTAAATTTAAATATCACGTATTCACAATTTAAATACTTTTCTTAAATAATTTTGAAATCAAATTATCAAATAAATTCCCAAATTCTATTTTAATTAACTAAATTATTATTATTAACTTCATTTAATTATTATTTAAAATTCGGGTTGTTATAAACTTCCCTCTTAATAAAATCACGTTCTCGCAGTTTCCCATAGGAAAAAATCACTAGCAAACCAATTATACTAAACTTAATAACCGCATTTAAATTTCTTTTTCGATTACCAAATATTTATCAAACTTAAAAATTACTTTTCAAATTTACAAAATATTTTATTTAAACAATTTACTTGGTCAATTATTGAATAAATTTTTTATGATTTTATTTTATCTAATTCAAACATAATACAAATTCAAATTTCTTCCATCAAAAGTAAAACAACAAAACATATGCCTTGTTACATTTCAAAGCTAAAACCAAATTAGATTTTTATCTCTAAACTATAAGGTAATACATATAACTACAAAGAAATTGTTCATCGTTTTTACATTTAAAATTATATCAAAAAGTTATCAAATATATACACATATATTAACAAATTCTCAAATACTACAAAATAGAGTGATGTTGCCTCATCACCTATTACAATGATTGCTAATATCAAATTACTATAATATTGACCACATAATCAATACTACATCATCAGTAACCACAACTATCCACTAAGGTCCAACGGCTGCAAGCATCGCTTAAAATACATTCAAACACTAAAAATTTCTCCTACTATGCATTTTATTAAATAATATATATAAATCTTGTTTTTAAAGCCTTTAAAAATATAGATTTCAAATGTCACTTCACTAGAATAATTTACTTTTCTTAAATTCTAATTTAAAACATTCAACTCCTTCTTCAAAATACTTAAATTTTCCACAAAGTACTTATATATTTCCAAAACATTGTGTCCAAATGTTTCATTCTAGTGTTTAAGAAATCCTATCAAATACATGCGCACTACATCGACAAAAATCTTTAACTCACTCAATGGACAAGTTAACACCATTTATTTCAAAAATTTACATAAATGTTACTTCCAAAATATTTGTAAGTATTACTTTAACAAATAATTTAACATATTAGTTTCAATGAAACTTTACTAATTTATTTTCAATTCTTCATTTAATACTATACTTGTAACATATTCTTTCCAAAAATATTATTGATTAAAACATTTGCCTGGTTTCCAAAATCATATATTATTTATAATAATCAATATTTATATGTTATAAATCTTTACTTCAACAACATTAAAACATTTTCAAATTTTCTTTAATTACTATCATATATGTATACACACACACACACATTTTACAATAAACCATTTCAACAAACAATTTTATGATATCAAATAAACACCATTCTTATTCATTTATAATAAACATAAATAAATATTAAAATTAACTTTACAACTTCGTAAAATGCACATAAATATAAAAATTAAATTCAACACCAGTGATTTCAAAAATCCAAACAAACATAAGAAACGAAAATAAATATACCCAGCAGAAATTAATAAATACATTTTCCGTGGTGCACTCTGATCAATATCAAATCAAAACTAAACTACGCAATACCAAATCAAACCCCACAATACAATATCAAACCATCCAAATCATAAATATAAGTGCTACTGGTTGGACTAACTCCTTTCGTCCTTGCTACTCTAACCATGTTTAAAGGAAAGGAAATTAATTATATATTTAAATACGTTTATTTGTAAAACTGCAAATACATCCCTTGATGATTACACCAGTGATCATTATGCATACACAGACACACACTATCTTTTATTATAGAAAATTACCCAATACTCGCAAGGGTTAAGGACTCTACATCTCATCCAAAGTCTCAACTTGTGTCTCTGGTATACAATGTATTATTCTAAACCTCGCTCTGATACCAAAATGAAACACCACACCTCTATATCCATATTATCTAAGAGTATTACAGAATAACACTATCAGATAATATAGAGAATAGGGATATATGAGGTACACACATGAATATTCCCTTTGACTAATAATTGTATGTATTGAAACATCAAATAAATAACTCACCTATACGTATACGGTGTTAGTACAAAGCAATAAAAACATGTGCCTCTAAGAAACAACAATACACAATATATAAAGTAATCATAGAGAACACAGATTCAAAAGTGCAGTGATAATAATATAATACGTAATATATAATAAAATACGGATACAACATATCGAATACCTAATATCTCAAAACAAAGCAATGAACAATTAATATAAACAACTTAGCATCATATATATATATATATATATATATATATAGTGAACCAAAGTCACACAAATATCATACAATAATCCTAATATAAATCTCCTCTAAGCCCACTAAAACATATGTTAGTCATGTCGTCCCTGAACCTAAAATGTCTCGGACTGACCTGAATATTACATAAATAACACACGGGTCAAACTATGTCTAATCAAGAATCTATAATATGGGTAACACAGTATAAACAATGAATAATAATATGATGCATTACTAGAGGTACTCAAATCAACAGAAGACATTTAATATATATAATTCTAGAAACGTTTGCATGAAATACAATTATAATATATACAACTATAATATCATAAATAACCATCAAAGCATCACATCACACGAATAACTCAAAACCACACAAAGAAACAGCTCTTATATCAAAATATGTCATTACCCATATAGAAACACATCAAATCAAAAATCAATGAATCAACATAAATTGGTGAATCGTACTGGAAATCATCTACAAATCTAGAAAATATAAACAAATGAGAAATCCCCAAGTATAACCAAGCTAGCATGTAGCATTGACCAAATATCTCTTAATCACAATAAAACATCATCATCAATATATATATATAGGATATGCTGCCTATTAATATACCGAGGATTAATATACCTTGCATCCTTTTTGGACCACTCTCGGGATTAGCAGCAAGTAGCCCTTCAATTCAAAGAGGTCCATTTCGATTCCATCATCTTTAGGATGTCTCACATTTGAACGCTTGTGCCTGTTCGAAGTGGTTTTTGGATAATATATTCGATCCCGGTCTCTTTGAACCGAAAAAAATAGTTTAAAACTGACCAAGATTTGATAGTCGGTTATTTAACTATCAAATAGCAAATAATGAATTCAGAGATTTAACAAAGCAAGGTTAAGCAAAAATCAACCACCAAGACTCTTTAACTAATCCTTCCATTAATCAAAATCTCTTTTCAAGTATTTGTATTAAAATACCTTTATAAATATATGTTCTCAAACCCTCTTTACTCTTTTCAATACTTGAAAAATATCGATATACTTATCTTAACTTTATTGGTATACTTACAAAACATTTCAGTTTTAATACTTAGAACACTTTTCCATACGAAAACTTTTCCATATACTTATATCAACATTATAAGTATATTCACAAAACACTGCATTTTCAATACCTAAGAAACATATGCATATACTTATCTCAACGATACAAGTATATTCACAAATCTAAGAAAGATTTCATTACCAAAACCATACTCAATTAGGTATAAAAAAATGTTACTTAAAACATTGAGAAACTAAACCAAAAAAAGTTTTGCTGTAAGCAAAGGGATTGTATGGAAAGTAGACTAAATATATTTAACACCACTTTTCAATTTCAAACAGTACCATCCCTCGATTAACAATGAGATCAGACAAATTAGAAAACTATCCTTGCCTCAACACATATTCTTAATTCTCAAGATAGGGACGAGTTTTCATACCTCAAAATTTGATGTTAAGTATGAAAAAAACTTTTAATACCACCATAATTTAAAAAAAACATTTATGGAAATCAAATCTCATTTTCTTTATATGAATCCATTCTATAAATCCCTTATATATTTATATAACTCATATTATAAATCTCACTTCTATTTGTAAAATTTCTTTTATAAATCTCCAAATATAAGTATAAAACTCTTTCTATAAACTCTTTTATTTTTACACAACTAATTTATTTTATAAAACTCTAAATTCAATTATAAAACTTCATATAAAACTTCTGCGCAAAACTTGTTTATAAAACTTCTTTACTAATATTAAATCTCATATACTTATCCTTAATCTCCGATTACAAAACCAAAACAAATATTTCCATAAAACGATACTTCCATATATGACTAAAATTTCACAGATGTGGTTTATTTCTAATTTATCAAAATGATATAATTGTTTTCTTTTTTTAAACCCCATTTGAAAATCTATTCTTTATCAAAATAATATAATTCAATTTATAAATATATCTCTTTTATTCAACGTTTTATATAAAAAGTTTCACAAATATTTATACCTCTTTTAAAACAGGATCACTTGATCATGAATGATAAATTCCCTTTTTATTTTCCTTTAAAAATAAACATTTATCATTATAATAACTTTTCAGTAAAATAAATACTTCCCAAAATACTTTTACAACATTTCCGTATAAATTAGAAAAGATTAACAAAAAGGTTGATATTAAATAAAGAAGTTCAAAGCCCATTTTAAATAAAATATCATAGAAAATACATAGGGGCCAGATTTAAAATCATTTTTTTGAATCAAAACCAATTCCAAACCAACAAAAAAATTAATAGTATTTCAAAATACTATAATGAGGCCAATAGCTACCATAGCACTTAACCAATGCTATTATTACGTTTACCACTAAAAAGTTTCAACTTTAACATGTATCAATGTCATATCCAATATGGCTATACTATCAAATTTTGATATTTAAAAATGTATATAACATGTATATAATTGTAATTAAAATCAACAAGTATATAAATAAAATTCAAAATCAAAACGACTTGAAATCGAGATTTCTTTACACGATTCCCTATATTTCATTTTATGCATCATTTGTTTTTTTAAAGCGCAAATTTAACTAAACCAATAATTCACCCAAACACTAAACAATAATTTATACCAAATACAATATAGTATTCAGAGGTGAGATAACTCATCAAAATTCCAATTGTTGCTTAAGCATTTCTTGTTTAAACTAAAATCGAACGACATTCGATTTTAGCCTAAAATTTCACTTGCTCTAAAGTTAAAACCAATTCCAATGTGTAGCTATAGCTATCATGAGCACAACACAAAAGACCGCGTCTCGATTGTACCTCGTATGACAGAAATATTCAATTTATAAGAATTTGAGATTAATTATATTCATTAATTGTTAATTAATTTTACAAATTACTAATTTATTCTATCTCCAACAAATCAAATCTTCTTCTGCAATGACCCATAAATTTATCAGTTTGATAAATTATATTTATATTTGAAATTTCCAAATACAAAATTTTATAACACAAATTATAATGTTTTGAACCATAAACAATGATGGTAAACTTGTTTTAAAGGTAGATTAACAAATATAAATACTTTGGGATTTCATGAGGAAAAAAGGATGGAAATCAGTTTTCGATAAAATTGAGATTTTCTCAATATTAATGTGCACGAAATCGAATATATACGCTTATATATATCCATTTAATCAGGAATGTAAAATAAAATTATTTATTTTATTTTTGGAAATAAAATATATGTATGACATCATTAGGTATGTTATCAATTTTATATTTTTTTGTAATTGTAAATTAAGTTTAAATAATTGATTTAAAATGATAACAATTCATTTTAATTAGTAATATAGTGATAATAATCATTTATAATAAAATGATATATGCTTGATTTGAAAATATAAAAAAATTCACAACGCTTTATCAATATAACAGCACTTTTTATAAACACTTATTTAATATTGGTTTATATGGTTTTATTTTTCAACTATGATTATTTTAACTAAATAATAGTGATGAGAAATTAGTTTTCAAATTTTTTTTACATTTATATGTAATTTAATTAATAAGTGAAAATGTTATTGGGAATTGGCTTTCTGATTTTCAACGGTTTAACGAACGAAAATTGTTAAAATTGATTACAACATTGTTGATATGTTTTGTGCACATATATAACATACACATGCATGTCATAACATATACATGTATACGTACCAAATATATACATATACTATTTGCGCCAAAATTGGTCACAAACCCCAAATATCGTGAAAGCACCGGTGTATGAATAAAGATCAATAGTATATGATAACAAATCACTGATCTAAGTAATGTAGAGGATAACAAATGAAGAATAACAAACTTAAAACGGAAAGAAATAGACAGAGACACAAAATTATAGTGGTTCGCCTATCTCCGACCTACGTCCACTTCAAAAGTTAAACTTTTATTAACTTTCCTTGCTGGTTATAACTGCTTACAGCAGACTACAGTGATGAAATTTGAGTACAACAGCAGCCTTGTAGTGCAAAGATGTTTTCGGCAGAGTCTGGACGTCGGATAGCCAAAAGATCCCTTTTCTATAGGCTCTGAGATGCTTTTTATAGGCGTAGGCTGCAAATATCTCGCTCGGATCTCGAGAGACTTCTTTTGGCATGTGGGCGGCCCACGCGATCGATCCCATGCAATCTGTTAACATTTTGGTCTTCTTTGTATCCATCAACCAACTCTTCTTCGCATCGACTCAAAGTATCCAATGTTGATCGATACAAACATTATCGATTTGAAATAGTCGTGTTGATCGATATGAACAGTATCAATTCGAAGTATACTGCTACGCTCCATCCTGATCGACATGAAATCATCGCGTCGAACAAATCACCATGCGCATATCTATTCAATCCAAGTCCATAGCCGTCGAGTCGAAACCCATTTAATCCTTCTCCCAGATCGATACGAACGTCATGTTCGTATCCATGGGTATCGATACGAACGATATTCCCTTGAACATGCGTCCATCAATATCTCAAACAAACGACCTCCGTTCGACTTGAAATTTAAAACATAGCCTTTCCTAGCCTTGCTTTTCACTTTCTAGCAATTTCGCCTCAATCGGAGCTTGGTCAAATTTTGACGACATCGGTCACAACCATGTTTCCAATAGATCTCCGATCCTGATATCCATCCTTTCCAACTAATATGTTGATATTACGGCCTTGACCAAAAGGTGGGATAACATTTGCCCCCTAAAACATGCTTTGTGATAAGAAGGTGTGTTTTGAATAGTTCTGAATCCGACATCCGAAGTTCATATTCCGTCTATAGCCATACCATCCGATTCATAATCCAATACATTACCAAGCCATCCCATCTGAGTGAATCATTCTTGACTTCTCCGAGTCGATGTCCGATTCCAAATCTAGTAACCAAAACCTTAGCCAATTCCATATCCATCTGAACTCGACAGCCGAGATTTAATCCATCCATATCCAATGATCGATAACCGAATCCAAGACCTTTCCAGGTCGATATCCGAATCCTTAGCTGTTCATAGCCGATATTCATATCCATAACCTCTCTGGGTTCTTGCGAAGCGCAATTCACACTCAGCAATCTGTACCGAGTAATGCCTTGGTATCCGTGGTCCAGTGTCCCTGAATGCTAAGTAATGCCATGGCTTACGTCCTAAGCCGAATCTTGGTCGCTATGGACCTTTGCCGAGCATAGTCAATACTCGACGACCTAAAATAGTAATCGATAATATATGGCATAAGTCCTAGGCCGAATCCTGGTCTCTCCGGACCATTACCGAGCATAGTCCGTACTAGACGACCTGAATAAGTCGATTCACTATGCTCGGACAAAGCGACTTATCCCATGCTAGGTATAATCCATACCCAATGACCATTTACCAAAAGCCAAATAAAAATCCAATCAAAGACCAATCCGAAATCCAGATCAAATTAGAAAACCAAAAATCCGCATTAGAAATTCAAATCATTATCCAAACCAAAAAAAATCATCCAAACAAAAGTCCAAACCAGAAAACAAACGAAATCAGGAGTTCAAACAAACTCCAAAACCAAACCAGAAAAAGCAAATGTCCAACCCAAAAGAAAAAACAGATTTTACAAACCATAGCGTCGCGTTTTACCATCATTCGGAGCATGCCTAGGGGCTATCGCCGTCCCTGTACATGAGTAAATGACTTGGTCGTTTGCCTATAGTTTGCTACTTATTTCAAATCATCCTTGTCAGTTGATAACCAATCGGCCATCATTCCTGGTCCTCGCGCCGTTGTTGTTTGAGGTAGATGGTGGCTGCTCCTATTCCCCCACCACATTCTGAGCCCCGACGTATTGTCGTAACTGGCCATTCCTTAAATGATCCTTGATTATATCCTTTAGATGCCTGCAGCTGTTGGTATCATGTCTGTCCAAATCGTGAAAAAGACAGTGCCTCCCTGATGCCCTTTCACGTTCCGAGGGTTCTCTCCTTGCAGGCCTTCGGTAGGGAAGGCGATCTAGAGTCTCCATGAATATCCGCTTTAACCTCTCGTTCAATCCTATGTAAGTGGAAAATTTTGGCACTCTCCACCGCTTCCTAAATTTTCTTGCTTCATCATCCAACTTCCTCTTTCCTTCATCTTTATCTTTATCCGTGCTTCCGCTAGATGGCCCTCCATCCTCGGCCGCGTTCACCTCCTTTAATTTCATATCTGAATATGCATCTTCCTGCCGAAAGAATCTCTCAGCTTCGTGAAAGAATTCCCCGAGATCCATTGGTCGGTCCCATATTAGAGACAGTTTGAAATCCGAATTCTCTCTGACTCCTGACACTGTTGCCATTAAAACCATAGATGGATCCAAGCGAACCACCGAAGCAACCGCTGCATTGAACCGAGTTAAAAAAGCTCTGAGGGATTCCTCTGTCCTTTGATTTACCGATGCTAGCTTCATTACGTTCTACGGCCTTTTGATATGAACCCGAAACTGCTTTAGAAACCTACCCACCAATTCTGTCCATGTCCTGATAGATCCCTCTTCCAACTGTCTGAACCACACAGCAGCTATATCCGTCAAGTACAGAGGGAGGCCATAACTTCCTCCGATGCCCCCAACACTTCCATATGTCATGTACCTCATCAAGTGATCGATAGGGTCAGCCTTGCCATTGTATACCTCTAGCGTAGGTTGCTTGAATTCTGGTGGATTCCAAGCCATTCTGATGTCATGAGTAAACGGACTCCTGTTTACTCCTTTCAGATCTCTGTTAGTCAAACCTCCATGCATATTTTGCCTGATAATCTCAGCCAATCCAGCATTGTCCTTCAAGGGTTGCCCCCAAGTCTTCGAGGGGATTCCGATACGTACTCTTCATCACGCGCTCCCGCATTCCTACCAACATCTTGTCATGTGGTGTCATCTGGAATTCCTTCATGAATTGGTCCATCGTTGCCTGGTGGCATGCCCCCGAGCCTGGATCCATCCTGATTAACAGTCATGTGCTGATTAGGGGCTGCACCTTGTTGAGCTACTCCATCTGATTGCCTGTTGGGTCCTTCTGTTCCAGCTTTGTGGATACGAACTCCAGAAACTCCATCTGTCCTTGCCCGTCCAAACTGTCTGAGGAGGTTCTGCATCATTTCCTCCTGTCTTTTCAAAAAATCTTCATGCATAGCTCCCATCAGCATCTCCACCTCGTCTCTGGTGATGAAGGAAGAAGTCTGATTAGATCCTGAAGATGCTTCCTGGCTTCCTTCATGTTGACCTCTCTTTGCCCTTTGCCTCCTTGTTGATTGCTTTGTCATAGTTCCTTTTAGATCTGATCCTTTAGCCTTTATAATCTGAAATCCAAATCCGGTATAGCGGGTGCTAGTTGTTCTCAATGAAAGCACCAAAGTGTTTGTCACAAACTCCAAATATCGTGAAAGACAAGTGTATGAATACAGATCGATAGATATGATTACAAATCACAGATCTAAGTAATGTAGAGGATATAAAATAAAGAATAATAAACTTAAAATGGAAAATAAATAGACCGAGACACAAGATTCATAGTGGTTCAGCTATCTCCGGCATACGTCCACTTCAAAAGTTAATCTTTTATTGACTTTCCTTGCTGGTTACAACTAATTACAGCGTATTACAGTGATGAAATTCGAGTACAACAGCACCCTTGTAGTGCAAAGATGTTTTCGACAGAGTTTAGAGATCGGATAGCCAAAAGATTCCTTTTTTGTAGGCTCTGAGATGCTATTTATAGGCATAGGCTACAAATACCTCGCTCAGATCTCGGAAGACTTCTTCTGGCAAGTGGGCGGGCCCACGTGATCGATCCCATGCAATTTGCACTCGGTCCGTGATCGATACGAACCAATTTTGTATCAATCAAGATTTGGCCTAATCGAGCCGAAACTTGGCATGAACATTCCTTACGTCGTACGTAAGCTCCTGTGAAAATTTCATAGTATTTGGACTTGTGGGTTGTAAGTTATGATCGATGCAAACTTGGGTTTTTGGTTGTCGTTCTCTTCGCATTGATGCTGTTCGAATCGATCACTTCGTATCGATGACCACGCACGTGATCAAACGACGTGGCGCTAAATTCCTAGGTCGATCCACTTTTCATATCGAGCGATCGAGTCTTACTTGTATTGAATACCGAAGCCTTGTTTGTATCGATATTAGTAGTTCCGTTCTATTCGTATCGATCCTTGAGCACTCCGAAAGCGCATGACTTCGTATCCATTACCACTCGCTGTTCGTATCCATGTACCATCCATCTGTTAACGTTTTCGTTCTTTTTCGTATCCATCGTCTAACCCTTCTTCTCATCAACTTGAAGTATCCAATATTGATCGATACGAACAATATTGATTTGAAGTAGTCGTATTGATCGATACGAACAGTATCGATTCGAAGTATACTGCTACGCTCCATCCTGATCAACATGAAGTCATCGAGTCGAACAAATCACCATGCGCCTATCTATTCAATCCAAGTCCACAGCCATCGAATCAAAAACCATGTAATCCTTCTCCCAGATCGATACGAAAGTCTTGTTCGTATCCATGGGTATTGATACGAACGAGATTCCCTTGAGAACGCATTCATCAATATCTCGAACAAAGGAACTCTGTTCGACTTGAAATTCAAAACATAGCCTTTCCTAGCCTTGCTTTTCACTTTCTAGCAATTCCGCCTCGATCGTAGCTTGGCCAAATTTTGACGACATCGATCACAACCTTGTTTCCAATCGATCTTCAATCCTGGTATCCATCCTTTCCAGCTAATTTGTTTATATTCCGGCCTTGACCAAAAGGTGGGATAACATATACATATATAAATATCACATAATATTATGATATTTGTACAAAGGTAATAAAACAAAACTTCATATCACCATACGCACTTACACACCACATGGAGGTAGCACATGGGAGGGATTGTGGCTGAGGAGGGGATGGCCGTGCATGATGGGAGAGGAGGGGTGTGGGCATGGGGTAGAATGGTTAATTGTATCATTTAGATATTTTACACATTTTTTTTATAAATACACACCCATTCTCTCATAATTTCACAAACCAATCTTCTTCACCTTCACCTTCCTCTCAAGCTATTTTAATGGCTATCTACCATAGAGAAACAGTGTTGAAATTATGGCAAAGATAAAGTAAATTTATATGAGTGTGTGTATATGTATGTATGTGTGTGTATGTATGTGCATATATATATATTATCAATCCACTTCAAAAACAAGTTCAACCTCCTTCTCTTCTTCTTCTAAACCCATGACCACCACCTTCAAATGTCAAGGCGAGCCTATCTCTTCTACAAGCCTAGGCCGTGTACTTCTAGAGGGAACTAGGGTTGATTCCATAAGCTTCGGTAAGATAGTAGCGAAGCTATAGTCAAATTTAGAAAATTTAAAAACCAATGAAGGTAAGAAACTGTACTGATTTATTTTATAAAATCTGTGATGATATGATATGGCTTTTATGCTTTTTTATGATGGTTTTTTATCAATGTTTGGAGATGATAATATGTTTGCTTGGATATGGAACTAATTCACGTTAAATACACGTCGAATTTACATAAAGGAACTCACTTTCCTATATGAATTATAAAAGTGTTACGGAATAGTTAAACCTATTTGAACATGAATAAAATGGTTTATAAATGTTTTATAAACATTAAAACTCATTTTGGTAAAGTTTGGAAAAGATTTGAAAATGGAGTCAAAATAAGTGCGTCGCGTAACGACTGGTCGTGATTTTGCACTATAAAAGTCAAATTAATGTGTAGAATGGAATGTAGACTGGAATTATTTGAAATTAAAAATTTCTGAACTCTTAAAACTGTTGTTTTTAAAAGAAGAAGAAAAATCAAGGTTTCCTCGAATAGAATTTGAGTTATGTCCAAATCAAGTTTTTAAAAACATCGCGATTTGGCAGTTTTGGAGACCAAAGTGGCAAATGCTTTAAAATTGCATTTTTTAAATTTTAAAAAATATAAAATAAATTTTATAAATATATTAAAATATTGTAAAAGGGATTTGAGTTATAAAAATGGACATATGGGGAATAAAGTTAATGTTTGATCGAAGAAGCTTTTAAAAACACTATTCGCAACATTTATTGGTAACTTTTGAAATTAAGATTTAACCTTGGATTTTTTTCCCCAAATTATTTGCAAATGTTTATAAAATAATAAATCAAGTATTTTAAAGAGTTTAGAGTTGACCAAATAACTTGACTACTTATGGATGATAGAGAGATAGTCTCTAGATCGAGCTTAGGCAACCGGTGTTTGGATTCTGCTCTAGCTATCCTGACTGGCCCGACGGAGGGGATAGTAAATTTGATTTACTAGGATTATATATTCTTAAGATAAAAAGAGATTTGGACCTTTTCAAAAGTTAAATAAGATTTAAAATAATATTTTGGTTGTTAAAGAAAACATTCTCATTAAAACTCTGTATTAAATTACGAGAAGAGAGCTCATACTATCCGTATGAATTTAAAAGGTGATTTCACCATTATTCGACGAATAGTTCAGGTTGAATATGGAAATTAGTATTGGGTATAATCGCGCTAAAATTTATGGATTTCTTTTATTCTTTACTAACTGGTTTGGATTTACAATAAACGATATCTTAAATAATATTGTTTTTGACCTATTAAAGATATGTTTTGGAAATATGAAATCTTCATTAAGGTTTGAATTATATTTTTATTTAGTAATTAAAGGTGAAATTTTTGGTATTTCCAAAGTTAAAAAGGAGTTTTAATCAACCAAAGGATTAGATAAAAAGAGGTTTAATGATTCTGTATATACTAGAAAAGGAATGGTTTAAAGAAGTATATCTCTTGAAGATATTTTATTGGATAAAAGATATTGGTAAATTGAATAATAATCACCCACATACCTAACATCTTTTATCAATAAGTTGGTTCAGAGGAAATGCGGTCATATTTGGGTGATTCCTATCTAAAAACCACTTCGAACCATTTTACGTTCGAAAGTGAAAACATGTTGAAGACAATCATTTTAAAAATGGAGATCTTCGTAATGCCGCTTGTCACTAACCTCTGGGATAATTCCCTTATCATATATATGATGGTGGTGGTTCCTTCAATTTGAAATCTTCAACGCAAGGACTACTTGCTACTAATCCTATGGATGATTCCCAAACAGGATGTAGTAGAAGAAGTACCTTCGGTTTATCCTATGCCCGAAAAACTTGAACGGACAAGTGTCTGACATTTCATTTCTTAGACCACATACATTAATCTCTATAAATGTACATCTATTGGTGGTCTAGGAGGCAACCTCTCCTATACTTAATACCCTTCTCGAAAATGCACGAACTCAGAGGTTGTACTTTTATGGAAATCAATCAGTGTATTGTTGGAAATGGCAATGTTGTGTTCAAAGTGAGATTTGTCATATAAAAGGTAAAATGTTACCTCAAGCCTTACACATCGGTAATGGCAAAAATAGAGTAGATGTAGCAAGGATAAGTAGGTCGCGCCCATTAGGATACAATTATCACCTTTCTAGATAGCCATCTATATTTTGTGTTTGTTGTGTATGTTGTTTCCACGAATAAGTCGGGAACGACCAGGGTGATAGCATAATCGGTACTGTCTATGGTAGTGGTAGGCCGGTTCTGTGTTGGTAGAGGTTGGAACCTTAGGTGCATCCCTCTAGATATGTACTGTCAGAAGGTAGTCCCTTACCTTGTCATTGTATTGAATCCATTCTCCAATACGAGCCTTTATGATTTTAGTTGTAGAATCTAGTATGCTGGAATTTAATTAATGTAACAATTTCGGCTAAGACTATATATATTTATTTGAAAGAGCTTTCAAAGGTTTCATTAAAAATAATATCCCTGATTTTGCGTAGCAAATGGTTTGGTTATCATAAGGTAAAAACTCAACTGTGTTTATGTACAGTGTGGTCTTATGAGATACCCTTTGTTATCAAAAATATCCCTATTTTGAGTTTTCACACACCAGTCTCACGGCTGATCTGAAGTTTAATTTCTTTTCCCTTAGACTCTAGATGCCCTGCTTTTTTGAGCAGCCAAGTAGTTCAGGTCTAGCTTGGAATATTTTGGAGGAGCTTGGAGCAAGAGCTGAAGTTTCCTCTATAGATAGTTATCCATTTCCATTTTCGCTGCATTTGTTACCATTTGTATCCAACACTAATAGGGAAAGAAATCTATAGCTGTCTAGGGTGAGATTAGGATAGACTCTTATGTATGTATTTAAAATTTCCACTATAAAGATTATGCATTGAAATAATATGCGTTATTCCATTCGTGTAAGATTCTATTATGTCTTTATTTCTCTTTTTACCCTTCACGATCCATCTTCTCGGCACTACCGTAGACGTATTAATGTCGATTTTTTAGGGTCGAAAAAGTAGGTCGTTACATTTGGTATCAGGGCTTAGGTTGAGCAAACACCAGAGCCTGGTAGGGGTAAGTCTCATCAGAGATAGGGTTACTATGCCCTAAGATGAGTATTTTACTAGAGATAGAGCAAGTGACACCCTGGAATGAGTTGAGAGTATTATTGATAAGCGCATATTTTTTAAAGCAATACAAAAATGATTATTGTTTTGGAAAATTAGTAAATAAAATATTTTCCTAGGATTATATTTTGAATATATAGAAATATCTTTTAAAAGATATAATTATTATGTAGTGTTTGGTTGTTAAGGGAATGATAATATTCGGTTATTATTATTAATTGAGTGGTTGTTTGCATTCAAGTTTAAATATGAACACCTCGTGAATTTTGTTTCAAAAATTAACTACATGGCATTCGGTAAATAATAATATTGGTTTAAGATTAAAGGAATTTATTTAAGATAAATAAATTTTATGAATGTGTTTAATAAGTGATTTTATAAATTAGATTTATAAAACGTATTTTATAAAGAGATTTTTGAGAATTTAAATCATGGTATTTTGGAAAAGCTTTGAAAAAATAAAAATGATTGGTAGAAGTTTTAATTTTAGGGGTAGAGTTTATAAAATGGGAAGTTTATATTCATAAAAGAGTTTTTATAAAGTTAAAATATTTTTTAAGAGAAATGATTTGAAAGTGATATTTTGAAATAATAAAATTGGTATTTGAATTCTTAGGAAAGTTGATTCGAATTAAAAGTTATTTTGAAAAAAGAGTGTTTTAATAAATAAGTCCATCTTTTATTATAAAGGAAATATAGGTTTAAAGAAGATAGAAATGGTTTGAAACAAATATTTTCAAAATGGTTTATACAAAAAATATATAAAAGCAATATTTTATAAATAATAGATCTATAAATAGTGTTTTATAAATATTAAAAATGGAATTTTATAAACAAAGAGATTTTGTAAAAAAAAGTTTTATAAAAGGAAGGAGATTATAAAATATGGTTTTGCAAGTATAAAACTTTTTATCATGATAAGTAGAGGAAGGTTTTTATAAAGGGTGATGCATTTTGTTTTAAAAGTAAAATAATCTCTTGAAGGAATATTTTGAAAGTGATAGTTGCAAATGGAGTTTAATGGTTTTAAATTTGATTAAAAATGTGTTAAGTGATAAGAAGGCATAGATTTCAACATTATTGTTGTAATAAATGTTTTCGAGAAAACGAGGAAGATATAGACTATAATGCCATTGTAACAGTAAGTGATTTCCGAAAGAAGATGTTTTATATAATATACGAGATTTATTCATATCTTTAATTTGATGTAAAAATTGGGGGTGGGTAACTTCTATCTATTTTAATGTCAAGAATGACGTCCATTCAAGGTATGAGAGGTAATGATATCCCAACTTGATCGACTTCATTGTTAACTAATAGTTTAAGTTCGATGTCAGAATATATTAAGTATAATTAATCAGATCCTTATACTAGTGTTTTAGTTTTTCATTAAGTTGTTTTACGCAACATTCATTTTGACCCAATAAAGTGTGTTTTGGAAAATAGGAAGTTTTCCTTAAATATTTTTATGGATTTGAGTATACAGAGGTATTCTCTAAGTGCTAAAATTAAAAGGGTTTCTTTGGAAAGAACGTTGAAATTTTTGGTGAATAATTTTTCTTAAGATAAATATATATATAAAGAAGCATCTTTACAAAAACGTTTGAGATAAAAGTTTTATGAATGTTTTCATAATTTTTTTTTGATAGAGTTAATGTGTACGTATGAGGTATATGGATCATTTTATCATATGCTTCTGATCTAAGATTCGAGCATGAAACTTTGAGATATTTACATCAGTCCGAATAAGATTTATCACCTGACTCTTGACGACAAACAATGATTAAGGTTTGTGGCTGGGTATCTGCATTTTCTACCATAGTTGATAGAAGTGTAAGGGAAACGAAGGTTTTTGATCAAGAAACCTGATCAGAGTCCGCACTTAAGGATCGAGGAATCAATACTAGTTCGGAAATAAAGTTGTGTATTTGAATAGAAGAGAAAATCCGATATTGCATACGGATGATCTGGGTATGTTCGAATTTAAGATCGAATCAGATTGTGGATATAGATAATCCATAAGCATAATAATGATTTGTATTTTATATTTAAAATAATATTTTTACTGAGTTTTCGGTTAGGTGTAATTTCAGGCATGAAATTCTTTTAAAGGGAAAGCCTGTAAAGACCCGCAAATTTATCGGTTTGATAAATTATATTTATATTTAAATTATTTAGATACAAGATTTTATAACACAGATTATAATGTTTTGGACCATATATAATGATGGTAAACTTGTTTCAAAGGTATGTTAACAAATATAGATATATGGGGATTTCATCCCAAAAAATGACGGAAACCAGTTTTAGGTAAAATTAAGAATTTCTCAATATTAAAATGCACAAAACTGGATACATGAACTTGTATATCCATTTAAGAAAGAATATGAAATAAAAATTATTTATTTTATTTTTGGAAATAAAATATATTTATGACATAGTCAAGGATGTCATTAATTTTATATATTTTCTATAATTTTTAATTCGGTTAAATAATTAAATAATTGTTTTAGAATGATAATAATTCATTTTAATTAGTAATATAGTGGTAATAAATCATTTATAATATTTTTATAAAGATATATACTTGATTTGAAAATAAAAGAAAAAGCGTTATCGATATAACAACACTTTTTGCAAACACTTATTTAATATTGGTTTATATGAATTTATAATTCAAATGTGATCATTTTAATGAATTAATAGTTACGAGTAATTAGTTTTTAATTTTTTTTAACATTTATCTGTAATTTAATTAATAAGTGAAAATGTGACCGGGAATCGGCTTTCAGATTTTCAACGGTTAAACGAAAAACGCTATTCAAAGTGATTGCAACATTGTTGATATATCTTATGCACACATATAACATACACATGCATGTCCTAACATATACATATACACATGTATACATCTCAAATACATATATACATATACATATATAAATATCACAAAATATCATGATATTTGTACAAAGGTAATAAAACAAGATTTCACATCACCTTACACACTTACACACCACATGGAGGTTGCACATGGGAGGGAGTCTGGGTGGAGAGGGGACGGACATGCATGATGGGAGAGGAGGGGTTTGGGCAAGGGGTGGAATGGTAAGTGCACCATTAAGATATTTTTACACATTTTCTTTGTATAAATACCCACCAATTCTCTCATAATTTTACACACCAATCTTCTTTATATTCTCCTTCACCTTAAGCTTTTTTAATGGATACCTGCCTTAGAGAAATAATAGTGAAAATGATGGCAAAGAGAAAGTAAATTTATATAAGTATGTATATTATCAATCCTCATTAAAAACAAGTTCAAACTCCTTCTCTTCTTCTAAACTCACAGCTACTATCTTCACAAGTCAAGGCCGATCCCGTCTCTTTTACAAGCCTATGTCGTGCACTTCTCAAGGGAACAAGGGTTGATTCCATAAGCTTCGGTGAGATAGTAGCGAAGTTATAGTCAAATTTATAAAATATAGAAACCAATAAAGGTGAGAAACCCTATTAATTTATTTTATAAAATCTATGATGATATGAAGTGATTTCTATGCTTTTTTATGATGGTTATTTAAAATGTTTGGATATGATAATATGTTCGCTTAGATATGGAAATAATTCACGTTAAATACACATCGAATTTACACAAAGGAGATCACTTTTCTATATGAATTATAAAAGTGTTATGGAATAGAAAAACCTCTTTAAACATGAATAAACAGTTTAAAATTGTTTACAAACATTAAAACTCATTTTGGTAAAGTTTGAAAAAGATTTGAAAATGGAGTCAAAATAAGCGCATCGCGTAATGGTACTTTGCGATTTTGCACCGTAAAAATTTAATGTAACGACCCGTAAGTTTTGATAAATAAATTGGTTAATTTAATAAGATTTTTATAATAAAATTTAGAAAGAAATAATTTTTTTTATAATTTATATTGAAGCAAATGTTAAAAATGAAATGCAACCATGGAAATTAAAGCTAAGTATTAACAATTGAAATGAAATTTCGATTAATTGAAGTAATGTAAATTGTTGTACTATGCTAAGAATTGAATATAAGAAAACAAAGTCAAATATTGAATTAATTAATGAACTAATAATAATAAATAGTAATTGAATAAAATCAATGTCCTGTAGGTAACTATAATATTGCTTGGGAATGAAAACTTATAAAAGTATGAATAAGAGTAAGAGTATTGAATCAACCAATGGAATAATATATTTATTAATAGTAACTAAACGTAAAATAATGTAATATGGTTGATGCAAGATTAGTGCAATACCTATTAATTGAAACAAATTGTAAGGTTATAATTGATTGAAATTAGGGAATCGGGGAATAAATTCAAAAGTTATACTAACTAATGAAGTAATACGTAATAAATTGAAAATTTGTACAATCAATGTTAGATAAGTAATTATAATGTTTGTTGTTGAAAATAAACGTTACTTTAATGATAATTAATATAATAACGGAAGTGTGAATGTAAATTAAATAGAAACGTAAATTTATTTATAAGGTAATAAATTGGTAAAAAGGATGGAAATAAGGAAATTTTATAAATTGGTTTTAAAACCTAAATTAATATGTGTAATAGACAAGATTTCATATTTTGAAATATGGCCATTTATACAAATTTAAGATGTAAATAGGGTATATTTGTGTAATGTGATATAAAACTAAATGTAACTAGGTTCATAGAGTAATAATGGACCTAGTATAAAGATGGAAATTCAACCAAGTCAATTTATTGTAATCAATTGTAATTACTTGGACTGTAATCTACAATAAATAAATTTAATGGTAAGTAACTGAAATTAATTGCTATATTAATTGGAAACTAGGATGAAATGGAATTACTAATGTCATAAAAACAAACCAATGATAATTGATTCATTGACAAGTTTTAAAAATCAAATATATGGATTTATTGGGAATTTAAATTTATAATTACCGTATTGATTGAAATTTAAACTTAATGATGAAAATTGTGAAATGTTCAAAAATAAGTCAATAAGAGAATTTGTTTTAAATGATTATAAATTACTAAAGTAATCCAAGATGATAAATTTATAAATTATAGAATTTGAATTTAAATAGTGCTTTAATTAAATTAATTTTATTTCATTAATTGAAAAATAGCCATTTTGGCCACTGACATAGATTTCGACGAAACCAGTTTCATCGGATCCGTAATGGTGAATTATTGTATGGTTTAAAGTTTCGTAATGATCGTACTTGTCGTTTGATCGTATGGACTCGAAACGCCCAGAAACCAATTAAATTGAAATTAATTGAAATCGATTTGAAATAATTTAATTTTAGCATAACTTTTTCATACGATGGAATTTGGACCTGAAACCTGTTCCATCGCGTTTAAAATATTCAAAAAACATCTATTTTGATATATGGGTCGATCCAATTTCGTTACGGAGTCAGAACGGGCTTTTCGAGCCATTTTACCGTTCAACGCATATATCCAATCGATCTGATCCATTCTATTTCAACTTTGTCTATAAATACCATGTTTTAAACCCTAGCCTACATCTATTCTCATTTATCTGTACGTACAATTCCTCCTCATCTCCTCATTTCAATGGCAGACAATTCCAAATCCAATTACAATTCAAAAATCAAATTGAAATTTCAAACTCCTTAAAATAATTCAGAAAAATTATATCGAAGTTCTCAAAAATACGAATCAGCGTCTGGTGTTCGTTTGTCGCCATTGTGCTTCAATTATCGGCAAATCACGGTCAAAGTCGAATTGGGCGTTTTTGATTTCGACACCAATCAACGAAATTGAAATATGGGTTTTGAAGGGCTCGTGGTATGGAGTTCGACGCTTGTGGTCGCTTGACCTGGAGATGCTCGTGGTGGCCGGAATTTGCGAAATAGGGCTCGAAACCCTTGTTACTACCGGTGGCGGCACAGTGAATTGGAGGGCCAAAAGCCACGAAGTGGGGACCATCGCATGCGGCTCGTTGTGGGCAAGCCATTGGTGGTGACGGCATGGGCGATTGCGGCCTATAGGCGAGGCCGTGGCCGGTCAAAGGTGGAGCGGCTGTACGTGAATGGGTTCGAATAGGTTGGTTGCTGCTTGGTTGCGCGCATGAGGGAAGAATGATGTGGTGACGTGGCCTTGAATTTTTTTCTTATTTTATTTATTTAAAACTCAAATTCAATTGTTCTAACTGATATAACTTTTGCGTACGAACTCCTTTTCATGCACGGTTTTCTCTGCTAGGTTTGTATTGAAATTCCGGACATTATGGCGCTCGTTAGTGCAGATCTGAAACTGTTGGAATTTTTGGGTTTAAATTGGATTTAAATTCAATTTAAATTCAAAAGATGAGTGCTTTAACCCACTCGCAGCTTCTAATTTTTTTTTATGTGTGTTAACTTAATTCTTGATGTGATTAAAAATTTATTTATGACTGTTTGGCATATTTTTAATCACCATCCCAGTTAAATTTAATTTATTGAATTAAATTGTTATTTAATTTATTATTGCATATAAACTGCCAGTTAAATTGTTATTTAATTTAATACTGAATATAAACTGCCAGTAAACACCTGTTTTTATTTATCTATTATATATTGATGTTATTGTTTGAATTTGACGCAGCGGATAATTAACAAAACGATATAGATCGATGGAATGTAGCAATCGGTGGGGTGTTGAGTCAGCAGGGGCGTCCTATTGCATATTTTAGTGAGAAGTTATCAGGGGCGAAGATGAGATATAGTACGTATGATGTGGAGTTTTATGCTGTAGTGCTAGCAGTGAAACATTGGAGACATTATCTGTTTCATAAGGAGTTTGTTCTTTACACAGACCACGAAGCTTTGAAACATTTACAGGGGCAGGACAAGATTTCAGCAAGGCATGCATCCTGGATTGTCTATTTGCAGCAGTTTACTTTTGTCGTGAAACACAAGTCAGGGGTAACGAATCGTGTGGCTGATGCTTTGAGCAGAAGGAATCATCTGTTGACCACAATGAAGATTGAAGTGGCAGGGTTTGACGTGTTGCCAGAGTTGTACGTAGAAGATCCTTACTTTGATATGTTTTTGAAGAAAGCAGAGAAAGGAGAAACAGATGAATACGTGTTAGTGGATGATTTCCTATTCAAGGGAGATAAATTGTGTATTCCAAATAGCCGTTTGAGAATGAAGATTATTAAAGAGCTGCACGAGGAGGGACATGTGGGGCGAGATCGTACCTTGCATTTGATTTCACAATCTTACTTTTGGCCGTCAATGAGGAAGGAGGTTGAAAGGTTTGTAGAGAGATGTCATATATGCCAGGTTTCGAAGGGAACAGCGACCAATGCGGGGTTATATATGCCGTTACCTGTACCGACTAAGCCTTGAGTTGATTTTTTGAATAAAATTCTTGTTGATTGCTGTGTGCTTTCATCTTAAATTGGTAGTTGAGTGTAATCTCCTATCTCCACTTTCGGTTATTCGAGTGCGCTCGAATTTTCGTTTGTGAAGCCGATTCAAGGAATCTTGTGCGCAAGATCAATGTCGAAGAATCGTAGATCTCTTTCCCGGTATCTTCGGATCAACGAGTCAGAGATAGCTAGAATTCGGTATCTTCGGATCAACGAATTTGGGAATTGCAGTATACTCAATCCACCGATTGCTACATTCCATCGATTTCATTTGTTTTTATATTATCCGCTGCGTCAATTTGGTATCAGACGACTCTTAGCCAATCATAGCTAAGTCGATCTTGAGCCAAAGTTTGAAGTTTGTGTTCACTGTGTTCATATTGAAGTTGCAACAAGATTGAAGTATTTGATCCATAGCCTTTTAGATCAAAGTGTGCAAAAGTGTTTGAATTTGTGGGGGAGACTTTTGCGCGCCAAAGTATTGAAGTGGATTTTGAGGCCGAGCCGAGTCAAGCATAGGCCGTGCCTTGTTCTTGTGTTGAAGTGTTGGAGTTGTTCTTTGTTAAGAAGTCGAGAGACCTAAGCCTTAAGTCGAAGCAAGCTTGTGCTAGCTAGTGGGAGCCGAGCCGAGTTAAAGTGGAGTTTGAGCGTGCAAACTTTTGAAGTTGAAGTTTGTTGTCTAAAGATTTTTTGAAGTTTTGATTTGTTGAAGTGTTTGAAGTTCAATCATGCCACCGAGATGAGCTCAACGTCATCGCAATATTAATGCCTTGTATGGAAGAGAAGAAGCTGATGAAATGGAGCAACGAATCCACGAGAGTTTTACTGAAAAGTTGAATGATGGAATTGGTCGATTAGAGAGAATGATGCTTGAAATGAATCAAAATCGAAGAAGGGTTTCACCTGAATCGAACCATGGGGGAAGTAGAGCTTCGATACATTCAGATCGGGAGAGAAGAGAAGATCAAGATCATAGAAGTGTTGATAATCAAAGTAGGAGGAATGTTGATGATCGGGATCGAAGGGATGTTGGTAGTAGGAGTGGTGGTAGAGATGTTGGAGGACGTGAACGACAACGCTATACATCAGACTTTGATGAGGAGTTTGATGGTGAAAGAGGAAGTGTTCATTTCAGAGATAGAGATCAGGGACAACGTCAGTATCGGGTTATTGATGATGATCGACGTTAGGAATCGGGAATGAAGATCGAGATTCCAGAATTTAAAGGCGGGATGGTTGCTGAAGAATTCTTAGACTGGTTGTCAAATGTGGAGGAGATCTTTGATTTCAAGGAGGTTCCGGAGAATCGTCGAGTGAAGTTGGTTGCTACTAGGTTGAGGGGGAGAGCTTTGGCGTGGTGGCAGCAAACTAAACTAACACGAGAACGGATGGGAAAGTCGAAGATTGTTGATTGGGAGAAAATGAAGAAATTGATGAAAGCTACATTCTTACCTTACAATTATCAATCACTCATGTATCAGAGGTTGCAGAACTTGAGACAAGGAACGAAGACTGTTAATGATTATGCTGACGAGTTTTATCAACTAATTGCTCGAAATGACATCATGGAGACAGAAGAACAGTTAACGGAGAGGTTTGTTGGAGGCTTGCGAATGCAGATCCAGGATATGGTTAATATGTTCGATCCAAGATCTGTGGCGGAAGCACACCAAAAGGCGTTGGCTTGGGAGAAGCAGGGAAGGCGTGGAGGTGGTGTGTTTACTAATTCTAACAATCAAGTGAAAGGAGTCAGTGGAAGTTCTAATGTTCCTAAAGCTGTTACAAAACCAGTTGTGAAGGAAGGTGAGAAGGCGAAGGTTAGCAATGGTTTCAAATGTTATAATTGCCAGGAGATGGGTCATAAAAGCAACGAGTGTCCGAAGCCGAAGAAGAGAACTATGATAGCTGAAGTTGA
The DNA here is from genome assembly GCA_030765085.1 of Allium cepa. Lineage (NCBI taxonomy): Eukaryota > Viridiplantae > Streptophyta > Magnoliopsida > Asparagales > Amaryllidaceae > Allium > Allium cepa. The sequence continues at coordinate 58,582,545 of CM060931.1, forward strand.
AAGTGAGGATGCTGCTGAAGGTGAAGATAGTCCAGTTGAGGAGAATGAACAGGATATCGCGTCAGGAGATGAAGGGTGTAATCTAATGATGAGAAGGTCTTGTTTAACACCCAAACAAGAGGATGAGGCTAGTTGGTTGAGGAGCAACATTTTTCAATCTACATGCACTATTCTGGGAAAAGTTTGTAAGTTTGTGATTGATGCAGGAAGTTGTGACAATATTATCTCTACTGAAGCTGTGAGGAAACTAAAGTTGAAGACGGAGAAACATCCTAATCCTTACAAGTTAGCGTGGCTGAGAAAAGGAGGAGAGGTGAAGGTGGACAGGCGAGTTCGAGTTCCATTTTCTATTGGAAAGAAATATAAAGACGAGATTTGGTGTGATGAAGTTGAGATGGATGTTTGTCATTTGCTTCTGGGAAGACCATGGCAGTTTGATAGAGCAGTGCAACATGACGGTTGGGCTAATAGCTACAGTTTCATGTTTGAAGGTACTAAGATTATTTTAGTTCCTAAGAAGCAACAACAGAAGGAAAGCAAGCTGGAGGAGAGTGAAGAGCTGAAAACCTTATTATCTTTGAAGGAGTTTGTTAAGAAGGTTGAAGAGGAGCCTGAAGTCTTTTTGTTGATTGGGCGAGATTGTAGTGAAGAGGTTGAAATCCCAGAAGAAGCGAAGACATTTTTGAAAGAATTTAAGGATGTATTTCCAGAAGAGTTGCCTAAGGAGTTACCGCCACTGAGAGACATTCAACATCAAATTGATCTTGTTCCAGGAGCAGTATTACCACATCGACCACATTACCGAATGAGTCCGAAGGAACATGAAGAGTTGAGGAGGCAGGTGGAAGAGTTGCTTGAACAGGGGCGAGTGCAGGAGAGTTTGAATCCGTTTGCTGTGCCTGCTTTGTTAGTACCGAAGAAGGACGGGACGTGGAGGATGTGCACCGACAATCGAGCATTGAATAAGATCACAGTGAGGTACAGATTCCCAATGCCGAGGTTGGATGATTTACTAGATCAGTTGAGTGGAGCTACTATCTTTTCAAAGATTGATTTGAAAAGCGGATATCATCAAATTCGGATTAGACCTGGAGACGAATGGAAGACAGCCTTCAAGACGAGAGAGGGGTTATACGAATGGTTGGTTATGCCATTTGGTTTATCAAATGGACCTAGTACGTTCATGCGGGTGATGAATCAAATCTTTAGACCATTCATTAGGAAATTCGTGGTGGTATATTTTGATGATATTCTGATATATAGCAGGAGTATGGAGGAGCATGTTCAACATTTGAGAAAGGTGTTAATTATTCTTCATGAGGAACAATTTTATGCAGCTACAAAGAAATGTGTGTTCATGACTCGAAGTGTTTTATTTTTGGGATATGTTGTGTCAGGAGAAGGTATCCAGGTGGACCAGAATAAAGTTGAAGCAGTCAGAAATTGGCCACAACCGAGGACTATCACTGAAGTTAGAAGTTTTCATGGATTGGCATCATTCTACCGAAGGTTCATTTCACACTTCAGTAGCGTGATGGCACCAGTTACTGATTGTATGAAAGGAAAGCGGTTTTCTTGGTCGGAGGAAGCAGGGGTTGCTTTTGAACGAATCAAAAAACTTTTAACGACAGCACCAATTCTTGTATTACAAGATTTTCAGTTGTTGCTTGAGCTACATACTGATGCATCTAAGGTTGGAATCGGAGGGGTGTTGAGCCAGCAGGGGCGTCCTATTGCATACTTTAGTGAGAAGTTATCAGGGGCGAAGATGAGATATAGTACGTATGATGTGGAGTTTTATGCTGTAGTGCAAGCAGTGAAACATTGGAGACATTATCTGTTTCATAAGGAGTTTGTTCTTTACACAGACCACGAAGCTTTGAAACATTTACAGGGGCAGGACAAGATTTCAGCAAGGCATGCATCGTGGATTGCCTATTTGCAGCAGTTTACTTTGTCGTGAAACACAAGTCAGGGGTAACGAATCGTGTGGCTGATGCTTTGAGCAGAAGGAATCATCTGTTGACCACAATGAAGATTGAAGTGACAGGGTTTGACGTGTTGCCAGAGTTGTACGTAGAAGATCCTTACTTTGATAAGTTTCTGAAGAAAGCAGAGAAAGGAGAAACAGATGAATACGTGTTAGTGGATGGTTTCCTATTCAAGGGAGATAAATTGTGTATTCCAGATAGCAGTTTGAGAATGAAGATTATTAAAGAGCTGCACGAGGAGGGACATGTGGGGCGAGATCGTACTTTGCATTTGATTTCACAATCTTACTTTCGGCCGTCAATGAGGAAGGAGGTTGAAAGGTTTATAGAGAGATGTCATATATGCCAGGTTTCGAAGGGAACAGCGACCAATGCGGGGTTATATATGCCGTTACCTATACCGACTAAGCCTTGGGTTGATTTTTTGAATAAAATTCTTCTTGATTGCTGTGTGCTTTCATCTTAAATTGGTAGTTGAGTGTAATCTCCTATCTCCACTTTCGGTTATTCGAATGCGCTCGAATTTTCGTTTGTGAAGCCGATTCACGGAATCTTGTGCGCAAGATCAACGTCGAAGAATCGTAGATCTCTTTCCCGGTATCTTCGGATCAACGAGTCAGAGATAGCTAGAATTCGATATCTTCGGATCAACGAATTTGGGCATTGCAGTATACTCAATCCACCGATTGCTACATTCCATCGATTTCATTTGTTTTTACATTATCCGCTGCGTCAGAATTGGATGATGATTGTGATAAATGGTTGATGATTGATATTGGGTAAATGTATGTTGTATGTTATATTGTCATAAACTGCAAGTTGTTATGCATTTTATTTCATTCGGGATTGCATTTTGAAATGATATATAACCGTATTTTATTTTAAATTACGGATTGAAATGATAAATATTCGTATCTCTTGACCTGTGACAATCGCGATTTTTCGACGCTCGAAAACCGACATCAATACGTCCACTGTATCAACTGCCAAGCAATCGAAGGCCGGAAAACCGTACTGTTAGGCTTGAAGAAGAAGAAAGAGGTAGAAGAAGAAAGAAAAAGATAGAAGAAGAACAGAAAAGAAACAACAGAACAATATCAGAATCTCACAATCGCAGCGGAACAACATATAATAATTAAATGAATAATCTTTAAACAAAGAACTATATCAGTTATTACATTACATCATTTTACATTACATCATCAGAGTGTACAACAACAAACAACAACAAACAGCGGAAAAGAAATACTATATACTAGTGAATACGCCATGCCATCCAGCTTGCCTCCTGCAACTCCTGAATTCCAGAATATCCTGATAAACCTGACTCTTGACTGTCCGTGTGGAAATTGGTAGGCACCCAGAGTTTAGGAAGGAAAACAATAAACTCCGAGTCAGTCATGAGACTGGTGTGAGAACTAAAACAGTTTATTTTTATCTTTAAAAACAAAATAGAGGAACATTTTTATGGTCAATTCGCAATGCTTTTAAAAATGAGACTACCATAAGGCCTCCCGCACACACACACAATGCAAACGTAGAATTGGAGGATATTTCTTCTTATGATAGTCAAAGATGCTTGATACACATTAAAAAGAACATTTGATATTATTACTAGTGCATAGTGTAGAATAAATCAGTTCGAAAATAAAGATATAAATCTTAGCCAACATACGACCATTATCGTATGCCTACTATAGCTACCATCCAAACAGTGGGGCGCCACCATAAGTGAATGATAGTTTCTACAACTAAAACCGTACAGGATCGTAGTGTTTCTTTGGATTTCCAACAAATGGTCAGGCCAAGGAACTTTCCATTGCCACATGGGTACGCCTCTGGAAAGACGACCCGAGAACCAAACCGGATCTCTGCCAACACAAGGCCGGGTTACCCCTAACTGGGTAACTACTGACACGAATATGTCATCCCCCGATCGTAACCGATCTATCCGAGGATCCTCGATTTTCAACAACCACAAAGCAATAAATTTGCAGCAACAACATAGGTTAAGTATCTGAGCTCCATACCATGATACACCTCTATCCAGAAGGAATGACATACACTAAAGGGGCGCTACCCCCTAATAACCTTGCTGCATCCTTCCTGTTTTCACCATTTCCGGGGTGTGAGGTCCGACGAAGTCTCGTCCACAAAGCCACGCTTTATACAAAAGCTGTGCTTTGGGTCAACAAATGATCAAAGTAATAATCACCAAGATAAATGATCAAACAAATGATCATATCACAAATGATCATCCCACAGCAACACTCAGCATGCAACACTACCAAATTGGGAGTATATCACTAATAACCTTCAACTACGTAACCTCTGAGCTCGTACGTCTCGGAGAAGGGTGTTAAGCTAAGAGAATAAATTCTCCGCCACCAACAGAAATATATTTGCAAGAAATCAGCTTTATATCTAAACTTGTAATGTCAGACATACAATCCATACAAGTCTGTTCCGGGCTCGAACATAACCAAAGGCACTTTCAAAGAAGTCCTTGCATTCCGGATAATTTCTAATCACGTCCGGACTTCCCGTCACTAAGGGTGATAAAACCTCTATATCGGAGATCAGCCGATGCAGACTAACTCAACGGTAATCCATCCGTTTTCAAAAATATCCGGTCTTCAACACCGGTCATCGAATGCAATCCATTACGATGTATCACATATTCAGAATGGGTTATACGACCCCAAGGTCCTTTCCCGGCTAACCCGAATAGTGAGCGCTTATTCAAAAAAATAAGTGTGGCATTCAAATTCAAACAATCACAACAAATACCTATTTAAAGGTAAATATTGATAGTCGGTTATTTAACTATCAATAGGCGTGTTCAACATCACCAGATTCCAAATGATTTCCTAAATTATTTACTTTCCAAAATATCTTTACAAGATATATATTTTCCACACTTCAACATTTGAAAACAAATTTTCAAATCACTTTTCACATTTACCACCTTTGAAAACAAATTTCAATCATTTTCCTTATGCGAAATACTTTCATTTCAACATGGTTCATTCAAACCAATTAAATAAATCCTTACCGATTTACTTTATATTTACGTTCCAAATCCGTAAATTAATTCCCACACTTCAAAAATAAATCAACGTTTATTTTTAAACAAATTCCCTTTTTCATTTATAAATTCCATAGTGAATTTACATTCCAAAATATTTATGAATATATGATTCCCAAATCGATTCCTAATATTCATTTTCAATTTGTCTTCAAAAAGATAAATTCTCAAAACGTTTCATCTCAAATTGGAAAAACATTTCCATACTTATTTATTAACAAGTAATTCACAAATCTATTTATTTTCAATACTTAGAAATATTCAATATACTTAATATCGAAATTAAGTATATATTTCATTCTTTAAGGAAAACATTCACTTAAACACATTTATTTGAGTCAAAACGAATGTTGCGTAAAACACCGTTACGACGACCCAAAATCACTAGAATAGGGATTCGAAATTTAAATAGATATATAAATCCCAATACTATATAAAACATTTCCTTTCGGAAACCATTTACTATAACAACAGTGTTATAGTCCACCATTTCCTTATTTCTCGAAAACGTCTATTTCAACAATGAATGTTGAAATCTATGTATTCGATTTATAATACATTTTAAAACATCGTTAAAACGATTAACTTCATTTTATAATATTCATTTTCCCAAGCATATCCATTTTATTTGATAATATATTCATTGTCCAAAATCATGAATATACTTCCTTAACCAATTTCAACTTTCAATTTAATCAAATTCCATTGATTTCGAATTTATAAACAATGTCTATAAATTCCATTTCTATTTATAAGCTTCGATTTATAAATCTCCTTTATTAATCCAATTTAATTTATATAACTCAATTATATACCAAAAGTCCATATTATAAGTTAAATGCTTATAATCCATTTATTTACAAAATCGTTCTTTTAAAACTTCACAAATTATAAATCTTATAAATTTTCATTCACTTATGAATCCATTTATACTTCATTTTTAACACTTATAAAAACTCGTTTTATAATTCCAATATTTTTAATTTATAAATATTAATCTTAGAAATCTTTCATATACACCATTTATAATAATTCAAAAAATCTCAATTTAAATAAACCAATCCTTTTAATAATTTACAAAACGTTATTTAAAACTTATATAACTCCAAAATCATACTTAAGTACTATTTTCCAAAAATATAACTTTTATAATAATAAAAATTATAACGTTTATTTATTTTAACAATTCAAAATTTTATAAAACGTATACTTTCTAAAATCACTTTAAAATTCTTTTAAAAATCAAAAATCATTATTTTAAAACTCCAAGAATTGATCCGATGATGCAACAGCACCAAATAGTCAATCACGACATCCAAATATCATATATCGATATGATAATCAACAAATATCACAATATCTGTAAATAAATCAGTACAGTTGAGGAATCCAGTTGGATCCCTCCAACCTGTTTCCCTGCATCCATAGATGTTAGCACAATACCAATTCCGTTCCAGTACGGAATTATCGCGGTATATGGGATTTAAAATATTATCCGCTTAATAGGCGGCGCAATAGGGTGTCATCCGCTATATAATGCGGGAAATCAACTCCAAGTACATAAATAATACCAATTTCACTATACGGTGAAATATTCGCGGTATATGTTTTTAATAAATAACATCTGCTTACTAACGGCGCATAATGTCTATTTTAACAATCAATAGATAACAATCATCACTCAAACATACATTCAAGAATTTTAAATCGAACTATTTAAAATTAAAATCGAAACCGATTCGATTGAGTGAGAAGTTCTCACCTTGATTTCAATTTCGTTTTCATCTTTTATTTCGAGTAAAATTAAACGGTCGTTTAATTTTACCCGAAATTTTCACTAGCTTCAAACGACTCCAATCCAGTTCCATAGCGTAGTGCTCGACAATACGAAGCCAACGCAACTTGTTTCGTAATTTTTCAACCTCGTATGACAAAGTTACATCATTTTAAAGATTGAACGAATTATAATATAATAATTTACAATTCTTTTCTAATTTCAAAACCTAGAGGCATCTGGACCGTGCGTTTCGAGCCAAGCAAATCCAGGCCTCCCTTACTTCCATCTTCTCCATCGCGTATACACAGTGCAGCCGAACCCAATCATCCACAAAACCCTAATGGCCGCACCCACTATATTCATCGAGACGATGATCAAAGCCTGTCATTTCGAAGCCAAACGTCGACTCTACCAGCACCTGCAACCACGTCGATCTCGGCTGTGCTTCCTCTTCGAAAAACGTGTGCAAAGTTCGGTCGTTTGAACGTGATTTGCCGACCATCCATCCAGTTGTTTTGGATCATGACCGTTGATCTTCAAGATCTTGGAACGCTCTTCATTTTTGTAGTTGACGATTTTAGCTAATTGTTGATGGATTGAGTGGAATCGAAGGAGAAAGGAAACAATTTTCTGGTCGTTCAGATGTTGGTGGCGGCTGTTAACAAAACCTAGGGTTTTCTTTTTCATTTGCAAAGTGAAAATATCTAGGTGCTTATATAGAAAATTCCACCAAAACACTATTCATTCCGGGTTTTCCGAACTGCAAACGAAGCGTGTCGGTTGGCGTTCCTAAGGTTTACCCCACGTTCCAAACACAATGGAACATGTTTCAGGAGCTAATTCGGTCATCTGTGCGAGTTATGGCAATAAACATTCGATTTAAAATTAAATCGGTAAATCAAATTTCTAGGCGTTTTGGCTTGTACCGGACAAACGGTAAATCCGATTGACACGAAATTTGAAACCATACAATAATATCACATTATGGATCCGATGAAACTGGTTTCGTCGAAATCCGAGACTGTTTGAAAAATGGCTATTTTAACTCGCCAAATTAATATTAAAACAATTTCGATGCGTTTCAAGCTGCCACGGTCAAACGAAAACTCCGATTGCTACGAAAATTGAAATCCGATAATAACAAACTATTACGGATCCAATGAAACTAGTTTCGTCCAATTCTGAAACTGTTCGAAAATTGACTAATTTTTCAGTCGATTTAAATATTAAAATATTCAATTTTCACAAATTAACTTTTAATTCGATTTTAAAAGTTCTAAAATATCGTTCTAACTCCAATATGATAAAATAAAATTTTACAAATCATTTTTGATCATATTTAACCCAATTTTCAACTATTTCTGAAATTTAACATATTTAATTATTGATTTAATTATCCAATTAAATCCAATATTCCAAAAATAAATTATTCGACTTAAAAATTTCACTTATTAATATTTAAATTCAATCAAATATACAAATTTAAATTATCAAAAATTCTGGGTCGTTACAAACTTCCTCCCTTAAAAGAATTTCGTCCTCGAAATTACCAAGTAAGAAAAAGTTACAAAATCCATTAACTTTTCAAAACAAACCATTCAAATTGGATTTTTCAAATCTCTTAAGTGTTTAACTTTCCCAAAATTCATAGTTAAACTTCTTACAAAATATTTACTAAGTTTCCAAATCCAAACTTAGTTTTCAAAAATTTTCCCAATTTTCTTAAAAATATTCTAACGCCTTAAATTTTCGAGAAAATTCGCCAGAGTCTCCTTTGCGCGGCTCGATCCGAAAAAATGACAGTATATATATCACAAATATACATCTCATCAAGTGATGAGGCATCCCACAGGGAAAAAAGTGTAAAAGTATGATATGTAATCCGAGATATGTACCTTATTTATATTATTAGCGAGCATATACGGCTAATATAACGCGAAAGCGAGCTCCAAAATGCGAAGCAAACGCAATCCGCACCTAATAAACACTCAGCAACAACATGAGAAACATGCATATATGAAAATAATATCAATATACATCATATAGCTACATAACAACTACATATGCCAACATAGCAATGCATTCAAAAGCAATAAATGCAACAACCAAACAACTATCATCCAACAAATCCATATCAAATCAATATACATTCACTTCTCATTATTATTCAACGAATTGGTTTTTCATTTAATCACATTTGATTTATTAACATTGGATTTACTAACATTCATTAATGTTCAATTTCAATTAGTTTACATTTACTAATTAAATTCACATTAGTTTGCTTCCAAATTGAATCAAATTCAGTTCATATTCATTTACTTCCAATTTGAATTCAATTACATTAGCTTCCAATTTCGCTAATTCAATTTCATTAACACTTAATGAATTCATATACAATCAACTAACATCCATATAACAACCAATGTGTATTCAACATAACCAAATTTATTTAAATTACATTCTATTTGGTCCAGCACTTTAATTTCCAATTGGTTCGTATTAAATTGATTTCCATTCAATTTATTCAACTTCCAATAAAATTAGCTTGTAATGAATTAACACTTACATTCATTATCCCTTATCAATTTATTTTACATTCAATTGATTAATATTCCATGTATTAATTCAACTATTAATTCCTTTAACAATATAAAGTTGAATTTCATTTATATAACTCAAGCTCAAATTTTTAATGACTTCATTTCATTAATTCACGTATTAATTTACTTTGACACCACAATCAACTTTATTCAACATCACTTAAGTTATATTCCATTTCAACATCATTTGTTTGTCTTAACTTAAAATCCTACTTATAAATCCAATTCAGGTTCCAATTCTTAAATAAAATTTTATTTAACTTTTATGAAAGTCAAATTTATTCACTTATTCAAATTCAAATTTATTTTGCTTAACAAATCGTTTAACCATTTTAATAATTGGTTTCACTTACATTTTCTCATTTTATAAGATATACAACTTATATTCAACAATTACCACTTGGATTTTTTATTGATTCACTTATATTTCCTTTAATTTAACTCCATCCTTTAAGTTAAATTTATTCTATTAAAATTCAAATTGTATAAGTTATCAACTCATTTATTATTCCCATGAATATTTTAAATAGGATTCCAGAGTCTTTTCAACCTTTCAAAACCATTTTTTTTGAAACCAATTCAATTATCCTTTGAATTTCAAAACCCAAACTCAAATTTTCCAAACAACTTCCATTTAAAACAATTTGGCAGCAATCCCTCTTTTGGAAACCCGAAAATGAACACCAATGATGTCATGATCATCATCGGAATTTTTTCCAGCGACCGAAAAGAGTTTAGAGCTTTAATTTCTCCAAAATAATTTTCCAAAATATCAAATCCTTTCTAAACATTTCTCCAGAATATTATTTTCAGATTATAAATCACATTTATACATCTTTTACTTATATAATTTCACTTCTTATGTATATATAAGATTATTTCTCAATTGTAAATTTCATTAATTATAATTTCATACTTATAATTCAATTGCTTATACAATTATTCTTTTACAGCTGTTGTTTTTATTTAACTTATTCAATAACCAAACAATCAATTCATATATACTTTAATAATTCTGGAAAATTATTCTTTTATATATAAAGTATAATCAAGGTAAAATTATTTCATTTACCCAATTTAAAACAATACTGTGTCGAATTGTTCTATTCAAGTGTTTAGAAACCCCTTCGATACAGTTGCGCAGACTGTGCCGACGAAGGTTCATATGCCACTCAACAAACCAATTATCACAATATAAACAATTTATATTCACTAACAAACACGCGCTCATATATATTATTACACTCACACTCATTCTAGAGTACTACTGACTCTATCTGTAATGAGTAATACCCAACAGAGCCACGGTTGTCGCTTAACCATATGCTCTGATACCAAATGTGATGATCGCGATTTTTCGACGCTCGAAAACCGACATCAATACGTCCACTGTATCAACTGCCAAGCAATCAAAGGCCGAAAAACCGTACCGTTAGGGTTGAAGAAGAAGAAAGAGGTAGAAGAAGAAAGAAAAAGATAGAAGAAGAACAGAAAAGAAACAACAGAACAATATCAGAATCTCACAATCGCAGCGGAACAACATATAATAATTAAATGAATAATCTTTAAACAAAGAACTGTATCAGTTATTACATTACATCATTTTACATTACATCATCAGAGTGTACAACAACAAACAACAACAAACAGCGGAAAAGACATACTATATACTAGTGAATACGCCATGCCATCCAGCTTGCCTCCTGCAACTCCTGAATTCCAGAATATCCTGATAAACCTGACTCTTGACTGCCCGTGTGGAAATTGGTGGGCACCCAGATTTTAGGAAGGAAAACAATAAACTCCGAGTCAGTCATGGGACTGGTGTGAGAACTGAAACAGTTTATTTTTATCTTCAAAAACAAAATAGAGGAACATTTTTAAAGTCAATTCACAATGCTTTTAAAAATGAGACTACCATAAGGCCTCCCGCACACACACACAATGCAAACGCAGAATCGGAGGAGATTTCTCCTTATGATAGTCAAAGATGCTTGATACGCATTAAAAAGAACATTTGATATTATTACTAGTGCATAGTGTAGAAAAAATCAGTTCGAAAATAAAGATATAAATCTTATCCAACATACGACCATTATCGTATGCCTACTATAGCTACCATCCAAACAGTGGGGCGCCACCATAAGTGAATGATAGGTTCTACAACTAAAACCGTACAAAATCGTATTGTTTCTTTGGATTTCCAACAAATGGTCAGGCCAAAGAACTTCTCATTGCCACATGGGTACGCCTCTGGAAAGACGACCCGAGAACCAAACCGGATCTCTGCCAACACAAGGCTGGGTTACCCCTAACTGGGTAACTACTGACACGAATATGTCATCCCCCGATCGTAACCGATCTATCCGAGGATCCTCGATTTCCAACAACCAAAAAGCAATAAATTTGCAGCAACAACATAGGTTAAGTATCTGGGCTCCATACCATGATACCACATCTATCCAGAAGGAATGACATACACTAAAGGGGCGCTACCCCCTAATAACCTTGCTGCATCCTTCCTGTTTTGACCATTTTCGGGGTGTGAGGTCCGACGAAGTCTCGTCCACAAAGCCACGCTTTATACAAAAGCTGTGCTTTGGGTCAACAAATGATCAAAGTGATGATCACCAAGATAAATGATCAAACAAATGATCGTATCACAAATGATCAAACAATGATCATCCCACAGCAACACTCAACATGCCACACTACCAAATTGGGAGCATATCACTAATAACCTTCAACTACATAACCTCTGAGCTCGTACGTCTCAGAGAAGGGTGTTAAGCTAAGAGAATAAATTCTCCGCCACCAACAGAAATATATTTGAAAGAAATCAGCTTTATATCTCAACTTTTAATGTCAGATATACAATCCATACAAGTCTTTTCCGAGCTCGAACAGAACCGAAGGCACTTTCAAAGAAGTCCTTGCATTCCGGATAATTTCTAATCACGTCCGGACTTCAACACCGGTCAACAGTAACTCAACGGTAATCCTTCCGTTTTCAAAAATATCCGGTCTTCAACACCGGTCATCGAATGCAATCCATTACGACGTATCACATATTCGGAATGGGTTATACGACCCCAAGGTCCTTTCCCGGCTAACCCGAATAGTGAGCGCTTATTCAAAAAAATAAGTGTGGCATTCAAATTCAAACAATCACAACAAATACCTATTTAAAGGTAAATATTGATAGTCGGTTATTTAACTATCAATAGGCGTGTTCAACATCACCAGATTCCAAATAATTTCCCAAATTATTTACTTTCCAAAATATCTTTACAAGATATATATTTTCCACACTTCAACATTTGAAAACAAATTTTCAAATCACTTTTCACATTTACCACCTTTGAAAACAAATTTCAATCATTTTCCTTATGCGAAATACTTTCATTTCAACATGGTTCGGTCAAACCAATTAAATAAATCCTTACCGATTTATTTTATATTTACGTTCCAAATCCGTAAATTAATTCCCACACTTCAAAAATAAATCAACGTTTATTTTTAGACAAATTCCCCTTTTCATTTATAAATTCCATAGTGAATTTACATTCCAAAATATTTATGAATATATGATTCCCAAATCGAATCCTAATATTCATTTTCAATTTGTCTTCAAAAAGATAAATTCTCAAAACGTTTCATCTCATATTGGAAAAACATTTCCATACTTATTTATTAATAAGTAATTCACAAATCTATTTATTTTCAACACTTAGAAAATATTCAATATACTTAATATCGAAATTAAGTATATATTTCATTCTTTAAGGAAAACATTCACTTAAACACATTTATTTGAGTCAAAACGAATGTTGCGTAAAACACCGTTACGACGACCCAAAATCACTAGTATAGGGATTCGAAATTTAAATAGATATATAAATCCCAATACTATATAAAACATTCCCTTTCAGAAACCATTTACTATAACAACAGTGTTATAGTCCACCATTTCCTTATTTCTCGAAAACGTCTATTTCAACAATGAATGTTGAAATCTATGTATTCGATTTATAATACATTTTAAAATATCGTTAAAACGATTAACTTCGTTTTATAATATTCATTTTCCCAAGCATATCCATTTTATTTGATAATATATTCACTGTCCATAATCGTGAATATACTTCCTTAACCAATTTCAACTTTCAATTTAATCAAATTCCATTGATTTCGAATTTATAAACAATGTCTATAAATTCCATTTCAATTTATAAGCTTCAATTTATAAATTTCCTTTATTAATCCAATTTAATTTATATAACTCAATTATATACCAAAAGTCCATATTATAAGTTAAATGCTTATAATCCATTTATTTACAAAATCGTTCTTTTAAAACTTCACAAATTATAAATCTTATAAATTTTCGTTCACTTATGAATCCATTTATAACTCATTTTTAACACTTATAAAAACTCGTTTCATAATTCCAATATTTTTAATTTATAAATATTAATTTTAGAAATCTTTCATATACACCGTTTATAATAATTAAAAAATCTCAATTTAAATAAACCAATCCTTTTAATAATTTACAAAACGTTATTTAAAACTTATATAACTCCAAAATCATACTTAAGTACTATTTTCCAAAAATATAACTTTTATAATAATAAAAATTATAACGTTTATTTATTTTAACAATTCAAAATTTTATAAAACGTATACTTTCTAAAATCACTTTAAAATTCTTCTAAAAATCAAAAATCATTATTTTAAAACTCCAAGAATGGATCCGATGATGCAATAGCACCAAATAGTCAATCACGACATCCAAATATCATATATCGGTATGATAATCAACAAATATCACAATATCTGTAAATAAATCAATACAGTTGAGGAATCCAGTTGGATCCCTCCAACCTGTTTCCCTGCATCCACAGATGTTAGCACAATACCAATTCCGTTCCAGTACGGAATTATCGCGGTATATGGGATTTAAAATATTATCCGCTTAATAGGCGGTGCAATAGGGTCTCATCCGCTATATAATGCGGGAAATCAACTCCAAGTACATAAATAATACCAATTTCACTATACGGTGAAATATTCGCGGTATATGTTTTTAATAAACAACATCCGCTTACTAACGGCACATAATATCTATTTTAACAATCAATAGATAACAATCATCATTCAAACATACATTCAAGAATTTTAAATCTAACTATTTAAATTAAAATCGAAATCGATTCGATTGAGTGAGAAGTTCTCACCTTGATTTCAATTTCGTTTTCAGCTTTTATTTCGAATAAAATTAAACGTTCGTTTAATTTTACCCGAAATTTTCACTAGCTCCAAACGACTCCAATCCAGTTCCATAGCATAGTGCTCGACAATACGAAGCCAACGCAACTTGTTTCGTAATTTTTCAACCTCGTATGACAAAGTTACATCATTTTAAAGATTGAACGAATTATAATATAATAATTTACAATTCTTTTCTAATTTCAAAACCTAGAGGCATCTGGACCGTGCGTTTCGAGCCAAGCAAATCCAGGCCGCCCCCTTACTTCCATCTTCTCCATCGTGTATACACAGTGTAGCCGAACCCAATCATCCACAAAACCCTAATGGCCGCACCCACTATATTCATCGAGACGTTGACCAAAGCCTGTCATTCCGAAGCCCAACGTCGACTCCACCAGCACCTGCTACCACGTCGAGCTCGGTTGTGCTTCCTCTTCGAAAAACGTGTGCAAAGTTTGGTCGTTTGAACGTGATTTGCCGACCATCCATCCAGTTGTTTTCGATCATGACCGTTGATCTTCAAGATCTTGGAACGCTCTTCATTTTTGTAGTTGACGATTTTAGCTAATTGTTGATGGATTGAGTGGAATCGAAGGAGAAAAGAAACGATTTTCTTGCTGTTCAGATGTTGGTGGCGGCTGTTAACAAACCCTAGGGTTTTCTTTTTCATTTGCAAAGTGAAAATATCTAGGTGCTTATATAGAAAATTCCACCAAAACACTATTCATTCCGGGTTTTCCGAACTCCAAACGAAGCGTGCCGGTTGGCGTTCTTAAGGTTTACCCCACGTTCCGAACACAATGGAACATGTTTCGGGAGCTAATTCGGTCATCTGTGCGGGTTATGGTAATAAACATTTGATTTAAAATTAAATCGGTAAATCAAATTTCTAGGTGTTTTGGCTTACACCGGACAAACGGTAAATCTGATTGACACAAAATTTGAAACCATACAATAATATCATATCACGGATCCGATGAAACTGGTTTCGTCGAAATCCGAGATTGTTTGAAAAATGGCTATTTTAACTCGCCAAATTAATATTAAAACAATTTCGATGCGTTTCGAGCTGCCACGGTCAAACGAAAACTCCAATTGCTACGAAAATTGAAATCCGATAATAACAAACTATTACGGATCCAATGGAACTTGTTTCGTCCAATTCTGAGACTGTTCGAAAATTGACTAATTTTTCAGTCGATTTAAACATTAAAATATTCAATTTTCACAAATTAACTTTTAATTCGCTTTTAAAAGTTCTAAAATATCGTTCTAACTCCAATATGATAAAATAAAATTTTACAAATCATTTTTAATCATATTTAACCCAATTTTCAACTATTTCTGAAATTTAACATATTAAATTATTAATTTAATTATCCAAATAAATCCAATATTCGAAAAATAAATTATTCGACTTAAAAATTTCACTTATTAATATTTAAATTCAATTAAGTATACAAATTTAAATTATCAAAAATTCTGGGTCGTTACATGACCATAGGATGGAAAATTTTATACGGACACCGTCGGTCTATATATAAATATTTTTAAATGATTTCTATGGTTTTGGATAGAACTATACGGCTTAATAAATATTGGTTTTTGATATTATATAAATATTATTTTATATATATATATAGTTAAATTCTTGAATTTAAGTTATGTATAAATTTGTTTAATAAAAAATAAGTTTAATAATGGAGTTCAATTGTTTTATATTATATGGTTAAGTACTTGTTTAAGATATTGTATATATAGATTTTTTAATGTCTTAAATAAAAATTAAGTTGGAAGATAAATATGAATTGGTTTGAATTGAATTAGTTAAGAATTATACTCGAATAAATTTGATTTGAAATTTAAATAAAATTGAGATTTTAAAGGGTATGATTCTTATAACTTGATTTGGGTTAGAGTGATTTAAATGAATATATCAAGTTAAATAAATTGAAAGAATATCCAGTTATGTGAAGTTAAAAGTTTTCTTAAATGATATTGGATTTATTACGTAAACATTTCAAATCTAAATAATAGAAATTAAATTTGATGTATATGGGATTATCAAAGAATTAGTTTTGAAATGATGGAATATTTAAAGCTTTGAAATATATGGAAATTGAAATGGTTTATTTGGGAATTCAAATTTGTAATTGGAATTGATTTGTGAAATTAAAGAAGCTAATTTATTTTATATAGTAATTTAATATTAAACCATTTAAGTATTGGAAGTTATGTTTAAGGTTATGGGTTTGAAGGTATTATGATTTGAAAATGCTATGATTTGGGAAAAGGATATATTTGAAATAAAAAATGATATTATATTGATTTAGGTTTTATAAAAATGATATCATATTGATTTGGTTTTTAAATTGAAATGATATCGTATTTATATGGTTTTGAAATGAATATTATATCCTAGTTTTGAAGTAAAATTATTTTGAAATGACCGTGGCGTTATAATAACGATTGGTTGGCAAAGAGACCGGGAACGGATATGGGCATACACTCTGTCGATACGGAAAATCCCTTTGACAACCGTGTACGCATTGGAGATTCCAGAATGAAGTAGGATGGTGGCAGCATTTCCTTTGAGGTAAATACGTGGACCCGACTCCCGTAAGTTGGCATAAAGTGGCTAAAACAGAGCGATTGACGGGCTAAGAAGGTAGCACCTTTTATCGGACACATCCCTTCGATATTATACTCTGACTTTGGATTGATTCGGTAGCCACTTTTGATTTTTGATTTGGGAATGTGGCTCGAGGTGGGCGGTAGAAGCTGCTACGCGTTACCACGGGCCCGGAAGCGTAATTGGTATATCTACCCTGGTATTTCCTAGTTGTATCGTGTCACCTACCTTAGCGCGCCTTGTACGAGTTTGGTTTTCTCCCATAGCCCGTGGAGTATTTACGGTAGTCTCCCGATCTGGAGATGCACTGATACTGGATGGACTACTGGAACTACTACGTGTTAAGGGCTATATGAGTAACCCCTTAATGCTATTAAAAAGTAAGTTTATTTTAATATTAGACATTTTTATAATAGCGAAATATAACTACATAGTAAATAGTTTAACGGATCCTTAGGAGATGTGAATCCCGAGCATCTCCTAAGTTACCGCACTCACGTTAGACACTGGATAGGAGATGTCAAACCCCGTAAACATCTCTGACGCCGCTCCACTCATATTATTCACCGTTGATTTAACTTACATAAGATCTTTAGTTCTGACTCGAGTGTTTTATCTTTTTAATTCGCTCGGGTCAGCCTGAGCATTTCAGGATTTGGAAGGCCTTACTTTTGGAAGACGAAGACGAAGACTGTATTACTATTATTTATTGTATTATTCTACTGCATCACATTGTTCCGCTGCATTGTTATTGATTATTCTCTGGTATGTGCAACTCTGATATGTGTTGTATAAGTAAAATCAAATATTTTTGTAAAACAGCTTCATGAACTGTATATTTGATTATTATATTTTATCATTCCGCTGCAAGATTCTATTTTGTTTTTTTTTCTGTGTTTTTTTCTTATTTATCCCATAACAATCCACCCTTTTGTATGGTTTAAGTCTGACGTGTGTATTTTATCGTCAATTTAAAGCGTACAAAAAAGGTGAGACGTTACATCTGGTCAGCCTGAGCATTTCAGGATTTGTAAGGCCTTACTTTTGGAGGACGAAGACGAAGATTGTATTACTATTATTTATTATATTATTCCACTGCATAACATTGTTCCGCTACATTGTTATTGATTATTCTATGGTATGTGTAACTCTGATATGTATTGTATAAGTAAAATCAAATGTTTCTGTAAAATAGCTTCATGAACCATATATTTGATTATTATATTTTATCGTTCTGCTGCAAGATTCTACTTTGTTTTTTTCTTTCCCTGTTTTGTTTTCTTATTTACCCCATAAAAATCCGCCTTTCTGTATGGTTTAAGTCTGACGTGTGTAGTTTATCGTCGATTTAAAGCGTACAAAAAAGGTGGGTAGTTACATCTGGTATCAGAGCTTTGGTTTAGCGATAAACCTTAGCTTTGTGGGGTCTGACTCTTTATCAATAGGGTAGTAATACCCTATGATGAGTCGCTGAGTGTATATATATGAGAGAGAATATTTGTTAGTGTTATAAAATTTTTATATTGTGTTAATTTGTTCCGTTTTGTATTTATAAATTCTAATTGGTGCATAGGACGCTATGACATCAATAGGGATTTCTAAACACTTAATAGGACATACCGACATAATATTTGTTTTGAATATAGGTGAATGAAATAATTTTGACTATTATATTTTCTATATATATATATATATAATAATTTTCTTTATAAATGATATCTATATTTGGTTCTAATATATTGGTTGTTAGGTATTGAAATTTAAAAATAATAGTTGAAATGAGATTGAAAATAAAATAAAAAAACTGGAAATTTAGAACTTAATTTCCGGGGTTTTGAAAATTCCTTTCGAATGGTTTTGGAATATAATAATAATATTATTTAGAAGTATTTCCGACATAAATATTTCAATATAATTTGAAAGAATTGTTTTAAAGAAACTTTGAAAAGAAATAAGTCTGTACTCACCTCTCTGTCGCTGGAAAATAATTTCGGTGATGAGTGCATGCATCATCGACATTCATTTTCGAGTTTCGAAGTGGGAAGGCCACTGTAGTAGTTTTACTACAGATTTATTTTGATAAACAATTATAAATTTTAAATAGTTTTAATTATAAGATATATATATATATGTTGCAACTATATACATTTATCTATTATTTTAAAACGATTTGAAATTAAACCCGGTGTTTAGTTCTTAAGTTGCCGTTAATTAGTAGCTTCAATTATTGTAGTGAAATGTGATTTAACTATGATTGAAACCTCTAAATGAAATAAGAGATTTAATGCTAAGTTATAAAGGAAATTAAAAGAAATTTGAAATTGTAACTTATAAGACAAAAGATAAAATTATTAAACAATGAATTAATTAAAAGAAATGGGATAAACTTGTATGGTTTTCAATTACATTCTTAAAAGCATATATGTATATATAACTTACCCAACAATAAAAGTTACAATGTTTAATAAGAAATTGTAATAGAATATTATACAAGTAAAAATTTGAAATAATGAAAGTATTCAATGAAATTCCTTAATAAATAAGAATTTGGTGTTGTAGTGTTATGAACTTTAGTATAATTGAAAGTCTATTAATTAAAATAGAAAGGTGAGTATTATAAATGGAATTTAGTAATAAATGAAAGTAAATAAATGAAATTAAGTAGTATAAATGAATGATAATAAACTTAAGTAAATGGTTGAAGCGATTTATAAATGAAATAAGTAGGAAAATGAATACTGTAAATAAGTGAAATTAAGTAATGAATAAATGAATGTAATGCAAATAAAAGACATTTGCATTATATATGGATAAATGAAAACTATAAGAAATAAAACGTAAATTGAAAACATAAGTTATTATATGAATGAAAAGGAAATCAAAGAACAAATGTATGAAAATGAGTTTAATATAAATTAACTTGATCTATTGTTTGAAATAGTTGTTTGTTTGGGCAAGGATGCTTTAAAAATTGTTTGGATAAATGAATAATCTATTTAGTTTCATCTAAGACTGTTGAGTAAATGGTGTACTAAGTAGTTTATTTTCCATTCTGTGCAATTTAAAGTTTGAACACGAACAACTATTTGTTTTGTTTGATATGAATGAATGACTGATTTGCGTTGATCCTATGTGATGGTTGTATGCCTAGTTGCAAGTGATTGATGTTTGTATTGGTTTGTTTGTTTATGGTTAAAACAACTTTAAATATTTCATTTTATATAATTGTTAACCTTTTTGATTATATAAGTGAAATACAGGTTATGGAAGCAATTTCGGCTACTTTTGGTTTCATAAATAAGCGTTAATTGCCCAACAAATAGGTACGTTTTTCGGATTACGGTTCATAGTGTTATTATATTGTTTTTCCGTGTTGGGATATATATTATTTTGAAAAATATATGTTGTATATTATTATATTTGATATTATATTTTCTCCTGAGCCTCTTCGTACAAAGGAGACTCTGCCGACTTAGAAAATATTTTGAAAATGTTTTCCAAACTTTATTAGTTTGAGAATAAAAAGATTTAATGGTTATAATTGGTATATTTTATCTAAATTAATTAATTTTGTAAATTTATTCGTTTATAAATTTAATATTTTAAGTAAGATATATTGATTCTTAATTCTTCATTTCCCTTCTTTTTCCTTTTCGAGGACGAAAAGTTTTGGGTGGAGGAGAGTGTAACAACCCGTAAGTTTTAATAAATAAATTGGTTAATTTAATAAGATTTTTGTAATAAAATTTAGAAAGAAATAATTTTTTTACAATTTATGTTAAAGAAAATGTTAAAAATTGAATGCAACCATGGAAATTAAAGCTAAGTATTAACAATTGAAATGAAATTTCGATTAATTGAAGTAATGTAAATTATTATACTAGGCTAAGAATTGAATACAAGAAAATAAGGGAAAATACTGAATTAATTAATGAATTAATAATAATAAATAGTAATTGAATAAAATCGTTGTCCTGTAGGTAATTATAATATTGTTTGGGAATGAAAACTTATAAAAGTATGAATAAGAGTAAGAGTATTGAATCAACCAATGGAATAATATATTGATTAATAGTTACTGAATGTAAATTAATGTAATAAGGTTGATGTAAGATTAGTGCAATACCTATTAATTGAAACAAATTGTAAGGTTATAATTGATTGAAATTAGGGAATCAGGGAATAAATTCAAAAGTTATATTAACTAATGAAGTAATACGTAATAAATTGAAAATTTGTACAATCAATGTTAGATAAGTAATTATAATGTTTTTTGTTGAAAATAAACGTTACTTTAATGACAATTAATATAATAATGGAAGTGTGAATGTAAATTAAATAGAAACGTAAATTTATTTATAAGGTAATAAATTGGTAAAAATGATGGAACAAAGGAAATTTTATAAATTGGTTTTAAAACCTTAATTAATATATGTAATAGACAAGATTCCACATTTTGAAATATAGCCATTTATACAAATTTAAGATGTAAATAGGGTATATTTGTGTAATGTGATATAAAACTAAATATAACTAGGTTTATAGAGTAATAATGGACCTAGTATAAAGATGGCAATTCAACCAAGCAAATTTACTGTAATCATTGTAATTACTTGGACAGTAATCTATAATAAATGAATTTAATGGTAAGTAACTGAAATTAATAGTCATATTAATTGGAAACTAGGATGAAATGGAATTATTAATGTCATAAATACAAACCAATGATAATTGATTCAATGACAAGTTTTAAAAATCAAATATATGAATTTTTTGGGAATTTAAATTTATAATTACTGTATTAATTGAAATTTAAATTTAATGATGAAAATTGTGAAATGTTCAAAAATAAGTCAATAAGAGAATTTGTTTTAAATGATTATAATTTACTAAAATAATCCAAGATGATAAATTTATGAATTATAGAATTTGAATTTAAATAGTGATTTAATAATATTAATTTTATATAATTAATTGAAAAATTGCCATTCTGGCCACTATCGCGGATTTCGACGAAACCAGTTTCATAGGATCCGCAACGTGAATTATTATAGGGTTTCTAGTTTCGTAACGATCGGACTTGTCATTTGATCGTACGTACTCGAAACCCCAGAAATCAATTAAATTAAAATCAACTGAAATCGATTTGAAATAATTTAATTTTAGCATAACTTCTTCATATTATAATGATCCGGAAATTTCAATCTCGAAAACTCCAGATAGTTAGGAAAAGAAGAAAAGAGATAGAAGAAAAAGAAGAACGGAAACACCGACATCTCACATTCGCATTGGACGAAATATAATATCAAATAAAATAACAGTTTTACAAGGAAAACTATGCTTATCAAATTTTCAAATAATACATCAGAGTTACACCATATATACAAATACTGGACATATACAATCAACATGTCATAGATTTACAACAATATAATACAGCTGAAACACTCTATATGTTCCTGCCATCCAGCTCGCCTTCTGAGCTCCAGAACGTCCTTACCTGAAAATCTGTAATACTCAGTCTGACTCGAGCATTGCATCAAAGTAACACCCGGGTCAGGGTGGAAACTAGCGTGAGCAAACCCATCTAACATGGAATTCAACAGCACAAAACTACATAAAACCCGGAGTAACTCATATCAATCTACACATTCACAATTTGTTATAGACATCACTTATATCACACATCAATTTTAAGCACCAAAAACTTAGACTAAATTATCCAATTCACTTAAATCATCCCACTCCAACCTATTGATTTCTCATATCAATTAATAAAGAATCGAAGTGATTTCGGGTATTTGCTAACACCCGACTCCGCCCTCTTCGAATTCAATGTCATCTTAACCTAAGTTATTCAAGTGAATACAATTCATTCTTAAATACAAGATGTCACCTTTACACTGTAATTCATGATCAATAGATAATCCACGTCATCACTGTCCACTCAAAAATCATATCACAAAACATTCTATATCAGGGATATC
Organism: Allium cepa; assembly: GCA_030765085.1. NCBI lineage: Eukaryota > Viridiplantae > Streptophyta > Magnoliopsida > Asparagales > Amaryllidaceae > Allium > Allium cepa. The sequence continues at coordinate 58,605,897 of CM060931.1, forward strand.
AACCAATTTAAGGCATTTAACATCATTCAATCATTCACAAGATTGATCACTTCCAAAAATTAATTTAATTTATCTCTAATTAAATTAATCACTAATCTTTAATCACTTAGTTTACCATTACTCAACATTAATTAATTACAGACCAAATTTAATTATTCATCCTTCAAATATCAATCTTAATTAATCACCCTTGATTAATTATTCTTTTTAATTACATTATTAATTAGCCTCTAATTAATAACCCAATTAATTCACATTAATCACATTTATCCATAATTAGTTACTCAAATTAAATATCCTATAATCACTTACTTTGATAAATTAACCTTAATTAATCAACCCTTAATTAATCAATCCTTGATTAACTATACTAAGTAAATAATCCTTAAATACTTCCATTACGTAATTATTCACAATTTACTTTTCTTAAGTAATTATCCTTTAAGTTATTATCATTAATTACCTAAAAGATAATTATACTTTATAAATCACATTCAGTAATTATACATTAATCCATTTCACAGGTGATTATCCTTAATTTATTATTTCATAAATAAATTAGTTAACCTCTTTAAATTAATTATTAAATCTAACTTACTCAACCTTAATTAGTTTAAAAATAAGTCATTTATCTTAATCACTATCTAAATCATCATCAATATTTAATAAACTTTGTAATTAATTAATTTGCAAATTAGCATACATCCTCAAGTTTAATTGATGAAAAACATTTCATCTTCTCAATTTGTACTTAACTATTATTATTAGTTAAGTTTTAATCAAACCAAGATTTTACTTAATCTAAGTTAAAATGAATTACAAATCTTTTACTTAACCATTCATTTGAATACACCAATATTGTTTTAAAGAAACGACTCAAGAAAAATTTGTTTAAACCTAAATTTTGTTTTAACTTAAAATTTGATAATCACCTTTACCTGTAATTTATTTAATAACTCTTTTTTTCCAAAACGAATGCGTCCTCACTTTGGAAACTGCTTAATTACTCAGCTTTATAAATAAAAGTAGGATTCGAATCATCTGGAAGAAAAAAAACTCGAGCACAAACAAGATTTCCCGTACAAACACTTGAGACACAACAGCCTTCACCTCTCGTGATTACTCACTCGAATGACTTAAGCTCGGCACCTAGTCAAGACCGTGATTCCCCGATACATTCCATCTTCTTCTTCTTTCCAATCAACGCAACAACACAGGCTCAAAAGGAACTGGTTCTTGTACACTCACGCCGTGCACATGTACGCTTAAACTGGTCGACTTCGATCTAAGCTTTGATCATCGGCACGACGAACATTCTTCCCTGAGTCGATCGGCCACACAGTTCGTCGAACCATCTCCTAATTCAGAATTGAACAATTGCATAACCCAGGTTACAGAACCATTACCGAAGTTCACCCCGCATCACAATCTCCGACCACTGGAGACTCCTTCCTTTGGCCCAAACGTTCGCCTGACCTCCATTATTCCTTTCCTCCACCACCGGTCCACACTGATGCTAACACGTCGCCGCAAATGTTCAGCAAACTACCCTATCCACAACTCAGCTTAAAACCCTACATCGTAACAGTTCGACCTCCTCGGTGATTGATAAATCCTAAAACCATTTTCAAAAGACCTCAACATCCAAGCTTGCTTCAGTAAAAATTTCGATGATTATATCTTCCCCAATCGACGAGAATTGACATTTCCCCCAATATCATTCAACTCGGGATATCTCTGGTTTATCCACTTAAAAATCTCGAAATCAATCTCAAAATTCAACAATTTCCAGTATGATTCAAGTTATGTAACCAAACGTATAATTTAACTGATTGATTTCCTGATTCAAATTTATAATCACTGTTTATTCTCTTTTTCAAACTAATCACTTAATATATATTCTTGAAATTATATTTAAAATTGATGTTTCATCCATATACACATTTTTACTTTAATGACTATAACCTAAATTTGAACATATGGAGGGGAATTTAATTAATTTGGACATGCATGTCCCTGTTACTCATACAGAGACTTATCTAAATATATACTTATTGAGCATGCACAGAATAATCCATATCTACATTTACACAAAACATTTTAATTTATACATGCAATGGATCACAAGCACAATCATACAACAGATTGATTTTTGATGATTTACTCACCTGTAGAAGATAACAGAGCCAAGTTTGAATTCTTGAATCTGCTTTCTGAAATTGGCAATTATGTTTTGCTTATTGATCTTGATTTGCTTACTGAGTTTTTGAACAGACCTTGCTTGATGATTTGAACTTAATTGTTAACTTACTTGATCTGCTAGTTTCAGAGTTTGAACTTGATCTTCATTTAGATTTTGACCTTTGCTTGATTTTTCTCTTATTTTTTATTTATTCTTTTTTTCATCCTTACTTCCAATATGATGATTATATTTTCTTAAAAGATAAACAAATGCCACTTGTTAACAATGTACTAAATCTTAACTACAAGTGTTAATTCCAACAGTTATAAAGCTTACAAATGTAAGAATCCTTTATTCACATTATATTTTTTTATTTTTATTTGTATTTTATAATTTGTTTTATGTATTAAATTAATATATAAACTATATTTAGCACATGTATAAATTAGAAAGAAAGAGTATTAGCTCTTTTATTAAATCTTGTTTACATTTTACTTAAGTTATCATTATATATATATAAGTATTAGTATTAAGAATGTAGAATTCAACTTTTAAATAATTCTTGAAAATTATCATTCTAATTTTCAATACATAACTTATAATTCAATATAAATATATAAATATATACTTATATATTGTACATCATTATTAGAAAATCATTTTATTAGTTTTGAAAAAATAAAACTTGCCAAATTAAATTATTATGTTGATACGTTTACTATGATTATATATTCACAATGAATTTGTATAAGTATATACTTAAGACTTCAATATTATAGAGTTAACACATATCTATTAATATATTTAATAAATTTACTGCAAGAGTCATTATTCTAATCCAACCATTATTATAGTTCAAACCCACTTGTATATACTTCCAGGCATCTTTAATTATCAAATTTTATCTGTCTAATTCCAAATAAAATTAGTATCTCAATAGTTAAAAATCAGTTAATTATCCTATTAACTGTTATTCAAAAGCAAGGTTATCACATTCCTCCCCCCTTTGAATCTTTTCGTCCTCGAAAAGGAACGAAGGCAGAATTTATTAAAATGCTTAAAATCAGATAAATTACTTTTTGATTATTTTTAAAACACTTTTAAAATCCACATAATATTACAAAAATAGTTTTTATAAAAATACTTTTATAACTCGATGTTTCAACAAGTCCATCCTTGTTCTCACAGAAATTCGGTCATACATTGATCAGGCGTAGAACTGAAAATCTATAAGTACTTAGCAGACCCGTTTTCAACATCTAGTGAAAATATTTGAAAAATAATTTTATTGAAAATATAGAAAACATTTTTTTTGAAAATAGAGGAAATATCTTTGGTGAGAATGCTCTGGGCATCATCACCCCCATCCATGGTCGCAGTTACATCCTGGGTTATGTTGCCATCGCAGCAAAAGTCCATGTAACTATAGGCACTCCACGCCCCTCGATTACGCCATGGAACCCACAACAGATCGTTGTTACATTCCATGGTTACGTTGCCATCGCAGCAAAAGTCCATGTAACTGTAGGCATCAGCGCCCTCGATTTTCGCTGCCAAAATGAAACTTCTCCACTCCCACATAGGTCGTAGTCTACGGATGTAAAATCAAACATAGACTGTTGTCTCTCAGCGGCATGCACGACTTTCGCTATGTCACCATAGGTCGCAGTCTACCGGTATAAAATCAAACGTAGACTGTTGGCTCTCAGCGGCACATACGACTTTCGCTATGGTCTGCAGTAGATCGCAGTGACATCGAGTTACACTGTCGTCACAGCATAACCCAATGCCTCTATAGGCATCAGCACCATCGACTTCCGCTACACACTACACATAATCCTTAGGAACTAGTTTTGCCTGGACTCCTCACAGGATCAACTTTAGAACCCCCTTAGGGTTCAAGGCAATACCACCTTGTGGCACTCCTGAGAAGTTCATTTCAAGGGAGTGCCTTTTTCCCCAGAGCCATTTTCAAAACACTTTATACTATACACATATGGTATTTTCCAAATCATACACCTAGTATGAATCCCATATAAATCTCCTTTCTCAAAATCGATTATCCCAAAATCGATAATTCTCAAGCTAGGCTTTCCAAATCCAATATTGATTTTACCTAAAAATCAAAGCCTTTCCAAATCAAAAGGTTCCAAAAACCTTTCCAAAATCATCCTTATGGAATCCTTTATATATATATACATAGACATATATAATTTTGAAAAAAAATCTTTGGATCACTTCAAACTTATATAAATTTCCTTTTATACTTCAAATAATTTTCAAAAATCCTTTTATATCGACAATAGATTCAACAAGGGGAGATTTATCTTATATAACAAAGATATATAACTTTGTTTATTCCAAATCAAATATTCAATTTTGATTACTCTATAAAGTCATTTACCAGTTTACTTACTTCCATAAAGTAAATTTCTACCATAGAAATATCCAATTTCTATTTTATTTCATCATATATTTCAAAAAAAATATTTTCACTTCAAAAACCATTTCACATTTCTTATCCATAAATTTAAGTATCAATTTGATTCAAATCCGCATGATGTACACACATCATCTGTACGCTATACCAATCTGATCGCTCACTCGATCACACAATTTCACTTCCGAACTAGTATCATCCACCCGACTTCCTAGTGCAGACTCAGATCTGGTTTCTTGAGCAGAAACCGTCATTCTCCTTGCGTAGCCATAACTATGATAGAGAATATCCAGAACCAATCAACAATCCATATCCAGGTTTGCCATCGAAAATCGAGTGAAAAATCCCAACTCGGATCCATATAACTATCTCGAAATTCTGTGCTCGAATCTGGATCAAATCACTGTGCGAGTAGAATAATATATGTACGTCCTTCGTATTTATCTCCATTGATTATTAGCTAAATCAATTTCTCCTATCTATTCACTTTACTTGGATTTTCATTCACTTGCTCTCATTTGCTAAAATTCTCATTTGGATTATCACCTCAATTCTTATCTCAAATGGATATTTAATCATAAAAAGTTTGAACTCTGTCCAGCTTAATTTTAGAAAATATCTTGAAAAGTTAGAAATAGATAGGTAGTTGAAAAATAATTATTAGTTTGTAAAATAGTTATAAAATAGTTAAATAGTTTCAAATAGCTAAAATATAGTAAAATGGTTATAAAATAATTAGATAATTGCAAAATAGTTTTAAAAGTAGTTGAAAAATAGTAATTAGTTTATAAAACAGGTGCAAAATAGTCAACTAATTCCAAAAGTAGTTATAAAATAAGTACAAGATAGTTTTATGTTTAATAAGAAAGGTTGTATATATAATAAGTAGCTTGGAAAAATAGACTTGTACTAAAACCGTTTGTTTTGAAAATAGTCCAGAGTCAAACTCTTCACTGCCCAACCTCCATTTCCAATCAATTCAATTTAAATTTCCACTTCCATTTAAATTGATTCAATTCCAATTTGAACTGATCTCAATTCCAATCAATTGCCAATTTTCAATTTCAATTCAAATTAAGTTAACTTCCTTTCTCTTCCCAAATTCAAATCACCTTCCTATTTGACTTTGAACTTATTCAACTTCAATTTCATTTCAAATCAATCCAATTCAAATTTCCCATTTGAATTTTAAACTTATCCATCTTTAATCACAATTCCAATTAATCCAAAACAAATTCAATTTGAACTAATTCAATTCAAATTTCAAATTTAAACTATCCCGGATTATATAAATTCGAGTTAAATTTTAAAGGTTGATTTAATCCTTTAAATTAAATCAACTTATATCTTTAAACCATTTAATTTTGAATCCAAATTCCTATTTAACTTATTTCAAAGTTCAAATAATAATTCAAATCCTTTTTAAACAACTAAATCTTTTAAATTCAATTTATCACAAAATTTAAATTTTGAAACCAAACCTTTGAAGTTTTATCTTAAACATTCAAATCTTAAGTCCAAAATGATTCCATTTTATCTTAATAATGGATATATTACCATACTCCTTCCTTCGTTCATTTAAACAAATCCAATTTCAGATTATTAATAACAACAGGATGGTATCATTCAAATTATTTTAAAACATCTATCCATTTCCAATTTCCAGATCTCAAACCCATTTTGAGATCACAGAAACTCCCAATTCAAATTGACCATTTAACTTCCTAAGTTAAATCCAAATTTCAAAATTCTTTCCCACCTATAAGTTCAAAATTTATATCACTTTGGGTTTACTTATCTCATTCCAAATAAGAATTGAAATTCAACATTTAGAGTTTATTTCAAACCATCATTGATATTATATATATTCCTCATATATACATATTATTTTAAACCACCTTTGGTTTTAATTTAAAACAAATTTCTTTAAAATTTCAAACAACTCTTGTTTGAAATAGGACCCTTTCATTCAAAAATATTAAATAACATCTCTTTATCTCTTTGAAACAATTTTCAAATTTCTGGACCTAGATTTAAAACTTCACAATTTAGATCATCTTCAGTTTCAATTTATTAGTCATACTCACCAAAATATTATACTTTCCTAAACCATTTCATTTTTCTTACTCATTAATACACATTTTATTATTAAACACAACAATCATTTATGATAATAACCAAGATAATCATATCTGGAAATCAATTCATTATTATCTTATTCTGAAAATCTTTCCCAAATTCAAGATTTTAATTTCAGTTTGAATCCATTTCAATCTTATCTTTATTTAATTTCAATTTGGTTGTATTTCTATTTCCACTTAATTTGATTCCAATAATTTAACAACTAATTAACTTAATGTTTATTAGAAAGAAATATTGCTTTATATATCAAAATATATTCTTATATAAAATCATTTAAAATCTTTCTATAAGAAAATAACAAGTACGCTCTCATATATATATATATATATATATATATCTACACACACACACTCAACTCATCCTAGGGCACCATTGACCCTATCCTTAATGAGTAATTCCACCAGAGCCAAGGTTCTCGCTTAACCTTCAGCTCGGGTACCAGAATGTAAAGACCCGGAAATTTCAATCTTGAAAACTCCAGATAGTTAGGAAAAGAAGAAAAGAGATAGAAGAAAAAGAGGAACAGAAACACCAACATCTCACATTCGCAGTGGACAAAATATAATATCAAATAAAATAACAGTTTTACAAGGAAAACTATACTTATCAAATTTCACTTAATACATCAGAGTTACACCATATTTACAAACACTGGACATATACAATCAACATGTCACAGATTTACAACAATATAATACAGCGGAAACACTCCATATGGACCTGCCATCCAGCTCGCCTCCTAAGCTCCAGAACGTCCTTACCTGAAAATCTGTAATACTCGGTCTGACCCGAGCATTACATCAAAATAACACCCGGGTCAGGCAGGAAACCAGCGTGAGTAAACCCATCTAACATGGAATTCAACAGCTTAAAACAACATAAAACCCAGGGTAACTCGTATCAATTTACACATTCACAATTTGTTATAGACATCACTTATATCATACATCAATTTTAAGCACCAAAAACTTAGACTAAATGATCCAATTCAGTTAAATCATCCCACTCTAACTTATTGATTTCTCATATCAATTTATAAAGAATCGAAGTGGTTTCGGGTATTTGCTAACACCCGACTCCCGCCTCTTCAAATTCAGTGTCATCTTAACCTAGGTAATTCAAGTGAATACAATTTATTCTTAAATACAAGATGTCACCTTTACACTGTAATTCACGATCAATAGATGATCCACGTTATCACTGTCCACCAAAAAATCATATCACAAAACATTCTATATCAGGGATATCAACCAATTTAAGGCATTTAACATCATTCAATCATTCACAAGATTGATTACTTTCAAAAATTAATTTAATTTATCTCTAATTAAATTAATTACTAATCTTTAATCACTTAGATTACCTTTACTCAACATTAATTAATTACAAACCAAATTTAATTATTCATCCTTCAAATATCAATCTTAATTAATCACCCTTGATTAATTATCCTTTTTAATTACATTATTAATTTGCCTCTAATTAAGAACCCAAATTAATTCACATTAATCACATTTATCCATAATTAATTACTCAAATTAAATATCCTATAATCACTTACTTTGATAAATTAACCTTAATTAATCAACCCTTAATTAATCAATCCTTGATTAATTATACTAAGTAAATAATCCTTAATTACTTCCATTGCGTAATTATTCACTATTTTCTTTTCTTAAGTAATTATCCTCTAAGTTATTATCCATTAATTACTTAAAAGATAATTATACTTTATAAATCACATTCAGTAATTATACATTAATCCATTTCACAGGTGATTATCCTTAATTTATTATTTCATAAATAAATTAGTTAACCTCTTTAAATTAATTATTAAATCTAACTTACTCAACCTTAATTAGTTGAAAAATAAGTCATTTATCTTAATCACTATCTAAATCATCATCAATATTTAATAAACTTTGTAATTAATTAATTTGCAAATTAGCATACATCCTCAAGTTTAATTGATGAAAAACATTTCATCTTCTCAATTTGTACTTAACTATTATTATTAGTTAAGTTTTAATCAAACCAAGATTTTACTTAATCTAAGTTAAAATGAATTACAAATCTTTTACTTAACCATTCATTTGAATACACCAATATTGTTTTAAAGAAACGACTCAAGAAAAATTTGTTTAAACCTAAATTTTGTTTTAACTTAAAATTTGATAACCACCTTTACCTGTAATTTATTTAATAACTCTTTTTTTCCAAAACGAATGCGTCCTCACTTTGGAAACTGCTTAATTACTCGGCTTTATAAATAAAAGTAGGATTCGAATCATTTGGAAGAAAAAAAACTCGAGCACAAACAAGATTTCCCGTACAAACACTCGAGACACAACAGCCTTCACCTCTCGCGATTACTCACTCGAATGACTTAAGCTCGACACCAGCCAAGACCGTGATTCCCCGATACATTCCATCTTCTTCTTCTTTCCAACCAACGCAACAACACAGGCTCAAAAGGAACTGGTTCCCGTACACTAACGTTGTGCACATGTACACTTAAACTGGTCGACTTTGATCTAAGCTTGGATCATCGGCACGACGACCATCCTTCCCTGAGTCGATCGGCCACATAGTTCATCGAACCATCTCCTAATTCAAAATCGAACAATCACATAACCCTAGGTTACAGAAACAGTACCGAAGTTCGCCCCCCATCACAATCTCCAACCACCGGAGACTCCATCCTTTGGCCCAAACGTTCGCCTGACCTCCATCATTCCTTTCCTCCACCACCGGTCCACACCGATGCTAGCACGTCGCCGTGAATGTCCAACAAACTACCCCATCCACAACTCAGCCTAAAACTCTATATCGTCACAGTTCGACCTCCTTAGTGATTGATAAATCCTAAAACCATTTTTCCAAAGAGCCTCAACATCCAAGCTTGCTTCAGTAAAAATTTCGATGACTATATCTTCCCCCATCGATGAGAATTGACATTTCCCCCAATATCGTTCAACTCGGGATATCTCAGGGTTTATCCACTTAAAAATCTCGAAATCAATCTCAAAATTCAACAATTTCCAGTATGATTCAAGTTATGTAATCAAAACGTATAATTTAACTGATTGATTTCCTGATTCAAATATATAATTATTGTTTATTCTCTTTTTCAAACTAATCACTTAACATACATTCTTGAAATTAATTTTAAAAATGATGTTTCATCCATATACACATCTTTACTTTAATGATTATAACCTAAATTTGAACATATGGAGGGGAATTTAATTAATTTGGACATGCATGTCCCTGTTACTCATACATAGACTTATCTAAATATATTTACTTATTCAGCATGCACAGAATAATCCCTATCTACATTTACACAAAGCACTTTAATTTATACATGCAATGGATCAAAAGCACAATTATACAATAGATTGATTTTTGATGATTTACTCACCTGTAGAAGATAACAGAGCCAAGTTTGAATTCCTGAATCTGCTTTCTAAAATTGGCAATTATGTTTTGCTTATTGATCTTGATTTGCTTACTGAGTTGTTTAACAGACCTTGCTTGATGATTTGAACTTAATTGTTAACTTACTTTATATGTTAGTTTCAGAGTTTGAACTTGATCTTCATTTAAATTTTGACCTTTGCCTGATTTTTCTCTTTTTTTTATTCTTTTTTTAGCCTTACTTCCAATATGATGATTATATTTTCTTAAAAGATAAACAAATGCCACTTGTTAACAATGTGCTAGATCTTAACTACAAGTGTTAATTCCAAGAGTTATAAAGCTTATAAATGTAAGAATCCTTTATTCACATTATATATATATATATATATAATTTTTTTTATGCATTTAATTAATATATAAACTATATTTAGGACGTGTATAAATTAGAAAGAAAGAATAATAGCTCTTTTATTAAATCTTGTTTACATTTTACTTAAGTTATCATTGTATATATAAGTATTAGTAATAAGAATGTAGAATTCAACTTTTAAATAATTCTTGAAAATTATCATTCTAATTTTCAAAATATAACTTCTAATTCAATATAAATATATACTTATATATTGTATATTTTTATTAGAAAATCATTTTATTAGTTTTGCAAAAATAAAACTTGCCAAATTAAATTATTATATTGATACGTTTACTGTGATTATATATTCACAAAGAATTTGTATAAGTACATACCTAAGACTTCAATATTATAGAGTTAACACATATCTATTAATATATTCAATAAATTTACTGTAAGAGTCATTATTTTAATCCAACCATTATTATAGTTCAAACCCACTTGTATATACATCCAGGCATTTTTAATTATCAAATTTTATCTGTCTAATTCCAAATAAAATTAGTATCTCAATAGTTAAAAATCAGTTAATTATCCTATTAACTATTATTCAAAAGCCGGGTTATCACGCATACGATGGAATTTGGACCAGAAACATGTTCCATCGGGTTTAAAATATTTAAGAACATCTATTTTGATATATGGGTCGACCCAATTTCGTTCCGGAGTCAGAATGGGCTTTTCGGGCCATTTTACCGTTCGACGCGTATATCCAATCGATCTGCTCCATTCTATTTCAGCTTTGTCTATAAATACCATGTTTTAAACCCTAGCCTGCCTATATTTCTCATTTGTCTGTACGTACAATTCCTCATCATCTCCTCATTTCAATGGCAGACAATTCCAAATCCAATTGCAATTCAAAAATCAAATTGAAATTTTAAACTCCTCAAAAAAATTCAGAAAAATTATACATCGAAGTTCTCGAAAATATGAATCAGCCTCTGGGGTTCATTTGTCGTAATTGTGCTTTAATTATCGACAAATCGCAGTCAAAGTCCAATTAGGTGTTTTTGATTTCGACATCAAACGACGAAATTGAAATATGGGTTTCGAAGGGCTCGTGGTATGGAGTTCGACGCTGGTGGTCGCTTGACATAAGATGCTCGTGGTGACCAGAATTTGCAAAATAGGGTTCGAAACACTAGTTACTATCGGCGGCGGCGCGGTGAATTGGGGTGCCGGAAGTCACGATGTGGGGACTATCGCGTGCGTCTCGTCGTGGGCAAGCCATTGGTGGTGACGGCATGGGCGATGGCGGCCTATAGGCGAGGCCGTGGTCAGTCAAAGGTGGAGCGGCCGTACATGAATGGGTTCGAATGGGTTCGTTGCTGCTTGGTTAGGCGCATGAGGGAAGAATGATGTGGTCATGTGGCCTTCACTTTTTTCCTTATTTTATTTATTTAAAACTCAAATTCAATTGTTCTAACTGATATAACTTTTGCATACGAACTCCGTTTCACGCACGGTTTTCTCCCCTAGGTTCGTATTGAAATTCTAGACATTTCTACATTTTATGGGCAGATTCTGAGACTGTTGGAATTTTTGGGTTTAAATTGGATTTAAATTCAATTGAAATTCAAAAGGTGAGTGTTTTAACCCACTCACGACTTCTAAAATTTCTTATGTGTGTTAAATTAATTCTTGATGTGATTAAAAAATTATTTATAACTGTTTGGCATATTTTTAATCATCATCCCAGTTAAATTTAATTTATTGAATTAAATTGTTATTTAATTTATTATTGCATATAAACTGCCAGTTAAATTGTTATTTAATTTATTATTGAATATAAACTGCCAGTAAACGCCTGTTTTTATTTACCTATTATATATTTATGTTATTGTTTGAATTGGACGATGATTGTGATAAATGGTTGATGATTGATACCAAGTGAATGGATGTTGTATGTTATATTGTTATAAACTGCAAGTTGTTATGCATTTTTTTCATTCGGGAATGCAGTTTGAAATGATATATAAACGTATTTTAATTTTAAATTATGGATTGAAATGATAAATATCCGTATCACTTGACCATAGGATAGAAATTTTTATACACACACCGTCGACCTATATATAAATATTTTGAAATGATTCTATGGTTTTGGATAGAATTATATGGTTTAAAAAATATTGGTTTTTGATATTATATAAATATTATTATATATATATATAGTTAAATTCTTGAATTTAAGCTATGTATAAATTTGTTTAATAAAAAATAAGTTTAATAATGGAGTTCAATTGTTTTATATTATATGGTTAAGTACCTGTTTAAGATATTGTATATATAGAGTTTTTAATGTCTTAAATAAAAATTAAGTTGAAAGATAAATATGAAATTGGTTTGAATTGAATTAGTTAAGAATTATGCTCGAATAAATTTGATTTGAAATTTTGAGATTTCAAAGGGTATGATTCTTATAACTTGATTTGGGTTAGAGTGATTTAAATGAATATATCAAGCTAAATAAATTGAAAGAATATCCAGTTATGTGAAGTTAAATTTTTTTTAAATGATATTGGATTTATTACGTAAACATTTCAAATCTAAATAATAGTAATTGAATTTGATGTAGATGGGATTATCAAAGAATTAGTTTTGAAATGGTGGAATATTTAAAGCTTTGAAATATATGGAAATTGAAATGGTTTATTTGGGAATTCAAATTTGTGATTGGAATTGATTTGTGAAATTAAAGAAGCTAATTTATTTTACATAGTAATTTAACATTAAACCATTTAAGTATTGGAAGTTATGTTTCAAGGTTATAAGTTTTAAGGTATTATGATTTGAAAATGCTATGATTTGGGAAAAGGATATATTTGAAATAAAAAATGATATTATATTGATTTAGGTTTTATAAAAATGATACCATATTGATTTGGTTTTTAAAACGAAATGATATCGTATTTATATAGTTTTGAAATGAATATTATATCCTAGTTTTGACGTAAAATTATTTTGAAATGACCGCGGTGTTATAATAACGATTGGCTGGCAAAGAGACCGGGATTAGATATGGGCATACTCTCTGTCGATACTGAAAATCACTTTGACAACCGCGTACGCGGTGGAGATTCCAGAATGAAGTAGGATGCTGACGGCGTTTCCTTTGAGATAAATACATGGACCCGACTCCCGTGAGTTGGCATAAGGTGGCTAAATTAGGGGCGATTGACAGGCTAAGAAGGTAGCACCTTTTATCAGACACATCCCTTCGATATTATACTCTGACTTGGGATTGACTTGGTGGCCACTTTTGATTTTTGATTTGGAGGTGTGGCTTGAGGTGGGCGGTAGTAGCTGCTACGCATTACCACCGGCCCGGAAGCGTAATTGGTATATCTACCCTGGCATTGCCTAGTTGTGCCGTGTCATCTACCCTAGCACGTCTTGTACAAGTTTGGTTTTCTCCCATAACCCGTGGAGTATTTAGGGTAGTCTCCCGATCTGGAGATGCGCTGATACTGGATGGACTACTGGGACTACTACGTGTTAAGGGCTATATGGGTAACCCCTTAATGTTATTAAAAAGTAAGTTTATTTTACTATTAGACATTATTATAATAGCGAAATATTACTACATAGTAAATAGTTTAACGGATCCTTAGGAGATGTGAATCTCGAGCATCTCTTAAGTTGCTACACTCACGCTAGACACTGGATAGGAGACGTCAAACCCCGTAAACATCTCTAACACCGTTCCACTCATATTATTTATCATTTATTTAACTTACATAAGATCTTTCAGTTCTGACTCGAGTGTTTTATCTTTTCAATTCGCTCGGGTCAGCCTGAGCATTTCAGGATTTGGATGGCCTTACTTGTGGAAGACGAAGATTGTATTACTATTATTTCTTATATTATTCCACCGCATCACATTGTTCCGCTGCATTGTTATTGATTATTCTCTGGCATGTGTAACTCTGATATGTATTGTATAAGTAAAATCAAATGTTTTTGTAAAACAGCTTCATGAACTGTATATTTGATTATTATATTTTATCGTTGCGCTGCAAGACTCTATTTTTTTTTCTCTATTTTTTTTTCTAATTTACCTCATAACAATCCGCCCTTCTGTATGGTTTAAGTCTGACGTGTGTAGTTTATCGTCGATTTAAAGCGTACAAAAAAGGCGGGACGTTACATTTAATCAATATGTAAAATAGAATTTCACTCACAATTATTCATATTAAGAATTTTTCGAACTTTTATAACTATAATTTTCAAATGAAGAAGAAAAATCATAATTTCATTGAATATAATTTGAATTATGTCCAAATCAAGTTTTTAAAAAATCGCGGTTTGGTAGTTTTGGGAACCAAAGTGGAAAATGCTTTAAAATTGATTTTTTTTTTTTTAAATTTAAAGATATGAAATAAGTTTTATAAATGTATTAAAATTTTTAAAAAGGGATTTGAGTTATAAACGTGGACACGTGGGAAATGAAGTTAATGTTTTGATCGAAGAGGCTTTTAGAAACACTATTCGCAGCACTTTTTGGTAACATTTGAAATTAAAATTTAAACTTGGGATTTTCTTCCCAAATCTTTTGCAAATATTTTTCAAATAATATATCAAGTATTTCAAAAAGTTTAGAGTTGATCAAATAACTCGGCCACCTTATGGGTGACAGAGAGATAGCCTCTAGACCCGAGCTTGGACAGCCGTGTTTGGGTTCCGCTCAAGCTATCTGAACTGGCCCAACGGAAGGGACAGTAAATTTGATTTACTTGGATCACATTTTCCTAAGATAAGAAGAGATTTAGAGCTTTCCAAAATTAAACAAGATCTAAAATTGGATTTTGGTTGTTAAAGAAAACGTTCTAGTTAAAACTCCATATTAAATTTCGAGTCGGGAACACGTGCTATCTGTATGAGTTAAAAAGATAATTTCACTATTATTCGATGGATAGTCCAGGTTGAATACGGAAATTAGTATTGGGTAATCGGTCTAAATTTTATGGATCCCTTTTATTTAATACTAACTGGTTTGGGTTACTAGGAACAATGTCTTAAATAACATTATTTTTGACCCATTAAAGATTTCTTTTGGAAATGTGAAATAAGATTAGAATTATACTTTTTCTTAAGTAATTAAAGATTAAGGGCCCGTTTGGTTTCATTTTGTATTTTGAGTTTTGTGTTTCCAACTTGCATTAAGCAATAACAAAAAATAAGAGAATAAGATTTATAATTCTTAGCCATTGCGACGACCAACGGATAACGAAGTAGTTGGATTCTTGTTCGTGCTTTTGTTATCTCTCAAAACACGAAAAACAAAATAAAATTGTTTTCTATTGTACATGTTAATTTCATTTTTCAAAGTTGTTTGTTTTTGAACAATACATACAATGGACGCGCTTTTGTATAGACGAAAACACAGAACTAAAAACGACAAGCCAAATGGGGCCTAAGTTTTTTGGCATTTCCAAAGTTAAAAAAGGGTTTTAATTAATAGAAGGATTTGATAAAAGTGATTTAATGATTCCGTAAATACTGAAAAAGGAATGGCTTAAAGATGTATATCTCAAGAAGATATTTTATCTAGATAAAAGACATTGATAAATTGAATAATAATCTCCCACACAGTTAACATATTTTATCGATAAATTGATTTGGAGGAACCATGGTTGGATTTGGGTGATTTCTACCTAAAAACCACTATGAACAAATATACGTTCGAAAGTGAAAACATGTCGAAGATAATGATTTTAAAGATCGAGATTTTCATAATGTAGACTGCTTGTCACTAACCTCTAGGGTAATTTCCTTATCATATATATGGTGGCAGTGGTTCCTTCAATTTAAAATCTTCAGTGCAAGGACTACTTGCTACTAATCCTAGGAGTGATTCCCAAATAGGATGTAGTAGGAGAAGTGCATTCGGTTTGTCCTGTGCCTAGACGATTGTATGGACGAGTATTTGACATTGCATTTCTAAGACCATGTACATTGCTCTCTACAAACGTACATCTATTGGTGGTGTAGGAGGCAACTCCTCTTATACTTAACACCCTTCTCGAAAATGTATGAACTCAGAAGTTTTACTTTTGTGGAAATCAATTAGTGTGTTGTTGGAAATTACAATATGGCATTCAAAGTGGGATTTGTCATGTGAAAGATACAACATTACCTTAAGCCCCACACATCAGTAATGGCGAAAACAGAGTAGATATAGCAGGGCTAAGTGGGTCGCACCCACTAGGATATAGTTATCACCATTCTAGATTGCCATCTATATTTCACGTTTGTTGTATATGCTGTTGCCACGATTAGGTCAGGAATGACCAGGGTGATAGCATATTCGGTACTATCTATGGTAGAGGTAGGCCAGTTCTGTGTTGGTAGAGGTTGGAGCCTCATGTGCATCCCTCTAGAGATGTACTGTCAGAAGGTGGTCCCTTACCGTGTCATTGTATGGAATCCATTCTCCAATACGTGCCTTTACGGTTTTAGTTGTAGAATCTAGTATATTGGAACTTTATTGATGTAACAATTTTGGCTAAGATTATATATATTTATTTGAAAAAGTTTTCAAAGAATGTCATTAGAAATAATATCCCTGATTTTACGCAGTAAATGGTTTAGTTATCATAAAGTAAAAACTCATCCGTGTTTATGTGCGGTGTGGTCTTATGAGATACCCTTTGTTTTTAAAAATATCCACGTTTTGAGTTTTATTACACTAGTCTCATGACTGACCCAAAGTTTATTTTCTTTTTCCGTAAACTTTGGGTGCCCTATATTTTGCTGGCAGCTAAGTAGTTTAGGTCTAGCTTGGAATATTTTGGAGGAACTTAGAGCATGAGCTGAAGTTTCCTCTGTAGATAATTATCCATTTCAATTTCCTTTGCATTTTTTTACTGTTTATATCCAGCACTAGTAAGAACAAAGATCTATAACTATCGAGGTTGAAACTAGGATAGACTCTGATGTATGTATTTAAAATTTCTGCTGTAAAGATTATATATTGAAATAATATTTTTTATTCCATTCATGTAAGATTTATTTTGTCTGTAATTTTAATTTTACCCTTTACGATCCATCTTTCCGGCACGTGGATTTGCGGCACGAGAATACCACGGACGTATTAGTGTTGATTTTCACGGGTCGAAAAGGCAAGTCGTCACATCTTCCCTCCTCTGTACATGTCTGCACCCGCACATCCACATATCCACCAAAGATAATCACCTCTCTTCTCCTTTATCTATTTTCTCTCTATGAAACTAAGCAACATTAGCTCCGCCGAACTCCTCTACTCCCAAGCTCTCCATCCCACCTACTCAATCAAATTTAGGTCCTACCAAGATAAACATGACCTGGGCCATCCCTTCCCTCGATCTGACATGTCGCATCTTGCAATATATCACTGAAGTCGTTGAAAATTGGTGGTGAGGTGCTCCACATGACGAGAAATTCATTGCAAATAACACCTTCCTCTATCCCAATTTGAATCTACCTCCCGACCAAACCCTAGTCCCACCGCCTAAATCAATTTCGACCATGTAACGCTTTTTAAGCATTTTAAATTATTAAATTTAATATGATTATTAAATAAAAAATGGTTAAAAATAAAAATTTAATGATTTTGAATGTGAGTTATTGGATATGGACTTGAATTAAATTTTGAAATAAACAAGTTCTAGAGATTTAAGTAATAACGAGCATTGAAAATAAATGTTATGTACTAAATGAATTTACGGTCAATAGTTGGATTAGATAATAAATGTTGGACTCATTAGATGTAAAAAAAGTAGTTGATTGATAACTAAAAATTTATTTAAAATCTAATATTGAGATTTGTTGAATATTGAACAATTAAATTGTTTAAAATTAATATTGGAAATTATTTGAATAATTGAATTTTGTATTTGATATGATTGAAAATGATGTTGGAATTTGATATTAATTTTATTTAAGAAACAATGAAGATTGTCGGCATTTAAAATCAGATTTAAACGTGAATAAATAAAAAATTGGAAACTTATACATTAATTTAATAGTGGGAATTAATATATGGAAGTAATGTAAATAGTTGAAATGCATATTTAAAAGGAATCAGAATGATTTCTAAGATGAAATAAATTCTATTTGAATTATGAAGGAGTTAGTAAGTTTTACAAATCGAAAATTTAAACGATTTCGACAATTCCGAAAATCGCTTGATTTAATCGACGAGTTAAAATAGCTTTCCATGACATAGTCTTGGAATTCGATGAAACTTGTTCCATTGGATCCGTAATAATGTATTATTATCGGATTTAAAATTTCCTAGCATTTAGAGTTACCGTATGGTCGTTCGGGAGAGAAACGCGTTGAACTAAATATCAAAAATTTAATATTTTAATTCGATTTTGAAAGCTATCTTCCACATATCATTGAATTAGGCCCCGAAACATATTCCATTGTGTTCGTAGTAGGGATAAAACATTATAAACGCTAGGCGGCATGCTTCGTTTGGAGTTCGTTTGAAAAAACACATTAAAATTGGAAATAATATTAATTTAATGTTTATACGTATATATATACATGACAACACGGTAGCCTCACCCTAGAAACAACGCGGCCGCTGCTGTATAGATTAATGGCCAAAAAATCATATCCATTCACCCTCGAATCCTCTTTATTCATGCATTTATATCGAAAACTTCCAACTACGAAATTGTCGAGCTCGTCAAGACGAGCAGATCCAACGGTGGGTTTTCGATATAGATGCCAGGTTTCGCCTAGACGTGTTGGTTTAGGGTTTTCGTTTATGCTCGTAATTCGAGACAAGGAGGTTGTCGTGTTCATCGAGGTCGAGGACGTGGGTAGGGATTGCGAAGGCCATTCGAATGATGGCGCCTGATCAAGCTCGAATGGACCGTGGTAGGGGCGGCTATCGTGAGACGAACGGCGATGATGGTTAAATTGAAATAACCGATCACTTGGCCATAAGATAGAAAATTATATACGAACACCGGATTGGTTAAATTAAATAATTTTAAAAGTTCGGTTTTGAAATTATTTAACGGTTTTGAATTTAAAGAAATGAAAATTGAATTTATGAAGTTTGAGTTAATCATGAATACGAGTTCGAAATGTTGAAATAAATTTTTGGCCAAATGAAATTGTTAAACAATTAAAATTAAGATTTTGGAGTTAAAATTGGAATATGATAGAATTTCATAAATTGATTTGTTTTAAAGGATTAAACTTTTGTTCGAACTTTGAATATTGTTAAGTGAAATTGATGTAAAAATGATATCTCAAAACTGAGCTTGGAATTGAATTTTATTTGAAGATTAGGATTTTAAACTGAATATTGAAGGATAATTTGATTTAAATGTTTTGAATTAATATTTGAAAATCAAGCCCGAAATCGATATAAATTGAAACTGAAATTGAATTAATTGAGTTTGAAGGTGGAATTGAATTAATTTGAAATCGAAGTGGAAATTGGTTTGAATTGCAATCAAAATTGAATCGATTGAATGGAAATTGAAATTGATTGGTTTGGGAAGTTGGAATAGGGCCGATTTTACTTTAAAACTATTTTCAAATAAATTATTTAATATAAAACTATTTAAAAACTATCTTCTTAAATATACAAATTATTTTGGTATCCAAATTATTTTGCTATATAAACCATTTTAATAGTTAAACTATTTTACATTAAACTATTTTAACTGGTTAAACTATTTTAACTATTTTAACCATTTAAATTATTTTTGCTATTTTAATTATTTAAACTATTTAAAACTATTCAAACAATTTTTCAAAGATTCAAACTGGTCAAGGGTGAAATGTTATTTTAAATCAAGGATTTGAATACGAATGGGGTTAAATGAAGTTACAACCCAAATGTAAATTTGAAACAATCTTGGAATCGAAATTGCGATATTAAGACAAAAATGATTTAGAATTGAATATGGTATATTTTGAGTAAATGTGATGACTTCGAAATGGATTTGATTTTGAAGCGAATATGATATTTTGATATCAGGTATGAACTATTTTCGAAATGTAAATGTGCCAACCGGTGTGTAAAACAACATTTGTTTGTTAAAGAGACCGGAGCCGGATGTGGGCATACTCTCTGTCTATACTAGAACCACTTTAACAACTGTGTACGTGGAGCGATGATCCAAAACGAAGTGGTTGGATTTGGCGTCGTTTACTGGATTTTAAGAAAGAGAACGATGATGGATTGGCCTGGCACTTGTGCCAATTTGAAATGATTAAAACAGGAGCCATACCAGCCAAGTGGGCTAGCTATCCCAAGCGGATGCACTTCTTCGAATTACCATCATTTACATTGTGATTGATTGGTGCACACCCTCCGATTTTATGGGAGCGTTGGACGCGGTGGGTGATCATGGCTATGATGCATTTCCACCAGCAGGGAAGGGTAAACTGGTAGTATCCTACCTTGGGCATTGCCTCACGTGCCTTTTCATACTTTTATCCCTAAACGAGACCCATACGATTTTGGTTTAGTGTTGTCGTATCATGGCACATCCCTATCCACCGACCACTAGTGTTTTATACGCAAACTGTACGACAATGCTTAAAAATGCGTTAAGGGGGGTTAATGTAAATCCTTAACGCTATTTTAATATTTATTTTACCGATTAAACATTATATATATAGCGTATTCTACTACATATAAATATTTTGACGGATCCTCAAGAGATGGAAAATCTCGTAACATCTCTTGAGTTATTGCATGCATGTTATACACTGGATAGGAGATGTGAAAACCCGTAAACATCTCTGACGCCGTTACACTCATGTTTATGCGATATCGATTTGAGTAACATAAGGATATTTTAGTCCTGACTCGAGCGCTTTTCTTTCCATTACGCTCTGGTCAGTCCTGAGTTTTTCAGCTTGCTGAAGATCTATTTTGGACGACGAAGATGAAGATTTGGTTTATCATTACAACTATTATTCCTGCATCATGTTGTCTGCTGCATTATTCTATTTGTTTTGTTGTATATGTATAACTCTGATAAATGTTGTATAAATGATAATCAAAAGTATATTAAATAGCTTCATGAACTGTATATTTCATTATTATATTTTATCGTTCCACTGCGAGATTCTGTGTTTGTTTCTTCTTCCATTCCTTCTTCTTTTCTTATTTTTCTTATTTAACCCCTAAAGGTTCGTACTTCTATTCAATATGAGTGGGACACGAGTGATTTATTGTATACTCAAAGGGAACGAAGATATGGGTCTTTACAGACCAAACCACCATTGCACTCCTATGTAACAACCCTGGTTTTAGTGATTACCTATAAATATTAAATTATAACGACAGTTATAATTTAGTATTGTGAATTAAAATAAATGGAAGATTTAAATTTTTTATTTTAAATAAACAACGAATTTTGAAAATAAAATGTGGAAATAAAGTTTTGGAAACCTTTATCTTGTTTATTTGTGAGAATAATGAGTGGAAAATGACTTTATTTGATGAAAATGCAAAAATTGTATTAAGTATTGCCAATTACTTCTTTTAATAATTTTTAAAAGAAGTATGAGATTTTTAAAGGTTGTTTATTTAAATAAAAAGATGGAAATTGACTTTAAAACGAGTTTAACTATAGACATGAGTTTAAACGGTATAAAATATATTTTTCTAAGTGAGAAAAGTATTTTTGTGGAATTTTAGTAGTTTAAAATAGAGTTTTATTCATTTATTTGAGTAAATTGTGTATTATTATGAAATAAGGGATTTTAATAATAATAATAATGTTTTAAAAATAAAAATTAATCTTTTCATATAGTGCAAAATATTTTATTTCATGTGTATGTAAATTTACAAATTTTGTTTAGTTTAAATTTGAAAGGAAAATGACTTTGTTTTGTAAATTAGTGTATATAAGAATGCATTTCGTTTTATATTAAGTAATTAACTTAGGCCATTTGATTTTTCTTCTAATTTTGGGTCCAAAAGCACATTTAGACTTAGCCAAATAATAAGAAAAGGAAGAAATCAATTCCTATACATTCAAAACAAATTCATCTTCTTCCTCTTTAATGTAAAATAAGAGAAACCACTATTTTGCAAACCCAAGCTTTCAAACTCACATTTTCTTCAATTCAAGCTGAGATTTCTTCAAATTCAAGTGAATTAAAAGGTAATCAACACAAATTCGAGTTTTTATTTTCACTACAGCAAGGTGAGTTTATTAACTCACATTTCTAGCTAAATCTTGACTGTAATTGCAAAGATGTGGAAGAAATCGTTTATTGTAACTATAGCTAATGCTTACTTTGACTGATTGCTGAAATATAATTGGAATGCGCTAAAGTAAAATAACCATAACTTTCACGTTTCAAATCCGTTCGAGGTCAATCTTTTTTTGTTAGAACCTAGATTCAATAAAGAACAATTTTATTTTAGTTACATTTCAAGATTTTTCAATTTTATTGACCTGAAATAGAATCGAAAATAAGAGTACAATCCTGTCTTTAACTAAATTTCCCGAGCTTGAATCTGAAATTGATTTATCCATACCTTTTTCTTTTTTGATCAGAATTTGATAAATTTTAATTATTTGGAAAACTTACTTTACATATGACAACTTTCATGTTGAACATATTTTCTAATTCTGAGCATTGATTGATTGAAGTTCTATCATAGACTCCAAGCTTTCCCACTTTGATAATTACACTATCTAAACTAAATATAGTTAGTAAATTTGGCGTATCTTTCTCATTTCTAATCGGATTTAGATAATACTTGATGTTATGGAAACTTAGACTATTTTATAAAACTTTACTATTTTGAGATTTGCAAAATTTTGAGGTTAATATAGTCAAAACCTTGTTTCTTTGCTGCTGCCTTGAGAATAAACGACGGCGACAACGGATTTAAAATCTGAGAATTATACTGGCCATATCTTTCATATTTATTTTCCAAATTAAATAATTTTGTCTATTTTGGAAAGCTTAGACTTTGTGCTAAAAGTTTCATGTTTTGAGTGTTTTGAAATTTCGTAGTTATCTTGGTCAAAAATGTGTTTGTTTGTTGCGGTCCCGAGAGCAAAACGATAACAATAACAATCATTGACCTGAGAATTGTATTAGCTTATTTTTGCTCCCATTCTTGTTCGATTTTGACGTTGTTTTTGAGATGTTTCGAGAGCTATGATGCCTATCAATAAGCCAGCTACATTTGGAGAATTTGAAATTCAAATTTAAATAGAATTTGAATTGATTTTGAGTTAAATTTAAATTGAATTCGTATTGAATTTAAGTTATCGGTCTTGAGTTATCTTTCTTGTTTTTCATTATTTTCGAGCATGGTTTTCACTAAACCAATTTGAAATAATTTTTGAAATAAATGGACATTTCAAATTATTATTATATAGTATTTTAAAATTATTTTTCTAATATAAAATGTATTTATTTCCTATAATATTGGAATTTCAAATATTGGTTTTATTAATCTTTTTGGGAAAAAGTTTTAAAAGCTTGTTTTCTCTAGTAAACTATTTTAAATATAAAATACACGTTTTTGCACTATTCGAACGTATGTGAAAAAGAATTAAACGATTTAGTATAACACGTGGTATGGGACATATGCGTTCACTATTTCGGTTAATTTCGGACTTAAACGATCGAAACTATTTGGGTTATTGATTTCTAAGTTATTTAGCCAATTTATGGTGAGTTTTTTAGATTATAATTCCTATCTTTAGAAATAATCTAGGAAGACAATATTTGGTGAGTTTTATGGTTTGAGATTTCTACTTTGAGATTTATGGTTTATGAGGGACCATCACGATGTTTTCACTTGTCAATGAGATGAGACAAGTTACGTTGTCATATAATACTTGTCGATGAGATCAGACAAGTATAGTGTCTCTTTATCACTCGCCAATGAGACGGGGCAAGATATGATTTTCTAAGTTTTATGATGTTCTTAGTGTGGCATCGACCAGAGGCTAGTGAACCGCTAAGTGCGAACGTGTGGTGTGGGACACATGTTAGCACTTTTTGGTTTCCTATCTGTGAGTTTGTGACACATTCACGATATTTACCTAACAAAACTTCTTTGAGAGGTGTTAGCGACCTAATCATGAGGACGAACTGCTTTGGGAGGTGTTAGCGACCTTGTTGGGGCTGACAAAATGGCTTGGAGTGGTGTCAACGACGTTGTCATGAGGACAAACTGCTTTGGGAGGTGTTAGCGAACTTGTCAGAGGTTTCAGCCATTTGAGAATGGCACATGCAGCATCGCTTCGGCATACAAATGGGATTTGGCCAATCCGGGGAATTTTTATGAGTTTTTGACTTCGATTTCACCAATTTTGAGATGATGCATTTACTTATAACCTTGAGTTAGAGAAAGGCTTATATATATTGTTTTATGGTGGTTTCGATATTGGGATTATAAACTCTTATTGAGTTTCATGAGTTTTAATTTTGAGATTATCATCGGGGATTGTTTATATTATTTTAGTGTAATAGCTGAGCTTATCTCTATTGAGGTCTTTGTGTACTTAAGTGCATTAGTTCACTTAAGTCATGGGTTGTATTCTTTCCTTTGCCTCTTCTTATTCGAGAAGAATTATCACCTTGTATCTTATGTGTAACGACCCGTATTTTTACGGATCGAAGGATCGTAGAATTGTTGTTCGTAAGTCGTAAGTCTTAAGTCGAAAGTCTTAAGTCGAAAGTCTTAAGTCGTAAGTCTTAAGTCGTAAGTCTTAAGTCGTAAGTCTTAAGTCGTAAGTCTTAAGTCGAAAGTCTTAAGTCGTAAGTCTTAAGTCGTAAGTCTTAAGTCGTAAGTCTTAAGTCGAAACTCTTAAGTCGAAACTCTTAAGTCGAAAGTCTTAAGTCGTAAGTCTTAAGTCGTAAGTCTTAAGTCGAAAGTCTTAAGTCGTAAGTCTTAAGTCGTAAGTCTTAAGTCGTAAGTCTTAAGTCGTAAGTCTTAAGTCGAAAGTCTTAAGTCGAAAGTCTTAAGTCGTAAGTCGTAAGTCTTAAGTCGTAAGTCTTAAGTCGTAAGTCTTAAGTCGTAAGTCTTAACTCGTAAGTCTTAAGTCGTAAGTCGTGGGTCTTGATGAGTCGTGACCGACTTAAGGGGGCATACAAGTTAAGGATTTCAGCCTATAAATAGGAGTGCCTATCTTCATTTTTGGAATCCGGATTTTGAAGCGACGAAGTGCTGCCATTTTGAGAGCTCGACTACAACACTTCTTCACTTCTTTTCTCCACTTTAATGTTGTGCTTCCATTCATCTAGATTAAAGATCAAATCGAAGATCCAAGAGTCAAAGTTGAAGGTCTACATCCATCGAAGAGAGATTTCATCGTTTGAAGGGAAATCTTGTCGGATCAAGCTAGATCCTTTGCTGTCCAGATCTGAAGTTGTTATCTTTTGAGGTGTTTAGATGATTCGGTGAGTGGTAGTTATCTCTCACACGGACCCAAAGGAGTATATTGGATCGGTGGCTTGTTTATGTGTTAAAGATAGAGATTTCTTGCATTTTCCTTAAGTCTGCATGTAGATCCATTGTCTATGAAGTTTTGGATACCCATTTTGCTACATGTTAACTTATATAAGTTTATTCATCAAGTTTTAGAGATATTTGCTTATGATTCATACTTGTTAGATTTGGACATTTTAATTACGAAATTGCCATTCTTGTATAATTGCTTATTAGATCTTGTTTGAATGTTTGACTGCTTGGATTAATGATTGATTTGATTGATAGATTGTTGCAAATTAGCTAATAGTTGATTTGGACAAGTTGGTCGAAGATGATTCAAAAGCTAAGTGGAGAGGCTCCTGAGTGGTGAAAGTCGCTTGTGGCATATGAAGCGGATGTTAAAGTTCACATGGATAGATTCGATGATGATGGACTTTGCTATGATGCGATGAAGCAAAGCATGATGTGAGATAGCCTTGATTTAATCCAGACGGGATCATCCCAAGCATGTTGATAACTCGATGATGCTGTTCGAGTTGGTTGATAATGGTGGGCTCGAGAGGCGCTTGGGCTAGTATGAGAATAGTCATTGAGGAGGATGACTAGGAGGCTGAGATTTCATCGTTGTTGAAGGTTCTAGCATAACCAAAGCAAGAGTACGTTGGGCAGATTCGATAGTCCCAAACACGGGCTGCGACGACGTGCTAGTACTCTGGGTAGTTGCGAAAATTCCTAGGCACGGGCTGCGATGACGTGCGGAGTTGTGTCTAGAACCGGGGTTGCCATTAGCCCTTGACTGACGGCTGAAAGAATGTGCCGGTCATTCAATTAACGATGGTATCAAGGCAATGATAACAATGATAGCCAGGGTCATGGATGTTTGGTTGTATTGTCACTCGGTCTCAAGAGCGATGTTTTGTGGGTGCTTATCTGATCTTGGTTTAGGCCTTGGTGGTTTGTACTTGGAAAACATCGACCTTGACTCGAGTGATAATTGCTTTACTTTAATTGTCTGCTTTGCTATGTTTGTTCTGCTTAGTGTGTCTGGGGGCTATCACTGTAGAAAGAGGTGGAGTAGGTTGGGTTCCTATTCCTTTGTACCCTTATACTCTTTTGGTATGTTTGATAGTTGATATACTGCTCACTAAGACTTTTGTCTGACTCAAGGTTTTATGTTTAACTCTTATTATCTTGGGCTGTTCATCCATGTTGGGATGGGCAGACTAGGTAGCAGGTGACAGGTGCTGTTCTTAGTGACTAATGCTGTTGATGACGAAGACGAGCAGGAGGCTTTTGCATATTGTTTTCTTACTATATGTACTGGGTATTCTGCTGTTTGTATGATTCTCTGAGTGTTATGTAGTGAGGCTTGATGTATTGGCTATTCAGATGTTTGTATCAAATTGTTATGAGCTTATATGATGAGACTTCTGTTAGAGCTTCACTATGTATACTTTCTATTGTATTTTATCCATGCGCTATGAGTCATACGATAGACTATTTTGTGTTTACCTTATCCTAACGATCATCCGTGGCTGCCTGGCACACTTTACAGTGCACTATTTCCTTGTATGGTGCGGGAGTCATGGGTGGTCGTCACATTTGGCATCAGAGCTTTGGTTAATCGATTTTAGCCAACGCTCGCTGACGTAACTACGTATGAGAGACGTAATTGTAATTTTGATGTATGATTACTATATATATAATATAGTAGCTTAGAAGGATTTGAACTTCTTATGCAGTTGTTTCTCAGGGTATATTAATCATTTCTTTTCGATATTAGGAATGAGTCGAAGAGGGAGACCAGCTGCTAGTTGAGGCCATGCTGTTGAGGGGGCTGCTGATTATGCTTCTATGTTCGAGGGTATGATGACTTCGATCATGAGAAGGATGCCAGCTCCGGGGCCATCGGTAGATGTTGGAGTTCAGGTTCAAGCCCCAAGACCATTGGATTTTGCTAAGCTTTGTAAGGACTATACTGCTCTTGGAGGAAAGGTTTTCTTGGGAACAGAATCAACCATAGAAGTCCAGAGATGGATAGATGCTTGTAGAAGGATCTTTGGTGACTTGGGAATTGAGGATGTGACTAAGAGGAAGCTTGCATCAAGACAGCGTCAAGGAAAAGCTTCTGATTGGTGGAACTCTATCACCATTGATACTCCAGAGGAAGAGATCACTTGGGAGCAATTCCAAGTCAGATTTGAAGCTAAGTTCATTTCTACAGCTCAGAAATCTGTTTTGTTTAAGAAGTTTGTGGAGCTCAAGCAAGGTGGAAGACCAGTTCTTGAGTATGTTTCTGAGTTTGAAGCTTTGTCCAAGTATGCTCGGTCATATATTGAATCCCCTTATCAGAAGAATGAGAAGTTTGTGACAGGCCTGGACAGTTATCTTGGGAGGCAGTTGGTGGATCATTTGGACGATCCGTTTGAGAAGCTTGTGGAGAAGGCTCTCAGGCATGAGAATCTGTTTCCTAGGGAAGGATCTTTTGTTGTTGTGACCAAGGAGCAAGGTGGAAACAAGAAGAGGAAGCAGCAGCAGCAGCAGAAGGGTAAGAATGGTCAAAAGAAGCCGAAGGGTGAAGTGACCTGCTACAATTGCTAGCAGAAGGGCCATCTCGCCAGGGATTTTAAGAATCAGAAGGCGCCGACGAAGTGCCACAACTGTGATAAGCCGGGGCTTTTCAGGAAGAATTGTCCGGAACCGAGGAAGGACAAGCAGATTGTGCAAGCTTATGCTTTGGGGGCTGTTCCATCATCTTCGAAAGCTCCTACTGCAGAAGAGAAGGGGAAGAGTGTGGTGGTTCAAGGTACTCTTTCCATTTGTGGTGTTCCAGTTAGAGTGTTGTTTGATAATGGGGCGTCGCATTCCTTTGTTTGTAGTGAACTTGTAGGCCGGTTGGGTTTGGAACCGGATATTGTTGATAGACCATTGGTTGTGACTAATCCAGTTGGGGGTTCGTCATGTTTTGTATGATATGCCGTGGTCTAGTTGTATCGAGTCATGATTGCTCTTTTGTTTGTGATTGTTTTGTTCTGAACTTTGCGGGGTTTGGAATTATTTTGGGTATGGACTGGCTTAGGAAGTATGCGGCAAGGGTTGATTGCAAGAGGCTGGAGGTGACAGTCGAGAATGTGGAGGGTCGAAAGGTTGTGATACGACGTAAGCATGAAGAAGGCGTCTTCATGAGCTTCATGTATTCGCTGGTTGTTCCACGGGATGGACTGTCATCGGTGCCTATCGTGAATGGATTTGAGGATGTCTTTGACGAGGTCAAAGGGTTACCGCCGCATAGAGAGATCGAGTTTCGTATCGATCTAGTTGAAGGAGCCAGACCTGTTGTGATGCCGCTTAGGCGAATGGCGCCTAGGGAACAACAAGATTTGAAGGTGCAAGTTGATGACCTTTTACAGAAAGGATTCATTCAGCGTAGTGTGTCCGAATGGGGTGCACCAGTTGTGTTCGCAACCAAAGCGGATGGATCGTTGAGGTTGTGTGTGGACTATCGTGAGCTGAATAAAGTGACTAAGAAGAACAAGTATCCGTTGCCGAGAATAGATGACTTGTTTGATCAGCTTCACGGAGCTAAGGTGTTTTCTCAGATGGATTTGGAAACGGGATTTCACCAGTTGAGAGTGGCAAAGGATAGTGTGTCGAAGACTGCTTTTAGGACACCATCCGGTTTCTATGAGTGGCTGGTAATGCCGTTTGGATTGACCAATGCACCAGCATATTTTGTGGATCTTATGAATAGAGTGTTCAGGAATCAGTTAAACAAGTTTGTACTTGTGTTTGTGGATGATATTTTGATTTATTCCAAGACTGAAGAAGAGCACAAGACGCATTTGCGTATTGTTTTGGAAATCTTGCGAAAACATCAGCTGAGGGCTAAGTTTTCGAAGTGTCACTTCTGGAAGAGTGAAGTGAGGTTCTTAGGCTATGTTATCTCTGGAAATGGAATAGCGGTTGATCCCGCTAAGGTGGCAGTAATCCAGGATTGGGTTAGACCTAAGAATGTATCTGATGTGAGAAGTTTTCTTGGATTAGCAGGATATTATCGTCGGTTTATCAAAGACTTTTCCAAGATAGCTGCACCATTAACAGGGTTGACGAAAAAGAACCAAGTGTTCAGATGGGATGCTAAGTGTGAGCAAGCTTTCGGAATCCTGAAAGAGCGATTGACAAGTGTTCCTGTTTTGGCTATTCCAAGTGGAAATGATGACATGGTGGTTTACACCGATGCATGTGGTACTGGACTTGGAGCAGTGCTAATGCAGAAGGATAAAGTTGTTGCATATGCAAGTCGACAACTGAAGCCGCATGAAAGGAATTATCCGACTCATGATTTGGAGTTAGCGGCGATTGTATTTGCTTTGAAGATGTGGAGACATTACCTATTGGGAGTTCGATTTGAGTTGTTTACAGATCATAAGTCATTGAAGTATCTTTTCTCCCAAAAGGATTTGAATCTTCGACAGCAACGATGGTTAGAGTTTTTAGCATCATATGATTTTGGTGTAGCATATACTCCGGGAAAAGGTAACGCAGTGGCAGATGCGTTAAGTCGAAGACATGCAGGTTTGGGTGCCATGTTTTCGGAATGGAAGAGTCTTGAGTATTTGGCTGGATTTGACTTCAGGCCTAGATGTGAATTGGAACCTGAGATGTTGACAAACTTATCGATAAGACCTACTCTAGTGGAAAGAATTGGCGAGAGCCAAAAGCGAGACGATAAGCTTGTCAAGATTATCCGTGATTTGGAATCTGGATTGGACCCAGAGAAGGATAAAGGATTCGAGGTCGATCAAGTGGGTTGGCTTCGGAAACAAGGACGACTGGTTGTTCCCGATATAGATGAATTGAGAAATGAAGTTTTGAAGGAAAGTCATCACTCAAAGTTGACAATTCATCCAGGTGGAAATAAGATATATCGGGATATGAAGAGAACCTATTACTGGGAAGGTATGAAGAAGGATGTTGGAAATTTTATTTCCAAGTGTATGAACTGCCAGTTGGTAAAAGCCGAACAGAAGAAGCCAAGTGGATTGCTTCAGCCATTAGAAGTTCCTACATGGAAGTGGGAGCAAATATCGATGGATTTTATCGATGGACTACCTAGAACCAGAGCAGGAAATGAAGGGATTTGGGTCATCGTAGATCGTTTGACTAAGAGTGCAAGATTTATTCCTGTTCGATCAACTAGGACTGCATCGAAATTGGCTGAGTTGTATGTTAAGTGGATAGTTCGATTCCATGGTATTCCAAAGAGTATAGTGAGCGATCGAGTCCCATTGTTCACTAGTGGATTCTGGAAGAGCTTCCAGGAAGTTTTGGGAACTGAATTGTGTTTGAGTACAGCTTATCACCCCCAAACAGATGGTCAGACCGAGAGAGTCAACCGAGTTTTGGAAGATCTTCTCCGAGCATGTGTTTTGGACTTCGGAGGATCATGGGAAGATCATCTTCATTTGGTGGAATTTTCATATAATAACAGTTACCAGTCAAGTATTGGTATGGCACCATATGAGGCATTGTATGGAAGACCGTGTAACTCTCCGACATGTTGGTTGGAAACTGGAGAAAAGCTGATACTTGGGCCCGAAATGATTCGACAGACTTCAGATTGTATAGAGACCATTCAGCGACGAATGAAGGCAGCCCAAGATCGTCAGAAAAGTTATGCCGATAAGCGTCGAAAAGATTTGGAATTCGACGTAGGAGATATGGTTTTTGTGAAGATTTCTACACTAAAGAATGTTATTCGATTCGGGAAGAAAGGAAAATTGACTCCGAGATTTGTTGGACCATTCCCGATCGTCGAGCGAATTGGAAAGCTCGCTTATAAGTTGGAGTTACCAGAAAAGATGTCGGGTGTGCACAATGTTTTTCACGTGTCGTATCTACGGAAGTATGTGCACGTCCCAAATACAGTGGTTGCTGCTGATAGCTGTGAAGATTTGGAAGTTGATCCAGTTATTAGAAGACCTCGTAAGCCGCTTCGTGTTGTGGAAACTGACACGAAACAGCTTAGGAGGAAGGTAGTCAAGTTGCTCAAGGTACAATGGAGTGATGATGTTAACGACTGTACATGGGAGGACGAAGAGAGGATGAAGGCAGCTCATCCTGAACTCTTCGAGGTATGGCCCTAAGGTGTCGTGACATCTCATGAATTGGTAACTTGTTCTAGTCTTAGAATTCTGCATGCTAGGCTAGTAGTTGGATGCATGGTTTGTTGATTGCTATGGATGGTAGGCATGCAGAATAGTTTTGATTGCTCTTGTTTGTTTGGAATTTCGGGGGCGAAATTCCTAAGGGGGAGAGAATGTAACGACCCGTATTTTTACGGATCGAAGGATCGTAGAATTGTTGTTCGTAAGTCGTAAGTCTTAAGTCGAAAGTCTTAAGTCGAAAGTCTTAAGTCGTAAGTCTTAAGTCGTAAGTCTTAAGTCGTAAGTCTTAAGTCGAAAGTCTTAAGTCGAAAGTCTTAAGTCGAAAGTCTTAAGTCGTAAGTCTTAAGTCGTAAGTCTTAAGTCGTAAGTCTTAAGTCGAAAGTCTTAAGTCGAAAGTCTTAAGTCGTAAGTCTTAAGTCGTAAGTCTTAAGTCGAAAGTCTTAAGTCGTAAGTCTTAAGTCGTAAGTCTTAAGTCGTAAGTCTTAAGTCGTAAGTCTTAAGTCGAAAGTCTTAAGTCGAAAGTCTTAAGTCGTAAGTCGTAAGTCTTAAGTCGTAAGTCTTAAGTCGTAAGTCTTAAGTCGTAAGTCTTAACTCGTAAGTCTTAAGTCGTAAGTCTTAAGTCGTAAGTCGTGGGTATTGATGAGTCGTGACCGACTTAAGGGGGCATACAAGTTAAGGATTTCAGCCTATAAATAGGAGTGCCTATCTTCATTTTTGGAATCCGGATTTTGAAGCGACGAAGTGCTGTCATTTTGAGAGCTCGACTACAACACTTCTTCACTTCTTTTCTCCACTTTAATCTTGTGCTTCCATTCATCTAGATTAAAGATCAAATCGAAGATCCAAGAGTCAAAGTTGAAGGTCTACATCCATCGAAGAGAGATTTCATCGTTTGAAGGGAAATCTTGTCGGTTCAAGCTAGATCCTTTGCTGTCCAGATCTGAAGTTGTTATCTTTTGAGGTGTTTAGGTGATTCGGTGAGTGGTAGTTATCTCTCACACGGACCCAAAGGAGTATATTGGATCGGTGGCTTGTTTATGTGTTAAAGATAGAGATTTCTTGCATTTTCCTTAAGTCTGCATGTAGATCCATTGTCTATGAAGTTTTGGATACCCATTTTGCTACATGTTAACTTATATAAGTTTATTCATCAAGTTTTAGAGATATTTGCTTATGATTCATACTTGTTAGATTTGGACATTTTAATTACGAAATTTCCATTCTTGTATAATTGCTTATTAGATCTTGTTTGAATGTTTGACTGCTTGGATTAATGATTGATTTGATTGATAGATTGTTGCAAATTAGCTAATAGTTGATTTGGACAAGTTGGTCGAAGATGATTCAAAAGCTAAGTGGAGAGGCTCCTGAGTGGTGAAAGTCGCTTGTGGCATATGAAGCGGATGTTAAAGTTCACATGGATAGATTCGATGATGATGGACTTTGCTATGATGCGATGAAGCAAAGCATGATGTGAGATAGCCTTGATTTAATCCAGACGGGATCATCCCAAGCATGTTGATAACTCAATGATGCTGTTCGAGTTGGTTGATAATGGTGGGCTCGAGAGGCGCTTGGGCTAGTATGAGAATAGTCATTGAGGAGGATGACTAGGAGGCTCAGATTTCATCGTTGTTGAAGGTTCTAGCATAACCAAAGCAAGAGTACGTTGGGCAGATTCGATAGTCCCAAACACGGGCTGCGACGACGTGCTAGTACTCTGGGTAGTTGCGAAAATTCCTAGGCACGGGCTGCGATGACGTGCGGAGTTGTGTCTAGAACCGGGGTTGCCATTAGCCCTTGACTGACGGCTGAAAGAATGTGCCGGTCATTCAATTAACGATGGTATCAAGGCAATGATAACAATGATAGCCAGGGTCATGGATGTTTGGTTGTATTGTCACTCGGTCTCAAGAGCGATGTTTTGTGGGTGCTTATCTGATCTTGGTTTAGGCCTTGATGGTTTGTACTTGGAAAACATCGACCTTGACTCGAGTGATAATTGCTTTACTTTAATTGTCTGCTTTGCTATGTTTGTTCTGCTTAGTGTGTCTGGGAGCTATCACTGTAGAAAGAGGTGGAGTGGGATGGTTGGGTTCCTATTCCTTTGTACCCTTTATACTCTTTTGGTATGTTTGATAGTTGATTTACTGCTCACTAAGACTTTTGTCCAACTCAAGGTTTTATGTTTAACTCTTATTACCTTGGGCTGTTCATCCATGTTGGGATGGGCAGACTAGGTAGCAGGTGACAGGTGCTGTTCTTAGTGACTAACGCTGTTGATGACGAAGTCGAGCAGGAGGCTTTTGCATATTGTTTTCTTACTATATGTACTGGGTATTCCGCTGTTTGTATGATTCTCTGAGTGTTATGTAGTGAGGCTTGATGTATTGGCTATTCAGATGTTTGTATCAAATTGTTATGAGCTTATATGATGAGACTTCTGTTAGAGCTTCACTATGTATACTTTCTATTGTATTTTATCCATGCGCTATGAGTCATACGATAGACTATTCTGTGTTTACCTTATCCTAACGATCATCCGTGGCTGCCTGGCACACTTTACAGCGCACTATTTCCTTGTATGGTGCGGGAGTCATGGGTGGTCGTCACATTATGCTTCATATTATCATCTATGCTCATGAACTGATTATTTTAGCTAGACTGACCCGTGTTTTTTGTACTTAGGTTAGAACGAGTTGTTTTACGTTAGCCATTAGTTACGGGACTTGGCTTTGATGCATCTGCTTGGATATCAGCCTAGCACTTTTGTGTAGTTTATATTTCCTTCCGCTTGACTCTGATATGTATTTTATAAGATGTATATGGTGTGGTCTCTGTACCACTTTTGTGTATCAGTCTGTATCATACTGGGATGTATCAGTCTATATGTATGTGTATATATATATATAATGTTTACTGTTCTGCGATACGATATGCATTATGTTATTGTATTTTGTTCTGATAGATCCATTAGCCATCTATAGTATTGTATTAATCAACTATTAGATATGTTGATCCATGAGAAATAGAAAAAAACATAGAGCATTTATGGACGTATTCAGTAGATGTTTAAGACAAGATTATAGATGTTGCTCATAACCAGCCTTATTCTCCGCATTAGCAGACAGAATTACCCAGTAATTCTCTTTGTTAATGTGGGTCTCTGGGTGGGGCGTCACAGCTTGGTATCAGAGCTGAATTCAGAACAAAGTATGATAAACACAGAACATAAACACATATTACAGTACATCTATGTGTAATACGAGTGTTATGAATCCCTTAATCATCATGTCCTTTACCTTATCGTCTCTTTTGGAGTAGATAATTTAGAATATGTTTAGGAATATATTTTACTCAGTAATATTTCCAAATTTAATTGATGACATCTTCTCTTAGGATTAATCCTAATCCTGATTATTTTATACGAATCCTCCTAAATATGGGTGCTTGACACCCATCCGTATCGAATACATTTGTTGCTAATCTTTGATGTTCTATTCTTGTGATTTCTTTTAGGATTGCGAATCCTATTGAAGGGATCCGTAATATTTGGTATGATGTTTGAGGATTTTTGGGATTTTTTCTTGTAGTTTATCTTTTCGTACAAATTAGCATGCCTTTTCCTATCTAGAGTTTGGAATGAGTTGAGGCGGAGTAGCTTGAGTATTTTCAAGCCGCATTCTGTGATTCGAAGGATCCTACATTTAGGTATCCTAATTTTGGCTGATTTGTTGTTTCTTGTTCATTAGAATGTTAATGATGGTTCTGAAGTATCTATATTCACTCTTGAGTTTCGAGATATTGACGATATATCTCGAATTCCAGTCATTGTGACTTTGTTGAATTCTATTAGTCCGCTAGGGTTTGTTACTGCACCGGGCAATCGAGTATTGTATTGACCTCCTTTCCTAGTTCTTAACCTTTATGTCATCCTCCCACGAAGATGTCCACTACGGAAATGAGATGATTCATTGAAATGAGATGTTACTTCAATCAAAGTAATGATGTGTCTAAGTGTTGCTTCTCCTTATTAAAGAATATATTTTACCCTTATATCATTAATTTCTTGTTAACCTATTGGGTGGTGCTAGGTTCATACCTCAGCTTGACCTTACACCGATTTTCGTGAGCTACGAGTTGCGGAGGACAGCCTTCCTCTTGCTGCACTCCGCACTTGTGGGGTTTTTGTGAATAGTTTGTTATACCATTCGGAATGATGAACACTCCAGTCTATTCCTTCAATCTCGTGAATCGAGTATTCTGCGAATATCCCGATGAGTTCTTCTTGGGTCTTTGATTTTGAGAGTAATTAATAATGTATTTTCAAATCTTTCAAATTGAAGATAAGTTTTTGAGAGAAATTGGATTTTTGTCATGAGAACTACAAAGAATATTTTGAGTATTATACATGAGGTATTTCTTTTAAATAAAATGAATTTTTGTGTTAGGTTGTCCGTCTAGTACTTTAAGAATTCTGATCGATGCGTCTGGCCAACATTATCAATAGGGATTTCCTAAACGTGTGATGAGACAGTCAGACATGGTAAATTGAGTTTTAATAAGTAAAGTTTGAAAGTAATTAATGTAGTGTAGTATTAATTTTTATTTTTAATGTTTAATGAAACCATTGAACCATAATGAGTGTTGGATGAGTTGCGAGGAAGTTTTGATCATTTAATCAACTCGGCAGCCAATTGACGAGGTCATTCACTATAAATCAATAGCGAGGTAATACCCTTAAATTTTTGAAACTGAATATGGTAGTTTGAGTAAGTAAAAGTAAATAATTCTAATTAAGGAGATGTCCTAATTAGAAGAAAATATCATTTGATGCTTTGATTTATAAAATGATGTACTTAAAGTAAAAGAATACTTTACTTCGGAAAAAATTAAAATATTAATTGAATATTTTAGTAACAGTTATTAATTATGTCTAAAAAGTTTGTTTTGGCACTTATTTATTTGAGTAATAGTAGAAGATGGATATAAAACTCTATCTTAAGAGAAAATAAAGAAGTGTTGGTTTAGAACATTTAGTATAAATTGGTGTGCTAGTTTTTATTTTAAACTTAAATGGTATGAAAACTTGTGGGTTTGAAATTACAAAATTCTTTTGAAAACAAGTTTAAATTAATTATCAACTTTAATTTGTTTTATGTTGATAATTAGATGAAAATTTAATTTTTGTGACTAGTGGAAATGTGAATTTGGAATGTTTTGGTAAATGAAAATTCATGTAGTATAATCATTTAAAATATGTGAATAAATTTAAACTTTATAAATATATCCCAAAGACTTATTTTGTTGGATAATCAATAGTCATTTCTAGATAATGGAAAATATTAGTTATCTTTCCCAAAATGAGTTTCATAGTTAGTTGTTTTAAAGTAGGTTTTGGAAAGTAATGAAAGTATTTTCACTTAATAATAATGTTTTATGATTATTACATAAGTTGAAAATTATTTTGTATGTCTTAGCTTTTCGGGAAAAAACAATCATTTAATAAATGATTTAGCAAAAAGCTTGCTTGAAAATGTAGTTTGAGCTTAAAATGTTTTGGGTAAATTTCAAAGTTTAAATTGATTTAAAAGCTGAAATTTCATTTAGAAAAGTGATGTGCAAAAACAACGATGACTTGAGATTTATTATTCCAAATGAGCTCAAGCCTTTTGCAAATGATAGAGGTTTCAGTAAGCTATAAAGATTATTTTTACCACTTTTAAAGATTTTGCTTTCCACTGAGTCTAAAATGGGTTTGAAAGTAGATAGGCAGTTCTGCCCTATTACAAAATTCTCTAAGATTTAAGCTAAAAGTAAATTTAACATAACTTTCACACCGTAAATCCGATTTTGATAATCTTTAAATTTATAGAAACTTAGACTGAGTAGAACAACTTTCATTTATAAAGCTTTCCAGATTTTGCTATTTGCTGGGTCAAAATAGGTCTTTTTTATAGCAGGTCTGAAATGAAATCGATTTATTTCTCGTTAATAGTTAAGTGTAGCCCTTCTTATTTATGAACATGAATTAATATCATCTATTCGAGTTAAGTACATATGAAAAGAGGATAGTTGGATATTTTGAGCAAAACGAATATATAAGTTTGTGCAAACTCGCTTTAAAATGGTGAAAAGGAAGGTATGTTTACGGATTAATTTTAAAGTGTTAAATGATGATATATATTGTGTTTCCGACCTAATGGTCAATGTATAATATATAAATCATTTTTGTAATATTGTATACGACCCTCGTACAATTGAGACTCCGCTGATTTTTTTCAGAAAATTTATAACACTTAGAAAATTTGAGAAACAAATTGAAAAATAATATGTTGCAAACTAGAGTATACCTCTGGAAGAATTAAAGAATAAACAACTTAAACTTTATTTACTCTAATGAAGAGTAATGAATTTAAATTTAATATCTAAGTAAGAAGTTTTGAAAATTTTCAAGTGTTGAAAATTGAGAATTTTAAATCTTGAACACAATGGGTTGGAAAACTTTGAGAATATTTGATTAGTAAGAAAGAGTTTAAAAATCTATTCCTTGTCTTTATCTTACTCTTGTGTTATTTTCTAACGACGTGCATTTATGCGGTCGTTTGAGTCTAGTGGCCTTTGAAGAAACCACCTCTTGGTAGAACTATCTTGCCTCTATTGTCTCTATCTAGCATCATTGTGGTTCCTTCCATAGTGTCATATGGAAAGATCGTATCAATAATCATCTTGTTGATTAGAGTTCGGGTTGAAGTTATGCTAAATCCACTCGAGGAGGTTATGAGAAATCAATCTCATTTGATTGATCCTTTGTGTAGCATCTTGTTGTGGTCTCATTCGAAGGTGAGACGCCTTCGAAATCTTTTATGTTGCTCGAAAAATTCAATGGTTTGCTAGTCCAGATGTTAGAACTTTGGAAACCATTGAATTAATCGAGCGAGTCATATCTTGGTTTTCTATCGTCTTAGTTTGAGAGTATAAAAATTTCTTTTAAACTCGAGCGAGTCTGGTCTTCCTTTGATTGAGGAAAAAATGAGTTGAATACAAACTCTTCTCTAGAAATTCCGAGGATGCAATTTAATTAAGGTGGGGAGTCTGTAACAACCCTGATTTTAGTGATTACCTATAAGTATTAAATTATAACGGAAGTTATAATTTAATATTGTGAATCAAAATAAATTGAAGATTTAAACTGTTTTTTTTTTAAATAAAAATTAATTTTGAAAATAAAATGTGGAAATAAAGTTTTGGAAAACATTATCATGTTTATTTGTGAGAATAATGAGTGGAAAATGACTTTATTTGATGAAAATGCAATAACTGCATTACCTATTGCCAATTACTTCTTTTAATAAT
The DNA here is from genome assembly GCA_030765085.1 of Allium cepa. Taxonomy (NCBI): domain Eukaryota; kingdom Viridiplantae; phylum Streptophyta; class Magnoliopsida; order Asparagales; family Amaryllidaceae; genus Allium; species Allium cepa. The sequence goes on from CM060931.1 coordinate 58,645,455, forward strand.
TTTTAAAAGAAGTACGAGATTTTTAAAGGTTGTTTATTTAAATAAAAATATGGAAATTGGCTTTAAAATGAGTTTAACTATAAATTTGAGTATAAAGCAGTTTAAAATATTTTTCTAAGTGAGAAAGGTATTTTTGTGGAATTTTAGAAGTTTAAAATAGAGTTTTATTCATTTATTTGAGTAAATTATGTATTATTGTGAAATAAAGGATTTTAATAATAATAATGTTTTAAAAATAAAAATTAATCTTTTCATATAGTGCAAAATGATTTATTTCATGTGTATGTAAATTTACAAATTTTGTTTTGGTTGAAAATTGAAAGGAAAATGAATTTGTTATGTAAATTAGTGTATATAATAATGCATTTGGTTTTATGTTAAGTATTAACTTAGGCGATTTCATTTTTCTTCTAATTTTGGGTCCATAAGCCCATTTAGACTTAGCCGGATAATATGAAAAGGAAGAAACCAATTCCTGTACATTCAAACTCAATTCATCTTCTTTCTCTTTTCTGTAAAACAAAAGAAACCACCATTTTGCAAACCCAAGCTTTCAAACTCACATTTTCTTCAATTCAAGCTGCGATTTCTGCAAATTAAAGTGAATTAAAAGGTAATCAAACCCCAAACCCTATAATTTCATCAAATTCCTAATTTTGGTAGGGTGTTTTTAATTTACTGTAAAACTTCTTTTGCATGCACTGTTTTCTTCCAGTTCAGGTTATTTGAAGCTCCTTCCTCCTCAAAGCTTGCTTCTTTCAACACAAATTCAATTTTTTATTTTCACTATAGCAAGGTGAGTTTATTAACTCACATTTCTAGCTAAATCTTGACTGTAATTGCAAAGATGAGGAATAAATCGTTTACTGTAACAATAGCTGATGCTTACTTTGGATGATTGCTGAAATGTAATAGGAATGCGCTGAAGTAAAACAATCATAACTTTCACGTTTATATTTTATCTACTTTCCATGATTTTGCAATTTTATTGACTTGAAATAGAATTGATAATAAGAGTACAATCCTGTCTTAAACAGAATTTCTTGAGCTTGAATCTGAAATTGATTTAGCCATATCTTTTTCGTTTTTGATCAGAATTTAATAAATTTTAATGTTCTAGAAAGCTTACTTTATATATGACAACTTTCATGTTGAACATAGTTTCAAATTTCGAGCATAGGTTGATTAAAATTCTATCACAGACTCCCAGCACTGTCACTTTGATAATTACACTATTTAAACTAAATACAGTTAGTAAATTAGGCGTATCTTTCTCATTTCTAATCGGATTTTTATAATTCCTGATGTTGGGGAAAGCGTAGACTATTTTATACTTGTTTTGAGTTTTGAATAATTTTGAGGTTAATATAGTCAAAACCTTATTTCTTTGCTGCTGCCCTGAGAATAGACAGCAGAGATAGTGAATTTGAAATTTGAGAATTATATTGGCTATATCTTTCACGTTTATTTTCCAAAATTCAATAATTTTGGATGTTTCAAAAAGTTTTGACTTTGTGCTAATAGTTTCATGTTTTGAGTTTTTTGAAATTTCGATGTTAGCTTAGTCAAAAATGTGTTTGTTTGTTATGGTCCCGAGAGTAAAACGACAGCAATAACAATCATTGACCTAAGAATTGTATTTGCTTATTTTCGCTCTCATTCTTGTTCGATTTTGATATTGTTTTTGAGATGTTTCAAGAGCTATGACGCCTATCAATAGACTAGGTATATTTGGAGAATTTGAAATTCAAATTCAAATATAATTTGAACTGATTTTGTGTTAAATTTTAATTGAATTCGTATTGAATTCAAGTTATCGGTCTTGAGTTATCTTTCTTGTTTTTCATTGTTTTCGAGAACGGTTTTCACTAAACCAATTTGAAGTAATTTTTGAAATAAATGGACATTTCTAATTATTATTATATAGTATTTAAAATATTTTTCTAATATAAAATCTATTTATTTCCTATAATAAAGGAATTCAAATATTGGTTTTATTATTCTATTCGGGAAAAAGTTTTAAAAGCTTGTTTTCTCTAATAAACTATTTTAAATATAAAACACACACTTTTGCACTATTCGAACGTATGAGAAAGAGAATTAAATGATTTAGTAAAACGCGTGGTATATGACATGTGCTTTTACTATTTCGGTTAATTACGGACTTGTACGATCGAAACTGTCTGGGTTATTGATTTCTGAGTTATTTAGCCAATTTATGGCTTGTTTTTGAGATTATAATTCCTATCTTTAGAAATTATCTGGGATGGCCAATATTTGGCTAGTTTTGTGGTTTGAGATTTCTACTTCGAGATTTATGGTTTATGAGGGACCATCACGATGTTTTCACTTGTCGATGAGATGAGACAAGTTACAATGCCATTTAATGCTTGTCAATGAGATGAAACGAGTATGGTGTCTCTTTATCACTTGCCAATGAGACGGGGCAAGATATGATTTTCTAAGTTTTATGATGTTCCTAATGTGGCATCGACTAGCGGCTAGTGAAGTGCTAAGTGCGAATCTTTGGTATGGGACACACATTAACTCTTTTCGGGTTTCTATCCGTGAGTTTGTGACACGTTCACGATGTTTACCTAACAGAACTGCTTTGAGAGGTGTTAGTGACCAAGTGTTGAGGACGAACTACTTTGGAAGGTGTTAGTGACTATGTTAGGGTGGACAAAATGGCTTGGAGAGGTGTCAGTGACCTTGTCATAAGGACAAACTACTTTGGGAGGTGTTAATGACCTTGTCAAAGGCTTCGACTGTCTGAGAATGGTACGTGCAACATCGCATCGGCATGCAAATGAGATTTGGCCAATCCGGGGATTTTTTTATGAGTTTTTGATTTCAATTTCACCAATTTTGAGATGATGAATTTACTTATAACTTTCAGTTAGAGAAAGGCTTATATATATGTTGTTTTATGGTGGTTTCGATATTGGGATTATAAATGCTTATTGAGTTTCATGAGTCTTGATTTAGAGATTATCATCGGCAATTGTTTATATTATTTGAGTGTTATAGTTGAGTTTACCGATTTTTAGGTCTTTGTACACTTAAGTGACATTAGTTCACTTAAGTCATGGGTTGTATTCTTTCTGTTGCCTCTTCTCATTTGAGAAGAATTATCACCTTGTATCTTATGCTTTATATAATCGTCTATGCTCGTGAACTGATTGTTTTAGCTAGACTGACCCGTGTATTTTGTACTTGGGTCAGACCAAGTTGTTTCAGGTTAGCTACCAGTTACGGGACTTAGTTTTGATGCATCTGCTTGGATATCAGCCTAGCACTTTTGTGTAGTTTATATCTCCTACCGCTTGACTCTGATATTTATTTGATTAGATGTATATAGTATGGTCTCTGTACCACATTTGTGTATCGGTCTGTATCATACTGGGATGTATCAGTCTATATGTTTGTATGTATATATATATATATATCTAATGATTACTGTTCTGTGATTTGATATGCATTCTGTTATTGTATTTTGTTCTGATAGATCCATTAGCCATCTATAGTTTTGTAATAATCAATTATTGGATATGTTGGTCCATGAAAAATAGGAAAAACATAAAGCATTTATCGACGTATTCAGTAGATGTTTAAGACAAGATTATAGATGGCGCTCCTAACCAGCCCTATTCTCTGCATTGGCAGACAGAATTACCCAGTAATTCCCTTTGTTAATGTGGGTCTTAGGGTGGGGGCGTCACATCCTCAAAACCGACATGGATCTGTAGATCTCACCATACGAATCCAAAGATTCTCGTTTTATAATTTTTAGTTGAGAATTTGAATTGGCATTGATTTTTGAAGGTGGTGGTTTGTTTTTTTGTTTCCAGGAAATGATAAATAGAAATTGAAGGAGGAAATGAAAAGTCAAATGTGTTGATTTTTAAAGTCTTGATTTTGGTTTGTACAACTATTTCCAACACGTCATTCAACGGGATTTCATTCGCATACGAACCGTGAATGACAAAACAAAAAATGATCGTGTACTAAAATTCAACACGATCTTAAAATAATAATACAATATACTGGTTATTTTATTCTATACAATTTCAAAAATATCATCGTTTACTACAAAATACGTCAAATGACTGCTTAAATATTTTATAAATTAAAAATTATGGAAATATCCTTAAATAAAAATAAAAATAAAAATACATATCAAGTGTTCGCCGTCAAAAATCGAGTGAAAAATTCAAACTCGAACTAGTGTAAATAATATTGAAATTGTGCACTCGATTCTGGATCAAGAACTTTTATGCAAATAAAAAGATCTACATACAATTTACATATTTATTCCATTGTTTTCTTAACTACACCAATTTCTTTTTTTACTTTACATCACAATCATTTCTACTCATAGTAAATTTCCTTTAATACAAAAATTAGTTGTTTTAAAACCATTCCATACTTAAGTCTATAAACATCTTATAGAACACACCTATGTTTGTCAACACTTTAAAACTTAAGTTCATATTCGTATAGTGCTCCTCTACATCCTAAGAATATATATATATATATATATATATATATATAATTGCAAATTTATTTTACATAACCAGGATGTTCAACGATTTTAAATCTTGTTTTAAATTTATAAGTTACTAAACTTATCCCTTATCATTTCACAAAAACACTTAGCTTCAATTTCCCATTACTTTGAAGTTTTCGACTATCCAAAATAGTTGAAAATTCCATTCCATCTCAATAAATGAAAATTACCTGCAAAAAATCATAAAGAGTGCAAAAACCAAACTATCCTAATGCATAGGATACACGAGTCCACAAAATAACTTAACTGAAAACTTTAGAACTAAACACCCTGTTTTTTTTCAAATTATAACAATATACATATCTCCTTTATGTATCAAATCATACTGTCATAATTTAAAACAAATTTGTATTACCAAAACAATCATGAAGCAAAATTACTATGGTAGTAATTCACCATTTAGAAACCCAAAAATAAATGACAATGATACTACAGTCATCACCAGAATTATTTTTCAGTGATAGAAGTTGGTTCAATGCTCTCTATATCCTTTAAAATTCTTTTAAAATATTTCTATTCATAAATACTTTCAAATGTATTATTATTTCCTTTAAAATTTTGAAAAACAATTTTCAAAACATGGAGATTTAGGTTCTTAAATTTTGAATTTTAAATACCATTTTATTTATAAACCATATTTATAAACCATGTTTATAAAATTTCATTTCACAAATGTATATCTTGTTTAGATTATACTAGAAAACTTTTATTTAAATTAAATTTTAACCCAAAATTATCATTGAACTTCGTATAGTCAAATTGTGAATCTTAATTCACCAGGTGTTCATATTTAATTTAAATCAAACAAATAAATGCTCACAAAAAGTCCAACCACAACTAATCGAACAATAAATGGTAATAATTGAACATTATTATTTCCTCACATATAAACACAACGTAAACAACTATATTAATTTCTGAAAATTATTCTTTTATGTATAATATATAGTCTTAGTAAAATTATTCGATTTACCAAATTCAAAACAATTCTATATTGGTTTTCCTTGTCCAAGTATTTAGAGACCCCTATCGATACAATTCAACGTTCTGTATCGACCAGAATTCATAAACTACTCGACCGGTAAATCAAAACAATGTAAAACATTTTTACAGCACTAACAAATACACACTCATGCTCACACACTCGAACTCATTTAGGGTATCACTAACCCTATCTTTAATAAGTCTACCCCATAAAAACCTAGGTGTTCGTACAACCTAAGCTCAATACCAACTGTAACGACCCACCTTTTCAACCCTTAAAAGTCGACACTAATACATCCACGGTATTTACACGTCGAGCATCTAAGTGATGGAAAGACAGATTGTTGGGGGAAAACAAATAAAAGACAAAACAGAATCTTACATCATTATGAGTAACATATAATATACAACTTATCTTTACAAAAGTAAATTGTAATATACATACATCAATAAGTGTAACTATCTATCATCAACCTGGAAAATTATAACAACATGTCCTTGCAAATGCTGATTAATATAAACAACCAATATAGTAGAAATAAAATATACGTAAATATTCTTGGAGGCATCCATCTCATCTCCAGAGTATCCAAAGCATCCAATCTATATCTGGAAGTATGCTCAGGCGGACCCAAGTATTATAAGAAAATAACGCCCAGATCAATCTGGCACACCAGCATGAGAAACACACATCGGATGGAGTTTAATGTTATAAAACTTTTCAAAATAAAGGTATCTCAGAATACCACGCAGCATATAAACACGGACGGGTATTTATCTTACGATAACCAAACCATTTCAAATAGAATATCTAGCGATATTATAATAATGTCTAGGGTTTGAAATAATTAGGTAAAATAGCTGGAATGCTATTATCTCACGTTGACATAGTTGGGCACAACTAAGTTCATAAGGCACATTAGAGAATGGATTCCATCAATGACAAGGCTACTGGTGTACCGTCTGCCACGTTACACCTCTAGAAAATGTACCGAGGGATTCATATGGACCCTCTACCAACATAGGACCTGCCTACCCCTTGCTGGATAGTACCGAATATGTTATCATCTTGGTTGCATTGCAACCTTTTCCCAAGAGCCCTTATGCACATGCCAACTCATTAATAATGATCTAGAAGGGAGATGCCTATTCCCCAATGGTTGTGAACCACGTAGCTCTATTGCATATCCTTTGTTTTAGTCATTCTTGGGTGGTGAGGCTTGAGGCTAAGTTTTACCTTTTACATAACAATCCCACTAGGAATGCGAACATGCCCTTTAGGAAACAATGCAATGCCAGCATTCATCTATACAAGTTGTTCAGGATATGAGCATACCAAAGATACTATTTCTACTTCAAAGAGCTTCATGTTCAATTACATCATCTTCAGGATATGCCACATTCGAATGCTTATGCTAGTTCGAAATGGTTTTCAAATTATATACATGATCATGGTCTCCCTGAATCGACAAACAATAGTTTTAAAAACTATCAAAATTTGATTTACGGTTATTTAACTATCGAATAACAAACAATTAATCTAGAGATTTAAGAAAACATGATTAAGCATAAAATAATCACTATGCCTCTTTGATTAATCCTTCCATTATTTAAATTCTCAAGTATTTGTATTAAAATACATTTATAAAAGATATATTCTCAAACCGTCTCTACGCTTTTCAATACTTGAAAATTATTGATATAATTATTTTAACTATATAAGTATACATACAAAATATTTCACTTTTATTACTTAGAAAACTTCTCCGTATACATATATTAATCGTATAAGTATATTCACAAAACATTTATGACAATCCACCTCTATGCTCACACTAGTCAAGGACACTACGGGGTAATGTAATCGACAGGCGCGAATAATAAGGCTGTTGAGGAGCGACCATCCATGTAATTGCTTTGTGCGAGTACCGATATGCCAGATGGAAGGAAATCCGACATATCAAGTACAAACTCAAAGCTACTACACAGTGGCTAAGTGGTCTTCGAAAACAAATATAAAATAAGCATAACACAAATCAGTCACAGATATTTATATCATTAAGGCGAAAAAAGATATGAATATATCACATAAAAGTGTACATCAAAGTAGTCGTCATGTAAGGTCCACTACATCATAAAAGAATAGGTACAAGTGCTAGACAAAAGAATATGTATACATCAAGGAGTCTCTATCTTCGAATGTATAATATAAAAACTACTAAGCTAAGTAGTTTTCCAAAAGTCAGGTGACGGACCCTGAAAAGAAGTCAAGTAGAAGCATTTGAAATACCTCGGTCCGACTTGAATATTATTTAAGAAGAAAATAATAAACGGACCAGTCTAGCTATAAATATCATATAAAATGAGATAGGATAAGAGATATAACCAAAATTGTAAAATAACAATAATGTCATACTGTGACAAGTATACACTTAACAATAACAAAAATCATACAATATCTCAAAAATCTCAAAACACCAAAAAGAATGTCATATTCTTTATTTTATTCACCAAACCACAAATATTGACAAAACATATCTATGCCAATCACAAAAATTAGTGAAACACAAATTCCAGAAATTATCAATTAGAAATCCAGAAATCACAAAGGGGGAGGCGTATCACAAGAAAGCTTGAAACCAACAGTGTATCACAAACGGGTCACTATCCCATGGTCGCTAACCATAGAGCCGGTGCAACGACGTAGTACAATAACGGTACGCCAGAGAAACCTGAAACTCGAATAATTCAAAACATCGATGTAGTACAATAACGGTACGCCTAATGGACCTAAAACTCCAATAATTCGAAACAATGGTGTAGTACAATAACGGTACGCCCGGGGAACTTGATAAGCCGGGACATCGATGTAGTGTAATAACGGTACATCCGATGATCCTGATAAGTTGGAACATCGACATATGTTTGCACAAAAAATGGGCAAACACCTCCAAGTCGTATGATTTAGTTGATTATATGTTGTTCTTAGTGATTTGGGCGATTTATGCAAATATATAAAATAGATGGACTAAGCTGTAAAAGACACACAGATTTATAGTGATTCGGCCAGAATGTGCCTACGTCCACTTTATATGTTATTCTCCTATTCTGTTCAGATTACAAGTACAAAGCTTTGATTACAAGTATCTGAAAGTTGTTTGAAAGTTCTATCCGTGCTTGAGCTCTCAAACTTGTCTGCCATTGTTGTACCCCTACCCCTCTATTTATAGAGTGAGGCTGGGGGGAGGGGTCTTGGATGTATATAGCTGTTGGTAGGCCTGGGCCGATGTAATCTGGCCAGGCAGTGTTGGTTCGGTAATACCTTCCTCATGTTGGTTCGGTAGTGGTAGAATGCCTCTGGTTCGGTAGTGAATGGCATGTGTGTTGGTCCGGTAGTGAGGGCGTAGCTTGGTCCGGTGGTGGGTGGTTCGGGCCTTGGAGGTGAGTTGGTGTCTTGGTTCGGAGGTAGATGGTTCGGTGGTGAGTGCGTAGCTTGGTCCGGTGGTGGGTGGTTCGCGCCTTAGAGGTGAGTTGGTGTCTTGGTTCGGAGGTAGATGGTTCGGTGGTGAGTGGTTCGACTAGGCATGGAGTTGGACCGGTAGTGCATGGAAATGGAGTTGGACTGGTAGTGCATGAAAATACGCCCAACATTTGCCTCCCAAAATGGGGCATATGCCGTGCTTTGTTTATGCCTTCTAACCTTAACATCCCCATTCGGTCACAAGCGCCGGACCAGTTGGTCCGGTCACTTCTATTTGCCTATAAGTATGGGTGTTATGCCTTCCTTATTCCCTACCAAGTTTGATAGCCGAATCAGATTCTCTCCTGCCGAATCAAACTCACTGCCGAATCAAACTCACTGCCGAATCACGTTAGATTACTGAATCAGGTGATTTAGCCTTCTTTCGCCGAATGGCTTTTACGTTTCGTACTACCGAATGAATCGAGTGCCGAATGAACTGAAATACTTGACTTGCCGAATGAACCCGGAGACTCTGAGTACCGAGTGAACTTTTTTCCTTGTTTTACCGAATGAATTCAGGAGTTTGTGTGCCGAATGAACCTTCGTTCCTTGAACTACCGGATGAGTTTGAGAAGTACGAGGCCGAATGGGCGTTTAGTCTCAAACTACTGATCGGTCTTTTATGTTTTGAATTGCGAATGAGATTCCAGGCTGCATGTACTTGTTTGTTTATGGTTCCATACTCCTTGTTCTAACAATATGTTTTTTCGGTGTTGCAGATAAATGTCTCATAAAGTGGAAACTCGATCAGATAAAAAGAAATTTATGGACATAATAGAGTCCCCCGTCGTGCCCCCAGTTCAGCCGGACCCAGGGCCACGTGGGCCCACACCGAGATCACTAGTGGATGGATATGGCCCTCAGGAGCTCTTGAACTCTCCTCCTGACTGCTTTCCTAGCTCCCTCAAAGAGGAGCAGCTTGACGTTATTTCTCGCTCTTTTGGGATTGATAGAGCGTGTATGCTGTTGCCGGGGGAAGGAGTGATGCCGTACAACCCCCTGAAGGATATTTCCCTTATAGTAGGTACCATTGCATGCGCGGGGCCATTCCCCCGATCAATGCTTGGATAGTCAGCTTCATTACCTACTTGAAGTTGGCCCCTTTCCAGCTACAGCCCAATTCCAATGCTATCTTGGTGTGTCTATTCATCATTTTCCAAAGAAAATACAGGCGTCCCCCTTCCAACCGGGAGATCCGGTATTTGTACAACTTGAGGGGCTATAAGAAGGGTTCTCCATACATCAGCTTGGAATCGGCCGTGTCCTTCAAGCCGGTCCTGGACTTATATTTGAAGTTCAGCATGTTCAAGAAAGAATGGTTTTCGTCAAGGATGACTCTGTTTCTATCCGTCGCTTCACCTCCGGCTGTAAGTTGAAGCTTATTTATAATTTCCGTTCTGACTGCAATGCTTCTCCTTATGTTTTTATTTCTTGCTAGCGACAGGTGGCTTTGCGGTCGTGGAGAACGATCACCTGGTTCAGATGGTTGCGGATATAGAAGCCATTTCGGGAAGGGAGAGGTCAGCTTCTTACCTGATCAGGAATGCTACTCTTCTGCTGCACAACTTGATTCTACCACGTCAGTCTGTGGTCAAGCAGAGAGACACAGCTGAGGAGAGGGCTGTCAAAGCTAAAGGAGGGGCCATGACGAAGAGCAGCAAGAGGAAACCCTTCTCGATACCTCTAGTGCCGGGGAGAAGAAGCTCAAGAAATCCGATGGACCCTCCCCTAGCACATGTCCAGATGTTCCGGAGGAGGAAAATGTAGAGGAGGAAAGAGGCAAGGAGGAGAGCGGAGGTGATGGAGAAGGTGATGGTGGTGATGGTAGCGAAGGACAGAGCGGTGATGGCGCCGGGGCTTTGTCTTCTAGGCAAGCAGGGGAGATCCAAGAGTGGACAGATGATGCTTTCCGCCAGGCTTTTGAGGGGTTGGAGGAAGGATCGACCTTGGTGGAGAAGCCAAAGAAAACTGATAAGGCCGGGACTGGTGCCGATCCATCTTCCAAGATCATTTCAGCTAGGGCAACTCCGGCGATTCAAGGTGAGTTTTTGACTCCTCTTTTAACTCCACATTTTTCTTGGATTATAGTCCCATGCATGCTTGTAACACTTGGTTTTTATTCCAGAAACGGGTAAGGTGGCCAAGACATCAGACATTCGGCGCCGTCTCGAACAATTCAAACTCCTCAAAGCTTCCGCTAAACCAAAGCCTCCGACCAACCGTTCCGGGGACGTAGTCGGCTATCGTCCTCTTCTCGGAGTTATTGAAGAGGATATTCAAAAGAAAAGGAGGATTCGCTCCTTATTCAAACCTTCACCTGGCCCTCATCCCCCAACCCAGCCTATTCATGATATCACGGGGGAGGATACTGAGTTCATACCCTCTCCGCATCCGTCTAAGAATCCTACCGTTGCTCAGATTAATCGTCCCGGCTTGGCTCGTAATCCATTTGCGGCTCATCCAGATCTGGATCCGGGTTCTCATGATATTTCCTTTGACGAGGTTACCGATGAGCACCTTCTCCCTCGCAATCCTATGGTAAGGGTGCTTGATGAGGCCAAGTCTCGGGATCTTGATTTGCTTACTACTCGGATTGTAACTATGGGGGATGAAGCTAAGGCAAATATCGACCGGGTTGCTAAGGAGACTAGGAAGTTGATGGGGCATCATGCCCGACTGGTCAAGGCCGGGGAGGAAATTGGGAGTGCCAACATAAGATTGCGGTTAGTGGTTGCCAACCAGGCCAAGCAACTCGCCGATCAGGCCATCCAGATCTCTCAGCACGAGGCTGCCTCCAGACGGCTAAAGAAAACCATGGAAGAGGCTAACAGAGCCGAGCTGCGGAAAATGGAGGCCATCTGTAAGGAACGGATCGATAAGGCCATTGCAACGGTGGACGAGATTCGGAAAGCGGATCTCGAGCGGGTAGAGGAGTTATCTGGGAAGCTTGAAGCCGCGGAGCTTGCTCAAGCCAAGCTGAAGGAGGAGATGGAGGCGATGAGGAAATCCCTTCAGGCTGACCGCTCGCGATACCGATCGGAGACAGATGCTTCCGTTGCAAAGCTGTTGGCTTCTGAGGTCCGAATGAGGGAGTTTGAGGAGAACGATGGGATGATGGATGAGATGCTCCAGGATATGTATTTTCGTACTTGGAAGCAGGGCAACTTATCCTGGATGGATGATTATCCCCGAATCATGGCCAGGATTTATCTCCGGGCTCTGGAGGAGGCCAAGGCTGATGTGGATAAGGAGGGCGGCATGGCCTTCAGAATGGATGTGGTTACGGCCCAATTCACTAAGGAGGAGAAAGTGGTGGTGAAGGAGGGCATGCGGCTGCTCGCTGCTGAGGAGATAGGTGTGCAGTTGGGGGATGATGATCAAGGAACAGATGCTGGTAAGTCTTCCCTTTTAGCCTTTTCATAGCTTGGTTGCATATTGTTTATTCAATGAATTCTTCTGCTGAATTGGACAGGCGGGACCTCTGAAGCGCCAACTATCTCTGGTCAGCATGCTGGGAGCTCTGATCCGGCGGTTAAGTAGACCTCGGAGGGCCAGCAGGATAGAGGCGAAGCCCCGATGTAGTAGGCTCCTTGGTTTAATCTGGACATTTTTCAGCTTACTTGACATTGCTGTCTATATTAGTCTTGAAACATTAATGTAATTTTCAGGCTGTAATTATGTAACGAACAACTTGATTTTTGGCACGTAACTTTATAACATAAGCTGATTTTGTCATGTTTGAATGCAGTCGTTATTTTGATGTGTTGCATAAAATATAGTTGTGCATGTGTTAGTGATTCAATTGTGTTTGACGCTAAGTTCTTACTTAAAATATAGTTTCATGTCTTGTAATGTTAGTGTGATATGCGAATAAATTATAGCTCAAGAGAAGAAAGTAACGCCCTTCAAGTTTTAGCTGTAGATGGTAGCTTTGAATGCCTTGTGTAATCGAAAATGTAATGCAGCTGAGTGACCTGCCATCCGGCTGTGAGTTCTTATTCCCATTAGTGAGTGTCTCCTATTTTGTGTCCTGTACTTTAGTGATCGTTATAGAGGATAGGAGGAAAGTTTTTATAAATAAAATGGAAATATAAGAAATAGTAAAACTTCCAATCACGGAAGGCCTTCGATGTGCTTAAGTTCGTGGCAAACGGGTTTTGTAGTCACTTTCCCTAGCTGTGGGTCTTGGAGACATTTGTCACCCATCTTATGCCTCCGTGGGGAGTTTTCTTTTTTACCATAGCCGTACTTAAGATTCATCGGAGCCGAGATCGCGCACAACAACTACCCGGGCCATTATGGCCCGTAATCGTGGGTATTATTCGATTTACCGTGGCCGGCTAGCGTGGGTACCGATCGTCAACCGTGAATTACCCCTGGCTGGCCACACCTTATGTTGGGGCTTATAATCGGTTCACGGCTGCCGGCGGGCCGAATGCCGTAATGAGCTGCCTAGGCTATGGTTGGCCTTCTCGGCGGCTTATAATCGGCTCATTACAGTTGGCTTTAAGGGCCATCACGAGCAATGAGTTAACCCGCAGCAGAGGGATGCTAGAGCAAAAGTGTCTCACTGGCGAGGGCATAGATTCGTATAATACCTGTTAAGTGTTGTCCAGGTGAAGTTGTGCTGTGATGCCCTGAATGGGGATGCCGCCTACACAGGATTTTGTTCAACAGAAAAGGATAAAGCTCAGCAAGTAGCCAAGATATAAAGGAACAAGTTAAAAAAGAGACAAGTTTTTAATGTGGTTCGGTACGAAAATGCCTACGTCCACTGATTCTCTTTGTTAATTCACTTTATATGGGCAGTACAAGTTAAGAAAAGTATCGACGAAGGTGTTGGATGTTCCATGCCCTCTGGAACACCTCTCCGTCCACTGTTGACAAAATGTAGGCTCCGTTGTGGAGATCTTTATGAATTACATATGGTCCGTCCCAGATTGGATCTAGCGCTCCGGGACGCGGGAAGATTTACTTGAGGACAAGATCTCCTTCTTGTAAGCTGCGATGCTTGACTTTGGAGTTGTATTGTGCTGCCACTTTTTGCTTGTGAGCTGCTGCTTTGAGTGCTGCATCATTTCTTCTTTCTTCGATTAGATCCAAAGACATGTGGAGGAGTTCTTCGTTTTCTTCTGGGTTGTAGTGGATCCTACGGTGGGATGTCACTACAGTTTCAACTGGGAGCATGACGTTCGATCCGTATGTCAAAGAGAAAGGAGTATGCCCTGTTGATGTTCTGAAAGACGTGCGGTAGGCCCAAAGTGCCGTAGGAAGTTCATCCACCCAAGCGCCTTTTGACTTTTCAAGCTTCTTCTTGATTAGAGTTTTAAGAATTTTGTTGACAGCTTCGACTTGCCCATTTGCCTAGGGATAAGCCACAGATGAGAAGCTTTTGTGAATTCCATGCTCTTTGCACCAGTCGGCGAACTCCTCGCTGTCAAACTGAAGTCCATTGTCCGATATGATTTTGAGTGGAACCCCGTACCTGCATAGAACATTTTTGATCAAGAAGTTAATAACTTTTGCCGAAGATATTTTATTTAGAGGTTCCGCTTCCATCAGCTTCCACCCATTTGGTGAAATAGTCGACTGCCACTATAGCATATTTGGCACCGCCTCGGCCCATTGGCAGTTCGCCAATCAAGTCAATTCCCCATACTGCAAAGAGCCAAGGGCTGGTCATTTGAGTAATCTCATTTGTTGGTAGTCGAGGAATCTTAGCAAATTTCTGACATCTGTCACATCTTTTGACGAAGTCTAAGGCGTCTTTTTTAAAGTGGGCCAGTAGTATCCATATCGGAGTGTCTTCTTTGCCAGAGTTTGCCCACCGGTGTGATCTCCGCAGCTCCCTTAATGGATGTTGGATAAGATTTTCTTGGCTTCCTTTCCAGCAACACACCTTAATAAGGGGTTAGAGAAGCCGCGTCGATAGAGGATGCCTTCTTGTATTGTGTAGCGGGAAGTTCTCCTCGGGATTTTCCTGACTTCGTTACGCTCGTTGGGTAGCGTGCCATCTTGTAAGTATTTCTGGATAGGAGTCATCCAAGTTTCTTCTTCGACTGCAGCTACCAGATCCTCTTGTTAGAAACTTGGGGCTAGTTGTTTTGAGATGGCTACTGTTCCGGAAATGGTGCTGTTCTTCATGCTAGCTTGCTTTGCCAGTTTGTCAGCCTCTCGGTTCTCCTCTCGAGGAATGTGTTTGATTAAATAGTGGTCCAACTGATTGAGTAGAAGCTTGGTCTTCTTTAGATATGCCGTGATTCGTTCTCCTCGAGTCTGAAACTCTCCTAATGCTTGGTTTACGATAAGTTGAGAATCACTATGAAGACATAAAGAACCGACTCCAATTTCTAAGGCAAGTTCTAATCCTGCTATTGCTGCTTCATATTCTGCATCGTTGTTGGTGGCAGCGAATTCCAACCTTAGGGCATAGTGCAGCTTCCTTCCCCTAGGGGTGATTATCACAATACCTGCCCCCGAGCCTTGTTCGTTTGATGCTCCATCTACAAAGAAATTCCACTTGATATCTTCTGCTATTTCAGATTGCTCCTTACCTTCGCTGGTAGTGAATTCGACAATGAAATCGGCCATGGCTTGTCCCGTGATGGCGGTGCGAGGATGGCAGGTGATATCATGTTGACTCAGTTCAATGCACCATTTGAGTAGTCGCCCAGAAGTGTCGGGGTGATGGAGTACCTGCCTTAGCGGTTGATTGGTTAAAACTCTGATGGAATGAGATTGGAAATAGTGTCGCATTTTCCGTGACGTGATTAGCAAACAGTATGCTAGCTTCTCAAGTTTAGGGTATCTGGCTGCTGCCCCCGTAAATCTCTTGCTTACAAAGTATACGGGCCGCTGCGCGCGGTTGTCTTCTCTCACCAAAGCGGCGCTTAGAGCATGGGACGATACAACAAGGTATAGGTATAGTTCTTCGCCTTTATTTGGAGTTGAGAGTACCGGTGGTCTCTGGAGGTGTTCGATTAGGTTAAGGAAGGCTGTTGAGCATTCGTCAGTCCGTTCGAACTTTCCTTTGTCTTTCTTTAGGTTTTCGAAGAAAGGGATGCATTTGTCGGTTGCTTTAGAGATGAATCTGCTTAGGGCGGCCACCTTCCCATTCAGGCTTTGCATTTCTTTTCGAGTGGAAGGTATCCTGATATCTTTCAGGGCTCGGACTTATCCGGGGTTTGCTTCAATCCCCCTGGCATGAACGATGAATCCCAAGAACTTTCCTGATGACACTCCGAATGAGCACTTTAGAGGATTCAGCTTCGTTCCATATTGGCGAAGTACTTGAAACATCTCGTCCAAGTGGCTTACATGATCGTTGGCTTTCCTCGACTTTACCAGCATGTCATCCACATAAACTTCCATAGTTCGTCCTATTAGTTCCGCAAACATCTTGCTGACGAGGCGTTGATAAGTAACTCCGGCGTTTTTAAGTCCAAAAGGAATTACTCTGTAGAAGTACAATCCCCGGTCAGTGATGAAACTAGTGTGGTCTTGATCGGGGGCGTGCATAGGGATCTGGTAATATCTTGAGTATGCGTCCATAAAAGATAAGAGTTCGTGGCCGGGTGTGCTGTCCACGAGTTGATCGATTCGGGGGAGTGGGAAGCAATCCTTCGGGTAAGCGTCATTTAAGTTGGAGAAGTCGATGCATGTTCGCCACTTCCCATTAGCCTTATTAACCAGTACCGTATTGGAGATCCATTCTTGGTAAATGGCTTCTCGTATGTAGTTACTGGCAAGTAGGTTCTTTACTTCTTCCTCGAGGGGTGCTGATCGTTCTGCCCCCATGCTTCTCTTTTTCTACTTTACTGGCACCTTGGTGGGATCGATGTTCAGTACGTGGCATGCTACGTGGGGAGATTCCAGTCATGTCAGTGTGCATCCATGCAAATCATCCAAGTTGTGGCGAAGAAAATCGACGAGTTGATCCTTCAACTCTGCTCTTAACTGAGACCCGACTCTCAGCAGTCTACTTGGGTCGTGTTTGTCTACAGATACAAATTCCATAGCTTCTGCATGCTCGGCGGTGGCCTCCTCCTCTTTGTCCCTGGGGTCTAATTCATTGAAAGGATCACTGGTATATCGAAGAGGAGGGGCTTTCTTTAGTTGCTATGCTTCCAAGTTTTTCTTGCAGAGAGAAGACTCTGCATCCTTCCCTTTATCCCTCCTACAGTTATTGCGAAGTTCAGTTACATAGCAATCTCGAGCGGCATTTTGATTTCCTTCTACTTCCCCTATCGCATTATCTGTTGGAAATTTCATCTTCAGGCACCAAGGGGCCGGGACAATCTGGAAGTCAGACAAGGCTGGTCTTCCTAAAAAGGCGTTTGTATTTAAGCTCGTCTTGGGTGGCCAGGAAGATGTTTTCGACCGTTTCATTCAAAGGAGTGTAAGCGTCAAATCTTGGTCCTGGCCGATATAGGCGTTTTTCTCCCTTCCTGCCCCCAGCATTGTCTCGAGAGTCATTTCTTCCGACATCCTTTGCTGCAGCGGGTGCGTTGCCATGAGCTGCCTTGGCTTGTTTCCCTGTCTGCCTTTCGGTGGCAGCGTCTTCAAATCTCATATATTTTCCGGCTTCATGGAAGAAATCGGGTAAGGTAGCCGGTTTTTCTTTCGTTAATCTTCTAGCAAACTTGGTATCCGGATGTACGCCACTACAAAGAGCCATTAGGATAAGTTTCTCGTCGGCATCTTGGACTGCGGCCGCTGCGGCGTTGAATCGGGTTAGATATTGTTGCACTATCTCTCCGGACTTTTGTTTGATATTAGATAGGGAATAAGCATCCTTGGGTTGTTCCACATAAATGCGGAACTGGCTGATGAACTTTTCTTTCAACATTTCCCATGAGCTGATGGATCCTTGGGGTAGGTGGCAGAACCAGGAGGTAGCTAGATCTGCCAAGAATAGTGGGAAGCATTTACACAACACTCCCTCTATTGCTCCGCTCATGAGCATATGCTGTGTGTATCTCTGCAAGTGTACAATGGGGTCAGAGTTTCCCTTGTAAGGTTCCATTGTTGGCATTTTCCATTCCCGGGGGTAATGGCAGTTTCGATATTGCGGGTGAAGGGGCTGGTTACCCTAGCGCCTATCCCCCGATCCCTTTGGTTCCGTTGGACGCACTCTCTGAACAATCGCGTCATCCTTTCATCAGAATTTGGAGTGGATAGAAATGAGTTTGGTTCTTCTCTGCGGGATTGAGTCCGTCCAGATAACCTGTAGGGATGGTATCGTCTATTACTCCTAACATTTTCCGGTGGCTGTCTTCGGTCCTCCGGGAGCATGCTGGGGTCAGCCATAGTTGGCCCTTGCCTCGATCTTCCCCTGCTGGGCTCTGTTCTAAGCGTTCCCTCGGGTCCAACTTCGGGCTGGACTCCAGCTCGGCCCCGTCCATTGGTGTTCCCATGGTTAGGTAGCATGACAGGCTCAGCCATATCCGACCCGTACCTGGTACCTCCCCCGTTGGGTTCAGTTCCTAGTGTTTCCTCGGGTCGGAATTCGGGCTGAGTCGGGGCTCGGCTCGTACCATGGCTGTTTCTGTTGTTAGCCTCTTCGAAGAAGAAAGATCTTTGTCGCCTCCCAGATCCTCCAGACTGGGACTCACCTCATAATTCGGTGTTGCGGTCGGATTCTTCAGCATCCCTTAAGCGTGACATGAGTTGGTCCACCAAGGCTTCTTGTTGAGATGCGAAGCGGTTAGTTACTTCAGCCACAACCCTGTCCAGATCTGCCCTAGTAATTGGTTGTTCCGTAGCAGGAGCTGTCGGATTTGCCTGATTTCCATTTGCTGTTGGAACAGGACGATTCTCTTGATCTCTGATCATTGGATCTGGGATACTGCTAGTTGCGATGTTCTTTCCTTTGCTAGCATCTTTCCTCTGCTTGGGAGGCATGTTTTCTAAGTAATGAGCGATGCTGTTGGGAAGAAGGTTGAGTGGGAGAAGCTGAAGCTTCTAGCTCGAGTTCTCAGTGAAAGCACCAAAAATGTTTGCACAAAAAATGGGCAAACACCTACAAGTCATATGATTTAGTTGATTATATGTTTTTCTTAGTGATTTGGGCGATTTATGCAAATATATAAAATAGATGGACTAAACTGTAAAAGACACACAGATTTATAGTGGTACGGCCAGAATATGCCTACGTCCACTTTATATGTTATTCTCCTTTTCTGTTCAGATTACAAGTAGAAAGCTTTGATTACAAGTATCTGAAAGTTGTTTGAAAGTTCTATCCGTGCTTGAGCTCTCAAACTTGTCTGCCAATGTTGTACCCCTACCCCTCTATTTATAGAGTGAGGATGGGGGTAGGGGTCTTGGATGTATATAGCTGTTGGTGGGCCTGGGCTGATGTAATTTGGCCTGGCAGTGTTGGTTCGGTAATACCTTCCTCATGTTGGTTCGGTATTGGTAGAATGCCTCTGGTTCGGTAGTGAATGGCATGTGTGTTGGTCCGGTGGTGAGGGCGTAGCTTGGTCCAGTGGTTGGTGGATCAGGCCTTAGAGGTGAGTTGGTGTCTTGGTTCGGAGGTAGATGGTTCGGTGGTGAGTGCGTAGCTTGGTCCGGTGGTGGGTGGTTCGGGCCTTAGAGGTGAGTTGGTGTCTTGGTTCGGAGGTAGATGGTTCGGTGGTGAGTGGTTCGGCTAGGCATGGAGTTGGACCGGTAGTGCACGGAAATGGAGTTGGACTGATAGTGCATGAAAATACGCCCAACAACATAGTACAACAATGGTACATTCGATGAACTGAACACCATAAAAGGACATGGGTCGCTAGCCCATAAAAATGAGTCGAAACTCCAAAGAACCCATAACTCATTAGCCTATAAAAGAAATGAGACGAAGCTCAATAAAACGAGGTACAGTCCCCCACGTGGACAAAGAGACATCGCATATCGATAGTCTAAACCATGAAAATGATCACCATTGATCAAAAAAAAGTGTGAACTACACTAAGCTAGTAAATAAATGAGTTTAGCTTCATGTCCCATAAACATTGGCTTAACATAAGTATTTACAAACAAATTGTTAATTTCCACCCGTGAATAGTCACAAGAGTTCAATCGAACAAGTCCAAGAATTAACCGACAAAGAAAATGCAAGCATTTCATACCACTTGTTTTGCTAAGTCGTTTAACTAGATTTCTCGAACGAATGAGGTAAAGGTTTGTATATACTAATAGATTGGAAAACGATTTTAAAAGCGAGCTTGATATTGAAAGTAAATGTTGAAATCGTTTTGATGAAAGAGTTTGGACTTGTTAACAAGACGTCTGGACTTGTTAACCAGACGTCTGGTTACTTGGTCTGGGCAACAGTTTGCCTAAGCCCTGATGGCCAAAACGATTCGGGAGCGATGAGACGAGTAATGAAGACTAGGAATTTTTGCCAAGCGATGACCCAACGTTATAGGCTCTTCGATACACTCCAAATAACAAGTCCAAACATCCATCAAAGATTTTGACTTCAAAACACCAAAATTTGAAAATTCACCAAAACAATTCAAATCAAAAGCAAATGAACATGAATAGATGTTATGAATTCATTCCTAACAACAATGAAAGTTATAGACGTAGATGTGAGTTCAAAAACTCACCTTTAAACCCAAAACAACGAAGAAAAAGCTCAAAAACAAAGGAAAGATCAACCACTCTTCAACTTCGACTCTAGAAACTCCAATCTAAGATTATAAGTGATAATTTCCTAAATTAGGTTATAGGAAATTTCTAAAATTGAAGAGGAATTGAGATGGAGAAGATGAAGAGAATGGTTGCCTAAGCTTCTCTTTGATTTTGGAGCTTGAATCTAGAATTCCCTAGTAATCTAGGGTTTAGGAATTTTAGTTTCCTCTTCTTTCCCCAATTCTTTACTTTAGCTTGAGAGTATTAGGAAAATAGAATGAATGAATGAAGAGTGAGGAAGTTAGAGTATTAGATGAGTGAGTTGGCTGAAACCCAAACCCAAAGCCCAATAGAAAAATAGCAAAATTCTAGTCAATTTCAAACATATCGATGTTTATACTCCAAAAGGTCGCAAACACCATTTTGGACTCAATGGAAGTGGTCTCAAGTCCTAATTCGACAGTTTATGAAAAGTAGCATTTCGGACTTTAATTCGATTAACAATGCTATATTTAAATAAAATATTTAAATATACAATCGTAAAATATGCGGGTTGTTATAGACTCCCCTCCTTAAAGAAATTGCGTCCTCGTAGTACTAAAGAAGAAAACAAAGAGTAACAAATATATAAGCATATCAACACAAAAGAAAATTTGAAATAAGAAGTTCACCTCAAAGAGCTCGAGAGAGTAAGTCCGGATGTGTTCGCTTGATGAATTCTCTGGGTTCCCAAGAATAATCCTTAGGATTTGAGGACCATTGAACTTTCACAAGTGGGACGTCTTTATTATGAAGACCTTTTACCTCCATAGTAATGATACGAAAAGGATGTCGTTCATAACCCAAATTAGGTGAAACTTCAATTTCTTCAATAAAACCGGGCTCAAGAATAGAATTGGAATCACTAAGGCATTTTCGAAGTTGAGAGACGTGAAAACGTCATGAATAGCAGAAAATTGAGCCGGTAATAAAAGGAGATAAGTCATGGAACAAATGCGTTCAGTGATGGGAAATGGGCCAATATATCAAGGAGCTAATTTTCCGGATCGAATGAAACGCATAACACCCTTCATAGGCGAAACATGAATAAACACCAAATCTCCCACAGAGAATTCCAAATTCCTTCCTCGGTTATCAGCATAAGATTTTTGTCTACTTTGAGCTTCTTTTATCCTATGACGAATAAGGTCAATCTTTTCTGTGGAATCACGAATAAAATCTAGACCTAAAACCAGCTTCTCGCCGGCCTCAAGCCAACAAGAAGAAGATCGGCATAGCCATTCGTAGAGTGCCTCGAAAGGTGCCATACCGATACTTGACCAGAAGCTAATGTTATAGGAAAAGTCAACAAGAGAACTATGATCTTCCCAACTTCCACCAAAATCAAGAGCACGTGCATGAAGAAGATCTTCAAGAGTTTGATTCACACGCTCCGTTTGTCCACCAGACTAAGGATGATAAGCGGTGCTAAAATTAAGCTTCGCTCCCAAAGCTTTTTGAAGACTCTTTCAAAATCCACTAATAAACAATGGTTCATGAACACTAACAATAGAAGTAGGAATTCCATGCAATTTAATAATTTCTCTAATATAGAGTTTGGCCAAAAGAGGTACGGTCCGATTAGACCGAACGGGAATAAAATGGGCGGATTTTGTAAGTCTATCAATGATCACCCACAAGCTGTCATGACCCAAATGAGAACGGGGAAGGCCGTCAATAAAGTACATGGAGGCTTGATCCCACTTCTAAACAGGAATTTCTAGAGGTTGTAATAACCCACCGGGCCTTTGATGCTCGGCCTTTATGAGTTGGCAGGTCATGCAACACTTAATGAAGTTAGCAATATTAGATTTCATTCCATCCCAATAATAAATTCGCTTCATATCCGTGTACATTTTACTACTGCCGTGATGAATGGTAAATTAAGAACGATGAGAATCTTCTAATATGTCTTTTCGAAGATCACTAATATTTGGCAGATAAGTCTACCAAATTTTCGAATGTCGCCACAAGCATCAATTTCAAAGACTTCTAACCCATCAATATTTCCATCCCTACAACTTTGGTAAAGATGAGCCAATTCAGGATCATGCTTTTGAGCATCAAGAACGCGGTCAAAAAGAGAAGGATGATCCTCAAGGCTACATAAAACGAGAGATGAACATGAATCGGATTCACGATCTCGAATCACACAAGTGGACAAAATCTCGAGATCATTCCATTCGGATATCATCATAGAAACAACCGCTTGTCGCTTACGACTCAGTGCGCCGGCAACACAATTCCCCTTTCCGGAGGTATAAAGAATATCAAGATCATAAGATGCAAGGCACTCGAGCCAACATTGTGGATGCAAATTAAGTTTTTTTTGAGAAAATAAATACTTCAAAGATTTATGATCTGTGTAGAGAACAAATTTCTCTCCCAAAAGATAATGACGACAATTCTAAGGGTGAAAACAATAGCCGCGAGCTCTAAAGCATGAGTGGCATATCTAGTCTCGGCAGGCTTTAATTGCCTAGAAGCATAAGTAAAAACACGTTCCCTTTTCATGAGAACGGCTCCCAAACCAACACGACTACCATCGGTATAAACAATTAAGTCTTGGTTCCCTTCGAGAATCACAAGAATAGGAGCATCAGAAAGGAGTTCTTTTAATTTCTGAAAAGAAGCTTCACGTTTGTTTGACCAAATATATTTAACTCCCTTCTTTGTCAAACAAGTAAGAGGCATTGAAATTTTGGAAAAGTCTTTTATGAACCGACGGTAATATCCTGCTAATCCAAGGATACTATGAATTTTTGTCACACACTCTGGTCTCTTTCAATTTTGAATCGCTTCAATCTTTAAAGGATCCACGGAAGTTCCAGATTCAGACGAGATTGCCAAAAGTGGCACTTAGAAAATTTTGCTTTCAATTGATTGCTCCTAAGAGTTTCCAACACAATCCGAAGATGTTTTTCATGTTCTTCCTCGGTTTTAGAATAAACAAGAATATCATCTATAAAAATGAGAACAAATCGATCGAGAAAGTCTTTGAAAATTTGATTCATAGGGTCAACGAAATAAGCTGGAGCATTCATTAAACCAAATGGCATAACAAACCATTCATAAGATCCATAACGAGTACGGGACGATGTCAAAGGAATGCTATCCTCTGCAATACGAAGCTGATGAAAACCGGTTGTTAAGTCTTACTATGGAAAGACTCTAGCACCACTAAGTTGATCAAATAAATCATCAATCCGAGGAAAAGGATATTTATTGTAGATGGTGAGATCATTAAGCTTGCGGTAGTCAACGCAAAGCCTAAGTCTACCATCGGATTTCTTTACAAAAATAGCTGAAGCTCCCTAACGAGAGGAACTAGAATGAATAAATTGCTTCTCTTCCAATTCGGGTAATTGTTTACGCATCTCCTCATTTTCCTTATTGGACATACGATAAGGCGGACGAGTGATAGGTAGAGCTCCAGAGATTAAATTAATTCTGAACTCAATTGCTCGTTTAGGGGGTAATCCTAAAATGGGCTCAAATATGTTGGAAATTTCATGAACAACGTGAATGATGGAAATGACATCTTCCTCATCATCATTATTGTCATCATGAGGGTTTAGACAATATTAGGATGCTACGAAATTGGAATCTATATCATACGAGACAATAGAAATCTGTTTGATAGATTGAGGATCTCAAAGATGAATAGTCCTCTTAGGACGTAGGATATGGGCTTCATAATGGTTAAGCCAATCCATTCTAAAAATCATTCTGAAGCCTAAGTAGCACATAACATGAAAATGGGCTTGGAAAGAATAATCACATAAAATAATCTCAACATCTTTATAAAGTAAACTAAGTGTTGCTGATCTACCAACCGGATTTGCAATTCTCAAAGAAGTCATCAAACCCATAACATTTAAAGAAAAGGTATCAATAAGTTCTTTTGTTATAAAAGAGTGGGATGCTTCCGTATCAAGAACTCGAGTAGGTTGATCACGAAACATAATAATTCTATCAAGGATAGAATGAGAAAAACCTTGACCAAGAGAAGTGTTACTAGGAGCTTGCACAACATTTACCTTTCCCTCCCTCTTGCTTGGAAGTTTGGGACACGAAGATAAAAGATGACCCAAAATTTTGAAATAACCACAAAAGAGAGGTTTCACGCATCTATTAGCATAATGGTCCTTAGAACCACAATTGTAGCATTGCCCACGACTAGAGGCATGAGTCTTTGCTACCGAAGTTGCTTGCTTCCCTTTCTTGTTGGAATTAGGGCCTTTGAACTTAATAGGCCTCTTCTTGTGGATGTCGAAGTTCTGTTTGGCACTCATAACTTCAACATCGCTTTTTTATCGGCCTCTTCAAGTCGAAGAGCGATATCAACAAGCTGATCAAAAGAAACTTCTAGTTTCAGAAGTAAAGGCTTTTTGAGGTTCTTATTCAACCCATAGACAAAACTCTGATTTTTCTTCAATGGGTCTATCCTGCTCTTTCAGAGCGCTTCGCAACCCAACGATAATTCTTGACCCTATATTTGGAGAGAGATTCAAAAGATGCGACATAATCCGTCACAGAAGATTCACCTTGAACAAGGTCAATAAAATGTTGAGCTAAAGTTACTTTTTCCGCTTTCGGCACAAACTTCAACTCAAACTTTTCTCGGAATTGCTTCCAAGTAAGGTCCACTTCGATAATCTCCGAAATCAAAAGCTCATACCAATCTAATGCTCTTTCTTGGAGCATGCTAGAAGCCACTTGGACTCGATGGTGATCAACAAGATTCATGTGAGAAAAGATGCGGTCGCATGATCTAAGCCAAGCTTGGATTTCTATAACACTCTCAGATTCCTTGAATGGCCTTCCACCCAAATCGATATAATCTTCGCACAAGTGTGCAAACCCATATCTAGGATGAGTAGGCTCTAGAATGGGTCCGACAGTTTGAGCATTCTTTACAAGATTTAAAAGTTGTTGAGTAGACATAAGTACTCCATCCTGAGGGGTAGCACTGGATTGACCGGCGCTGGGACGGCCTTGTCTAACCATTTCTCTTCTTTAAGAAATAAAGAAATAAAGAAAGAAAGAAAGAAGAAAAAGTTATTCTCAGAATGAATATCAAACAATCATGATTGATAAAATAAGGCATCATAAAAGAAAATTGGATAGAACGGGTCCAATGACTCGAATTAAATCTTAAGGCACGATTCCTAAGAGAGAATTAGGTCAATGATCCTTGGTATAATATTCTATATTGTTTCAAAGTTTGGCTTTAATACCAAACTATGACACCCCACCTCTATACTCACACTAGCCAAGGACACTACGGGGTAATTTCGTCGACTAGCACGAAGAATAAGGCTGTTGAGGAGAGACCATCTATGTGATTGGTTTTTGTGAGTACCGACATGCTGGATAGAAGGAAATCCGATATATCAAGTACAGACTCAAAGCTACTACACAGTGGCTAAGTGGTCTTCAGAAACAGATATAAAATAAGCATAACGCAAATCAGTCAAAGATATTCATATCACTAAGGCGGAAACAGATATGAATATATTACATAAAAGTGTACATCAAATTAGTGGTCATGTAAGATCCGCTACATCACAAAAGAATAGGTACAAGTGCTGGACAAAAGAATATGTATACATCAAGGAGTCTCTATCTCCGAATGTATAATACAAAAACTACTAAGCTAAGTAGTTAGCCAAAAGTCAGGTGACGGACTATGAAAAGAAGTCAAGAAAAAGCACCTGAAATACCTCGGTCTGACCCGAGTATTATTTAAGAAGAAAATAATAAACAGATCAATCTAGCTTTAAATATCACATAAAATGAGATGGGATAAGAGATATAACCAAAAATGTATGATAACAATAATGTCATACTGTGACAAGTATACATTTAACAATAAAAAAAATCATACAATATCTTAAAAGTCTCAAAACACCAAAAAGAATGTCATATTCTTTACTTTATTCGCTAAACCACAAATATTGACAAAACATATCTATGCCAATCACAAAAATTGGTGAAACACAAAGTCCAGAAATCACTAATTAGAAATCCAGAAATCCCGAAATCACAAAGTGGGAGGCCCACCAAAAACGGGAGCATGAAAACTCACCAGCATGTGTATCAAAAATGGGTCGCTAACCATAGAGCCGGTGCAACGACGTAGTACAATAACGGTACGCCCGAGAAACCTAAAACTCGAATAATTCAAAACATTGACGTATTACAATAACGGTATGCCCGACGGACCTAAAACTCCAATAATTCTAAACAATGGCATAGTACAATAACGGTACGCCCGAGGAACCAGATAAGCCGGGACATGATGTAGTGCAATAACGGTACATCCGATGATCCTGATAAGTCGGAACATCGACATTGTACAATAACGCTGCATCCGATAAACTGAACACCATAAAAGAACATGAGTCGCTAGCCCATAAAAATGAGTCAAAACTCCAAAGAACCCATAGGTCGTTAGCCTATAAAAGAAATGAGACGAAGCTCAATAAAGCGAGGTATAGTCCCCCACGTGGACAAAGAAACATCATATATCGCTAGTCTAAACAATGAAAATAATCACCATTGATCAATAAAAATTGTGAATTATACTAAGCTAGTAAATAAATGAGTTTAGCTTCATGTCCCATAACCACTAGTTTAACTTATGTTTTTACGAAAAATTGTAGATTTCCACTCGAGAATAGTCACAAGAGTTCAATCGAATAAGTCCAAGAATTAACCGACAAAGTAAACACAAGCGTTTCATACCACTTGTTTTGCTAAGTCGTTTAATTAGATTTCTCGGACGAATGAGGTAAATGTTTGTATATACTAATAGATTGGAAAACGGTTTTAAAAGCGAGCTTGATATTGAAAGTAAATGTTGAAATCATTTTGATGAAAGAGTTTGAATATTTACTATTAGTATAGAAACCTTTGTATTTTAAAATGACAAATCATAGAAAATGATTGTAAAAACAATCGATCACAAAAAATTCACATTCAAAGACGTGAATCAAATCCAAAGAAATCGATACTAAATCCATCAAAATGGATATTCCTAAAAATCCTTAAAAAGAAGTCATCAAAGTCGATAAAAGTGATAACAACTAATCAGATCAACAAAAATCGATAAACATAGGAAATTAACTCAAAAAATAAGCAAATAGGCAAAACTACACCGCTCCAAACGTCTGGGGGTTCTTCCAGACGTCTGGATTTGGTTTTTGGAAATATTATAGAAAACTTCCCAGACGTCTGAAATTTAAAACCAGATGTCTGAACCGCTATTAGACGTCTGAACCCAAAAATCAGACATATGGAATTTGTCTATGCTATTTTTATTTTCTGCTGCAATTTTTTTCTTTTCTTAGGGTCTATCACCAGACGTCTGGACTTGCTAACCAGATGTCTGGTCACCTGGTCTAGGCAACAATTAGCCTAGGCCTTGATGGCCAAACGATTTGGGAGCGATCAGACGACCAATGAAGACTAGGGATTTATGTCAAGCGACAACCCAGCCTTATAGGCTCTTCGATACACCCCAAATAACATGTCCAAACATCCATAGTAGGATTTTCAAAGATTTTGACTTCAAAACACCAAAATTGAAAATTCATCAAAATAATTCAAATCAAAAGTAAATGAACATGAATAGATGGTAGGAATTTGTACCTAACAATAATGGAAGTTATAGACGCGGATGTGAGTTCAAAAACTAACCTTTAAACCAAAAACAATGAAGGAGAAGCTCAAAAACAAAGAAAAGATCAACCACTCTTCAACATCAACTCTAGAAACTCCAATCTAAGATCATAAGCAATAATTTCCTAAATTAGGTTATAGGAATTTCTGATGTTGAAGAGGAATTGAGATGGAGAAGATGAAGAGGATGCTTATCTAAGCTTCTCTATGATTTTGGAGCTTGAATCTAGAATTCCCTAGTAATCTAGGGTTTAGGAATTTTAGTTTCCTTTTCTTTCCCTTATTCTTTCCTTTAGCTTGAGAGTGTTAGGAAAATAGAATGAATGAATGAAGAGTGAGGAAGTTAGGGTATTAGATGAGTGAGTGGGCTGAAACCCAAATCCAAAGCCCAATAGAAAAATAGAAAAATTCTAGTCAACTCCAAATATATCGATGTTTATACTCAAAAAGGTCACAAATGCCATTTGGACTCAATGGAAGTGGTCTCGAGTCCTAATCTGACAGTTTATGAAAAGTAGCATTTCGGATTTTAATCCGACTAACGATGCTACATTTAAATAAAACATTTAAACATACAATCGTAAAATATGCGTGTTGTTACAACATTACATTTCTAATACTTTGGAAATGTACCTATATATTTATCTTAATGGTATAAGTATATTCACAAATCTTAAAAATGATTTCATTTCCAAAATCATACTTAGTTGGGTTAAACAAATGTAACTTAAAACATTGTTAAAATAAACCCAAATTCGTTTTGATTTATGTAAACATGTTATAATGTCCCTTGTCTTGAGACCCGAAGCTAAGCGCTACAAATGATGTGGCCATCTATAGTATTAACTTCCGATGACAAATACGGTATTGTTAATGGTATCCATAAATCAGAAGCACATGAATATGAAATAAAATCAACACAGAATTAAAACACCTTTTTGATTACTATTCATATTCATATTTCATATTCAGATATGGATGCATAATCCCAAAATGATTCCCATGTTTTGATCAAATATAATTATTATAAATAACGCCAAGAGTGACGTAAGAAGATGCCCCTTGGATGATCAAAGTACTAAATGAACATGTCTGCCATGAATACATCACAGTGGAAATAAAACTAAATAGATCCTATACAGCTAACTTTTCCTCATGCACGTCTTCAGAAGCTTATTTGTCCACATACTAAGCCTGTAAAATCTTAACTCTCAATCTACTCAAATTGATTTTTAGCACCTGAGAGTTTAAGCAAATAACATAAACTTCGAGCCAGACATAAATCCTGGTTTGAATAATACTATTACATCTCGGTTTACTGATACTAAGTGAGACCATGCCGCTTAGCGTAACGGGTTTCCCCTCACTAATATCACTTTTAAAACATATTTTTTGCAAATCAGAATCCTGCAATTAAACCGATTAATGCAACAATAGCAATATCATATATGTACATAAATCAGGCAATCATTGGATTATCTGTTCGAACAATGTAGTTTTGTTTTGCTAACTAATAACCATTGGTTGACTCGGGCCTACCAGATAAAATAAATAATCTAACTTCTGTTAGACACACTCCAAGATGGTCCGTCCTTAACTTACTTCTCGCAGTGTCAATTGATCCTAGTGGTTTTATGGGCTCGCCAATAACCTATCTTTCTCTTTATATTCCTTTTTTTGCGTACATCATTTTAGTTTTACCTGTGATAAAGCCCTACACGTTGGAATTTTAGACTTATATTAGCTAGGGGCTATTAGCTAAAGTATACGGCATGACCATATACCAGTCCCTTCTGGTATTCTAATATCTGAGTCATTTACCAAGGGTTAACTACCCCATCAAATTTTGCTTGAAAACATTTCTTTCAAATTGATTTAACCCTTTAAATCATATTTAAACAAGGAAAATAAACTTTTTGCTTTACTTAAATATCTTTTCCATGATATATGCTTTACATTAAAAAATGATGATGAAAACCTAAATCAATAGGGTTATCTGTCCCTTTAAAAGAAATTAAAGGCCTTTTTTAACTTAGAAAACATTAGGTTTTAAATCCACAATATCATCTTTGAAAGCCTTGTTTAAAAACTTTAAAAAGTCCCTTTCGAATCCATTAAAGCATCTCTTTCAAAATAGGTTAACTACTTTACCTTGA
Source organism: Allium cepa (assembly GCA_030765085.1). NCBI lineage: Eukaryota > Viridiplantae > Streptophyta > Magnoliopsida > Asparagales > Amaryllidaceae > Allium > Allium cepa. The sequence continues at coordinate 58,676,041 of CM060931.1, forward strand.
AACACTAGGCCGAAAGGCCAAAACATGCCTTTTGGTACCTTTAAAATGGACATTTCAAAATCATTGAAAGTAACCCTTCGAAAGCAATATAAAACCTTAGGCATCCTCTTTTCAAAATTCTTTAAACTTACCTTTCGAAAGCATTGGAAACCTTCCATTTATCGACTCAAGTAAATCTTTCGAAAACATTGAATAATCTCCCCTTTGAAACGTTCATTTTATACCTTTCAAAAGCATTAAAGTCCCTTACTTAAAACAAACATTTTGAAAGCATTGGTTCTGGTAAAAGTTTATGGAACATAGCTTCGAAACCATTTAAAACCATTCCTTTTGAAACCTTTGGGTTTAGCTTTTAATGGAACAAAGGGTCTTAAAAGAACTGGGGCAAAAGCATTGCTTTCGAAAGCATTATTCCTAAGTAAAAGAAGGTGGATGGTTTCAGAACCACCCCTTTCGAAAGTATGAAGAAGAGGCTTCAAAATTTAAGGCAAAAGAACTCTTTCAAAGGCATTAATTCGAAAAGTTGAATGCGGCAGCATAGGTTTCTAATCCCTTCGAAAGCTTCATTTTTAAAGTAAAAAGGCGACATCCTCTTTCGAAAGCCTTTTCATATAAACAAAAGCAATTAGACCAAGTCGAAAGCAATTTTAGCCCCTCCGAAAGTATCCTTTGTAAGCAAAAATAGTTCAAAGTTTATAAGCGCAACTTCTACCCCTTCGAAAGCTTGGTTTCGACGGTATACCTTCCACCTTTCTCCAATCCACTACGTGCCAAAGAATTGATACCATGTGTATTGGTATCAACTTGGTCAGGGGCGGAAGTATGGGGTCGAAAGCTTGCAGGGAAGTGGCGAACTAGTAAATTTTATCAAAACTATTTTATAGCTATCTAAAGTAATTCCTTTCAACCAACTTCCCATATTTGTTAATATACCATTGGCTGCCAATTCTTTTTCAAAAATCCTTTGCTAAAAGTGCTGTCGAATTCAGTAATTAATAATTAAAACATTTAGCAAATTAGTCCCTTCTCCTTTTAGAATCATATAAAACATTTAAGTCCCATACCCTAAATAATTTTATATCCATAATAAAATATTTACAAAAATTCTCAAAAAATTCCCATATATCACTTTTAGTATGTTTCCTAACATATTTACATTTCCAACCCAAAGCTAACATATAATAGCTGAAAATAATTTAAACCCAATTTAATCATTTTCTTTACTAGAAAATTCATAATAAATCTGCAACAACTTAAAAAATTATGAAATTTGAAATCCATCTCTAAAATAATGATTCTGACCTTCTACCAAAAACCAAGCCATTTGGATGTCATTTAATAGGTTTTTCAAATCAAATCTTATCGTAAAATCTGTATGAAACAACATAAATTGTCGACAAGCATATATGTTCGTTTAAACAATCAAAACTTGGCATTTTTATTACAAAATAATTAGGATCTTATCTAGAAACCAAAAGAAATAAAAATGAAATGTAATCTATTATTCAGTTTAGCCTGTTGTTTAGGAGGTTGAGATTTTCTCTTGAATCGATATGATTAAGCTTCCTACTTGAATTCTTCTTTATCTTCCTATTGTTTTCTTCTAATGGTGGCCGGCCAAACTTTATGTTTAGTTATGTTTGTAAATGTTGGAAATGAGAATGGGATGAGGGTTTAAGGTACACTAATATAATTTATTCCTATTTTGCACTTATCTTATTACCTTTACTTACTTCATTTCAAATTGCCATTTTTTTCATTACTTAAGGCACGACTACCTTATAGTTATACAAGTCTCAATCTCTTAACCAATTTAATATTTGCATTATTCTATTTAATTTATTTAATTAAATCTCTTGAACAATGTTATTTAAAATTAGGAGGGTTACACTGATCGTATGAGATTTAGATCAAATATACTTAACACCACTTTTCGATTTCACACGGTACTATCCTTTAATTACCAGTGTGATTGGAAAGGTTAGAAAACTATCCTTGCCTCAACACACATTCTTAATTCTCAAGATAGAGACGAGTTTCCATACCTCAAAATTTACTGTTAAGTATGAAATGAATACTTTCGATTCCACGATAATTAAAAAAATCATTCATAGAAATCAAATCTCATTTTCTTTATAAAATTCCTTTTTATAAATCCCTTATATATTTACAAAAATAAAGTTATAAATCTCACTTCTACACGTAAAACTTCTTTTGTAAACCTCCAAATATAATTATAAAACTCTTTCTATAAATCTCTTTTATTTTTACACAACTCATTTCTATTTATTAAACTCAAAATTAATTTACAAAACTTCTTTATAAAATTTCTTTATTAAACATCTTTACTAATTTTAATACTCTTTTCTCCAATTCTTTAGGATCATGGTTTCAAAATCATTTTAAGTTTGAAATTACTTTTAAATTTTTGATAAACCTATGCTCTGATACCAAGTTGTAGCATTCCTTATCTTGAGGCCCGAAGCTAAATGCTACAGATGCTGCAGTCATCTATAGTATTAACTTCTGGTGATAAAATACGGTAATGTTAACGGTATCCATAATATCAGAAGCACATGAATATGAAATAAAATCAGCATCGAATTAAAACATCTTTTCTGATTACATTTCAAATCCATATTTCATATTCATATACATAATCCCAAAACGATTCCCATGTTTTAATCAAATATAATTATTTCAAACTACGCTAAGAGCGGCACATGAAGATGCCTCCTTGGATGAACAGAGTACTAAATGAACATGTTTGCCAAATGCATCACGGTGGATATAAAACTAAGTAGCTCCTAATAGCTAACTTTGCCTCTTGCACACCTTAGGAAGCTTATTTGTCCACCTACTAAGCTTGTAAAACCTTAACTCTCAATCTACTCAAATTAATTTTGAGCACCCAAGAGTTTAAGGAGAAAACATAAACTTCGAGTTTGACATAAATCCTGGTATGAATAATACTATTACTTCTCGATTTAATGATATTAAGTGAGACCATGACGCTTAGCGGAACGGGTTTCCCCTCACTAATATCGCTTTTAAAACATATCTTTTGCAAATCAGAATCCTGCAATCAAACTGATTAAAGCAATAATAGCAATATCATATATGCACATAAATCAGGTAATCAATGGACCATCTGTTTGAACAATGTAGTTTTATTTGGCGAACTACAAACCATTGGATGACTTAAGCCTACCAGACAAAATAAATAATCTAACTTCTTTTAGACACACTCCTGGATGGTCTATCCATAACTTACTTCTCTTGGGGTCAACTGATCCTAATGCTTTTACGGGCTCACCAACAACCTTTCCTATGTATTCCTTTCTATGTGTAACATCATTTTAGTCTTACCAGTGATAACCCTACATACTGAAATTTTGGACTTATATTAGATAGGGGCTATTAGCTAAAGTATAAGGCATGACCCTATACCAGTCCCATTTGGCATTCTAATATCTGAGTCATTTACCTAGGGTTAACTGCCCCAACCAATTTTCCTTGAAAACATTTCTTTCAAATTGATTCAACCCTTTAAATCATACTTAAATAAGGAAAATATACTTTTGCTTTACTCAAATATCTTTGCTATGATATATGCTTTACACAAAATAATGTCAGTGAAAACCTAAATCAATAATAGTTATATGTCCCTTTAAAACAAGTTAAAGCCCTTCTTTAACTTAGAAAACATTAGGTTTTAAATCCAAGATTTCCCTTGGATGCCCTTGTTTAAAAACTTTAAACAGTCCTTTTCGAACCCATTGAAAGTACCTCTTTCAAAAAAGGTTAACTTCTTTACCTTGAAACACTAGGCCGAAAGGCCAAAACATACTTTTCGAAACCTTTAAAATAGACCTTTTGAAATCATTGAAAGTATCCCTTCGAAAGCTTTATAAAAACTTAGACATCCTCTTTTCAAATACGTTAAACTTGCCTTTTGAAAGCATTGGAAACCTTCCATTTAATAACACATGTAAACCTTTTAAAAACATTAGTGACTCCCCCCTTCGAAACCTTCATTTTATACCTTTATTCTGGGGAGAAAGCATTACTTTCGAAAGCATTATTCTTAAGTAAAAGAAATGGATGGTTTTGAAACCACCCCTTTCGAAAGTATGGAGAAGTGGCTTCAAAGTTTAAGGTAAAAGAACCCTTTCGAAGGCATTGATTCGAAAAGTTAAATGCAGCAGCGTGAGTTTCAAACCCCTTCAAAAGCTTCATTTTTAAAGTAAAAAGGCGGCAACCTCATACTAAAGCCCTTTTATATAAACAAAAGCAATTGGACTAAGTCGAAAGCTAATATAGCCCCTTCAAAAGCATCCTTTGTAAGAAAAAATAGTTCAAAGTTTATAACCGCAACTTCTTCCCCTTCAAAATCTTGGTTTTGAAAGTATACCTTCCACTTTTCCCCAATCCACTATGTACCAAAGAGTTGATACCATATGTATTGGTTTCGACTTTGTCAGGGACAGAAGTATGGGTTTCAAAGCTTGTAAGGAAGTGGTGGAGTAGTAAATTTATCAAAACTATTTTATAGATATCGAATGTAATTGCTTTTCAACTAACTTCTCAAAATTTTCAAAATATTATTGGTTGCTGATTCTTTTTCAAAATTTTTTTTCTAAAAGTGCTGCCAAATTTGGTAATTAGTAAATCAAACATTTAGTAGATTAGCCCTTTCTCCTTTTAGAAGCATATAAAACATTTAAGTCTCATACCTTAAATAATTTTATATCCATAAAAATACTAGTAAAATTCTCTCATAATTACTATAAATCACTTTTAATACATTTCCTAATATATTTAAATTTCTATCCCAAAGCTAACATTTAATAGCCGAAAATAATTTAAACTTAATTTAACCATTTTATTCACTAGAAAATTCATAATAAATCCACAACAACGTAGAAAATTATGTAACTTGAAACCCACCTCTAAATAATGTTTCTGACCCTTTATTAAAAAGCAAGATATTTGGATGTCATTTAATAGGGTTTTCAAATCAAATCTTGTCATAAAATCTATATAAAACAACATAAATTATCAATAAGCATATATATCCATTAAATAAACAAAACATGGAATTTTTGTTGCAAAATAAATTTGGCTCTTATATAGAAATTGAAAGCAATAAAAATGTGGTGTAATCTATTATTCACCTTAGTTTGTTGTTAAGGAGGTTGATATTTGCTCTTGAATTTATTTGATTGAGCTTCCTATTTAAATTCTTGCTTATCTTCCTCTTGTTTCCTTCTAATGGTAGCAGGCCAACTCTATGTTTTGTTCTGTTTGTGAATGTTGGAAATGAGAATGGGATAAGGGTTTGAGGTATAAGAATATAATCTATTCCTATTTTGCGCTTACCATATTATCTTTACTTACTTCATGTTAAATTCACATTTGCTTATTCATTACCTAAGGCAGGCTACCTTATAATATACAAATCTCAATCTTTTAACCACTGTAATATTTACATTATTCTATTTAATTTAACTAATTAAATCTTCTGAATAATGTTATTTATAATTATGGGTGTTACAGACTCCCCTCCTTAAAGAATTTCATCCTCAAAATTACGCTAAGGTACTTATAACCATCAATCATAAAGGTAAAACATGCCATGAAATAAGTCAGGATAAGTATCTCTAATCTTGCCCTCAATTTTTCAAGTACAGTCTCTCTCGTCGCCACTTCACTGGACTTTGACTAATTTGACTGTCTTATTCCTTAGTCTTTTCTCATTCCTTGCGACTATACGTACTGGTTTTCTAGCTATAGTTAAATCCGGTTCAACTACTAAGTCATCTAACATAGTCGGTGGTATAATAGTCTTTGGATCTCGAATACGCTTCCTTAGATGAGATATATAAAAAACATTGTGGACTCCTGCTAAATTGTTCGATAACTCTACTCTGTATTCGAGTTTCCCAATCCTTTCTGTAACAGGAATGGTCCAACTAATCTTGGTGCCAATTTTTTTGATTTTTCGAATTTGATTACATCTTTCATCGATGATACCTTGACGAGAACACGATATCCAACTGAGAACTATAAGTCTTTCCGTCTCTTTTCAGCATAACTCTTCTGCCTAGACTGAGCTGCCTTCATTCTAGTTCGAATTAACTCAATCTTTTCTACAGCTATTATAACCACATCTGGTCCAAGAACTAACATATCCCCGGCCTCTAACCAACAAACGGGAGATTTGCATGGCCTTCCATTAAAAGCATCAAACGGTGCCACTCCTATACTAGCCTGATAAATGTTGTTTTACGAAAAATCGACAATGTGTAGGTGGTCTTCCCATTATCCCCCAAAAGCAAGTACACAAGCTTGTAACAAATCCTCTAAGACCTTTTTGACTCTCTCCATTTGCCCATCTGTCTACAGATGGTAAGAGGTATTCATTTCAAGCTTGGCACTCAAAGTCTCCTGTAGACTCTTTCAGAACTCGCTAATGCATAACGAATCTCTATCACTTGCTATTTTATTAGGAATTCCACGTAGTTTAACTATATTCTTCATAAATAATTTAGCCAAAACAGAAACCGTCCTGGTTGACTTAATTGGAACGAAATGGGCACTCTTGATTAATATGCCCACTATAAACCATATGCTTTCATTTCCTCTATTTGACCTTGTCAACCTTCCATAAAATCCATTGAGATAGAATCCCATTTCTATACCGAAACCTATAAAGGCTGATGTAACCCACTTGGTTTTTGATATTCAGCTTTTAACTTCTGACAGTTCAAACATTTTTTCACCCATAAGCCTACATCTCTCTTCATGCCTTCCTAGAAGAAACTTCTTTTCATATCCTGATACATTTTAGTTCCTCTCGAATGAATAGTGAACTTCGAATGATGGCATTCTTTAAGAACTTTCTTCCCACTGTTTTCCACATTCAGAACACATAGTCTTCCTTTCTTCCTTAACCATCCATTCTGGTCAAGACTGAAATCTTTCAAGTCATCGCTCTCCGTTCCATCCCTTAACTTGCCGATACATTCCACTAATAATGGATCCTCCTTTTGCTTAGAAGCAATCTTTTCATTCATCACCAATCGAACTTCTAACCATGACAACATAGTGGTTTCCTTATTAGATCTAGCTTCAGATCTCCATTGTATTATGCATGTAGTCAATGATTCTAAATCTTTCCACCCAGCTATCATTAACAATATTGCATTTTGATGTTTCCTGCTAAGTGCATCTGCGACCTTATTGCCTTTTCCTGGTGTGTACTCAACACCAAATTCATAAGCGGCTAAAAACTTTAACCATCTCTACTGTCTCATATTCAACTCCTTTTGAGAGAATAAATATCTTAGTCACTTATGATTTGCATACTACTTGAATCTTTCTCCGAAAAGGTAATGTGTCCACACCTTCAATGCGAAAATTACTGCAGCTAATTCCAAATCGTGAGTTGAATACCTAACCATATGTGGTCAGAGTTGTCAAGAAGCAAAGGCAATCAATTTACCTCTTTGCACTAACACAGCTCCTAACCCCATTCCACAGGCATCCGTGTACAACACGAAGTCCTGATTCCCTTCTAGGATAACTATCATAGGTACATTTGTCAATAAGTATTTCATCTTTTAGAATGCCTCCTCACACTTGTCAGTCCCGACAAATTTCACATATTTCTGAGTTAGCTTATTGGTGTTGCCATCCGCGTAAAATCCTGAATGAATCTCCGATAGCAACCAGCTAATCCAAGAACACTATTAATCTCAGTCATTGTCTCGGGTCTCTTCCAACTATTCGCTGCCTCAATCTTTGTCGGATCTACTCTGAGACTACATGACCAAGAAACTTCACTTCTTTCTTCCAAAAATGACACTTCGAAAATTTTGCTTTCAGTTGATGCTGCCTCGACATCTTAAGCACCACTCTAAGATTAACTTCATGTTCTCTTTAATCTTTAGATTATACCAAAATAAAATCTATGAATACCAATATAGACCTGTCCAAGTGCTCTTGGAAAACTTGGTTCATCAAATCTACAATGAACGTTAGTGCATTAGTTAGTTCATATAGCATTGCTAACCATTCGTATGATCCATTTATGTTTCTAAATGCCATCAAAGGAATAGTATCCTCAGTTACCCTAAGCCGATGGAACACTATTGCCAAATCTAACTAGGAAAATAATTTGGCTCCACTCAACTGATCGAATAAATCATCAATTCTATGTAACATATATCGATTCTTATCGTCTTCTCATTTAACTTACTATAGTCGACACATAACCTTAACGATCCATCTGGTTTCCTTACAAACACTGCAGCTGCTCTTCATGGTGAACTGCTTGGTTTGATAAAGTTCTTATTTTCTAAATCCACCAACAGCGCCTTCAGCTCCCCCAACTCGGTAGGTGTCACTCTGCTTGGTGGTCTACTCATCGGTTCTGCTCTTGGTACAAAATCTATCTGAAACTTAACAACTTGTTTCGGCGGTAGTCCTACTATAGGCTCAAAGAGATCTGCAAATTATCTAAATAAAACTTAATTTAACTCGTCTTCTACCTCCACAATGCACAACAAAGCATTAACCTCAAAACTAGGGTTTTCTATAGAGTATATTATTCGATCACTACAGTCAGAGTGTCTAAGTGATATTTTCCTATCATTGCAAAATATCCTAGCATCATATTTACTTAACCAATCCATACCCAAAATAATTCTGAATCCTACGAAATCAAATACATGCAAACTGCAAACAAATGTATGACCAAACAATTCAAACTCTAGGTGGTCACATCTCATACCAAGAGTCGCATAACCTTCTATCAGATTCGCAACCCTTAAGGAAATAAATAGGTATGAGGTTTCTAGGTTAAGCTTATCTACCAAACAATGAGATATAAAAAATGTGATGCACCAGTATCAAATAAAAGTCTAATTGATACACCATGAATTAAATTAATTTTGAGCACTCGAGAGTTTAATGGTAAAACATAAACTTCGAGTCAGACATAAAGCCTAGTATGAATAATACTATTACATCTCGGTTTACTGATATTAAGTGAGACCATGCTGCTTAGCGGAATGGGTTCGCCCTCATATCTCTTTTAAAACATATCTTTTGCAAATCAGAATCCTGCAATCAAATTGATTAAATCAATAATAGCAATATCATATATGCATATACATCAGGTAATCAATGGACTATCTATCCGAACAATGTACTTTTGTTTGGCCAACTATTAACCATTGGCTGACTCGGGCCTACAAAACAAAATAAATAGTCTAACTTCTGTTAGACACACTCATGGAAGGTCTATCCTTAACTTACTTCTCCTACGGTCAACTGGTCCTAATGGTTTTACGGGCTCACCAATAACCTATCTTTCTCCGTATATTCTTTTCTGTGTGTAACATCATTTTAGTCTTACCTGTGATAAAGCCGTACATATTGGAATTTTGGACTTACATTAGCTAGGGGCTATTAGCTAAAGTATAGGGTGCGACTCTATACCAGCCCCATCTGGTATTCTAATATCTAAGTCATTTACCTAGGGTTAACTACCCCATCAAACTTTCCTTGAAAATATTTCTTTCAAATTGATTTAACCCTTTAAATCATACATAAAAAAGGAAAATATACTTTTTGCTTTACTTAAATATCTTTGCCATGATGCTTTACATAAAACAATGTTGATGAAAACCTAAATCAATAATAGTTATCTGTCCCTTTAAAACAAGTTAAAGCTGTTCTTTAACTTAGAAAACATTAGGTTTTAAATCCAAGTTATCACCTTCGAAACCATTTTTTCAAAACTTTAAACAGTCCCTTTCGAATCCATTGAAAGTATCCCTTTCAAAATAGGATAACTACTTTACCTTGAAACAATAGGCCGAAAGGCCAAAACATACCTTTCGAAACCTTTAAAATAGACCTTTTAAAATTATTGAAAGTATCTCTTCGAAAGCTTTATAAAACCTTAGACATCCTCTTTTCAAAATACTTTAAATTTGCCTTTCGAAAGCATTAAAAAGCTTCCATTTAATGACTCAAATAAACCTTTCGAACACATTGGAATCTCACCGTCAATACCTTCATTTTATACCTTTCAAAAGCATTGAAGTCTCTTACTCAAAACAATCCTTTCGAAAGAATTGGGTTAAAGTAAAAGTTTGTGGGACATAGTTTCGAAACCATTTAAAACTATTTCTTTCAAAACTTTTGGGTTTAGTTTTTAACGGAATGAAGGGCCTTAAAAGAACTAGGGCGAAAGCATTATTCCTAAGTAAAAGAAAGTGGATTGTTTCGAAACCACCCCTTTCGAAATTGTGGAGAAGCGGCTTCAAAGTTTAAGGCCAAAGAACCCTTTCGAAGGCATTGATTCGAAAGGTTGAATGCGGCAGCATGGGTTTCAAACCCGTTTGAAAGCTTCATTTTTAAAGTAAAAAGGTGGAAACCTCTTTTAAAATCCCTTTTTAAATAAACAAAAGCAATTGGACTAAGTCAAAAGCTAATATAGCCCCTTCGAAAGCATCATTTCTAAGCAGAAATAGTTCAAAGTTCATAAACGCAACTTCTACCCCTTCAAAAGCTTGGTTTCGATAGCATACCCTACACCTTTCTCCAATCCACTATGTACCAAAGAGTTGATACCGTGTGTATTGGTTTCGACTTGGTCAGGGGCGAAAGTATGGGGTTAAAAGCTTGCTGGGAAGTGGTGAAGTAGTAAGTTTATCAAAACTGTTTTATAGCTATCTAAAGTAATTGCTTTTCAACTAACTTTCCATATTTGTCAAAATACTATTGGCTCCCAACTCTTTTTCAAAAAACTTTTTCTAAAACTGCTACCGAATTTAGTAATTAATAATTAAAACATTTAGAAAACTAGCCCCTTCTCCTTTTAGAAAAAAATAAAACATTTAAGTCACTTACCTTAAATAATTATATCCATAATAAAATACTTCGAAACATTCTCCAAAAAATACCCATAAATCACTTTTAATATGTTTTCTAACATATTTAAATTTTTGACCCAAAGCTAACTTATAATAGCCGAAAATAATTTAAACCTGATCTAACCATTTTCTTTACTTTAAAATTCATAATAAATGCACAACAAGAAAATTATAAACCTTGAAACCCATATCTAAAATATTTCTGACCTTCTATCAAAAACTCCAATTTGGATGTCATTTAATAGGTTTTTCAAATCAAATCTTATCATAAAATCTATATGAAACAATATAAATTATCAAAAATCATATATCCATTTAGATAATCAAAATATGGCATTTTTCTTGCAAAATGAATTTGGATCTTATCTAGAAACTGAAAGAAATAAAAATGAGATGTAACCGATTATTCACCTTAACTTGTTGTTAAGGAGGTTGAGATTTGCTCTTGAATTGATTTGATTAAGCTTCCTACTTGAATTCTTGCTTATCTTCCTCTTGTTTTCTTCTAATGGTGGCCAGCCAAACTCTATGTCTAGTTTTGTTTGTGAATGTTGGAAATGATAATGGGATAAGGTTAAGGTATAAGAATATAATCTATTCCTATTTTACCTTTATCTTATTATCTTTACTTCATTTTGAATTCCCATTTGTTTATTCATTACTTAACGCATGACTACCTTATAATTATACAAATCTTAATCCCTTAACCAATTTAATCTTTATATTATTCTATTTAATTTATCGAAATAAATATCGTAGATAATGTTATTTAAAAATAAGGGTGTTACACTGATCATATGAAAATTAGATCAAATATACTTAACACAACTTTTGATTTCACACAGTACTATTCTTTGATTACTAGTGTGATTGAAAGGTTAGAAAACTATCCTTTCCTCGACACACATTCTTAACTATCAAGATAGCGATGAGTTTCCATACCTCGGAATTTGGTATTAAGTACGAAATGAATAATTTCCATTCCACGATAATTAAAAAATCATTTGTAGAAATCAAATCTCGTTTTCTTTTTAAAATCCCTTTTCATAAATCCCTGGTATATTTACAAAACTCGTGTTATAAATCTCACTTCTATTTGTAAAACTTCTTTTATAAATCTCTAAATATAATTATAAAACTTTTTCTATAAATCACTTTTTTTACGTAACTCATTTCTTTTTATAAAACTCTAAATTAATTTATGAAACTTCTTTATAAAACTTCTTTACTAATTTTAAATCTCATATGCATATCCCAAATCTCCGATCACAAAATTGGAATAAATACTTTCCATAAAATGATCCTTCCATATATCACTAAAAATTCACAAATGTGATTTGTTTCCAATTTATCAAAAATGATATAATTTTTTTCTTTTATAAAACCCCATTTGAAAATCTATTCTTTTATTTGTAATATATCGTTTATAAATCTATCCTATTATTTATAAAATATCACTTATCAATATATCACTTTTTTTCAACGTTTTATATAAAATGTTTCACAAATATTTATTCCAAAATATTTCTACCTTCTTTTAAAACAGAATCACTTAATCATAAATGATAAATTCCCTAATTATTTTCCTTCAAAATACACATTATTATTATGATAACATTTCAGTAAAATAAATATTTTCCAAAAAACTTTTACAATATTCCGTATAAATTAGAAAAGATTAACAAAAAAGTTAACATTAAATAAAGAAGTTCAAAGCCTATTTCAAATAAAAAAATCAAAGAAAATCCAAAGGGGTCAGACTTAAAATCACTTTTTGAATGAAAACCAATTCCAAAACAAAAGAATAATTAATAGTATTCAAAATATTATAACAAGGCCAATAGTTGTCACAACACTTCACCAATGCTATTATATATTACCTTTAACACTAAAAAAGTTTCACTTTAACATGTACCAGCGTCATATCAAATATGGTCAAACCATCAAATTTTGACATTCAATAATTTAAACAATTGTTATATAACCGAAATTGAAATCAACAGGTATATAACTGAAATTTAAAATCACAACTACAAGAAATCTGGATTTCACTACACAATTCCTGATATTTCATTTTATATGTCATTCCCTTTTTTAAGCAGAAATTTAACAAAACCAAACCAATAATTCATCCAAAAAAAAACAATAATTTATACCTACTATATATCATTATAGTAATCATTCAATGGTGAGATAACTCAACAAAATTCCAGTTAACACTTAAGTGTTTTCGGTTTGAACTAAAATCAAACGACGTTCGAATTTAACCAAAAATTTCACTTGCTCCAAACTCGATGAAACTAGTTCTAACTCGTAGCTATTGCTATTACGCATGCAACACAAAAGACTACATCTCGATTGGAATTCTTATAAGAGAGATATTCAATTTATAAATTTTGAGATTAATTATATTCATCAATTACTTAATTAGTTTTACTAATTACTAATTTAATCTATCTCCCCCATATCAAATCTTCTTCCTGCCCATGTACATGCATGCACCTATGCATCACCTTTCTCCTCCTCTCTCTCTCTCTCGTCTCTCCACAAAATCGAGCAACGTCAGCTCCACTGAAGTCCTCTATGTGCAAGCTCTCCATCCCACCAACTTAATTAAAGCTCTGTTCTACCCAAAAAATGTGACCTAGGCTATTCTTCCCCATGACCTGACATGTGGCATCTCATAATAGATGACCGATGTCGCAGAAAATTGGTGGTGAAGTGCTTTGCATGACGAGAAGTTCAATGCAGCTAACATTGTTCTCTATCGCTGCTTGAATTAACCTCCCAACCAAACCCTAGTCCCACTGCCTAAATCAACTTTGACCAAATCACCATCGAAACCCTCAAAACTGATACGGGTTTATAGATCTCACCAGTACCAAACTAAAATTCTTTTTTTATAATTTTTAGTTGACTATTTGAATTGACATTGAATTTTGAAGGTCGTGGTTTACTTTGTTTTTGTTTCTAGGGAATGATAAATAGAAAAGTGAAAGAGGAAAAGAAAAGTCAAGTGTGTTGATTTTTTAAGTCTTGAGTTTGGTTTATACAAATATATCCGACACTTCGTTAAATAGGATTTCATTCACGTACGAGGCACAAATGACAAAATAAAAATATGATCGTGCATAAAAATGCATCACGATCACAAAACAAAAATAAAATATACTGGTATATCTTTTTTGTAAAATTTCAAAACTACCATCGTTTATCATATAATACGTCAAACGACAATTTAAATATTTCCCAAATTTAAAATTACAGAAAAATTCTATAAATTAGAATAAATTACATCATTAAAAATTGAGTTGTTATATTAAAAATTGATTTTCTTATTATTAATTAAATGTGAATCAAATCTGAATATTTCAATAAATTAAACATTATGATTCGAAATTGTTGAAAATTTTGGGTCGTTACAGATAGCACCAAGCCAGCTCCAGGACACAAGGTCTCTACAGTCTTAGTTACTCTAAAGGCATCATGACTCATATCCATCGGTGTGCTCGTCAAATCGTAGGCTCATAAATCACGACACTACATCTTCCTCTATAGGTAACGTACTGCTAGCTTAGTTGACATAGGGCCAAACGAGTGCATAGAAGTAGTGTAAATACCTCAATTATCGATTTTGATGATAACAACCATATACAGTAATATAAAATCATATAAAAATATAGATGCTAATCTTTTTCCAATTTATATGGTATATAATGTAGAAAATTATACAAATGTTGAATCGAAGGCTATACAGTATAAAGACTTAAAAGACAGACATGAAGACTCATGAGTACAAAAACCAGGATATGAAGATCTCGAGATTATAGTTTAGTGCATAGAGTCATAACTTATATTGTTAAAGTCATTGATATCAATCTTTGATCTCTATCTCCTATTTTCTATCATTTATATTTTTAAACAAAAAAAAATTCAAAATATTTCATCAAAGTTTTTAAAAGTTCAAAATGTTTATAAACTATGTTCAAACTATTCTACAAGGTATCAAATAATTTAAGAAGTACAGGATTTTCAAAACATTATAAAAGAAACAAGTTTTCATAATGCACATGCGTATGTCGACATATACGCATAGAGTATGTCGACATACATGCCACCAAGAGTTTTTCAAATTTAGAAAGGAAGTGTCCATTTGTCTCAACCTTCATGAATGAACACATTTGTTGCTTGCTATTTAAAAAGGAGTGCAAATAATTTTTAGATAACGAATCACTTATTTTCTTCCCTCCTCTTACTCTCTTGAAAATTCCATTGAAAAATATATTCAAATCTCTTCAAAATCATATAGAATCAATTCATACTTCTTTGTATTAATTCAATACTACTTTCTTACAGTTTTGGAAACATCTCTCTCAATTCAAAGATCAAAGTGCAATCCAAGAGGCTATAGGATCCATTGTATCCAAAGTTCAAAAAAAAATATTTCGAAAAATTATCAACTATATTTGTATTTGCTTGGGGATGCTTGTAGCCTATTCAAATCAAGTGGATGTGCTTAGTAGCCAGAAAATTTAGTGGGTGTTCTTTTAGCCTATTCAAATCAAGCGAGTCTACCTTGAGCTTGGAAATTCATGTCTCATAGCCTCAAAATCGAGATTGTATTTGAGTTTGCCTTCTGCCCTGGTTAAAGAGTGGAATCTAAAAGGAGATCTGTACAAGAAATTATACAAGAATGGATGTAGGAGAAATCCGAACTAGTGTAAAATCCTCAGTGTCATCTCTCTAACTACTTACTTTGCTTTACTGCTTTTATTTTTATTTATGACTGCATTTATGACTGTTTGATAGTATAATTCTATGTTTTTAATCTATGATTTGATATTTAACTTGAAAGAAATTTAAAAAGATTTACATAATTTAGAAAACGTTATTCACCACCCTTAGTGTTTAAATAGCCTTAAGATCCATAATTCCACTACCCATATTTGGTATTAGAACACAAGGTTTTCAAAACTCATAATTTGATTTTTGAAAATTTTGAATCGCTGACAACACGGTTAGTACACTTGCTGTTAACACTTTTTTCGAATGACAGTCTACTGCTAGACCCCCACTTTTTAATGACAGTAATTACACTTATTGATCATGTTGGATGAAGATTTATTTATAGTCTAATGCTCCAGATATTTGGAATACTACATAGTATGAGTATGCAGAACCTCAGACAAAATTTTCACAATGGACCGCTAACCAAATGACACTTGTGCTTAATAATTATAAGGCCATGAATGCTTTATTTAACTCAATTGATAAAAATGAATCTAATAGATTCTCTATTTGTAAACCTGCATATGAAATTTAGAGAACGTTGCAAGCCACTCATGAGGGCACTAGTAAAGGCAAACAGACTAAAATTTCTATGTTAACAAATTAGTTTCAATTGTTTAAAATGAATCAAAATGCGTCTATTTCAACATGTACTGTAGATTTCAAGATAAAGTACACTCTTTAGTATCATTGGGTAAAAAAATTTCTGAAGAGGATCAAGTTAGAAAAATCATCAATTCACTCTCTTCAGAGTGGGATCAAAAGGCACTAGAAATGGAAGAGCCTAATGATATTAGTATTCTAAAAAACTAAGAGTTAATAGGCAATTTAATGACCTATGAAGTATAATTGTAGGGCAGAAGAGAAACAAAGGCAACAAAAAAGAAATCCATAGTTTTTAATGCAATAACCGATGATCATGATCTAGACGATGATAATGATGATGAGATTGCTTTCATAATTTTACAAAATTTTTGAAGTATAAATAGATGAACAACTTTCAAAGACTTGAAAACAAGACTCTTGGAACTGGAACTGCGATTAAATGTTTCAACGTGATGAACCTGGTCACATGTAAAAAGATTGTCTGCATCAATAAGTCAAAGATTTTGCCAATTACTAATCTATCTAGAAAAAGAAAAGGGTTTACACAATGACATTGGATGATTTAGATACTTCCGAAAGCGACAATGAACCAGATACTGAGGATGTGAATATATGTTTCAAGGCAATAACAGGCTAATTAGAACCGGTCAACAGAGAGCGGCAAAAACGGTACCTTTTATTTATTAATATTTTATAAAATCTAGGAATAGAAAATCGATTAATAATAACATTGGATGTATATAATATATAGATATATATAGAAATATTTAATATAGTTTTATTTTTTGAAATTTACGGCCCATATGTCGACATACATAGAGCATACATGTCGGCATACCTGTCATAAAATTTGAAATTTCATTCCAAATTTCGTTTCAAATTTCATTTCAAATTCAAAATTTGAATTTCCCTCTCTTTTGCACTTATTCCCATGGTCTGAAAAGGAATCTTTTTGACTATAGAATATGAACCTTCACTATCTATTAATTCAATTTATCGTTATCCATTCATTCACTAACT
Organism: Allium cepa; assembly: GCA_030765085.1. Classification (NCBI taxonomy): domain Eukaryota; kingdom Viridiplantae; phylum Streptophyta; class Magnoliopsida; order Asparagales; family Amaryllidaceae; genus Allium; species Allium cepa. The sequence continues at coordinate 58,693,404 of CM060931.1, forward strand.
TTTATTCAAAATTCAAAAATATATTCATTCTTTTATTACTTCAAAAATGGCCTCCTCAAATCACACTCCAAAAACCATTAGACTTTCAAAGAGAACCAAACGCTTTCTTTTCAATGACAAAGAAGCCATTGATACTTATATGGAGTATGCTACTTCCAGAAATGTTTTTCCCGAAAGATTTTCTAAATTTAATGATTTCTCCTTTTATGGTCTTTAAGATCTTTACTTTTAAAATGAAATTCTTGGTTTTGTCGACTCTTCTCCATGATTTTTTGTGTTATCCGGATTTAGTTAAAATGTTTTATGGAAAGTTGAATGGAAAAAAATTTCAAGTAGAAGAGGGACAAATTTGGAGTAATGTAAATGACACTCAAATTGTTTTAAATTGTGAACTTTTGGGGTCACATATTTGGTTGCAAATCTAGTGGAATTGACCATTCCACTTTTCAATTGATGAACAAAATCAAGAAGTTTACCAAAAAAATTTCGAAAGTGATGAAGAATTTGATTTTAAAAACAAAAATCTCAAACCAAAATCGAGACTTATGAGTATCATTTTGCAACAAAATATCTTTTCTAGGACGGGTAATTACAATAACCTTACTCAAAAAGTTTTTAAAGCTCTTTTTTTCATTTACGGAAACTACAACATCAATTGGGCACAAGTTATCTTAGATGACTTTGCTCAAAAGAACATTTATAGACTTGAGAACATACTCAACCAATGGTGTGTATCTTACTAGAATTTTAATATATTTTGGCATTGATTTACGAGGAGAGTCAAATCTTCCTTAAAATTTTCAACAAGGCCAGCATTTCTTTTATGCACATTCTACCTTATTTCGAACCATATGAAACTTCTGTTGAAAAGAAGAAAGATTTGCATGGGAAGAGAAGCGAAAATACAACAACAACAAGAAGAAGAAAAAGAAGTGACGAAAAGGATGTAGAAGAAGAAGGAAAATAAGAAGAAGAGGGGAGGAAATGAACTCTTCTTTAGAAAGCTTCGACAAACCATTTCACCCTTCCAACAAAGAGAATCTAAAGAACCAAGAGAAGCATCTAGAAAACTAAAAGAAGCTTAAATGTTCATTTAGTAAAAAGTTTACTTCTCTTTCCAATAAAATGGATAAATAATTTAGAAAGATCATTAGGAAGCTTGGGGGATCTTCACCGTCATCTTTATCCTTTTAAAACTTGTCTATCTAACGTTATGTTCATTAGTAATTTCTGTTTCTAGTTTAATTACATGTTGTCTACACGTATTTCTTTCATTTTTATTCTTAAATTCATGTATTTTTCTATTCCTAGTAATGAAATTTATTCCTTAGGATTCTGAATAGTACTATTAGTCTCTGAAACTATAAAAATATAATGGAATTAAATAAAAACAAAATCTATAACAAAAACACAAGATTCTAATTTTCAAGTATGTATGTCGACATAAATACATTGCATATGTCGACATATGTTAGCCGGTTGGCAAAAATTTGAAGTCTGAAAAAAAAAATAGCTACAATCTATTCAAACTTTCTAAATGACTTTTCGCTCCTATATAAGCCTATTTCTTCTAGAAATGTTTACTCTTCATTTTATTCTCTATTATCTTTTCATTCTCAAACATTTTTTAACAAAAGTGTCTTCTCCATACCAAAAATTATGTGAAAACCTTGAACAAATACTTCAATCGTTCAAGGATATTCTTACCTTTATCATAGAAAATCAAAGGCATTTTGAGTCAAATGCAGATGATCGAAGAGCAAGAAAAGCATTTCGACGCCTTTAGGTTTTGATTTCTTCCTTAATCAAAGATGATCAAACCAACAACCCAGAATGCTTTATCATCAAGGATAATGAAGATTGGGAAGCCATCAAAGAAAATCCAACCTTTTATCCTACGGTTAGGTTGAAATTTCAAGGAATGTCTAGTTATTCGGTTTATTTTAAATTATAAATGTGTAAATATATATAACTTATCATGTGTAAAATAATTTGTTTTGGATTTTTTTAGATTGATATTTGGATTTATTTGTTTTTGGTTTGATTATATGTTTGGATTTATAGTATGATTTGAATAAATGAATTTGAATTAATAAACTCAGTTTTTGCCATCTTATATACCATAATTTCTCATATATATCTAGTTTTAATTATCATCATTTATAATAATCATCGTATAACATTATATAATGCTTCGATTATTTTAGTGCTTAATTATTGATTTTGACTCTATAGTTTCTAAGTATTTTATTTATGGGGGTATTTTTCACCCATTTTTTTTGATGGCAAAGGAGGAGAAAAGTATAAAATATACACATGCATATATTCGAGGGAGTTATGTAACTCTGGGGGAGTTCTATCGTATTTTATGTACAGGAATATTCAATGGTTGTCATCACCAAAAAGTGGGAGATTGTTAATACCGTAATTATTGATTTTGGTGATAGTAACCATATACAAACATATGAAATATACATATTAATTTTTTTTCCAAGTTATATAGTGTATAATGTAGAAAATTACAAAAGAGTTGAATCGAAGATTGTACAGTATATAGACCCAAAAGATAGACACGAAGACTCATGAGTACAAAGACCAAGATATGAAGATCTCAAGATTATAATTTAGTGTATAGAGTCATAGCTTATATTGTTAAAGTCCTTGATAGCAATCTTTGATCTTCATCACATATTTTTCTATCTTTAGTATTTTTAAAAAAAATTCAAAATACTTTATAAAAGTTTTTCAAAGTTCAAAATGTTTATAAAATATGTTCAAACTATTTTACAAAGTATCAAATTATTTTACAAAGCTACGCAGTTAACGCGCTTAATGGTTATATAGAGGTGGAGGTGCAAAAAGTTATAGCAGGGATACAGAGGAAAATAGTAAAGGTGCAAAAAGCTTCATTAGATATAAAACCAAATATTTAAAGTTAATTTACTCTCATTCTCACATCATTTATATAAGGAAAAAAAATGTAGTTTAATTTTATACAACAAAACTGAATATCATTATTTATGTAGATTAGATTTTGTGAATACAATAGATTTCTAACTAATATTGAGCACTTATGAATTAAATTAGATCTTTACCCTAACTTTGTTGATTAGTTTAAAGGAGAACTAGTCAAATCAACCTTTGTATATTAATGTTGCTAAGAGGATGCTAACAAATCTTGATTTAGCAGGTGTAGCGGAAAACAGCGGGGTCTAAAGTAGAGCTACTGTTTAATAGCCTAAATTAAAATAGCGTAGCGGTCGAAAAGCGCTATGCGTTATAGCAGGGATTTTGCGAGGCTTTAGTGGGGCTTTAATTACATAGTTACAAAGCATAGGATTTTCCATACATTAAAAAGAAACAAGTTTTCAAAATATACATGCATAGATTATGTCGACATACATGCCGCCAAAAGGTTTACAAAATTCTAAAAGAAAGTTTCTATTTATCGCAACACTTCACGAATGGACACATCTATTGATTTACTATATAAAGGAAAGTGCAAACGAATTTTTAGGTAACTAATCACTTATTTTCTTCCCTCCTTTTATTTTCCTGAAAATTCCATTGAATAATATATTCAAATATCTTCAAAATCACATAGAATCAATTCATATGATTCAATACTACTTTCTTACTGTTTTGGAAACATCTCTCTCTCTCTCAATTCAAATATCAAAATTTGTCCAAGAGGCTGTAGGATCAATTGCATCCAAAGTTCAAGAAATTATCTTTATAAAAACTATCAACTCTATTGTGTTTGCTTAGATGTGCTTATAGCTTGTTCAAATCAAGTGGGTGTGCTTAGTAGCCCGAATATCTAATGAGTGTGCTTGTAGCCCTTTCAAATCAATTGAGTCTACGTAAAGCTCCAAAATTCAGGAGGGTGTGTCATGTAGCCTCGAGATCGAGATTGTATTTGGATTTGCCTTCTGCCCTATCAAAGATTGGCATATGAAAAGAAATATATACAAGCAATTGTACGGGACTGGATGTAGGAGAAATCGAAGCATTATAAAATCTCTAGTGTCATCTCTTTAAATTTTTGCTTTGATTTACTGCTTTTATTTTTATTTGTGATTGCATCTGTAACTATTAGACAGTATAACTCTGTGTTGTTAATCTGTGATTTAATATTTAACGTAAAGGAAAATTAAAATTATTTACATCAGTTAGAAAATACTATTCACCCCTTCTAGTGTTTAATTAGCATTAAGATACATAATTTTGCAACCTATCACAAAGCTATATAATACAGTGCCCCGGATCTGGGGTGCAACCCCACTATTAGGCCGCAAGGGTGGATTATAGTCATATAGTCCTCTCCAACAAACATAATAGGAGTACATTATAATAATGTTATATTGAACCAATACATATAAACACGAAGTCTTGGTCTTCGTTAGGCACAGAGCTATACTCGTTGAATATATATACAAAGCCATAATCATCACTACGTGTATCACCTCACACTGTCTACTTTATTTCCATCTTATGAGTGTCATCTACTTACAATGAATAATTAGATAAATATTACATCAGCATCCATACCACTACGTAATACTTGAAGTTTATTCACGGCTTATAAACTACACCCAGTCTCCAAATATTCTATATAACGAGTCCAAAGAATAACCGAAGAAATATTATCGAAAGCCCCATTCCAGACTGTATTAAAACTCTGTTTATTCATATTTCTCGTCACATAGAATAGAAATAACACGAAATCATAGAAAAAAATGTCATCGCTATATGATCTTAAATTACTAATCAGATCGACATCAACAGTGAATCACTCATAACATCAAAATCCATATTGAGAAGATGAGAAATCAGAAAACTCAGGAATCATAGATAAACTCATAATAATGCATAAATAATTATACTCTTAAGGAAATATACTTTAAAAATACCTACAATACTAATTTGGGAATTCTTTATAATTTTCTATAATTTATCGGTTCTAAATAAATAATTGAAACTAAATACAAAATTTACCTTTCAATAATTCGTTAATTCCTTAACCTTTATATATTCAAATATTAATTTAATAACCATTTATATATTAAGAATACTCATATGCTGCTTTTGAAACTCCAAAATAGATTGTAAAACTAAATATTGCACATACCATTTGTTTCACAATTATTATTAACTAATTTCTATTTTAAATCATTATAAAACATCCAAATAAATTTAATATATTCAAATCAAAGATATAAATTTTTAAAACTTGAAATACACACACACACTAGTATGAACACCGTGCCGATGGTTCAGATGTAAACTTTTTCTTAATATATGTTATGACATCATCTGTACATATCCAAGAACATGAAAATATGAATCAATGCCAGTAAAGTGATTTCCAAATGTCATATGGTTGAAATTTTGATGTAGGAGCACTGTATTAAATTATCAATTACATGAATTATTAATAGTGTGTCACTGCATGCATGCAAACTAATAATTTATCAGTATGTTAGAAGGAGTAAATGGGTGGAGTGTGAGAAATCATTATGAAGGATACAATTGTATGATATCTACAGAGAAACATGAATAGCAGTACCTTGTATGCCAAAAAAACAATAGTTTTGATCACGACCACAAAATTCACATCGATGCAATGCAACTTTTTTGTCCATTTCCTCATTCACATAAAATACATACTTGCTCTTATTCAATCCATAATTCGATAGAAATAAAACTTGCTTCCGTGGTATGATTTCTCCTTGTCTCGTTCTCATCAAAATTTTCAACTATGGTTCATAAAATAATGTTAATATTAGTTCATTTTGTACTCTTGTTGATATTTGTTCTGTCATCATAATTTACCATGGTATTTCAAAAATTATTAAGAACCATGGTTTGAGGGTGTAGAAATTAGTTACATTATATGATAATATAGGTATACAAAGATGGTACTTTGGTTACAAATACTTCTAAAACCGAAATCTACTTAACATTCACAAAATTTAACAGCTGCGAACGTTGATATGTACACATTAATATTTATTATTGCCAATATGTTGTAGTATTTCTTTTTACATAATCAGCATATGTCCAAACTATTTACCAAAAATATAGCTATACGGTAGCTTATTGTTCGTTGCTTCATTAGATATAATTTTTATTATAAAAAGGTTAAGAGGCAAGAGACTAAATGGAAAATGAGAGATAGCTATGTAATCTTGAACAACATTTAATGAATTAGTAATTGTTTTAATTATTCCTACATTGTCGAAAATGTATTAATTGTTCGTGTATATAATATAAGAGATGAGGAACCCTATTGTCCATTTGAGAACATCTGAAAATGTTGGAACGACGAAAGAAAGATTCATCACTGCTCAAATGCACTTTCAAAATATATGTTAACACGGCTTGCCTCCTCTTTAACCACATAATGTCGCTACTCCGACCGTATATATAGACATGATAACATGAATTGATATAGAGTTGGATAGACTAGTTTAGGAATTTTCAAAAGAGATTTCAATCAATTCTCTGTATTAATAATAGATATGTAAAGTGTATTTTAGGAAATTCAAAAAGACGCGGTTGAATCCTATTCATGGAATTCTCATGATTAATAGTAAAGATATATTAGGATTTCATCAATATACTTTAATAATTATTGAGTATCAACTAGTTAATATTTCATATTTTCCATTTAAATACTTGTAAATTCGTTTTGTTTTTTTAATAAACTTTAAATTATATTTACATTCATATATAATATATAAGAGTATTTTCATTAGAGTTCAAATATATTTATTACATATATTTATTTTATTATTTATTATATAGACGTATATGTATATGTATATGTATATGTATATGTATGTATGTAGCTTTTAATTTAAGAATATATATATATACACTGGATACTTGCACACAATACAAAGAATAATGCACTAACTTGCTATGAATAGCCAATACTCATACATACATATAACATACACAATACAGACAAACACAAAATCACTCAAGCACAGAACAAATTACAGTAACACACATCAGTCATTTACATGAACACACACAACCTACATGCTTAAAACATAGCAGCACCCAAGCACATACAAATACACACAAACACACACCAACATTTACACGCACCAAAGCAAACAGGAGGGTTGACCAGACCGGTCGACAGTATGCAATCGATCGGTGGCCCTAATCAGTCGACCGTTTGGTGACCATTCTTGCATACACGATCGCTTAATTGCCGTGATTTCTTCTCTTAATCAACTGTTACATTTCAAACTTGATGTACACATGATACACAACCATAGGGGCAATTCAAACACATAATATATATATATGTGTGTGTGTGTGTGTGTAATCTTGATTAAGCATAGATTTCTGAGAAGAATCTCACCTGTACACGTGTGTCATCTTCCTCTCTCTCATGGAATGCACACACAAAAATCCCTAATCCAGCAGCACAACTCATTTTGCCTCTCACCATATAGACACATTATGCCAGAATTCACATACTCAAGTTTGGTATTTTTTTTTAAAATATTTATTGAATTCATTTATGAGTTTTAAAGGAGAAGATGAGGGAGGAAGAAAATAACATAAGGCGTAAATTATTCTATAAGTAAAGTTGTAAATGAAGAAAAATCATGAAGCGAAAAATTCAGGAAATAGATTTGAGTTTGAGGTATATGGGCTTAGGCCTTGAAAAAAAAATTATTTTTCTATTTTGTTTATAAACTAAATATTATTTAATTTAAATAAATGCAAACTTCCATTTAAAAAAAATCACTTCTTTTCCTATCCATATTGTATATCAATTACATAGCTTTGATAAAATTTTATCTCCACATTTCAACTTATTTAAATTTAAATATCACATTTTCACAATTTAAATCCTTTTATTAAATAATTTCAAGACCAAATTATCATATAAATTCCTGAATTCTATTTTAATTAACTAAATTTGTATTATTAACTTCACTTAATTATTATTTAAAATTCGGGTTCTACAATAACTTTATGGTCGTCACTTAAATAAGAGTCTAGTGAGTGTTTGAAAATGTGGTTGATGATTGTATGACATGGTTCATAAAATCTTGATGATAAGTATAACGGTATTCTTAAACAGAAATTTATGAACATAAATACGACATGGTTCATAAATGAATATTAAGTATATGGTGTACTTATGTTTTAAAAGTGATACAACTGCTCATGATGTGATGACTATTTACATGACATGATGCAATATCCAAAGATGAATTAGTGAGGGGAAAATCAGTTCTGCGTTTTGGTGGTGTGGCCTCACTTTGTGTACATTTATCGTAAAATTTTATTCATACCAGACTTTTTGACCCATATTTTTATTATTTTCCATAAATTCACGGGTACTCAATTGAGTAAGCTGGGTTTATGGAATTAGTTGGGTTTCTTTTGGACAATGAATAATGTCACACCTTGTAAGTTAATAAATTATTAATTAAGTAATTAATTATGAGAATAAATACCTAAGTGGTTAAATAATGAAAAATTAACCAGTGAAATTTGATACGATATCTAGATGCACATTTTCTTATCAGGATTATTGTTTAATAAGGTCAAACTAAGAAGAATTAAATAAAGAAGAAGGAGAATGGTAAGGCGACCTAACTATTCATTAGAATAAAAATAATAACTTTCCTCTTTTCATTTCATTCTACCCTCAAAACTACAAATAAAAGCCACAAAGCACTTTAGTGATGATTACGGCCTAATAAGAAGAGAAAGATTAAATCTAAAGCGTTAGAGTTATCGTCAACTTAGAGCTCCCGGTGAGTATTATATTCATTAAACCTTGTTTTCCTTTGTTAATCACACACGATCTAATTAATTTTGAATATTTCCTGTGTTTCAGTTCGAAAATTTTGTATGATAGTAAGAACAAATTATTAGAGATGGGTGTTGATTTATAAAATTATCCCACAAATAGATAAATTAATATAAATTGTGCGAGGTCGTGTATTATAGAAAAGTTAAGAAAAAGGAGTTTGAGGAATTTTATGAAAGAAAATACATGAAAATATTTTCTATAATTCATGGGAATAAAATATGTAATTTCTAAAAGTAAATATGCTTGGCTGAAAGATATTTAAGGCGTCGAACGGTAAATAACTAGGGTGGGAGATAATTTAATTAGATAAAGTATTTGATAATTGGTCAGTAGAATAAATCGACAAATTGTGATGATTATGTCAAGAAAGTTTAGAGTAACGATAACAAAGCACTAAATCAAACAAATAGGAGTCGAAACGTGTAAAATTAGTGTCAGAAGTGCAAAAAATAGGTCTCGACGAGTACCGAAAGGCAATGGAGCCGAACCAAGGGTAATGAACCAGAACCTAAGTAACGATACTAAGTAAGCAAGCTGCCATTCCTTAAGATGATGCTCGAGTCAATAAACCGAAAGGGTTGCTCTAGGGTCGAAGGCGGAAATGAATCTTCTATAGAGGAGGTGATTTCAAAACCTTAAAGATTAAGTTATCGCTAAATAAGAAAGTTAAACTAAGGCATGTTTCTTAGACAAGATTAATGGTAATGATTGCCAATAGTGGTGTAGCTCTCGGTTAAATGTTGAAACTGAAACTAATAACTTCCAAAGATAGATACATATGCTAAGGCTTAAGATTGCTAAAACTAATACTTGGAACATTGACGATAATGTAATAACATTACTTAATGAACAAATGGAAGAAAAAGACTAATGTATAATTGGTTAGGTAGGCAGTCTTGTTTGGCAGATGATGTAAAGGACTAAGGTGGCTATTTAGAAACTAAAGGCACAAGAGTAGGCCTTAGCAGCATCCAGAAACGAGAGTGTAGGTTTAAGGCCATGTTGGAAACCAAAACCATGAATGTCAGTGTAAGGCCTAATGTGGCAACTGTCGCCGAAAGCGTTGGTGAAAGGCATAAGTTGGCAACCATAAATGAAAGTGTGGAGTAAGGCCTAAGGTAGAATCCAAGTTGAGAAAGTAACTGGTGTAAGGCCTATTATGAAAACCTGTAACAACCTACTTTCCACGCTACCATGATAAATAATTTTAATCAAAATAAAACGTTTGAATTCGATATATGGATAATTATAATTTTAAATATAATTTATTAAGATTTAACGATAAATGGATTTTTTCAAATTTAACAAATTGAAATTGGTTTTCATTCAAATATTTGAATTTGAATAAAATATTGGTATGAATATAAATCTTTTATTATGCAAGCAACTTTTATAACAATTGGTAAAGATGAAATCAGTTTTATTGACGCTAACAAAATCAATAATCAACGAAGATAAGATAACGTGTGAATTTCAATATTTTATAGAAATTACCAAATATACTTTGTGAAACATTCAATAGTTTAGTTTAAATTGAAAATAAATTATAGACAATGATAAAAACTAATTAAAAGGTAAGAGAAAGTATAATGTTCGAACTAAACGAATAAAAAGTGGATCAATTGTAAATAATAGAGCCATAATGCATTCTTTAACCTTCTTCCCTCTTCTCGACTATTCTTTTAGGTTCACTACCTGCATAACCAAACTCGTTTTCTTCCCTTCATTTTCCCCTTAGCCTAGCTCATGTCAGGAACAAGCAACGAAAAGAAAGAAAAAAAGATTCATGAAACTTATAAAGCGAAGCAACGCTTGATCAAGGAGACAACAACGTAAGGTCAGAGGTACACACCTAGTGTCGTGTACGTAGGCGAGGCCGCGAGGCGGCAAGGCAGCAAGGCTATGGCATGCGATGCAAAAGGGGATAGTGGTGTGCGACGTCGTGGTGGAGGGTGTGCTAACATGGGTGGTTGTAGATTGCGGGTGGCAACCTTGGTTACGCTTGAAGAATTTATGGGTATGTATGAAGGTGCCGTGTGGTGAGGTGGAGCTAGCTAAGGTTTTGGTAGTGATTTAGGGATTTGAGTGTATGATTGGGGAAGGAGAAATCTTCTTTGAAGTGAGTTATCTCTATAACTCACTACTATAGTCTAGAATCCTTTAATATAATTTTTCTTGGATTGTTGAGTGATGAATTTAGGCCAATATATTATGAATTGGTTCCAATTATGTTTAAAACTATTGATTAACCATTGTTAGGATAAGAAAATTGTTTGTTTTTTGATTACACACATTATGTGTTGTTTGTATAATAAATAGATGTTTTTAAATAGTCAAAATGACTCATGAAATTGATCGAAAGGGGATAAAAGAATTGAAATATGAAGCTTCGGGAAAAATAAAAAGTGTTTTAAATATAAATAATAATTTTGGAATGTGTAATATTTTTCAATATTGGAAATTTTATTATTAATGGAAAATATAAAAGTTAAATTACGCTAAGAATTTAATGAGTATAAATTATTTGAAAAGTAATGATTTTGGGGATATGATTAAATAAGAGAATCTTTGAATATGTGAAACACCTCACACCCTTTAATATACCCAATAGGACATATTAAAAGATGTGGTGCATTGTAGGTATAACTGAAACTAACAGAGACTAAGATTTACAAGACAAAAACAGGTAAAAGCAGCGAAAACTAAAATATACTTATTTAAAACAAAAGCTTCACAATTGCTCATAAACCAAATAAGTCAAATACTAAATATAACATGCATATCTCAAAAACCAAAATGTCTCATGAAATAAAAACTCATAGTCTCAAAATCAGAGTATAATATTCCTCATAATAAGCTAGTACACAGAAAAATTTAAAGCTAGAATAAAAGCAATACATGCCATAAACCTTCTTCAAAATTCCTCTAAGCAACCGCAATCTATAGCCCTCTCCCTTGATTGCCTATAGGGGGAAAAGGGAAAATAGAGGAGTGGGTCAGACTAAAAGTCTGGTGAGTGATAGTAACTACTACAATTTTTAAGCAAAATTAGGTAATAGACTCTTCAATAGTTCTAGTATATACAAAAGGAAACAAAGGAAATAGGAAAAGGATAAACTGGAAAATACGATTAAACTATTGCAATTGATATGATAGGTCAACTTTGATTGTTTGCACTTGTCTTTGATAGCTGCTTGATTAGGCTGAATTGCTAATCCTATAATTAGGCTAAAATCCTAATTCTACCCTTCGATCGGCCTGCTACTCCATAGACCTTACTACGGACAAGACGTTATACAACTCCCTACACGGCAGCCAATGGTAACTACGAAAGATACACAAAGCACCCATTATGGACTAGACGATACATAGCTCCCTACACAGAAGGCAATGGTGTCTACGAAAGACACAAATACTAAGCGCTTGGAACTCATAGTGATTACTGAGCACCAAAATGGAAGTCGCATGCGTAACTACCACCATGATCATGCTACCTGTTGCTCCACTTATTCTCTCGTATTATTACCTCAACTTAGCATAAGCATTCCCCTCGTCTCACTTCAGGATTATGTGAAACACTGTGTCCATAGAAAATATAAGGGAATGCTGTTGATATTGGCCCGTCATCCAAAAAATATCTAATAGTGCCCTTGTCTAAATTCCCCATGATTTGAACATCTCTATATTGACCAATTACTACCACTACTAGCATAAGCGTGCCCCACATCTCACTTTAGTTTTATGTGAAACACCGTACCCATAGAAAATAATAGGGGAATGCTATTTGGTATAGGTCCTACTTTAATTCTTAGGTAAATTATTTAAATATGTCTTTACTCTTGTTCTTACTATCTGTGCTTATTTATTTATCTTAAGCCTTAAAATAAGCCTTATTCCGTTCTATTTCTTATTATAACCTACGTTATAATCATGCTTATTACTTAACCCAAGGTCTAAGTGCGAAAATAAGCTTCTTTTATTCGTTTTAGTTATAATTCTAAGTTATAACTAGGCCAATCTCTTTTATTCAGTCCAATTAGTATCATAATTAGGCATAATTTCAGTCCAATTACATTTATATTATAGTCCTAATAATTTACATCTTATATTCCATTATTTTAGATTTCTTAAAATTTAATCCACTTTCACATTAATTCTATTCTGATGCATACATGAAGAAGAAGGAAAAATAGAAGAAAGATGAAAATAGAAGGAAATCCAAGGCATAAGAAAAAGATGTAAATAACGCGTAAATAACAATAAGTAAACTAAAATACTATAAATAAACAGTAAATAAATGGAAAAACTATAAATAAACTAAAATTAACTGGAAATAATACTAAAAATTTTAAATAAATTACTAAAAAGGTTACTCCAAAAATCGTTGTAAGACTACAACTATTGGAAACCATATTATTTTAAATTGCTTAAAAAATTTAAAATAATTACAATCACTCACTTCTGGTCCTTAGCCCTTCTCTTTAGGCCTTCACGTATCCACTTGGGGTTGTTAAATATTTTTATTTAAAATGATTTCCTCCTTGGAAAATTATTCCGCTAAGGGTCCTTCCTGAATAGGTGAAACCGGTTGGAGAAAATCTTAGAATGAGAAAACGTGTTAGTTCTAGGGTTCTATTTATAGGTATAGAAGTGGATCTCAGACCAATGGATTTGGAGATTGAATATGATGCAACCACGTCATAGGCTGAATAAGAGCCATCGGATGCAAGAATTGAATGACCGGATTGAAATAAAGAATGCAAAACACGTCATAGGAAGCGTTTGAAACGAAGAATTTTTTTCCTCATTCCTGAACACGGGTGGGTCGACCGCCCTTGTGCACAGGTCGACTGGCCGGTCGACCTGGCCTGTATGTATGTATGTATATTCTCTTTTTTCTGCTTATTTTGTTTAATTCATATCTTGTTCATTTTAGCTCAAATTCTGACGTTCAATATATGGAAATTGACCAAAAAATTACCACGGACACAATGGTGCAATACCCGTGGCTCAATTCTAATAATTTCACAAAGTTATTTTATTATTTAATTAATTAATATTAATTATCATGGTTTAAAATTATGGGTTGTTACGTTCTCCCGTCCTTAAAGGATTTCGTCCCCGAAATCTCTAAGGATGGAAGAATGAAATAAAAGTTTTCATCCAAGTTCTACAACTAACTACTAATTCATCACCCATTACATCCATTGTCCTTAAGTTTTTCTAATGCAATTTATGATACTCATGGAATTAGTGTAGTGTCAATGTCTCTAACTAGTGCAAAAGATTAGACGGTCCACTGATTCAGTTGACCTCCTTTTTTGCAATCATGTCCATGCCATGTATCCAAATGAATATAAAAATTCCCTAATGATAACTGATAGTTCTACATATGTGCTGCATACATCATCCAAATGCAACAATCATGTATTAAACATCCATTTATAGCAACCATGAAAATTAGGATAAAATGCATACACATCCATATGCATATGCTCTAGTGTGCTAGTTAGGACGATCCCTAAAGAATAATAGTGCCAATTGTACCTATATGCGTCCATTAGCATCCTCTAGCAGACACTTGCACTCACTAGCATACATCATTCGTAACATGTTCTATAACATGTTTACATCCAATGCTACCATCCATATGTCAAATCCTAAGTTCTACCCTTCCAAAGGACAATAAAGGAAAGAACCTATTTAAAACTAAAGATGAAAATAGGAAATTATAAAAAATTACTATCGAAAAGACGAGGATAGGAAGTACGAATCTTCTCTTCAGACTTCAGCTTCCCAAGTGGCGTCTGCAACATCATCTCCCCATTGCATCTTTACTAGCGGAACCTCCTTATTCCTTAGTCGCTTGATGTCTCTTCCAATAATATTCATGGGAATATGCCAAACAGATGCTTCCCTAACTACTTCCACCTCCTCTAACAGACTCAGCTCTACGACCCCCGCTGAGTCATGCAAGCACTTTCGCAAGTGCAAAACATGGAAAATGTCATACACACCTGCGAGCCTCTTCGGTAGCTTCACTCGGTAAGCCATCTTCCGAACTCTCTCCATGATTAGGAATGATCCAACAAATATAGGGGCTAACTTTCCATTCGATCCGAATTTTACCACCTTCCTAAGCGGGGATACTTTGATAAAAACTAAGTCTCCAACCTCAAACTCAATGTCTCTCCTCCTCTTATCCGCGCAAGACTTCTTTCTATCATGGGCTATCTTCATCCTTCGCGAATTAAATCCACACTCTCTAATGTCTACCTTACCATGTCAGGCCCAAGTAGCAACTTCTCTTTAGTCTCCACCCAACATGAAGGGGACTTGCAAGGTTTCCCATATAAAGCCTCAAATGATGCCATTCCTATGCTCGCTTGGTGACTGTTATTATGGGCAAACTCAACCAACGGAAGATGCTCTTCCCAAGTTCCTCTAAATTCCAAAATGCACATTCTTATCAAATCCTCCGGCACTCGATTAACCCTTTCCGTTTGGCCATCTGTCTGAGGATGATAGGCTATGCTCAACCTAAGCCGCATCTCTAGTGCCTCTTGTAAGCTTCTCCAAAATTCATTAGTGAAAATGGGATCTCTATCACTCACTATGCTAGAAGGGACTGCGTGAAGTCGGACTATCTCTTGAATATAAAGGGATGCCACATATGATGATACCCTTGCTCTTAATTGGGATTTAGTGGGAACTCTTGGTCAATTGATCAACAATCACCCAAATGCTAGTATTCCCCTTCTTAAAACGGGGCAAACCATCTATAAAATCCATAGAATACTGTCCTACTTCCACTCTGGCACATCTGAGGACTGAAGTAGTCCATCGGGCTTCTGCTGCTCTGCCTTTACCCTTTGGTATATGAGACACTTAGCTACTAACTTTGCCATGTCCTTCTTCATGCCATTCCAATAGAATATCCCCTTCATATCCCGATACATTTTGTCACCACCCGGATGAATAGTCATACAGGAATGGTGTGCTTCCTCCAAAACTGCTCTCAATAAATCTCTAGCGCGTGGAACACAAAGCCTCCCATCTCTCCTAAGCCACCCTTTTCTATCAATGAATAACGTTGGAGATGTCTACAGACCTCGTTGGCTAATCCTATCTGTAATGTCCATGAATTCGGAATCTCCTTACTACCTCGAGCCAATCTGATCCAAAAGGGTAGGCCTCACCTTTAATGTCGCCAACAATCCAGGAGTAATGTCCATAGAGGGCTTAAAATCAAAAGTAGAAATATACTCCAAGCTCTCTACACTAGGGACAAAGGACTAAGGGTTACTTTCTTTATACTCAATGCATTCGCAACCACATTACCCTTGCCAGGGGTATAAGCAATTTCAAAATCATACGGGGCTAAAAACTCCATCCATCTCTCTTTCCTCAAGTTCAAATCCTTCAACGAGAATAGGTATTTCAATGACTCGGGGTCGATGAAAAGCTCAAACCTCTCTCCAAGCAAATAGTTCCTCCAAGACTTGAATACAAAAATATGGCGGCCAACTCCAAATCGTGGTAGGGTAGTTCTTCTCATGCGTCCTCAAATGGCAACACCATAACATACTACCCTTTCTTCTTGCATCAACACCGCTCCTAGGCCCGCCCCACATGCATCAGTGTATACAGTAAAAGGCTTAGCTCCATCGGGTAGTACAAACACTGGTGCACTTGTAAGTGCTCCCTTAAGATTTGTGAATGAATCCTCATAATCCACCTCCCATATAAAAGCTTTATTCTTCTTAGTAAGGCGTGTGAGTGGGGCTGAAATCTTAGCAAAGTCTCTAACAAACTTTCTATAGTAGCCAACCAATCCTAGGAAGCTCCTAACTTCAGTGACATTCTTGGGGGCCTTCCAATCTTGCACAGCAATCACCTTAGTGGGGTCAACAGCCAAACCTTCCTTCGAGACCACGTTCCCCAAGCAACGTTCCTCCTCTCTCCAAAAGCTCACTGATTTGTTTGCTAAACTCTTTCCTCTCCCTAGGTACCATCTACCTTACAGGTAACGCCACTGGATTAGCATCTCAGTCAAATAAATCATGAAGTCAATCTCTCTCTTAGGAGGTAGTCCCCTAACCTCCTCAAAGACGTCAGAAAACTCTGCTGATGATGAATCGAGGGAATAGAGAAAGCTCAACATGACTGACCCTTGCGAGTCGCAATATACCTCGAGAGTCCTACCACTGCAAGTCTCTAATCTAACGACGACTCTCCTCTCACAGTCTAAAATAGCTCCATATGGGAATAGCCAATCCGTACCCAAGACCATCCCATACCCCGAGAATCCCAAAACATAGGCGTTGCAGTCAAATTCGACGCTTAGGATATAAATTTTCAAACCCTTATAAACCATAGACAAGTGTGCTGATCCACCTATGGGGTTTGAAACTGTGGGAGGGTCCGCCACTAGAAAAATGATTAAGTGCAAAAAATCCACAAGAAAACTAGAAATAAAAGAGTGTGATGGCGCAGAATCGAATAAAGTCCAAATGGGAAAAATCAGATAGAAATCGAACCTTCAACTGTGACTTTCCTACCTCTATCCGAAATTCTATTGGAAGGTGCCGCGTCAAACGCCTGAATTTGTGCGACTGGTGCACTCACTCCCTAACCAGCTCTCTACGGACAACTCCTATTCATATGACTGGGCTACTCGCAATTGAAGCACTTTCCCTTCACCTTTTCCGTTTTGCAATCCATGGCAATATGTCCAACAATCCCATAGCTATTGCACTTTGATCCCTTTTTAATCTACTTATGAGGGCCATCACCTTTATTCTTCTCCTTGTTGTTTTTCCACCACTTATTCTTTGGACCTTCAAACTTAACCACTTCTTTAGACTCTCCTTCCTTGACCACATCCGACATAAGCACCATCTCAACCAAAGACTCATAAGTAGCTCTCATCGGTACGTGAGTCGATAATATTCCCTGAATGGGTTGATTCAGTCCCTTCGCAAACTTCAAAGCTTTCTTATGCGGGGTATTCATCAACTCCATACCAAATCGTGCTAATTCATTGAAATGATTGATTTATTCCTTAATAGACAAACTCCCTTGCTTCAAATTGATAAACATCTTCGGCTGAACACTCTCTTCTGCTTGAGATAGAAACTTTCTCTCAAACCTTTGCCAAAACCCATTCCAACATACTTCTCTTCCTTCTAACTCAAAAAACTCCCACCAATAAGAAGCCTCCTCTTTCATCTGCTAAGAGGCTAGCTGAATCCGCTGTTGGTCCTCCAATCCTAATAAGCCAAATATCCACTTGGTGTCCGTAAGCCAAGCTCTCGCCTCCACATAAGTCTCCTGGCCAGAAAAAGTCTTTCCGTCCAAACTCGCAAAATCCTTACAAAGCTTAGAGAAATTAATGGTGGTAGGTGGGTTGATGTGGTTCCCACCTGCAGGTGCAGGATTGGGTGCTGGCCTGTGCACCTTTGGATTTATGGCTTGTAAGTACCTACAAAACCAGGCTGGTACTGGAATGCCCTCGGGAGGGTTTGGGGAATCAACCATTCCAAGAAAAAGGAAAAGATAGTTTAGTAAAGAGTCAAAGGGAGATTGAACTGGACTTATGAGGGGATTTTTATAAATACTCTTTTATACTTAAAAACATTTCTAAGAGTTCTTTTCTGAAAAATACTTTCCAAAACAAGTTATTTCGGAAAATACTTTATTTTTAAAAATAAATTTTTAGGGATCCTGTAACCTTTGGCTCTGATACCAAGTGAAACACCCCACACCCCTAAACATACCCAATAGGACACATTAAAAGGCATGGTGCATTGTAGGTATAACTGAAACTAACAGAGACTAAGACTCATAAGACAAAAACAGGTAAAACAGCGGAAATAAAAATAATACTTCTTTAAATAAAAAGCTTCATAATTGCTGATAAACCAAAGAAGTCAAATACTAAATATAGCATACATGTCTCAAAAACCAAAATGTCTCATGAAATAAAAACTCATAGTCTCAAAACCAGAGTACATAATATTCCTTATAATAAGCCAGTACATAGAAAGAGTTAAAGCTAGAATAAAAGAAATACATGGTAGAGATCTTCTTCCAAAATCCTCTAAGCAACCGCAATCTACAGCCCTCTCCTTTGATTACCTATGGTGGGGAAAAAGCGAAAATAGAGGAGCGGGTCAGACTAAAAGTCTGGTGGGTGATAGTAACTACTAGAATTTTTAAGTAAAATAGACTCTTCAATAATTCTAGTATATAAAAAAGAAACAAAGGATATAGGAATGGGATAAACTGGAAAATACAATTAAACTATGATAATTGATAAGATAGGTCAACTTCGATTATTTGCACTTGTCTTTGATAGCTGCTCGATTAGGCTGAATTCCTAATCTTGTGATTAGGGTGAAATCCTAATTTTACCCTTTGATCGGTCTGCTACTCCATAGACCTTACTGCAAATTAGACGCTATATAACTTCCTACACAGCAGCCAATGGTAACTACGAAAGATAAACAAAGCACCCACTGTAGACTAGACGATACATAGCTCCCTACAAAAGGCAATGGTGTCTACGAAAGACACACATACTAAGCACTTGGAACTCACAGGGATTACTGAGCACCAAAATGAAAGTCGCATGCGTAACTGCCACCATGCTCATGCTAACTGTTGCTCCACCTATTGGGTCGTATTATTACCTCGAATCAGTATAAGCGTGCCCCTCGTCTCACTTCAGGATTATGTGAAACACTGTGTCCATAGAAAATATAGGGGAATGTTGCGTGTACTGGTCCGTCATCCAAACAATATCATATGGCACCCTTGTCCAACTCCCCCGTGATTTGAACATCTCTTTATTGACCAATTACTGCCACTACTAGCATAAGCGAGCCCCTCGTCTCACTTCAGGTTTATGTGAAACACCGTACCCATAGAAAATAATAGGGGAATGCTATTTGGTATAGATCCTACTTTAATTCTTTGCTTATTAACTTAGATAAATTATTTAAATAATCATTTACTCTTGTTCTTACTATCCGTGCTTATAAATTTATCCTAAGTTTTAAAAAAGCCTTATTCTATTTTATTCTATTTCTTATTATAACATGCATTATAATCATGCTTATTACTTAACCCAAGGTCTATGTGTGAAAATAAGCTTCTTTTCTTCTTTTATTCTTTTTAGTTATATTCTAAGTTATAAGTATGTCAATCTCTTTAATTCAGTCCAATTCCATTTATATTATGGTCTCTATAATTTACATTTAATATTTCATTATTCCAGATTTCTTATAATTTGATCCAATTTCGCATTAATTCTATTATAATCCATACGCGAAGAAGAAGAAGGAGGAATAATAGAAAGCTGAAAATAGAAGGAAATCCAAGGCATACTAAGAAGATGTAAATAACGCACAAATAATAGTAAATAGGCTAAGTACTGTAAATAAACTATAAATAAATGGAAAAGCTAGAAATAAACTAAAATTAACTGAAAATAATTCTAAAAACTGTAAATAAATTACTAAAATGATTACTCCAAAAATTGTAGTAAGACTATAACTATTGAAAACCCTATTATTTTAAATTACTTCAAGAAATTTAAAATAATTACAATCACTCACCTCTGGTCCTTAGCTCTTCTCTTTAGGCCTTCACGGATCCACTTGGGGTTGTTAAATATTTTTATTTAAAATGATTTCATCCTTGGAAATTTATTCCGCTTAGGGGCCTTCCTGAATAGGTAGACCCAATTGGAGAAAATCTTAGAATGAGAAAAAGTGTTAGGCTTAGGGTTCAATTTATAGGGGTAGAAGTGGATCTCAAACCATTGGGTATGAGGATTAAATAGGATGCAACCACGTCATAGGCTGAATAGGAGCCATCGGATGCAAGGATAGAAGGACCGGATTGAAATAAAGAATGCAAAACACGTCATAGGAAGCCTTTGGAATGAAGAAATTTTTTCTTCATTCCTAAACACAGGCAGGTCGACCGCCCTTGTGTCTAGGTCGACCGGCCGGTCGACCTGGCCCATATATATATATATATATATATATATATATATATATATATATATATATATATATATATATTTTCTTCTCATTTTTTTAATTCATATCTCGTTCATTTTAGCTCGGATTCTGACGTTCTATATACGAAAATTGATCAGACAATTACCATAGATACAATAGTATGCAACTCCCGTGGCTTAATTTTGATAATTTCATAAAGTTATTTTATTATTCAATTAATTAACGAATTAATTATCACGGGTTAAAATTTTGGGTTATACCAATATGTATTTTCATTTATATATGATTATAAAATATCTGAAGGATTTTTACAAAAAGAGAGTTCAAAATTTATATTTTGAAATGATAAGTTAATTTTATTTGAACTTAGTAAATTGGAAATTTATAAAATAATATTTTAAAATTAAAATAAGATGAATGTGATTTATATATGGAAAATTCATGTATATATTTTGTTAAGAATAATTTTGTAACAACCTTGGTTTTTGAATTACTGACGAAATGAAGTTGTATTGCAAAGAAAAATTAGTTCTAGGTTTCAGGCCTTCTTCATTTTTCATTTTATAATTCGTGTTTGCAAATAGGTGTAAAACGAAGGCAAGTCCTGGCTACATATTTTCTTACGTGCGTACATATAGCTTTGTTTGGGCAAAATATTTTTATGCAAGCATGTTATGCACAAAACTCAAGTTCCAGGCCACCATCCTTTGTCATTTTTACACGTGTGTGCAAAAATGGTGTCCTGTCTGAATTTTTCGTGTCTGTATGTGCAGTGTGCATTTGTGAAAATCAAGTTCCAGGCCTTATTTTTGTTTCGTGCATTAAAAATGAATTCCAGGTCATTTAGTTTTATTAACTTCATTTTTTATGCAATATTGCATAGTATAGAAACCAAGTCCTGGTATGCGTGAAAACTATGCCAGGTCAATGTATATTGTTTATTCGGTTGTGTGCAAATAGGATTGCACAGATATTTGTCCAGGCTATATATTTTGTATTCTTCATTGCTTGCGTGCATGTAAATGTGTCCAGACCATCATTTTACTACTTTCGTGCGTGAAAATATTTTTGTACGTGCGTGCGTGATAATTTTCGTACGTGCATGCGTGAAAATTATATTGCCCAGGCAATGCAGTATTACATATATAAGTAGTGCAGTCTGATGTTTAATTTATTTTGAACTGTGTTTCATTTTGAAATGTACTTTTTTGTCATTATTTTTATAACGGAATTTTACCCCGGTGTTTATATTTGAAGCGTGTTATTTTGATGAGATTTTGATGAATAAAATTACTGTTGCTTTGACTTCAGTAACCGTCAATTTAAAGTGAATTTTCAAGCGGCTATTTTGCAACCAAGAAAACCCGCAACGCTGATTTTGATATCCGTTTTTACGGCGTTTTGTGAAGCGCAATTTCCTTGTTGAAATTGCTATATAGAAGTTGCTGTTTTAATCACGGGTTTTTAAATCGTTTTAAAATACAATTATTTCCAAAAATTTCACGGTTTACGCTTTCAAAAGAATGAGAAATCGATTTAAACGCTTCAGCAAAATTAAGGAATATGAACCCTTACTTTTACTGATTCGGTTAATTCTGGACTTGTCCATTTGAGAATGTAAAAATTATTTATATAAAATACAAAATTTTGCACTTTTAAGGAAACGATGATGAGATTTAAACGATTTAGCAAAAGTGCGGAATATGGAACCACGCTTTTACGAATTCGGTTAATTCCGGACTCGTTAATTGAAATATTTGCCGTGGAATTGTTGTTTGAAAATTTTGATGAATTGTTTGGCTTTCGAGCCACTATGCTGGACCTTCGGGTCAATTACCAGTACTAGACCTTCGGGTCATTTGTTGGACCTTCGGGTCATTTGTTGGACCATCGGGTCATTCGTTGGGCGCCAAATATTATGCTGACAGTACTTGGTAGGCTTCGGCCATTTGAGATGCACGTGTGGCATAGCTTAGACTCGCCATATGCTGGGATCGATCCATTTTATTCTAATTTTTCTAGTTATCTTATTTTGATTTCTAGATTTTTGTGTATTGCTGTTTTGAATTCAGTTTTGAATTTAGGAGTTGATTTTGATGGAGTTTAATGAGATTTCTTCATTTAAACTATGTTGATTATTTATGCTGAATAGTCTCATTCGAGATTATGATTAACTTTCTTTGGTGTTGTTTATCTTGCATTCATTTCTAAGTTTAAATTAGACTGATCCGTTTATTATTTTCTTTTAAATAATAGTCGAGTCAGACCGAGTTATTTCAGGATAATCGCTATCTCTGATTCAGTTGGTGCTTCATCTTTTGGGATTTCACCCCATCTTTTATTTAGGCTTCGAGGTGTTACTTTTGATGTATTGATTCTCATCTCATGTATGTTATGATGGCTATGTATATGTACATTTGGTTCATGTAAACCATCGAGTGTTGTAGCATGTATCCGGAACTACCTTCCACTATGTATGATATTTCTATTCTGATGTGATTATACTTATCTGTGTTGTTGTTATTATGAGTTGTTCTGAATTTTTCATAAGCCACCATGGTTTCGTTCTAGATTTGGATTGAATGTATATCGTTGGGAGTAATTTCCACAACTCCTATCGATGTAATCAATACTCGTCTAAGGCATAACTTACGGATGGTCGCTCCTAACAAGCCTTATTCTTTGCAATAGCAGACGTTATTACCTTATAATAACCTTTGTTATTGTGAGCATAGAGGTGGAGCGTCACAAATTTGTTAAGAATAATTTTGAAGAAATATATTTAATATTTCACTATTTTTAATAAAAGGAAAATTATTTTAAAAGCCTTGAAAATATATTTAAAAGTGTTTATATTGAATTACTATAAAATTGGAAATTCTGGAATTTTGTTATACAAATCAATATTTTAAAGTTAATATATTCAAGATTTTATATAAAAGAGGACTTTTGCAACATCCCACCTTTTCGCACACTTTAAATCGATACACGTGTCAATTCAAACCATACGGAAGGGCGGATTGTTATGGGGTAAATATGTAAAACAAGAAGGAAATAAAAATAAAACAGAATCTCACAGCGGAAGGATAAAATATAAAAATCAAATATACAGTTTATAAAGCTGTTTACAAAAACATTTGATTATATCTATATAATACACATCAGAGTTACACATACCAATAATAATGCAGCGGAAAAATATGAGTGTAGTGGACTATAATAATAATAAATAATAATAATAATAATAATAATAATAATAATAATAATAGAAATCTTCGTCTTCGTCCTCCAGGGCTAAAGTCTTCGAAATCCTGAAATACTCGGACTGACCCGAGCGAATTGAAAAGACAAAACACTTGAGTCAGAACTAAAAGATCTTATGTAAGTTAAATCAACAGGAATAAATATGAGTGCAGTAACTTAAGAGATGCTCGAGATTTACATATCCTAAGGATCCATTAAACTATTTACTATATAGTATATTTCGCTATTATAATAGTGTCTAACTGTAAAATAAATTTACTTTAAAATAGCGTTAAGGCTTTACATTTTCCACCTTAACACGTAATAGTGCCAATAGTCTATACAGTGCCTGCATATCACCTGATCGGGAGACTACGAGAAGACACTCCATAGGTACGACACAAATAGAAACTCGTAGCAAAGGCTCGATATGGTAGGTGACGCGGAACAACTAGGCAATGCCAGGGTAGATATACCAATTACGCTTCCGGGTCGGTGGTAACGCGTAGCACGCAGCTATCGCCTACCTCGGACAAACTCCCCAAATCAAAGAAATCAAAAGTGAAGGTGGCCACTGAATCAATTCAAAGTCAGAGTATAGTATCGAAGGGAAGTGTCTGATCAAAGGAGCTACCGTATTAACCCGTCGATCGCTCCTATTTTAGCCACCTTATGCCAACTCACGGGAGTTGGGTCCACGTATTTACCTAAGAGGAAACGCCACCACCATCCTATTTCATTCTGGAATCTCCACCGCGTACATGGTTGTTAAAGTATTTTTCGGAGTTGGCAGAGAGTATGACAACTTTCGATCCCGGTCTCTTCAACAACCAAACGTTATTATAACACTGCGGTCTTTAAAAATAGTTTATACTTTAAAACTAGAATATAATTATCCATTTCAAAACCCATAGATACGATATCATTTCCATTTCCAAAACAACTCGTTTTGATAATATTTTTATAAAACCTAAATCAATAATATCATTTTTATTTCAAATATATTTCTTCTCCATAATCATACTACTTTAAAATTTATAATATCTGGAAACCCAAAATTTGAATTATAACTTTCAAAAACATAATGTTTCGAAAATTCATAGCTTTGAAACCATAACTTCTAAAACTTGAATGGTTTGGATATCCAAACAGTATATAGAATAAAATAGTTTGAATTTAACATTTGTTTATAAAATAATTCCTACGACTTCACAATTTTATTCATTTAAAATTTTAGGTCTAAACCCCATAAATTTAGATTCACTTTTAGTTTCAATAAAATACTTCGATTTCAATATATTCAAACTTCAAGTATTTAACAATTTCAAAACTAAGGTTGGAAATTCTCTTCAGCAATTTATTGTCCTATTATTTAGTTTTGAAATATTTACAAAATAAATTCATAAAATAAAACTCAAATTTCTAACAATTAAATATTTCCTTCAATTTATTTAAACTAGAAATATTCATTTAATTTATCTTGAATAAAAATCCAGTTATAAATATCATACCTTTAAAATTTCCAAGTTCAATAAGTTTACACCAACTTGTGGAGTTTAATTTTTTAATCAGCTCAATCCCAAATAAATTTCCAATTTAATTTCCAATCTTAATTGATTTGAACCATTTAAAACTCTATGTATATATATATATATATTAAACCTGTACTTAATCAAATAATACAAATTATCAAACTCCAATATTCAACTTATTTATTTCCATTTAACAAATTCATACATAGCTTAAATTCAAAAAATTTATCTATATATGTATATATAAATAAGATTTTATATAAGATCAAAAATTAATATATATTAAACCGTATCCTATCCAAACCATAGAAATCATTTTCAAAATATTTATATATATATATAGACCGATGGTGTCTGAATAAAATTTTCTACCCTATGGTCTAGTGATACGGATATCTGTCATTTCAATCCGTAAATTAAAAATAAAATTTTACGGTTATATATCATTTCAAACCGCAATCCCGAATGAAATGAAATGCATAACAACTTGCAGTTAATATAAATAAACATCCATTCATCCATCAAAACATACATCCATTAATCACAATCATCATCCAAATTCAACCAATACATCATGTGATAAATAATAGGCATTTATTGGCAGTATATTTTGCAAAATAAATTAACTGAAAATTTAACTGGTAGTTTATGTGCACAATAAATTTACTAATAATTTAACTATCAGTTCATATGCAAAAATAAATTTAACTAAAATTTAACTGTCGGTTCATATGGAAAAATGAATTAAATAACAAGTAAATTAAATGAATGCAAATTAATTGAGATAATGATGAAATAGGTGTCAAACAGCTATAAATAAATTTCAAAACACATCATAAATCAATTTAACAAACATAAGAAATCTTAGAACTTGTGAGTGGGTTAAAACACTCACCTTTTGAATTTAAATCGAATTTAAATTCGATTTATACCCAAAAATTTCACAGTCTTCAAATACTTCCAAACCAGCGCCAAAACATCCGGAATTTTATCACGATCCTAACAAAAAAAATTGCGCGTAAAACGGATATCGTATGCGAAAATTAAGACGATAAATGCGATTGAAAACAAAATTTAATTAAAACAACAAAACCAACAAACTCACCCAAAACGTTGACACGTCATCACCCTTATACTTCACGCGCAAACTCCTCTTTCAAAAAAAAACACAGCACGCACGCGAAAAACGCCCAACGACCGAACGTTGACCACCACATGCCGCCTCTCCAGCCATCTTCATCGACGTCAACCATCGTCTCGCCCCTAGCCATGTCTCGCCGCCGGGAACGAGCTTGACTCGAACGCCCTCCCCTGAAACCGAGCACAGCCGCCGCCCCTTTCAACAAAGCCTAGTGGATTTTTGCAGTGAATCAGGCCATTGAGTCGACAAACAAATTATATAGATGTGATCCCCTCGGCTTCCTTTCCAAAACCCAGAAAGGGTTCGCCGATCCGACGACTTTGATTTCGATGATGATGAACGGACGAAACTTCTCTGATTTTTACCGGTCAAACGACAAACTGAATCCAAAAATGAACACCACCGGTGAATTACTCTAGTCGAGAGCTTCAACATATATTTTTATCAAATTTTTCTAAGGACTATGAAATTTTAGCTTTTGATTTGATTTGCAATTGTGCTTGGATCTAGGGTTTGCATCCATTGAGGAAGAGGAAGAGTTGATGAATTTTTCTACGCGCGGATAAATGAGAATAAGCGGAGGCTAGGGTTTAGCATGGTATTTATAGGCAAAGTTGGAATAGACAGATAGATCCGAATTATAAACGTGCTAACCGATAATTGGCCCAAAATGCCCGTTCTGACTCCGGAACAAAATTGGGTCAACCCATATATCAAAATAGGTGTTTTAAAATATTCTGAACGCGATGGAAAAAGTTTCACATCCAAATTCCATCGCATGGAGAAGTTATGCTAAAATAAAATTATTTCAAATTGATTTCAATTAGTTTCAATTAAATCGATTTCAAGGCGTTGTGCGTTCGTACGATCAAACGACAAGTCCGATCGCTACGAAACTTAAAACCTTACTATAATCCACCGTTACGGATCTGATGAAACTTGTTTCGTCGAAATCCGAGTCAGTGGCCAAAATGGCTATTTTTTCATAAATTAAATTAATCAAATCCAAATTTAAATTTCAATCTTAAAATTTCCAATTTCAACATTTTAAAATTTCTCAACCATTTACAAGGCTTCGAACAAAATTTAAATGTCAATAATAGTTGGTTTATTTATCATTTCCAATGTAAATCTACATTTCAATATTAAATTTAAATTTCATTAAATTTAGAAATTGTAAAAAATAAAACTCCAAAATCCACTATTTAAATTCTTACCCTTGTTATTCGAGTCTTATTAAATTTAATATTTCAAATAAATTAACAAAGCTTGGTTTTCACTCCTTAAACCAACCAATTTTCATTTTATAATTAAAATTAACATTTATTACATCTTATATAATTAATCGTTTCAAATGACCAATCACATCTACCATAACTGCACAAATTTATAAACTAGTAGATTTTTGTCATTTTTAATTCCTTGGATATTTATAATGACTAAAAGCAAATTCGCATATCAATTTAGTGTCAATTATTTCAGTAAATGCAGTGTTCAAATGTCAACTGCAATTAATCCAATTAATTGCAAATTAATTCCAATAAATTTGATTTTTTTCGATTACAACTAAATATTCAATCAATTATTACTGAACTAACATAGTTAACATTGTTTTATATTTCATTACATTAATATTTCTATATACATCTTAGATTTGTATCAACGGTTATACTTAAAAAATGTGAATCTTGTCAATTACGCGTATTAATTAAGGTTTTAAACTCAATTAACAAAATTTCCTAAGTCAAATCCCTTTTTACCAAATTTGACAATCCCTAACCATTTGTACTACATTCCATATTAATGCAATATTTATTAGATTTTATTTCAAATTAACGTACAACTTAATTTCCCTTAATTGAGATCTGATTCCCAAATTTTTATTTAACATATTAAATGAATAAATAACCTAAATAAATGGTCACCTACTTACTCTCTTTCATTTATAAGTTTACTACTTACCCACCTAGGTATAAATCCCATATATAACACTAATTAATTTCCATTAACACTGTATTATCCAATTATCATAAATTTGTTCAATATATACTCTTGTTTACTTATAAATAAAATTATGTTTTCTATTAATTCTCATTCACTCTTCCGTTACTAAATTAAAAATCATTAAGTAACGTTTCCTCAATAACAGTACTAAAATTACTTAACATTTAAGAGGACTTTATTTCAAATAAATTGATTGACCAATAAATTAGGTAATATATAAAAATTGTTATCATACCCTTAAGATTTACGCTTTGTTCTCTTCTATTTGATTTATAGCCTAAAATAATATAAACAATCTAACTCCATAAATAAACTTATTTTATTACCCAAATTATACATAGTTTGAATTCAGTACTTACTTTTATGTTTCTCCCTATTCAATTATATTCAGGTATAATACTTACCCTATTTCATTTATTTCAGTTTCATTAAATCTATCCAAATTTTATTCGTTTCAATATTATTCCATTTATTACAATTTCTCATTTAAATTCTAACATTCACTTTATTATAAATTATAAGATTTTCTCCTCTATCTAAACATTAATACAAAATCATATCAAATTCAAGTTTTAAATCTTCAAAAATTTCAGGTCGTTACAACTTTAGTTAGATAAGTTATTTTCTAGAGTAGTTTAAAAGGATTAGAAGTAAATATGGATTATGGAATATTTGTTTTTGAAATTGGATATTATGGATTTGGAAAATATTTTAATTTTAAAATCCTTTCCGAGATAAATAATATCATCTAGATTTGTTGATTAGGGGAAATTATTTAATTATAAAACTCCTTCGTCAATATTTTAAAAATCTAAAGAAGAATTTTGAGTTGTATAAGTTACTTTACAAACTAAATTTATTAGTTTGAATTTTGAAAGAAGGTTTAAAATAATAATTTCTTTGATATTAAATAAGAGGGTTTAAATAAAATTTTGGAAAGAATGAGAATATTTATAATAAAAATCTCTTAAAATCAAAATTAAGTTCTAAATTAAATGGCTATTTTGAAGGAAATGTAGATGTTATTATTCAAACCTCTTTTATATTGAAAATTTTTAGAACCCAATTAAAGATTTTGGAAATGAATATTTTGTAATAAAATCCTTCCGAGTCAATAAACAATTGAATTGTATGATTTTATATTAATTCTGTATCATGAGAATTTGGAGTAAATGGATTGGTAACATTAGGGGTATGAGACGTACTGTAATAATTTTTTTCGACCAGTCATTTTACTTATCATATAGAATATTATATGTCATCGAGTGGGATTCGCAAACACTTGGTAAATGGGTAAATAGCACCGAGTGGTGTAGGATGCTCGAGTGACTATTTACTTGATTTACTCTTGAATGTGATTGACACCTATATATGTGGTGTGGTAGTTATGTGTTACCAGTATTTTGTGCCAGACGATTAAGTATGTTTATTAGTAGCATGTTAATTTATATTGTGTGCTATTTATCCTTAGAGACTAGAGTCCATCCTAGTTGGCCGATCGAAGGTCGCGCCATAGATTCGTATCATCACTATTATACATGATGTGTGTTGAACTTCAGATCATGTGATGATATGCCTCTATGCCACACTAGCCAAACAGTCTATTACTATTGGCAGTAGGCTCGTGACCATAGTATATAGATAGACATAGAATCATGATGACTGGGAGTAACTAAAACCTTGGGGCGTCCTATATGTCGTCAATGCTATACGACATCCCCTGGAGCATGCTATGTGTTATGAGGATCCCAACTAAAATATGTGATTGAGATATATAGAGACATACGGTACCATTGTTGTAGTACCACGCTTGATTATGTGCATGTTTATAGTTGGTTCTCCTTTTGTGTCATGGGTGCATTGGTTAATGATTAGATATTCGACTGAATCAACCAATATGTTTTGGTTCTATTGATTGGTAGTATGGTTTGAGATATAAAGTTATACATGTTTTGGTCATATATTACATTTTGAGATACATGCTATACTAGCATCTAGTATGTACCCAAAAGAGATGGAAGAGTTAAGAACTCAGCTTGAAGAGTTGGAGAAGAAGAACTTTATTCATTCGATAGCTCACCTTAAGGTGCATCTGCAGTTTTTGTTAAGAAAGTTGATGGATCGTTGTGGTTAAGCATTGAATACAAGAAATTGAATGAGGTTACGATTAAGAACCATTATACACTGCCCAAGATTGACGATTTATTTGATCAACTAAAGGGAGCGAAGATCTTTTCATAGTTGGAATTAGCTAGCGATTGGATTCCATCAATTGTGTGTGGCTAAAGACAACGTACCATTGACAACTTTCATAACAAGATATGGTCTTCCGAAGGGCTACTCATGCCTTTCGAGTTAACGAAGTTTCCAGCATATTTTGTTGACCCGATGAATAGAATATTCTAGAATAATTTGAATAAGTTCATCTTAGTCTTTATCGATGATATACTGGTATATTCTAGAATCGAAGAGGAGCATGAAGTACATTTGCGAATTATTTTGCACACATTGAGGGAACATCGGTTAAAGGCCAAATTTTCTAAATTTCAATTCTGGCAAAGAGAGGAGAAATTTCTTGGACATTTATTTCAAAAAGAGGATTATCCTTTGATCTACCCAAGATGGGAGCTATTAATAATTGGAAGCAACCTGAGTTAATAACTGAGATACACGGTTTTCTGGGTTAGCTGGATACTACAGGAGATTTATCAAAGACTTTTCTAAGATAGAAACTCCATTAACCAAACTGACTAGGAAAGGAGTAAAGTATATATGGATAAAGGAGTGTGAAGATGCCTTCATGAAGTTGAAAGAATTGTTAACAAATGCACTTATCATGATTGTTCCAAATGGGAATAGAGAACTGGTTGTCTAATACAAATGCCTGTAGAGTGGGATTAGAAAATATATTGATGCAGCATGATAGAGTTGTAGCTTTTGTTTCGAGAGAGCTAAGACCACTTAAAGTGACATGGTAGCTGCAGTAGTGTTGGCATTGAAGATATGGCGTCACTATATTTAGGCAAATGATTCAGGCTATATAGGGATCACAATTCATTGAAGTATCTCTTTATTCAAAAGGATTTAAGTGCACATCAGCAATGGCGGATGGAATTTCTAGCGGTATACGACGTTAAGATCCAGTACACACCGGAAAAACCAGCACGGTAGCTAATGCACTAAGTAGAAAGCACCAAGCGGTAGTATCCATGATGTTGGCTGAGTATCGAGATTTGGAGCTATTAGCACATCGTGATATTCGAGATAGAAGTGCACTAAGTGGTTCTAGCCTTATATTTGCGACTATTGAAGTAATACCTAATTTGGTTGAAGATATCTCATTAAGACAGAAGGAAAAACCAATCATTGTTAATCGTTTATATTGATTGAAGGATAGAGTAGTTATTGATAATTTGATTCGAATTAGATTTTGCTAGTTGTCTTCGAAAGAATAGAAGACTTAGTGTACCAGGTAATACTGATCTTCGAAGATAAGTTATGGTTGATTCACATCGATATAGGTATATGATGCATCCTAGTGGAATGAAGATGTATTAGGACATGAAGAGGCTATTTCATTAGGATGACATGACGCGATACATTGGAGAGTATGTGAAGAGATGTGTTACTTGCCATTTAGTTAAAGCCAAGCACCATAAACCCAGTGGACTACTTCAACCACTAAAAGTAACATTGTGGAAATGGGATAAATTTTCTATGGAATTTATCGATGGTTTTACACGTTCGAAGTAGGGCAACGAGATTATTTGGGTTGTTGTAGATAGAATCACCAAATCAAAACATTTTATTTCTATTAAGTCGAAATGAATGGCAGAGTATCTAGCAAAATAAATGTGAAGCAGATCATTCGACTTCATGATGTGCCTACCAATCTAGTAAGTGACCATGACCCTCTCTTCACAAGTGCATTTTGGAAGAGTTTGCATCAAAAATTGGGTACGAGATTGAATTTTACTACTGCCTACCGAAAGATTAAATAAAGAAATGGAAGACCAACTTTGTGCATATGTATTGGATTTTTAAGGTACTTAGGAGGATTACATTCCTTTAATGAAATTCTCTTATAATAGCAGTTTCCAATCCAGCTTAGGCATGAAAACTTTCGAAGCTTTATACATAAGGCCGTGTTAATCACAAACTTGTAGGTTGGACATTGGAGATAAGCTTCCCTTGGATCTAGACATGGTTCAAGAAGCTAATAAGAAGATCGAGTTGATTAGAGCAAGGATGAAAGAGGCACAGGATCGCCAGTAATCTTTTGTCGATTGAAAAAGAAATCTATTGGAATTTGATATTTGAGAACAAGTATTTATCAAAATCTCACCGATGAAGGGAGTGATAAGATTTAGAAAGACTGGAAAGTTAACTCCAAGATACGTTGATCCTTATCCAACCCTGGAACGGATTGAAAACTAGCTTATATAGTCGAGTTACTGGCTAATCTCTTGAGATTTCACAATGTATTCCACATTTCTCTGCTAAGGAAATGTGTTCATGATTCTAGAGCCAAAGTAGGAAGAGGAGCTGAACATCTTGCCCGACCTAACTGTTTTCAACCATTTATATTGTTGCTATAGAATTTAAGAAATTAAGGAGTAAGGTTATACCACTTGTCAAAATTCAATGGTCAAATAACCCTAAAGACTGCACTTAGGTTACTCAAGAGAGTATTAGCAACATTACCTCGAATTGTTTAAGGCTCAGAATCAGCCAGGTATGCCATATATTAAATATTACTTCTATATATTTATACACACACACACACAGATATATATATATATATATATATATATATATATATCTTGGTTGCTCGATTACTTGCATGCATGAATAGTTTGTTATGGTTTCTTATGTATGTTATAGATAGATATACTAGGAGTGGTTGTTATAATCTCCGTGAATGTGAATTGCGAGGACGCAATTCATGTAAGGAGGGGGGTCCTTTAACAATCCGAATTTTTAATCTTGAATTAATTAACAAGTGGTTAATCGATAATTAAATAAATAGTCAGCTAGATTAAAGCGATGTAAGCTGCCGATACATCATTTGGACTATTCGAAGAGAAGCGTACAGATTACATCGCATGGGGATTGTATTAAAAGAGAGTTAATACATTGATGAGCAATTTTGAGTAATTATTTAAATTAAAAAAAGATTTTAAAGCACAAATATGATTAAAAATTGATGTTAGGGTATTAAATTGAATTAATCAAATTTTGATGAGTAAAATTAGTTTAAATAAGAATAAATATCCTAATTAATGTGTAAAAAGCAAACATAAATGAGTTCTGACCAAAAACATGACTTTTGACATGTTATGTCAATTTTGACAAAAAATAAAGAGTAAAAAGATGTTGAAGTGAACTAAAAGAATATAATTGTTATTTAATAGGTTAAATTGATTTAAAATGTTTATAACATGATAAAACAAAGTTTAATAATATAAAAACATCACAAATGTTAGAAATTTACTTCGAAAAGAATAAATGCATTTTTGTGCAAAATGAGAGAGCACGATTTTGCAAATAACAGTAAAATTAAGTAAAAAAATATAAAATTAATTTATATAATAAATAAACTTTAGAAATTAATAAAAATATATAATTTACCTATAATTCACAAAATTACATTTTTGTGCAAATTTTGTCAAACTAGTTTTGTTAAAATTTGTTTTGGATTTGCTTTATGAATAGTTAATGAAGATGGTTTATACATTGTTTTTATACTTAGCTTTAGGAAAAATGATGAATATGTGATGTTACAATAGGGCGTATGCATGTATGGCGTAATGACCCAGAATTTCAAACACTTCGTATTTAAGTATCTAAATTATTTAAATATTTCTTTCTTCGATTTAATGTAAATAAATATGATTTTGTAACCTTATTAACCCCTTTTTATCTAATAAGTAACAATATAAAACATAACTTAAAAATATGTTTACAAAAATTTATACTTGTAAGTAATATTGAAAATGTGACCGAAAAACATTTTATTGAAAATCAACATTTTATTCATTAAAGGTTGTACAAAATATTTTGAAACTTGTATAGTAATATATGAACACATCAACAAGAATTAAACCACTCTTTTTTAATAATAAAAGATTAATTAAAATAATATTGATCAATAGAAGTAATGGAGACAACCTCAATTGATTTAAGGACCAAAACAAGGCAAGGATGAAAGAATGAAAGAAGGCTTGACTCTTGGCTTGAAAGGAGGAATGAAAGATGCAAGTAATCTTCCTTTGGAGGGTTGTGGATGATATTTGCCACATTTTCTAACTCTCAAACACCCCTTAGGCCTCTTATTTGTTCACTTAAAAAATCTCAAAGAAACTATGCTCTTTTTCATGTATTTCTTCTCTTTAACTTTCTTAAAATCATATCAAACCAACTCCTTTCTCCACCAAATTTTTACAAAGTTCTTATATCACTTAAAGAACATGGTTTAGCATATGAGAAGTTGAAGAGTGATGGAGCAAAGGGGGAGCACGCAGGGGCATGAGCTATTGTGGGTTTGGGGAGGCATGGTTTTGTGATTTTGAGCATGAGGGTGGTAGCTTTGGGCTTGGGTGATGGTAGGAAGTTGTTCTTAAGTTCTAGAATTTTGTGATGGTTGTTAACTTTGTTTTAAGGTGAGTTATCCCACCATCTTGCAAGCATATGATGTTTTGTAATGTCTGTTGCGCGAAAAATGTAAACGTTAAATGAAAGTCAATGCAAGTTATAACTTTTGGACCCTTTTGCGTTTGAAAGTAAATGACAACAAATATATATTATAACTTCGCTTTTAAAATCTCTAAAACTTGTAACATGGCTATGACTTGAAATCCCTTAACTTTAACTTGTGTTATTTAGTGATTTATAAACATATCATTATGTTAGTTATTTTGGTTGTTCTCTACAGTTTTATATGTGTTTTGGACACAAAGAATTGGTTTGGAAAGTGGTTGAAACTGTAGATCAAAGTGGCAAAAGCTATAGCGAAATAGTCGTTATATGAGCGCTTCGTAAAAGACATTGTTTTTGAAATTTCAAACAACATTTAGAAAGATATCCTTGGGGGTTTCTTTGTGTTTTTTATAAGTAAAATATAATTACTTTATAATATAAGAATATCAGGTTTTAAAAAGGTTTAAAACTAATCAAACAAAATTAAGAAAATTTAAAGTAAAAAATAGTTATATGAGCAGCTCGTTAAAATAACCTGTATTTAAAAGTTGGATAATCATGTTTAAAATTAAGTAGTTTTCCTCGCTCCTTTTTAAAGTATTTTCTAACATATATAAGAGTATTTAAAAGTAATTTCAAGTTAAAATATAACTTTAATAATTAATTATGAATTTTTAAAGTAAGTAGCTTTTAAAAATAAAAAAATATTTTTATTTTTTATTTTTACGTAATATTCTACATTAATAATTAATAAATTTTTATGTATTTAAAAGTGTTTTAGCATATTTATAAGTATTTTAGAGGTATTTATACATAGGTATATGTTTTAAAAAGTAGGTTAAGTATTTTATAAATAAATATAATAAAGGAAGTTTGGATTTTAACACTTAAGTTAAAATAAATGGTTCTGTGAAATTAATTAAAAGTGTATTACCTTAATTAATTAGTGTGGATGTACTTTGATCTTTAAAGTAAATGTCTTAAATTAGTAATAAGTATAAATACGTCTTTGATATAGTAAACAGTGTTTTAGTA
Source organism: Allium cepa (assembly GCA_030765085.1). NCBI lineage: Eukaryota > Viridiplantae > Streptophyta > Magnoliopsida > Asparagales > Amaryllidaceae > Allium > Allium cepa. Next base: position 58,729,944 of record CM060931.1, read on the forward strand.
ACATTTGTTTTTAGCTCCTATTATTAATTATACATAGGAATATAACTAGAAATTTAATAATGAATATTTTTAAGATATCTGTAAGTAAGTGGTTTTGATTTGTAGCAAACAATGTTTTAGTAACATTTGTTTTTAACCCTAATTATTAATTAGACTTAGGAATATAATTAGATGTTTACTAATGAATATTTTAAAAATATCTGTAAGTAAAAAGTTTTCAGTTGTAGTAGATATGTTTGAGCAAAAAATTTCTTTACCTCGTAAATGTAATTAAATCTCTAAAAGCAGGTTTTGATAAAATAGTTAAGTGTGAAATGATTTGGATTGTTGTGACAATGTTTGAGTAACACTTGTCTTTAACGCTTAGGTAAATAATTAGATCTTTAACAATGGAATTTTAAATATAATAACAAATATGAAATCATTTTATATAAAAATAAAAAAGTCAAAGTTTAACTTATAAAAGATAAGAAGTTTATAGTAATGATGTTTGACTAATATTTGTTTTTAATCCCTTTGATAATATTTTAAATAAGAAAATCTTGTTTATGGTTTGTGGATATGCTTATACCATTTGAGATAAGTATACGAATACTTTTAAAGTATATAAAAGAGTATAAATGAATAGTAGAATACAAGTATATATCTTTTATAAAGGAAAATTAAATTTATATACAAGTTTAATAAAGAAGATTAATTAAATAAGTCAATTCTTAATTAATAAAATGTTTTTAACCAATAAAGGTGTCTAATTAATGAAAGATGTTTAAAAAAATTAATTAAAGGAAGATGCTTTTAAAGTAAAAGAAGTTTTAACTAAAAAATGAAGCTTTAATTAAATGACGATGTTTTAAATTAAGTACTAGATCAAAATGAGTTTTACTAATAAAGGAAATTTTAACTAATGAAAGATTAGTTAAATAAAAGGGGATTAAAAGTCGTTCATGTGACTTGATCGTCCTTTATGTGTGTTAAACGCGCTTTGTGTATTACTTGTATATGGAAAACATTTAGTCATGTACTTAGCACTAAAAGGCAATGAAATGTACTCGATTTTATCTGTGAGAGTCAAGACTAATGTTTGAGTAAGAATGGAGTGATATTGCTCTAACTTACCGACTTCCCTCTTGATCGAGGGCTGGCAGAAAATGAAAATGTTGGAAACATGATAAGTATACGAGACTTGGTATCCATATTTGATCGTTTCATTGTTGTTTAATATAACCAAATTAACTTTAGAAGTACCAAAAAGCTTTACGGCTTTATATGCTTTGAGAACCCCTAGGGAGGAGCATTTGTATGAAATGTCTCTAGCCTTCCCTTACTTTTTAAAGAACCGGAATTGAGTTAAATGGAAATTCATTGATTTAGTATTACAGAGATCGGGATTGGTAAGTGTTCTACTTATCAAAAACCACTTCAAAACTGAGATACGTGTTCTATCTCTTAGCAGCGAATCTATTCGAGATGCTAAAATCTATATATGATTTCGAGATCTGCTCGAGATGTTAGGATCCATCTGGGGATTCGTAATATGTTCGAGTTGAAGATTCTCATGACGGATGATGAACGTAACCTCTACATCAAAAAATGACTAAAGACAGATTATAATGCACAATCCAGGGGTTTTGCTATCCCAAAGGGGTATATCAACTCCATATCTAGAGTATGCTTATCGATATGTTGCGCACGGGGAGTTGTTGATATTTAGGTTCCATGTATTCAGGTTCGCTCGTTCAGGCGTGGGCCAATTGTGCTTATCATATGGTATATTTTATCTAGAGATATACGATGCTCGGAAGATAGTCTCTTGTCATAGGAGATCGGTTGCAGTTTTATTACGAGTTTTACTATGGTGGACTTCATGGAAAATCCATTACATAAACGCCCCAGTGCGGTGCTCTTCGTACACCTATGAATATGTTATGGTGTGACCAATGTAAGCATCATAGATATTTTTCTTATTTATTATTACCCGGTATTCTAGCCCGGCTATATTGAACTGGTTGCACGAGTTAGATCTGATTGCCATTAAGGCCGATGATTCTAGAATGATGATTGTGGGGCCCGGAGGTCATATGCAGATGATTGTATGAAGTTAGAATTGAATGGATTTGATGGATGTGCAATGTAGGATGCTCAAAGCATGGAACATGGATCAATGAATGGAAGGGTTCGGCATATCATAGCAAGTTGGAAGGGATTGGCCTGATTGACGGAGAAGGATCGACAGGCTATATTAAAGAGGGATGGAGATCTAACAAGTTCCAAGTTCATTCATGCATACAACACTCTATATCTCGATATTTACAACTCCAAAACCTATATAATTTGGAAGGCAAGGTATATGGATCCTAGGGAACCTATCCTAGGGATCGCACGTCAAACAAATTTTAAGGGATCGGTAGAGAGTTCTGCTGCCAGCAGTGCACAAGTGATATCAAGTTAAGGATTGAACAATAACTCGAGCTCCAGTGGTTCAAATGACATGAGAGTTGAAGGGCAAACCTATTTTAGCGTGCAGAAGCCACCATAGGGATCATTGCCTAAAAATCGAAAAATGAAGGGATCGGTACTGATCCCTCCTTATAAGAGTTGGGCCTATCGATCCTTCTGGTAGGCCCATGTGATTAGAAGGTACTTCAGCAGAAGTTTCAAAGAGGTTGGTGGTCATCTTCACCCATAAATACTGGCCTAATAGGTCATTCTAGGGATCTTTACCTTGCTTGTTACTCTAGACTTTATTATAATCTAGTGTTTTCTATTCCCAACTGTTGTAATCAAATGATCAATAAAGATAGTCTTTAGAGTGGACGTAAGCATACAACGCCGAACCACTATAAATCTCTGTGTTTCTGATTATTGCTTTTTATTTGTTATTAGCTTAATCTTTTCCTTTGTTTAATTTTATTCTCTTCACTTACTCGGCATCAGAAAATTCTAGCTCATCGAATGAATATCACAGGCATAGGCATACCAGGATGGAAGAAAATCACATAGAAACTTCAGAGCATCGCCTGCCATACCATCGTGGTCTGCCAGGATCAATCGGTGTCGATCCCTTCCTAGGAATCGGTACTGATCCCTCCTCCAAAGGAGGGATTCCCCTCATGCATCTTGGGAATCGAGGTGGAAATGTTCATAATGGTTTAGATAATGTAGTTTGATTGAATGCTAACTAAGTACTTCCCCGGAATGATGACGGAATGAATGTACAAGATATGCATCAAAAAGATGGTGAACCAAGAAGGTGTGAAATGTCCACAGACATCAATCGGACCATTTACGTGAGGTGGAACGTGACCATTGCTTAGCACCAACCATCCAAACGCCGGACTTAACGACATTGGTCGGACAGTTAGTAAGGGAGAGCTAAGGCTTAACCAATGATGACTAGGGAATCTCTAGAAGTCATACCCCATTCACTGATATTGTATTACATGCACGGTATCCTAGAAAGTTCAACATGTCGTTGATGCCTGCATACGAGGGAAAAACGACTCCAGGCAGCACATCATGAGATATGAATGGCTGATGGATTCCGCACGAGCTTTTGATGCGAAAAGTGTAGATGCTTTCCCATAATTTTTTCCGAAATAGCGACGATGTGGTTCACGAGACAACCCCGACGATCCATTTCTAGATTTGATGATTTGGCAACCAAGTTTGTGGAGCAGTTCTGAATGCACGTAACTCATCCCAAAGATGTGATGTCCCTTTCCAGTGTGATTCAGGCTCCAAGAGAGTCATTGAAAGATTATTTGGAGAGATTTCATACCGTTGTTATGGAGGTCAGTAATCCGAACGACCCCGTGATACTCATTGTCGTGACAAGAGGGATTGATCCAAATTTTGAGTTTGGCGATTGGTTAGCTGGTAACCAGCCCGCAACATTGAACCACTTTTACGCAAAGGCGCCTTAGTATTAGAGAAAGGAGGGATCCAGGTTCTCTAGAAAGAAGAATGTTGCGGGACCAAATGGTGAAGAAGTACAGAGTAACATTGCAGTAAGATAGCTCGATGACACTGCTAGAAAAGTCCAAGTGAATGTTCAGAATAAACCAAATCAACAAAAGAGAGGCGGAGACAGGAACCGAGAACGAAAGAGGGATTCTAGCAAATTGAAACCTAGGATTCCAACGTATAATAATTACACACCATTGAATACATCTTTGGATAGTAGCTATCTGCCTACTTGTAATACCATGCAGTATTAGAAGTTGCCCCAAAAGAATCAAAAGAGAAGTAGAAACAGACCAGGAAATATAGTTGGTTTCACAAGCGCTATGGGCACAATACAAATGAATGCAGGCATCTCCGGGATGTTATAGAAAAGCAGATTCGAGAAAGGAAATTATAACAGTTTGTGAAAGCCCCACAAGATGGTGGGCAGGAGACTTCTGGCCCCAACAGAGGATAAGCGCCGCGTAGGGCTAAGGAGGCTGCACGTACTGGTAGAAGACTGGTGATAAATACGATAGTCGGAAGACTGCACCTAGTAGATAAGATTTGGCAAGAGATGGAGAGCTATGCTAGCGCGATTAGGCATATGGATTTTGAATGTTGTTTGAATATGGAAGATGGAGCTACGGCTAAACAGCAACATACATTGGCGGATGATATTGTGTTTAGGAACAGAGATGCAGATAAGGTAGAGGCTCCGACAATTGACACAATGGTCATTTCAGCCATGATTGGCCCTGCATTGGTGAGAGAGATATGATTGATAGTTGAAGTTCAGTAAATATAATCTTCAAAAAAGCATATCATCATATGAGGATGGAAGCCAAAGATTTGAAACTGTCTAATGCTTGTATACACGGTTTTAACGGTGTTGCGCATGAGGCTGTTGGTTATATGGAATTATTTGTAGAGCTGGGAGAAGGCGAACGATGGAGAGTGTGGATCTTGCCATTTGATATTTTGGATGTTGGCTCTCCATACAATGTGTTTCTGGGTCGACCGGCCCTAGCAGAATTCCTGGCAGTTCTTGGACCGTGGTGTTTGACTTCAAAGTTTCTGTCGGATAATGGTGTAGGGATTATTCATGGCGATCAGGCGATTGGATGTTCCTGTTATGTAGTTGAGTTGAGGGAAGCCCAGTGCAAAGAAAAAGGTAAGGGTGTGGACAAGACTATCCGCGTCCAAGCTACCGAAGATTGACAACTAGCTCCTGAGGTCTAGTGCTCCAAAAGAGAAGGTAGATAGACTAAAAGACAACGGTTTATCTGCAACGCTCTCTATCCTAAACGGCTATCTAGCCCTGTACTTGTGAAGAAAGCGAATGGGAAATGGAGAAAATGCATCGATTATTCAGATTTGAACAAAGCATGTCCAAAAGACAGTTTTCCCCTTCCGAGGATTGACCAGCAGTGGATTCAACCATGGGACACGAATTGCTATCTTTCATGGATGCGTACTCGGTATATAACCAAATACCGATGCACATTCCCGATCAAGAGTGTACCATTTTCATTATTGAGGTTGGATTGTACTGTTATGTAGTAATGCCATTAGGATTATGGAATGCGGGAGTGACTTATCAACGCTTATTCAACATGATGTTTAAAGATCAGATTAGAAAAACAATGTAATTGTATGTGGATGATATGCTCGTGACGTCACGACTCTCGATCGACCACATTAGAGACTTGGTGGAAATGTTTGACATTCTCGTACGTTACAAGATGAAAATTAATTCTTTGAAGTGTTCTTTTGGTGTTGCATCAGGGAAATTCTTGGGCCTTGTTGTTAATGTCGTGGAATAGAACCTAATCCCAAGAAGATTCAGGCTATCCGTTATGTCCAAGCGCCAAGAACTATTACATATGTGCAGAGTCTAAATAGGAAAGATGCTGCCTTAAATCGATTTATCTCCAGAGCTATCGACAAATGCATTGCTTTCTTCGATCCGATCAGGAAAGGGAAAAGAAACTTCAAGTGGATGTGGGATTGTGACGAAGCATTTCAGGCTTTGCTGAATCATTTGGAGAGACCCCCCCCCTCTTTTAAAAGCCCATGGATCATGAGGAGTTGTACATTTACTTGGTTGTATCAGCACATGCTATAAGTGTCGCATTGCTTCGTGAGGAGGATCGGATTCAAAGGCCGGTGTACCACGTCAGTAAACGATTAATGGGAAGTGAAAGGAACTATCTAGAAATGGAGAAGCTGACATACTGCTTATCAATCACATAACATAAGCTTCGTCCATACTTCCAAGCACATCCGATCAATGTTTACACCGACCAACCATTGTGACAGGTCCTACATCGACCTGAAATGTCTAGAAGGTTACTCAAGTGGAATATAGAGGTCAATCAATTTGACATTACTTATCTCCCTTGGGGGGTTATCCAAGGTTAAGCATTGGTAGATTTTATAGCAGAGTTTACTATGCAGGATGATTCTTTGGAAGGCAGCGAAATCCCTACCATACGGTGGAAATTGTATACTAATAGAGCATCTAATGATCATTGTTCTAGAGCTATAATAGTGGTCGTAACTCCTGAAAGTTGGTCAATCTATTATGCATTAAAGCTTGATTTCTCAGTGACAAACAACAAAGCAGAGAATGAAGCTCTGATTTGTGGACTTAAACTTGCTAGAGGACTAGGAATAAAATCTCTCGAAATCTTTTTCGATTCGTAGTTGGTAGTGTATCAAGTTAGGGGAGATTATCAGGCTAAGGGACAATGGCTTACCCCATACCTTACCCAAGTCCAAGAGTTGTTGATAGAATTTGAGTACTATGACATTCCGCATATTCCACGAGATTGAAATAGAGAGGCTGATTCATTGGCAAAGTTTGCTATTACCGATGACGCGCAGCAGATAGGCTTGGCTTTGGTCGAAGTATTAAATGCCTCAAGTATAAAAATGATAGAAATCAACCAGATACTGGAACCGGAGCCTGAGAGGGAATTGTGGATGACTCTAATCAAAGATTATTTACTGCATGGAGTCCTACTAGATAAAAGAAATAAAAAGCGACAAGTCCTTTGTAAGGCTTTGCTGTAGGTTATGCAGGAAGGAATTATGTACAGAAAAGGTTTCTCCATCCCCCTACCCTGGTGTGTCGCCCATGATGAAATAAAACGTGTTCTAAGAGAAGTTCATGAAGAGGAATGTAGCGATCACACTGGGGGGAAAACTCTATCAAATAAAATACTCTGTTATGGGTACTATTGGCCAACTGTAAATCGGGATGCCACCGATTATGTAAGATGATGTGGTAAATGCCATATATATGCAGAAGTTCCAAGATCTCCGCCAACGGAAATTAGCAAACGGTTCCTTACCAATTTCTAAAGGTGGCAAAACGTACGCTATTGTTGCAGTTGATTACTTCACCAAATAGGCCGAAGAAGAACCTTTAGCCATGATCACAACTAAGAAAGTAATCAACTTTATTGTCCGAAACATCATTTTTTGCTTCGGTTTTCCATGAACTATCGTAACAGATAATAGGACTCAATTCGACAGTATTGAGTTCGAAGACTTTTGTTGGAGATGTCATATTGAAAAGAGATTTGTGGTGGTCGATTATCCTTAAGCAAATGGATAGGTTGAAGCTATAAAACAAATCATAAAGTCCATTTTGAAGAAGCATTTGGAGAATGCTCGAGGCAAGTGGGCGGGTGAAATTCCTAAAGCATAGTGGGCTTAAAGGACTACCATAAGTCCGCGACTGTCCATACTACATTCGCCCTTGCTTATGGTTCCAAAGCCATCATTTTTGTTGAGCTCGATGTTCCATCTCATCGAATGACTTACTACAGTTCCAAGATGAATAAAGATCTCCTCCTAGAATCTCTTAAATTTATAGATGAGAAGCGCGAGGAAGTCGATTTGTGGGCAGCTGCGCATCGACACCGAATGCCCAGTATTACAACATTAAATTCCGACCAAGAACCTTCGAAATCGCCGACCTCGTCCTAAAACAAGTTTTTCCTACCCCATCGCACATGAATCCAATCTGAAAATGACCATATGTCAGTGAAAAGAGGCTTGGAAAAGGAACTTTGAAGCTAGCGACTGTCGATGGCATCACACTTCCAAGGGTGTGGAATAGCGAGCATCTACGGTGCTATTCTAGCTAGTTTATTTCTTATTCATCAGTTGTATTTACTTTCAGAATTTTCTTTAGCATTTGGATTTGTAGATGTGTAATAAGATAGTTTCTATTTTTCCTTTCGGTTTAATGAATAAGTTTCAGACTTCCTTTATATTTAAGTTTGTTGTAGCATTATGTATTAATTAAATAACAAAACTAATTGATGCCGATATGTATGAACAGGCTCTCAGAGTTTGAAATTAATTAATCAAGCTAATTCCTAATAGGACTAAATAAGATGAGCTTAGTCCGCTTGTTCATTAGACAACTCCCATTCATAATCCAGCCGATGGGATACACAACAAGGAATAAATATGGCCAACCATTTGATGATCAAATAAATCCTGCCAAACTATAGGACTAAGATAAAATGGGAGTGATTATGACACGACCGATCACTTGCTAAATCAATCCCCAGACCCTAGGGACAAATCAATCAGTTAAGGGGAGTGCGATCCGACTGCTCTTCGAAATAACTCTAAGTCCCCAGAGTGCGGACTGGAGTATAAACATTATTGGGTGTGATTCGACCACCCATCAACTATCTCTTATCCCCATAGTGCGGATATGAGCATAAAAGAATTGATGAGTGGAGTTCGACCATTCACTATTCCATGAACTCTGGCTTGAAACTGATAGGAGGAGTATAAACTCACTAAGGATGAAGTTTGACCATCCAACATCTAATTCTATTAACTTAAGATTGGGGACATATAGTACATTTACTCAAAAATCATTGAATTCGATGTTGTAATGCCAAGGCTTTTAAAGATACGACTCAGGCCACGATCACATGGAGGCCTTGGGATAGAGCCGGTGAATTGTTACCAGAGTAAATGAACAACGATTTACAAGTTCATTGCATAGAAATTAATAGTTCAACTACTTGAATGGCAATTCACACGAAAGCGCAACAAAAAACAAAAACTTTTATTCACATGACAGGTTTTGAGATTGTAGCACAAGTTATTTAAAAAAAAGGACTTATACCCATAAAACCATAGCTAATGAAAGAAACAACGAACAAACGACTATGCAAACTATATACACACTGAGCCAAAGTGATGGTTATTTATTTGGCCTCCTCTCTTTTTTGGATTTTTCGGGTATGGTGCCACTTGAGCCTTCGATGGTTCTCTTTCTGGATCCTTTGCTACCTTTTGTAGGAGTGCTTTCAAAGATAGGAGGAATTTCACTGGGAATTGACCTGGCAGGTGGAATAACTTGTAATGGGATAAGGCGTGGATCGTTGAGGTCCACCACGACAAGCTCAGCTTTAGCCTTTTTCTTCAGTAACTCCTCTTCCTCAATTCGCCCTTTCAAGCTAATCTCATCGGCATGTTCGAAGGCGCCAGTATTCACAACACTCGTCAGATTCATCCATTGGGAGTAGATCTTCGACATTATCATCGTCAAGAGCTCCGATGACTTGAGCATCGGGCCCCGGTACATCAGCAGTTGTTGGGACTTTTACTAGTTTATATTGTTGCTCCATAGCAACATCGCTTTTAGGAATTTGTCCGGGACCCAGAAGACTTGCAAATTTGTTATAATAGGAAGATAAACCTAAAAACATTGGGCATGAAGAACAAAACATTTAATATATTGGAGGATAAAGTGCAATACTTGTATCTGATTGGCTCTCAGTGTTTGCTAGAGTACCTCCTTCTAAAATAGGGGACAACACTTTGGATTAATAACCGGGCTAATCTGGATCATAGACGAAGTACTGCTCCAGGCCTAAGGAGAACGATGCATCGGCTTTCTAGGAAGAAGAGGGACATATATGATCGGCCTCTAAGGATCCGACAACATGTTCCCCTTTGTCAAACGGCGTAGAAACGTTAAAGTATCGAAGACTCGTGGTAGCCAGATCTAGGGTTCATTTTTGCGGAGGATCTCCTACATTAATTTTCTTCATCAAATTCATTTTTGCTCAACTCACTCTTTTACATCTCAACGATGTGCTCCTTGTCTTCAGCAAGTGATTTGAGATTACATTTGCCAAGAAATCTCAAGTCACGGTGGATGACGACTTTGGCGTTATATTCGATGATCAATGCATCAAACAAGTCCTTGATTTCATTCCTACCAGACACTTCAGCGTCTTCCACTTGGGATTCAAGTTTTTCAATCATTTCTTTATGACCTTCCTTTTGAGCCTCTACTTTAAGAACATTTATTTTAGCAACTGCTTATCAATTTTAACTTTTAGGCCCATTGCTTCGAAGGCCTCTTCGCAGTACTTTTGCAATTCTTTTTTAGCCTTAATTTTCTCTTCCCTTTCTTTTTTGAGAAGCTCCTCAAGTTCCATGATGCGGTGGGTCAAGAAATCTTTTTCCTTTTTTAAGGAATCTTTCTCCCGAGCAAGTGCCCTGCTGCGATTGAGGGCAGCATCAAGTTCTTTTTTATGAGAAGCTTCTAAACGGCTCATCGCCTCTACCACTTCCTTTGAACTTTTCTCCAATTCGGTAAGTATTATTGTCAATTCCGAAAGTTCGACGTCTTGATGTTGATTATTTCTTTACCATGTATCGTCTCTAGCTTGAGACGATCTATTCATTTTGTAGTTCAATTGACACTTCAGAGATTTTTTCCGCCAAAAGTGTTGAAACGACTCGTGCTGCATGAACACGTCACTGACACATGCATGAAAAATTTATTTGGCGTGCCCCTGAATTATATGCGTTATAGGAAGGAATTTAAGCCCATTAAAGTAGATTTTCAGGAAAGTGGCCTTAAGCTCGGCCAGTATCTCCACTATAAAAATGTCGGAAGCAGCGGTCGGCAAGGATGAATCAGAAGCGGAAATTGGATGTTTTCTTGATCTACGGTCATAAAGACTGCTTAGGGCTTGAAGAACTAGAATGTTGCTCATGTGATGTGGCAATTTGAGGGCCACTATAAGGAGGCTGTTCTCCACTATAAGCGGGAAAATTAAGCTGATCCCCCTGGCGAGATGTCCGGGACTTGCACTTAGAAGAGGAGGATTCCCTTCAATGATAGCTTTTATTCCATCCATCGTCTCTCTCCCTACGCCGGCCAAACTCCAAGTCGTGGCTTGATCGATGATATGTCGAAGAACCTCTTAAGTGATTGAAGTCCCAGGTCTGAGTCATTGCACCTACAAAGACCAATTCAGAACATGTGAGTAATTATTGTGTGAAAGATTAATGAAGAGCGTGTAGTGAAGTGCACATGGTCATGAGTGTCCTAGTGTTTCCCCCTAACAGACCAGTAGCTGTAGCCTTGCTCATGGGAATTCTCTCTGTTTTATTAGAAGGATGAATGCCTTCACTGCTTCTAGTAGGAGAATTGAGCCCTTCAATGTTGATATTTGGAAATCCGTAAGTCAAAATATCATTTGGAATTTGGAGATTTGAAAATCCCTTTAGTGAACTTTCCAATTGTTAGGAAAATGATTCTCTTCAATAGCAGTAATGACGGATTCTGGATCTGCAGCAGTCTTTCTTTTATGAATTTTATATGATAGCCTCTTCTTTCCCTTGGTGGGTGTTTGAGATTGCGTACCTTGTGACGTTTCGACCACGGGCGCCTTGCTTGGGCCCATGTTAGTGTCTCCAGGTTCACTGGCCTAAGAACCCTTACTCTCACCATCTTCAATGTCATCCTGAGTCCCCTCGGCCAGGGGCACGACAAGATTGATGGGATCTCTTTTTTGCTCAATAATGTTTCTCGGCAATGCTACGCTTCCAAGGAGCCTAATGCTACGAGCCTCTTCTAGTCACCCGAATAAAGATTGAAACTCATCAATAATATGCTTATCTTCGATAGGGGTAGCACGAATGGCCGCGAATGCTCTTGAAAAATTAATGCCTTCAGGACGTGGATGGGCACCTGAAAGAATCTCAGGTGTCAGTAGATTCAAAAATATGACTAGGATTAATGAACTTGAGAATGAGACAAAAGTAAAATTTACATCCTTCCAACTATCTCCTTGCGAAGCCAGGTGGACAGGGAACATAGAACCACTCTGCTTGAACAGAGAAAGTTTATTCCAGCACCAGTCAAGACTTGGCAGTTTGGCGAAGGTTCAAGAAAAACATAGGAGGGACTTCCTGACCGCCTTTTGAAGTTGTAAATGAATCTTATGTCTTCAGGAGTTGGCGGGGAGAATAGAACACTCATGAATAACAAAAGGTACCATATAGGAAGACGTAACTGTTTGGATGGAGTTGAGTGGGAGCAATTCCAAGATATCTCAGCATTTCTCCAATAAACTAACTAAAGGGCGGCACACATCCGGCCCAGCACATAAATTTGTTACACGCCGCGTACCCCTCCAGGGTAAGTAAGGCCTATCGTTTAATGAAGGGACCAAGACGTCTACAAATGGAATTCCGTGTATATAACACACCCGGTGAAGGGCAGCCTCACCAATTCACGAGGCTTGAGAATTTACTGGGTTATTAAGAAAAATGACACCCTTTAGTGCATTGGGAGTGGGATTTATATCCTCCACCGGGTGGACCAGAACGTCTGATAAAAGGTCAATCGATGGGTCGGAAACTTCTGTCTGTTTTGGTTTTGATGGCTGAGAGAGGGTCTGCCAAATATAGTCCCATAACTTGATTTTGCTTCAGAATCGATGTGTTGCATTGCTGGATCGGGAGACATACTAGCTAAATGCCCTGAGCGTCTGGAGTCCATATTAGTTATGCTTAGTAGATAATCGAGGTTAGACAAGTTTACATACTCCCCCCGTGTTAAGTGTAAGCTAATGTAGTGTAGTAAAATGTATGGCAGATATAAATGGTTTAAAATAAGAAAAAACGAAGTTAGACGATGAGACTCTGGATTCTGACCAGAGTGACCATCATCGTTGATCATCATAACTGGCGAAGAGATTGATCGGTTGTAAAAGCTTTGGGATCGACTGTCGGTATATCAAAGTGTGAAGTTTGTCGTTCAAGTCCATTTGTTAGTTTTTAGTATACTATATGTAGAAAGTTCCACGAGTTTGATTATTCTATCTCGAGTTTAGTAGTAAATATGCATGTTCTAATGATCATTGTCACCATATATCCGAGTTCGTTGGAGTGATTAGTATCAAACAAGTAAGGTTAGGCTAGTGTGTAAGGTCGAAGAACCCCTACAAGTCCTTATGCTGATCCCTATGGACCGAACCCTATATATCGACCCCTATCCTAAAACTTCTATGCTGATCCCTCTCTTCAACCACGACCTATCGATCCCTAAGTCCAACCGACCTCATATTTAGGTCGGTCCCTATGGATAGGCCGATCCTTTTCCCACAACCTCACAACCAAGCCCACTCTTCAACCTAAGCACGCGTACCCCTATTCTACTTCGTCTTCAACTCGTCTAAATTCTACATCGAAGGGTAGGCATAGAATCAAAACCCAACATCAGTCCCTCCTTCATTGCATCTTCCTTCTTCTGTTTTTCCGCCCATCTTCCTTCCCCTCACGTATTCTGCCAACCCTATCCACCAATAATCAACTTCCTCCAGGCCGCCTCAATCGCAATATCATCACAGCCTTGAATTCCATTGTGATCATTAACCACATGAAATTCATAACCTCATTGTATAATTGAAGGTTATAGTTCGAAATCTTACCCATATGAATGTTCAAGTTAAGATGGAGGCGAGTAATTGGGGATGTTTGGATTTGAAGTAAAGAAGAAATAAGTTTGTAGGAAAGATTGGATCGCAGGTGGACTTAAAGTCAAAGGTTAGGAAGTTTGGTTTTGTGACTTAAAAACTAGGGTTCGGTGCAAAGGCAAGAAAATGAAAAAAAAAATGAGAATGGAAGGGATGGAAGGTTGATATATATATATGGAGAAGGTTCGGCCCAAAACACCGAGCGCGTAGTATGGAGAGAGGGATTGGCATAGAAGCTCGTCGATCCCTGTTAGCATGGGATAAAAAGAGGGAGCGACATACATATATGCCAACCCCTGCAAAAGCTTTAAAAAATAGAGAAGAAAGGAGTGAGAGGGGTCGGTTGAGCATATGCCAAGCCCTACATAAAAAAGAGAGGGAATAAGGGGGATAGGCTAAGCATATGTCGATCCTTGCAAAAAAAATATATGAATGAAATGTATAAATAAAAAAATGGTTATAAAGGTTCGGCTTGAACATGAACATACAAAGTATTTGAAAATTGAAAATAACCCTAAATGTTCGAACACCGGGAGCCGACAACAAGAATGTGTATACTAATATGCATGCCCGTGTATGACTTAAATGTTCAATTCTTGAAATTGACAAAAATTGAAGTGAAAACTGAAACCTCGGAGTTCGAGGCTGGACCAGATAACAAAAGCTTGTTAGTCTCACAGAACCATATTTATATATATCACTTCGTGGGATATGGCACTAGATTTATATTATTGAAAATCAACCAGGTGTCAAGGCAATCGATGAAGAATTCGACACCTTGGAAAAATGATTCGATAGAAGAATAGCAACTATTCAGAAAGCTGATCACATTCTCAACGATTCAAAGCACGTCATGTTAGCCATAAGGCATACTTTGGGGGCAAGTTTACCCAGCATTCCAGCCCGGCTATATTGAACTGGCTGCACGAGTTAGATCCAATCGCCATCAAGGCCGATGATTCCAGAATGATGGTTGTGGGGCCCGAAGGTCTAATACAGATGATTATGTAATGTGAGAATTAAATGGATATGATGGATATGCAATGTAGGATGCTCAAAGCATGGAATATGGCTCAATGAATAGAAGAGTTTGGCATAGCATAGCAAGTAGGAAGGGATCAACATGATTGATGGAGAGGGATTGATAGGCCGTAACGACCCTTAAATTCTAACAGTTTTAGTAACATAATTAACTAAAAAATTTCTTGAAATTTTATTATAAAATTTATCAATGAAAATTTGATTTTTGGAATGCGTCTATTTAAACATAACAAATGGTAGATTTTCACTGGTAAATATGAATGTTAGTTCTGTTGTATAATTTTCAATTTTCATTTAAATCGGATAAATTTGATGAAAATGAAATATTTTCAAAATCCGAATATTTTTATACAATAAAAATGTGAATAATTTTCTTAGCGAGGTGTCATTTTTCGTTTCGGCAAATATGGACTTTTCTAGCTTCGTTGTCCTATTTTCAGCGAATTTATTGCAGTTTTGACAGCAAATATCGACTTTTGATAGGATAGTCGTAGTGGTGGTGTCTATGTACCGTTCTATTCATCTCATTGTGCTGATCTTCGTAATATATTCATTCCTGTAATTTGATGTCTGGTACGCGACGAAAACGACAAAGCATTTTGTCGTACCGGTACGTGCCTTCTTATTTTCTGTTGTTTTTCAATTGCCCAACCGTGTAGCCTCTTGCCTTTATTAAATTATGAAATGACTTTCGACCCTTCACATTTCATTAATTTTGTATATATCCTTGTGCCTTTTCACTTTGCTTTTCTGTTGATTCCAAAAGGAAGTCTGTACATTAAAGAGAGAATAGTATATTTATAGCTCAGTAACCTATTCATTTTCTTCTCCCCTACATACTGCACGTATTCTCTTTCTTCTGTTTCATTTTTCTTCTGTGCTATTCTATAAAGTGATAAATATAAAGTATATATATTGTTCATAAAATACTGCCAGAGAACATGCTTCCTCCTTATATTTTGCTCGACAACCTGCCTGCGTTTCCCCTCCTTGCTCCACTACCATAGCCGCATCAAAACCCACGCAAAAATCCATATGTCGTCTCCAATAATCACCTGATCTCTGCTGCCTGTCATATATATATATATATATATATATATATATATATATATATATATATATATATATATATATATATATATATATATATATATATAGGAAAATATATAGAAATAAATATAAGTTATATATACACATATACAGAGCAGTTGCCTTCATCTTCTAGCCTCTACGTCTTCTTATGCTTCAAAATCTGCCGAAGCCTCCACATCTCCTCTCCCCTCGGCCAGAGTCCATCTAAAACCCACGAATGCTTATGCCACCCTCTGACTTTCTACCTCCGCCTTTGGCCTCACCGAAACCAACGCCTGAAGCTTGTACCCACGAGCTCACCATCTCTCCAGCTACCTCCTCATCCATCTACTCCACTCCATCGCCAAACACCATAACATCAGCCACTCTCCACCCTTTTGCATCGCCAAACACCCACGTGTAGCCTCCTCCTACACTTGAAGCCATGCCGAGATCCACCACCTAGACCGACTTCCCTCACTCGACAGCCATCTCCAAACCCGCAGCCACAACCTTGAACCTAACCCTGCTGTCAACGCCGAAGCCCCTCCAACACAGTCACCTATGCTAGTTTTGCGACCTCCCACTGCACTCAAGATTGAGCACGTTTGCTACCTTGCTGCTAGCTGAGCACTGCAGCATATATATATTATATATATGTACCTATATATCTGCTTGTATATATATTTATGTTGCGTTTTTGCATACATATGGTGTTTAAGGATTGGTTAGGAATATTTTGATTTTATTATTTGTGTTTTATTAAATATTGATTTTAAAAATATAACATGAGAATTTTTGAATTTTAAACATGTGTTTTAGTATATATATATTATATATGTAGATATTTTGATTTTTTAATCTATATAGATTTAAATTATAATATATATATAGATATTTGAATTTATTTGATGTGTTTAAGAATTTATGATTTTGAAATATTCATACAAAAAATTATTTTAATATGAATATGTTTAAATTAAATACTGATTTGAAAATACATAAATATATTAGATTTTATCTTAAATATATATTTTCAAATTGATTTCAGAGAAAAATTTAAATTTTATATAACATATATTTTCTTCAATTATTTCAAGCTAGATCGATTGTTTTCATCGAGTCCAAACCATCAACCTTGCCGTCGAATTCGTGTTTATCGTGTCATGCTTTGGAATTTGCGTTTGGATTGGTTGCATCTTGTTCTTTTTCTTCTCTAGTCTTGAAAGGTGAGCGATCACTCACGATTAACATTCTTATATTCAGTAAATTTGATTCACTTGAAATTACGATTGAAATATGCTGTTAGATTTGAATTGTTAAATTATTTAATGGCTATGTATGATATGCTATTATCTATAACTGCTCACCTATGACATATGACACCATAACATGTTATTTATATTATATTTAAATTTGTTATTGATGATATGCCTGTGTTGATATGTTATATTATTTGTTCCCACTCTGCAAGTTCCTGTTAGTTTAGAATTCCCTACGGGTTGACATGATACATACCCGAATGATATTACAGATTAGGGAAAAATCCTTATGGGTTGAAATGATAAACCCAAACGATTTTCATTAATTCAAATTTTGAGATTGCGGGTTGAAATGATATATACCTGTAAATATTTAATTAGCGGATTAAAATGATAAATATCCGTACCACTTGACCATAGGATAGAGAATTATACACGGACACTGTCTATACTTTGAAAATAATTTCCAAAGTTTGAAAGGAAATATATGGGTTTTAATAAATATTGTTTTTATATAATATATAAATGTTATTTTTATATATGTATAAAAATTTGGATTTTAGAATAATATGTTTTGAAAGTTTTAATTTATAAGTTAATTTTGGAAAATATAAATTTTAAGATTTTCTAATAATTTTATTATTTTGAAATATATAAAATAATTTTTAATACAAAATACATTTAATAATTAGATTTAATTTAATAAAATTTAATTTAATCGGTATATAATATGTTTAAATAATTATTTAAATTTATATTAATATTTTAAAAGTAGATTTTTATAACTTCAATAATAAAGGTTGGGAAAATAAATTAATGTTGACTTGGAATATAAATTGGGTAATAAGTGAAGTTAAATAAAAATTGATTTGAACTTAGTGATTTTGAGATTTTGAAAGATATGATTGATAACTTGATTTGATAAAAAGTGACTAAATGAATATTCTCAATTTTAAATAAAATTGAGACTGAATATTTAATGTTGATTTAAATTTATAAATTGAGATTTTATTTAATTGTTATTAAAATGATTAAGTGAAAATTTTCCAATTTGAATAAAATTAAAGTTAAATGTTAAAATATTAATGGAACTTATATTGAAATTATTTGAATATTTAACCCTTGAACCTTATTGGAATTGAAATGGTAGTCCAAAACTGGACTTGAAATTGATAAAAATTGAAATGGTTTATTGAGAATTTGTAATAACCCGGATTTTGGAGTATCTATTAGTTGATAATAATTGGGTTAATTAATAAAAATACGAATTGTAAATTTAACAAATGAATCTAATCGTAAATATTTATGTTTGGATAAATATTTATTTGATCATATCTTAATATAATCACTTAAAATTGACAAAGTATTCTTTTAAAATAAGGAATGATGATTGTTTATATAAGTAAATTATTTAAATTAGACAAAATTGTGAATTTTCAAACCAATAATACTATGTGTTATTTTAAGATAAATAGAGTTAGAAAGAAAAATAAAATAATATATCTTAAATATATGTTATATTGATTTGATCAAAAACATAAGTTATGTATAAATAAATGTTTATATAAATTCATATGTAAAAAAAACCTAAATCTCATTTATATAAATTAAACACACAATATATTCATGTGAATATTACATAATTACATACATAGCTTAAATAAATTATTAAAAAGAAAAGTAATATTTGTAAATCATTAATTAAGCATTTAAAATACTTGTAAACATTTTGATACATGCTAGAGACAAATGTAAATCAATATGCATATGTGTAAGTTAATTAAAAACATGAAGGGACAAGTGGCATTTCCCTTAGCAATTTAATTTAAAATCAAAATTTGTAAAGATATATGAAGAAGAGATTTATCATCAGCCAAAAAAATCTCACTTTTCTTCAACCATAATGAAACAAATCAAGGATCCAAAGAAAGAAACAAAATCTGGGAAAATCTAAAAAAAAAAGAGTTTTAGAAGAAGCAAATGAGACCTGAAATCTGAGATCTGGAGATAGATAATCCAAGAAATTAGAGGCAAAGGGGAATTCGACAGCAATGCTAGATGTAAAAACTTCAACAAGCATTTCAGAAGATTCAGCATGCAAAATAAAATTCAATTAGAGATTTTCAGATATCAAAACCTGTTCCAGAATATCCTCTGTTCTATGCTTTTACAAGAACAGGTGAGATTGAACTGATACTTGTTTTGAAATCTATTGAACAATCTGATGCATGCAACCTATATATGAAACAAGTATGATTAATTGATGCCTGATTGTTTAATTTCCTCTGTTCTTCCTTAATCTGAGGGCAGATTTGTTTGAACCTTATCTGTTAAATCATTTGAATATTGAGTCTGCAACAATTGAAGTTACTAACTCAAAATTTATGATTGCATGAATGAATAGATATTGTTCAGATATATATAAATTTATTCACAGTTTGCATGTCTGTGTGAATATGTGTATATCTCTGTTCTAAATTTCAACAATCCTAAACAAGTTCAAATTTTGTAAATCTCTTCACCTGATCATTTTAGCATGGAATACTTGAAGAAAAAAATTTAATAACTGTAAGTTCTTGTTTTTTTTGTTTTAAAAAAATAATGTTCTAAGTGATGTTATTTGAAAAACATGCTGTAAGTTTAAGAAATACAGTGTAAATCAGAAATGGGGGAAAAAAAAATTCAAACTTGAATGCATGTGGAGATATTGGTTTGTATAGAAGTACTTCATTATGGAAAGTATCTGAAAATTTATATGTGTAATGTGGGTACATCAGTTTGTTTATATTCAAGATCATGTTCTCTGTGTTGTACAGTCCCTGTTTTTCCTTCTAAAATCCAAATCTCTCTATCAAGGCAATGTTAAACTTTGATATCTAAATGAAATCATTTGCTAATGTATGATGATAATATTAAAAATAGTTTGAGGGTTTAAAATTTAATAAATTATTTTTAAAATGAAATAGCAGTGGGAAAAGTATATATATGATAAAAACCAACCAATAAAATTTTTGTTTGGAATGACATAAATGAATTAGTGAAGGAAAATCATGATTTTTAATATGCATTCATGTTTTTTCGATTTATAAATTACGGGAATTTCTGAGATAATCATTTTGGGGGTTTTTGGCAATTGCCGTTGATCGGCGTGGTGTTTGGGGTTGAGATTGTGGGTGAAGCTTGCTTGGGTGTTGGAGATGAAGGGAAAAATACCCTTGAATTTTTCTGATGGTTGTATCGAGGGGAATTGGCTCAACTAGGGTTTATGTGGGTTTTTGTTTTGCATGGCTGTCTTGTCTTTTGTGACGTGAAGGAGAGGCAGGTGGTGATCGCGACGGGTGGATAAGGAGGTTCGTGACGTAGCGGTTCTGTGGTGGTGAAGGAGAGGTTGATCGGCGTCGGGTTTGATGGCCGTGGGAAAATTTTGGTGGATGTTGTTCCAGCAGGCTTCGAGTTGAAGCTTGAATTTTTTATTCGCGAAAATATTTTGAAATCTGGGTTGAGGATCGAGTTTTTGAGGTCGCGTGTGATGGTTGTTGGGGGTTGCGATGATTGTCGCTGGCCGGTGGCGTCGGTGCATGTGCACCGTGCACGGCCGTGTTGCGTGAGTTTCTGTTTTGAGAAGATGGGGTTTGCTCGGGAAGTTCTCATGTTTTCCTCTGGTTCAACTCGAAGAGGGAATGGTTTTACTCGGGGTTTTATCCGGATGCTTGCCTGTGTTTGTTGTCTAACAGTAAAAGTATATAGGGGAAGAAGAGAAGAACTCGAGGTCGGATTCGAGTTGAATCTGCGTCTTACCCGAAGTAGCACTGATCTGGTTATAATCAAGGATTTAAAACGTTTTTTTTTAAAAAAAAGGCGTTTTATAGAAAACCATGTTTCGAGGAAAATGATAATGGTTCTACTTGTTGTTAACTTAAACTTTAAGACAAATTAAAACTTAATTTTTATAAATAAAATTAAGTATTAATTTAAGTAATAATGTTTTAATTCAGGTGATTAGAAAATTGATAATAGAATAATTACTTAGTAGAAGTAATTAAAGATTAAATACATGGTGAAATTTATCAAGACTTTTGTTAATTGATGATTACCTAATGAAATTGATAAGAGGAACTTCTCAGTGAAGTAATGGATGGATAAATTACAAGTTGAAATTAATATAAGGAAAATTACTAAATAGAAAGTAATTAAAGGTTAATTACTTAGGAGAAGTAATTCAGGATTAAATTACTTTGTGTAATTTTTAAGGAATTAATTAATCAGGGATTTGTGATTCAATAGGGTTAATTACTGTTTTAAGATTGATTAAGGCTGAGTAATGAAAGTGATTAAATAAAATTGTAATTTAATGGAGGTAATTAATTAAAGATTAATTACTGTAAAAAAGTTAAGGATAATTACTTTGAGTAATCAATTGAGAATTAATTACTTAATTAAGGAGAATAATAAAAGGTGATTTATTAATTGGTTATAATCAATTAATATTAAGTAAATGATAATCTAAGTAATTAAGAATTATAGTTAATTTAATTAGAGATAAAATAAATTAACTTTTGGAAGTGATGAAACTTGCTTATAAATAATTGAATAATATTGCATGACTTAGACTGATTGATATATAGAATATGTGATTTGGATGCTATGTGGTATGAGACATTTAGATTTAACTGAAAAGTTTTACATTTCTATTGATGATGAATTAATGTGGGTGACATTCTGTGTTTGGAGTTTGGATTGTGTTTCACCTGGACATATGAATAAAATAGTATGGAATTCGAAGAGACCGGAGTCGGGTATTAGTTAATACCCGAAACCACTTCGATTCTTTACAAATTGCTATGTGAAATCAATATGCTGAAATAAAATGATGTAAGAGAATTGAACCATTTAATCTAAGGTTTCGGTACTTAGAAATTGATGATGAAATGAGTAATGTCTTTAACGACTTGTGAACTTGTAAATTGATATAAGTTACCCGGGTTCATATCAGTTGTATGCTTTGGTATTCATGTTGGATGGGTTTACTCACGTTGGTTTCCAGCCTGACCAGGGTGTTACTTTGATGTAATGCTTGGGTCAGACCGAGTATTACAGATTTTCAGGTAAGGACGTTCTGGAGCTCAGGAGGTGAGCTGGATGGCAGGGACGTATGGAGGGTTTCCACTATGATATCGTATATATTTGAGACATGTTAAATTGTATCTGTCCAATGTTGTATAAAATTGTTGTAACTCTGATATGTCAATCTAAATTGATAGATACAGTTTTCTTTGGTATAACTATTATTATTGATATTATATTTTATCCGCTGCGGATGTGAGATTGTGTGATTCTTTTCTGTTCTTCTTCTTTTATCTTTTCTTCTTTTCTCTAACTATCTGGAAATTTCGAGATCGAAATTTCTGGGTCGTTACAGAATTTGTATGGAATCTTTTACCCTTTTAATTGAAAGTGTTGAACAGAAATTTATTAAAATTGAATTTTGGAATTTGAGCTGATTTGAATCGATTGTAAAATTAGTGAAACTATTTTATTATATAAAGTATTTTTAATATATATAAACTATTTTAATATATAAACTATTTTAATATATAAACTATTTTAATTTATAATTATTTTAATATATATACTACTTCAATATCTAAATTGTTTAAGTTGGAACTGTTATGATTACAAAAGTGTTATGATTTCAAAAGTGTTACGATTTCCAAAGTGTTATGATTTCGAAAGTGTTATAATTTTGGAAGTATTACGATTCTGGAAATGAATATTATTTAAAGTGAATAATGATATCGGATTGATATCGTTCTGAAATGAATATGAAATTTTGATATGAAGAATGAACTATGTGAAATGAAATGACCACGGTGTGAAATAAGCATTGGTTTTTAACGAGACCGGGATCGGATATTGTCATACTCTCTGCCAATGCCGAAAACCGCTTTAACAACTGTGTATGTGGTGGGGATTCCAAAACGAAGTAGGATAGTTTGGCGACGATTCTATATGAAGTATTAGCACAGCCCTGACTCCCATGAGTCAGCTTGATGTGGCTAAAACAGAAGCCACGTCGGGCCAAGTGAAGTCACTCCTCCGATCGGGCACATTTCTTCGATACTATTCTATTACTTTGTGATTTGATTGGGTGCACCTTTGATTTGAGAGTGTGTCTCGAGGTGGACGGTAGTAGCTGCTATGCATTATCAACAGTCCAGATCCGCAAACGGTATATCTACTCTGTCATTGCTTCGCATGCCTTGTCACATGCCCTATCGCGCCTTCTATAAGTTTGTTTTGTACCATACCTATGTGGTGTCCTCTGCGTAAACCACCGGTTTAGTGGAGCATATGACATTGTATAGACTACGGAAATATATAAAATGTGTAAAGGGGGATATGGGTAACTCCTTAACGCTACTTTAATAGTTAATGTGAATATGCGATTATATGATTTTTGTTTGATGATAATAAACATATATATATATATATGTTCGTGTAAATGTATTTGTTAATGTACTATTTTATCTTTCATAGACTAAATAAATATTTGCTAAATAAAAATAAATAACACAGAAATTGAATTCAAACAGAATTTTTACTCAAACAAATATTTATTACCATCTTTAAATAGTACAAAGTTCAAGCTCTCACCATATATATTAAATTACAGTACAACTTTGATTACATCACATTTTCACATTTACAGTTGACCTCACTACATATCACTCACACTCGTAATTTATTTTCAACTTCATTCCAGATTGAATCCAGCATCTGAGCAATCTGCAAAAATAAATATTGACGCAGTAAAATTGAAAAGGAAATATTTTTGCAGTATAAAATAAAATGTGATTTTGAAACTAATATTTGCCTCGGTTATTTAGGTTGTTCGTCAGCATTTAACTATGAATTCATCATACACGAACAGCTTGTGACATACACAGTGTATCACTGTATATGCCACAAGGCCGTGCACACCGATATATATACACTTGATAAATTTACAAGGATAGGTGAGCACAGGTCAAACCTAAATTATCGGATCAACTCAAGTGCAATAAAATAAATGTCGCAACTTTCAGCACAAGGTCAAATCCAAGCTTCAAGTTGGATTCAACTCAGGTGAAATTTCAAAAAACAAACAAAATGCAAAGGTCAAGTCACTGCTATCATGACTCAACTCAATGCAACAGTATAAAGAAACACACTCGGCTATGCTCAAAGACCAATACACATGAATGCACAGTGCAAACTAATGCACTAAGCAAGTGACACAGCCAGTCCAAACATATATCAGAGAGCATATGCAAGGGTCAAGCATGTGATATATGCAAACAAACAAATGTGATGCAACAGATGTATGGTGATGCACAAGCAAGGCTAAGGCACAGTTGAAGACATATTACAGTGAAGATAGCTGCATAAACGCAACAACCAAAGTCAAGGCAACATGAAGTCTGCAACTCAACTTAACTGCAAGTACTACATGAAAAAAATATCCAAAACTGTTGCAACATGATGAAATCAAAACCATGGAAAATCCAAAATGCAAACTATCCTACATATGCTCAAGCAAACTCAAGTGAACAAAGTAGTTTAGGCTTGAAGCTATCAAGTGAACAAAATACAAACGCAAATTAGTGAGTGCACCAAAGATATGGCCAGAACCAAACAGCACACAACAGTGTCACAGCAACCATCAAATGAACAAGTCACAAGGGTCAAGTTAATGATACATATATTCGAGCTCAAGACAGTACAACCAGAGTAACCAAAGTATAATGAATCAGAGTGTCAATATATAATGAACCAGAGTAACCAAAGTCAGAGTCAAGCCAAGTCGGAATGAACAGCGATCAAACGAACAGCTAAATGAAGTTTGAAGTCAATGCCAAAGTCATGGAATCTCATAAACAAATTCTAAGTGACCGAAGTCATAGCATAAAGTGCACACGGCAAATTGAACAAGCCGACCATGCTACAGAAATGAACAAAGAACACTTGCAACAGAAAATGGTGCAAATAAAACATGAATTATACAGATTCATTGAAGAAACGGAGTAACCAAAATCGAAGCCATGTTTTATCAATAAGGAAACAAGTCCAGTTACAACCAAAGAACTCAAAGTCGTGGCAATCAATAAATCAGTTCCGAAGTCAACATTGATTTAGTCAGAGACGTGGTGGTAAAGAAACGAGCAAAGTCAAAATCGAAGCCGTGTTAACCAAGCCAAAAATATATGATTTGAAAATGTCAGAAATCATCACAATCATCAATACAAAATCGAACGGCAGAAGATGAATTCAAATAAATGTATATGAACGTAAATATAGGAATTCAACGTCTATAAATTCCATTCGTCATCGGCACTTTCAAAATCATCGAGTTCAAGTATGAAAACACTAAAGCACAAAAGCAAAGATTACATACCGAGCAAAGATAGAACTCGATCAACGAAGCAGCCAAAGTGAGCAACGAGTAAACGATTGATCAAAGCTACTTGCAATTATCCACTCGATCGATCAATTTAAAGTCAGCGCTTCAAAAGCCCTAATTTTTAATCAGTTTGGAATGAATAACAAAGGAAAACGAGCCGCCATTATACAAGAGGAAAAGAAATAGGAACGACCAATAAAACAAATAAAGAAGGCCGATGTTATTGGGACGTTCTACTTTCCTTTATTAATTAAGTTATAAATTAAGGTTTAAGTCTCATTTTTTGTTTTCAAATTGTTTTTAAATTTGTATTTCTTTTTAAACCGTTGTAATTTCTAGTCGTGTGACTAGGGGACAAACTACATGGCGTAGTTTGAGAATTCGCAACTCGGTGGCTGAGTTGTGGCAGGGTTTTGAGCGTAGAGTTAGGTTAGTCAGTAGAGGGTGTCGCGAGTTTACGTGTGTAAGCGTGTAACTACTTAATTTCTAGTAGAAACCTTGGGGGCAGCACGTAGGCAGGGTTTTGCCGAAGCTAGGTAAATTCTGTGTCGTTCTATTTCTGCATTTATTATTCTGCTATTATCTATGCTGCTATCATTCTGTGATCTATGTTGGAATAATTTTATAAGCTTCCGCAATTAATTTTCATAATTAATACTGTCACCCTATTCACCCCCTTCTAGGGTGAAATCGATCCTACAGTTTACATTACTCATATTATAATAGCGTATATTACTATATGGTAGATAGTTTCATGGATCTTAGCGGATGGAAATCTCAAACATCCTTTAAGTTACTTGTATTTCAGTTGACATTTCGCTTGAGTTGAATTTACTATATAAGAATGTTAATCCTGACTCGAGTGTTTTGTTTTTTGCTTTATGCTCGGGTCAGACTGAGTGTCATAGCATTTAAGACTCATATTTGGAGATTGAAGCTTTGTTTGAAGATCTATCTTATATCTAGTCAGCTTTCAGTTGTTTCTAGTTATTTTCTGTTCAGTCTTGTCAGTTACTTTTGTATTTGAGACTACTATATATTTGAGAATTCTGTTGTATTTTATTTTAGACTCTGATGTTTATATAGTAGCTTCATGAACTACTATTTATCTACTCCGCTGCTCATTGTTGTAATACTCTGCGATTCTGTGATTGATTTATTTACTGCATATACTAAGTTTTGCCAAATATAAATTTATAATATGTTGTTTCGAGCAATTCAAGTCTGACATGTGCAGATACGAATGGTTTGAAATACCAAGTCGTTACACATGTATATTAAAGAGGGATCAACATCCAACAAGTAGTCTGAGAAAGGTAGGTTTTCATTGATGTTTGATTGAGCATTTGGGGAGGAGCTGGATGTTTTACCTACCGTAGTATTTATTTCTACTGCATTACTTTATGTATATATATCAACAATTGTAAGGACATGATGTTTTAACTATTTAAACTGATGATGGTACTCTGATTAGTATCTATGAAATGCTATGTATATTAGAGTTTCTCTTTTTATCGTCTTTTGATTATATGCTATCATTCAGCCGTGAGATTATGATGTTTTTCGTTCTTCTCTTTCTTGTTTATTTTCTTTTCTTCTTTTTCTTTACCCCAACGTTTTGTCTTTCTAGCACTTGGGTACTCGGCACGTGAATACCATAGATGTATTAGTGTCAACATTTGGGGGTCGATAAGGCATTTGTTACATTATGGTATCAAAGCAGAAGGCTAAGCTAGAACCTTGGCTTTGGTTGGGTATAACTCGTTAAGAGGTAGGATAATGGAATACCTTAGCTTGAATTGACTGTATTATACATATAAGAGCTTATATGTATTTGAGATATATTAATAATATATAAGTATAGGTTGATAGTGCAGTTGAGTATGGATATATGATGTCCATTTATCCCTTATTGGTTAGCATAATCATGCTCGACCAGTTTATGAGCAATGGTTATTGTTTATTGATTATTGTATGTGTTTAACTAGTTTATAAGTAATTTACCTTTTACAACATGGGTTAGGTATAGTGTAATTTGTAGGAACATTGAAACGAGAACCTTATGAATTAAATTTATAGTTTGACTATAATGCGCTCGATGGAAATGTTGGTTGGAAGTTAACTTTAATAAAAGTTATCTATTATAATCTAAAAGAAAGATAAGATATATTGAGAATAAACAGTTGTGAAAAGATTTTATATAAGAAAATGAATTTATATAAGAATGGTTTATAAAATATGATTTAAAACTAAAAGGATTTAAATTGAGAATTTGAGAACTTATATCCCAGTGTTTTTTTGGAAATGGATTTTAAGATTTGACGTAAATAATAACAGTATTGTTTGAAAGTATTTGTAAAAGACCTGTGCTTTTAAAAGAGCTTTAAGATTTGTTCGACTTGGGATGCTCTTGGAATCGGCAAGTCAATTCGGGAATAAAGTATTTTTATGTTAGTTAGTACGAGTGGCTCGAAAGTTATTGAAAATTGGCGAAAGATGTGATTGAATGGTAAGCACTTCTCTTGAATATTACCCTTCTTAGTAAAGAAGATATGTAATACTATTCGGTTGGACCAGTTCCTTGTATCATTTTGGTGTTACTCAATCCATATTTATATTTTATGTGAATTTTAGAGAAAATAATTCTAAAACATTTTTGAAATTGATTTTTGTTTAATCCCGAAAGTAGGATTTTATATACAAAAAATATATGTACATATTATTGTTCCAAATGATTTGAAATAAAATCTGGTATTTAGTTCTAAAGTTTTCTTTAAGAAATTTGATATTGAAATAAAAGTGGATTTTTTGCAACTCTTACTTTGAAGATATAGTAAGTTAAACAAGTTTAAAATTTATTGAACATCTTTGTTAAACAAAATAAATATGATTGACTTGCATCTACTCTTAGGATGTAGTGGAGTATTATACAATTATGAACTTAAGTCTTAGAATGTTTTAAAATAAAATTATGTTTAGTGAAATATTTTATAAATAAATATAAGTCTTTATAAAATGTTTATAAACTTAAGTAATGGTTTATGAAATGGTTCATAAATGATTTTAATATTAAATGCGAAATGATTTTTGTAAATGAATGTATTTAAAATGTAAAGTAATTGGTCTAGTTAAAAAACCAATGGAATAGAGTACATTAGTTGTATGTAAATCATTTTATTCGCATGATAGTTCTTGATCTAGATTCGAGTACATGATTTCAAGGTGATTTATACTGGCCCAAACAAGGATTTTTCACTAGATTTTCGACAGCGAACACTTGATATGGATTCTTGATATGATTTTGAAGTTTTCTATCATAGTATATGGCTATGTTAGGAGAATAAAGGTTTTTAATTAAGGAACTTGATCAGAGCCTACACTAGAGAGGTCATGTGAGATATACAAGTTTAGAAGTGGAACTTATGTGATTGAATGAATAATCAGATTTGATATTGCATACAGATGGTTTATGTACGGCATACGAGCTTTAGTATATATGTATGATGTGCTTGTAGTCAAATGAGATATATTTCTATGATATGTTTTGGGGCTAGGTCCTTTGCCTAGCCACCTGACTGGCCACCTGGCTGGGCCTGGAGTCCGCATAAGGGAGGTGGCTTGCTAGTCCTACAACCCAGTACAGCCCAGGTTGGGTTGGGCCATAAGGCCAGCCCACCTTGTAAAAAAAAGGAAACAAATAAAGAGAAAAGATAAAATGAAGAAGAAAATGAAAAAAAGATGGAAAAAAAGAATAAGAGGAGAAGGAGAAGCCTAGGTCGGGATATATACATACATGCATGCATGCATGCATACATATGTGTGTGTGTGTGTGTGTGTGAGTATGCAGGGTGTGCATGTGCGGCAGTGTGAATGTATGTGTATACAAAATTATCTAAACTTGTATATTTCGGTAAGGAAGGTAAGGTGTATTTGTGAAATTTATATGAGTTTTTGGGAATGTTTGCGTTGAACGTGTGGATGAGTGAGGTTGTTGATATGTGTGAGTGTATGGGTGTGTTGTATGTGTAGCAGTGTGTGCAGGAGTCTGTGCGCAACACGGCTTTTGAGCGTACAACATGAAAACAAGTATAAAAATCAATATTTTGAAATGCAGTGAGACTTTAAAAGAAATTTTTAATATTTTTATAAAATATTTGATATAATTAAATGATAAAATTAATGTTTATTATTTTAAATAAAAGGGAAATAAATAAAAGAATTATTTTGTTGTTAATCAAATTGAAGTTTTTTAATAAAAATGAGGGAAAATAAAGTGGAATTTATTTAAATAAAATCCATCATCTCATTATGTACTGATTGAAATAATATACTAATGTCTGCATGGATGGTTATTGATTTGTTTGTTATGAACGAGATGAAATTAAGTCCACTTGTTGTGTTGAACTATGAAGGAATGAAAATGAAGAACAAATAATTGAAAGAAAAATTAAGCGAAGTGTGAACTAAGAAACGAAGTGGAAATTTATTTAATGTTGATTAATTACTAATGAGGTGTATTATATTATTACCTCATTTTATTTTAAAGCGGGAATATGATTATCTCCGCTTTTGAGTGATCGAAGCGTGTAAAATTTCTTACGTGATGTAATGGCTAGAGTTTTGTGAGCCTATTCTAGCTTGACCAACCACAGGGTCACTCCCGGATGGTTGTGATGACCTGGCCCCATTGTTGCATGGTTACAATATGCTGCACGGGCCAATAAACATAAGGTGGTTGATGAAGGAAAGTGACGTACGAGACAAGGAAGCTAAGAGATGAGGTACACTTATGGCACAGCTAAAAACTAATAAGGATGCTTACAAAAATTTACTAGTAGGATCTCCCTTTGCATCTAAGAAGTGGTGGGGCTCAGGTGTAGACTCGACTTCTAGAAGTAGTAGTAACAAAGGTACAAATAAAAGATAAAGTGAGTCGAATGAATATAAGTGAATAAATATAAATGGGTGGATGCATGATGCGTGGTATGTGATATATGTTTTATATTATATTTTATCCTGATCGACACTGCAATGTAGCTAGTATTACTTTTGATTTTATTGTTCTACCCTCAGAAACCATATGTGTTACCAAGACTTTGCATTTACATTATGAGATGTGTTCAGTGTTAGTCCAAGGGAATATTCACTTCTTTACCACCCGTATCGCCTCATTCTCCGTGTTACTCGATGGTATTACTCAGTAATACTCTTAGGTAATGTAGGTATAAAGGTAGGGTGTCACAGTTGTGGTATCAAAGCAAAAGGTTTAGAACAATGCGTTGAATTAGAAGTAAGGATGTTACTAGAGTTAAGACTTATGAGGGGTCAACCCTAATTTGAATTTGTCCTCTCTGCAAGGATGAGAGAATATGTAAATGATTATAGGGTAATCATTAGGGATACATATTACATACATGTATTTTTTAGTGAATCTCATATACATACATACATACATACATACATACATACATACATACATACATACATACATACATACATACATACATACATACATACATACATACATATATATATATATTCTTTTCCCTATTCACTACTTCTTTAATGAGGATGTACTGTAAGGTGCATATTTGTAAGTATGTCACCAGTAATAACTAATATTGGAGGTACTGGTGCAAGTAACGATATGAATGATCACCAATGCAATCATATCATAGTGAGGAAGGTGAACTGAGGTTGACAATGTAGAAATGGATGACTATCATGTAGAATGAGTGAATGGAAATTCCTCAAACTCCTCAAAGGCAATATTTTACAAAGCTTAGCAATGACTATGCAAGCTTAGGCGAGAAACCATTTAGAGGTAACAAGAATGGTATTGAGGTTTAGTTATGGATTAGGAAGATTGTATGGATATTTAATGATTGGATTTGACAGATGCTCGGAAGAGGCAATTAGCATCTAAGCAGTTACGGGGTAATGCATTGGATTGGTGTGATGCTATGACTTTTGAGGTTCTGGAGGATGAGATTTCCTAGCAACAATTGAAAGAGATATTCGAAGCTTGATTCCATCCAAAAGCTAAGAAAGAAACCTTATTCAGAAGATTCACCGATCTTAATCAAGTTGATATGTCGGTCTAAGAATATGTGAACAAGTTCAATGTGACATCAAAGTATGGAATAGCACTCATCAGTACACCATGTAGGAAGAACGATTCATTCAAGAACCAAGGAAGTAATTAAGGGATAAGTTGCTGACTTTGATTAGGTGTTCTTTTGGAGAAATTATGGACTTGGCACTGTAATATGAGGAAGTGTAGAAAGAAGACAGTCAAAAGGTAGTTGGACGTTCGAATGCTTTTAGAGTTTGATTCAAGAGAAGGTTCTTCCCCATCAAAGGAAAGGGTACCTCAAAGAGTAGATTGGCATTTAAGAAGTCATTTGGACAGAAGTTAAATGGAGAAATGTTGCTTGGGCAGAAGCAGCCAAAGAAACCGAAAGTGATACGCTTTGCTTGTGGTACTAGAGGGCATTATGCAGATCAGTGTACGACTACTAATAAGCGAAGATTTTTTCCATTGAGATAACTAGACCTTTTAAACATAATAAGGGGAAAAGGCATGTAATTATGGAAAGTACAGTTTATATGGGTGATATTTCTATTTGGATTTTATTTGACACTGGTGCATCCCATAGTTTATATCTAAGGAATTGGCCGATGGCTTGCAATTAGAGATCTCTTACTAGGTCACTTCTATTCGAGTGGCTAATCCTACTAGAGTTTATGCTACTTTGATACTAACGTGTCGTCAAGTGAAGAGAGGTTTATTCGAGTATTCCTTCATGTGTGACTTGCAGGTGATGGATTATTTGGGCTTTGGATAGATACTGGTTATGGACTGGCTCGAGAGATATGAAGCTCGCTTATTCTACATCGATCGAGTAATTACAGTTAAGCAACCAAACCATAAGGGGTGTATTTTGATTGCATTAGAATATTTGGAATCAAGTACTAATGGTTCTTTATTTACTGTTGAGGCTTGAGAAGAAGTTGAGATTGCTAAGATCCTAATTGTGTGGGAGTTTGCTGTTGTCTTTGAACCTATAACTTACTTTCCACTAAAGTAAGTAGAGAGTTTAGAATTAATTTAATACTAGGTACTAAACTTATTAGCATACTAACATCCAAAATGTGCTTAAAAGAGATGGAAGAGTTGAGTACTCAACTTGAAGAGTTGTAGAAAAAGAACTTTATTCGTTCAAGTAGCTCATCTTGAAGCGCATATGCAATCTTTGTTAACAAAACTTACATATCGCATGGAAGGTGAAAAGTATGTATGTATGAAGGAGTACGAAAACGCCTTCTAGAAGTTGAAATAATTGTTAAATAATGCACCTATCCTGATTGTTCCTGACAGGAATAAAGACCTGGTTACCTATACAGATGCATGTGGAAATGGATTAGGAGATGTATTAATGCAGCGTGATAGAGTTGTAGCTTATGCTTCAAGACAGCTAAGACCACTTGAGGTGAGGTATGCCACACACGACTTGGAGTTAGCTGTAGCATTGTTTGCATTAAAGATCTGGCGTCACTATTTGTTGGGTAAATAATTCGTGCTATACATGGATCACATGCCATTAAAGTATCTCTTTGTTAAAAAGGATTTGAATATGCGTCAGCAACATGGATGGAATTTCTAACAGCATATGACTTTGAAATCCAGTATACATAGGGAAAAGGAAACAAGGTAGTTGATGCACTAAGCAGGAAGCATAAAGAGGTAGTATCGATGATGTTGGCTAAGTATCGAGATTTGGAGATATCTGCACATTGTGATATTTGAGGTAGAAGTGCACTAAGTGGTTCTAGCGTTATACTTGTGACTTTCAAAGTAAGACCTAGTTTGATTGAAGAGATCTCATTATGACAAAAGAAAGACCCGATCATTATTAACCATTAGAGCTACTGAAGGATGGAGAAGAGCTTAATGATCTAAAGGGATTTGAATTAGATTCTACTGGTTGTCTTTGGAAGAATGGAAGACTTTGTGTACTAGAAAATATTAATCTTCGAAGATGAGTTCTGGATGACTCACATTGTTCTAGATATACGATACATCTTAATGGAATGAAGATGTATTAGGATATGAAGCAGCCATTTCATTAGGATGTCATGAAGCGAGACACTGAGAGTATGTGAAGAGATGTTATACTTGCGAGTTAGTAAAAGCAGAGCACCAGAAACCCAATGGACTACTTCAACCACTGGAAGCGCTATTGTGGAAATGGAATATAGATTCTAATTTATCGATGGTTTGCCACGTTCGAAGTAGGGCAATGAGAGTATTTGGGTTGTTGTGGAAAGAATCACTAAATCGGCATACTTTTTTCTATTAAGTCGAAGCAAACAACTGAGTAAATAGCTAAACTATGTGTGAAGCATATCATTCGACTTCATGGTGTGCTTTTCAACATAATAAGTGATCGTGACCCTCTTTTCACAAGTGCATTTTTGAAGATTTTGCGATGAGCATTGAGTACGAAGTTAAATTTCAGTACAGCCTACCATCTGCAAGTAGACGGTCAAACAAAGAGGTTAAATAAAGTGATGGAAAATTTACTTTGTGCATATGTACTACATTTTGGAGGTACTTGGAAGGATTATATTCCTTTGGTGGAATTCTCTAATATAGCAGTTTCCAATCCAGCTTAAGCATGGCACTTTTCAAAGCTCTATAGAAGGTTGTGCCAATCAGCAACATGTTGGTCAGAGAATGGAGACTGAAGATAAGCTTGTCTTGGGTCCACATATTGTTTATGAAGCTAATGAGATGATTGAGTTGATTAGAGAAAAAAAAGAGGCACAAGATCGTGAGAAATCTTATGCCAATCGAAGAAGAAAGCCGTTGGAATTTGCTATTGGAGATCTAGCATCTATCAAAATCTCACCGATGAAGGGAGTGGAAAGATTTCGCAGGACTAGGTATCCAATTGTAGAACGGGCTGGAGAACTAGCTTATAGAGTCGAGTTACCGGCTAATATCTTGGGAGTAAACAAAGTGTTCCACATTTCTCGACTAAGGAAATGTGTACATGATCTTGAGATGAACTAAGGGCCGAAGTTGATAGAGGAGTCGAACATCGAGCCTGGCCCGACAATTGTCAACGAGCCAATTTGTATTGTCGCTACGGAAGTTAAGCAGTTAAGCAGTAAGGTTATACCACTTGTCAACATCATCCAGAACACTTGGGAGACTTAGGAAATTATGCAGCAACATTACCCATAATTGTTTAAGGCTACGACTGAGTTGGATATGGATGTATTAAATATTATATGTATGTACATACATATTGGTTTCTTCGTTACTTTCTTGTGTGAATTATTTGCTACGATTGCTTTCGTTTGTTATAGATATATACACTAGGAGTGGTTGTAATAGTCTTTTTGAATGTGAATTGCGAGGACGCAATTCCTATGAGGAGGGGAATTCTGTAATAACCCGAATTTCTATTCCTGAATTAGTTAAGTAAACAAGTGATTGAATGATGACTAAATAAATAATCAAGTAGATTAAAGCAATGCAAGCCGTGATATGACGTTTGGACTTTCGAGAGAAGCTTACATGATTATATTGCCTGGGGATTGTATTAAAAGAGAGTGAATACATTACAAAGCACTCTTGAGTAATTATTTGAATAAAAGATGGTTTTAAAACATAAATTTGATTAAAAATGATTTTGGGACATTAAATTGACATAATTTGATTTTAATGAGTAAAATTGGTTTAAATAAGAATAAAAATCCTATTTAATATACAAAAAGCAAATAAAAACGAGTTTGGTCAAAAACATGATTTTTGACATGTTACGTCAATTTTGACAAAAAGTGAGGAATAAAAAGAATTTAAAGTGAATCAAATAGAAAATAATTATTATTTAACAAACTAAATTTATTTTGAATGTTTTTGCCATGATAAAAAAGAGTATAAAAATATAAAAACATCACAAATGTTACAAATTTATTCTTAAAAGGCAAAAAGGCATTTTTCTGCCAAATGAGATGATTTTGAACTTGATTTTGCAAATAAAAATAAAAATAAGTAAAATATAAATATAAATTGTGTTTATATGATAAATAAAATTTAGGAATGAAAAAAAATACAATTTAGTTATAATTCACAAAATTACATTTTTGCAAGTTTTATCAAAATTTTGTTAAACTAGTTTTGCTAAATTTTGCGTTCGAGTTGCTTTATGAATAGTTAATGAAGATGGTTTACACATAATTTTTATATTTAGAAATGAGAAAAATGATGAATATGTGATGATACAATGGGGTGTATGCATGTATAGGGTTTGGGTATATTGCATGAGAGCAAAAACAAAAGAACAAAAAGAAGAAGAATTGTAATATGTGCTTATATGTGTACACAAAGAAAATATCTTTGTATTCATGCAATATACACATACGATGTGCATATACCCTCGAAAATTTTACCATTTTATTTTTTTATTCATTCTCATAATCTACTTTCATATATAAAGGATAGAGCTTCACCGTATACATTATCACCATCTCATTTTCTTTCTTATAATTCAATAAACATGAAGCTTCTTCTACATAAAACCATGACATTCCAAAATCTTTATAAAATCAAATACATTTAAAATAATGACCTTCTAAAAACCAAGTGTTAAAATTTTTTTTTTTTGAAATTCGAGTGAGACTGAAAGAGCGTAGGAGCTGTCGGATGGGAGAGGAGTTGCGCCAAAGAGAAGAGGAGGTGTCAGATGGGAGAGGAGTTGCGCCAAAGAGAAGAGGAGGTGTCGGGCTGCGCTAGCAGCTGGCCTCGACTGCTGTTGTAGGGAAGTAGACCCTGCTGCCACAAGGTACCAACGCTTGCTACTGTCAGGCAACAGCAATGTGCCGCTGCATATAGCACCAGCACATGCTGGTGCTTTATTTGTGGGGTCAGGCTGTTAGCCTGGCCACCTGGCTAGACCTTAGGTCTGGCGTGGGAGGTGGCTTGCTGGGCCCGCAATCCAATAAATCTCACATTGGGATAGGACATTAGCCCAGCCCACCTTACAAAAAATAAGAAAAAACGTAAATAGAAAAGGAAAACAAATTAAAAAAGGAAAAAGGAGAGAAGAAGGAGAAGCCTTGGTCAGATGTGTATATGTGTGAGTATGCAAGGTGTGTATGTGTGTATGGTAATGTACATGTGTTGTGCACGAAAGTATTTAAACTTGTACATTTAAGTAAGAAATGTGTATTTGTGAAATTTATGTGAGTTTTTGGAATGTGTGGGCTGAGTGTGTGGTATTGTGTGAGTTTTTGTGAAACTTGTATAAAAGATTTTTATATTATTTTTATAAAATATTTGATATAATTAAATGAGACTTTTAAAAATTTATTATTTTAAAAGAAAAGTAAATAAATAAAAGAGTTATTATTTTGTCGTTAAATGAAATTGAACTATTTTTATAAAAAAAGGGGTAAACAAAGGGAATTTATTGAAATAAAATCCATTATCTTGTTAAGTACTAATAAAATAATGTATTGATGTGTGCATGCATGGTTGTTGATTTGTTCGTTACGAACGAGATGCAGCTAAATCCACTCGTTTTGCTAAGCTATGAAGTAGTGAAAATGAAGAGTAAAGAATTGAAGAAAAACTAAGTGATGAGTGAATTAATAAATATAGTGGATACTTATTTAATGTTGAATAACTACGGCAGTGTGTATTATATTATTACTTTTTTTATTTTAAAGTAGAAATATGATTATCTCCGCTTTTGAATGGATCGAAGCATGCGAAATTCCTTACGTGATGTGATAGTCATAAGTTTGCTAGCCCCATCCTAGCTTGACCAGTTAGAGGGTCGCTCCCTGGTGGCTGTAATGACTTGGTCCCATCGTCATATGGTCATACTCTGTAGCGTGGACCAACTGACAAGAGGAATACATAATGAAATAAAGTGGTTGACGATGGGCAGCGAGGCACGAAGTGAGGAAGCGAAGGGACAAGGTGCGTTTATGGTGCAGCTAAAGGCTGATGAGTATGCTGATGAAAATTTACGCGTGGCGTATACCTTTACATTTGAGTAGCGATGAGGCCCGGGTGTAGACTCAGCTTCTACAATAACACTAACAGTAACAAAAGAAATATAAAAGATAAAGTGAATTAAATGAATATAAGTGAATAAATATAAGTGGATGGATGTATGATGCATGATATATGTTGTATATTATATTTTATCCTGATCAAATTTTCAATGTAGAACCACATGTGTTTATTTTTTTGTACAGAGACTTTTTACTTCAAGGTGAGTTGTATTTATGTTATGAGACGTATTCGTTGTTGGTCCAAAGGAATATTCACATATGTATCATCCACATTGCCTCATTCTTCATGTTACTGGATGGTATTACTTAGTAATACTCTTGGATAATATGGGTATAGAGGTGCGGTGTCACACAAAATTTATAAATGGAAAATATGTAAGTGTGTGTGTATAACTACGATATCGAAAGAAGAAGAAAACATGAATGTGTGCTTGTTGATAAGATTTGGTGATCGATGGATGGTTGCTTGTATTACTATTGATGTGTGATTAATTGATTATATTTATAATTATCCTTAGTATATGTTATAATAAAAGAAAGAAAACGATTTTGATACAATAAAAATATTTGTCTAATGTTTAAATCGTGTTAATTTGTTCATTGAGTGTTTTAAGAATTTTGGTTGCTACGCTTGTGTAACAACCCTACGTTCCATGCCATTGTAATACATAATTTTAATTAAAATAAAATAAAATGTTTAAATTCAATTTATGGGCAATTTTAATTTTTTAAACATAATTTAGTGAAATTTAAGGATAAATGGATTTTCAATTTAATAAATTTGAATTGTCGAACTCGAATAAAATATTTACAATGAATATAAAATATTTTTACACTAAAATAACCTGCATATGGTTGAAATGGATGAAAATAAATGTCATTTGACATTAATAAATTTTGACGAAGTTGAAAATTAATAAATTTAAATTTTTAAGTAATTTATCGAAATACATTTTTATAATTTGTGATTTTAGTTAAATTGGGAATATATTCATAAGTATTTGATAGAGTATTTATATATGAGAATAAAAGTGGGATTAAATGTATAAAAAAGAGATAAATGAAAATTTTATTTGGAAATGGGCCTATTTGTAAATATAGGTATTCTAGCACATTCTTTTGCTCAACACTCCTAGAGCCTTCTTTTTAGCCCAAAGCCCATAACCTGTTCTCTTACCTATCCCCTTTCTCTTGCCTTAACTCATGTAATCAAACATCAAAATAGAAAAAACTGAACAAAAAAAAATTAAAAAAGTAATAATAATTGTCACGAGGAGACTCACGATAACTGCGCACCAAGTGGAAGGTAACCCGAGCTTCATGATGGAGCAGCTGATGGCAACGATGTCTAGAGGAAGGCTCGACTGGAGCAGCGACCTAGATTCGTGCGCACTAGAGAAGATATGATGCGACGCAAAGGATGGGCCCATGATGCTGGTAGAGCGGATGTTCAAGCGTGTGACTTGCAAAGGCGAGCACCGATCTAGAATAGAAAAGTTTGAGGTGGTGCAAGCTAAGGTTGAAATAATTTTGGATTTGTGGGATTTGAGGCTGCTTGTTAAGGGAAGGAAAGTATCGTTAAGAAAAGTTATATCCATAACTTACAACTATAGCATAGATTCCCTTTCCTTTGATTTTATTTGTTTGTTGTTTGATGGATATTGGAAGATTTGGATTGAAGTGGTTATTGTGATGATGTTAGTTGATCGTTGAACACATAAGTATTATATATTGTTGCATAATAAATGAACGATTGTAAATAAGCGGAATCGACATTAAAATTGATCAGAAGGGAATAAATGAATTAAAGTTTGAAGCTTTAAATAATATAAAATATTTTAAATAAAATAATGATCCTAGAATGAGTTATTTCATTTTTTTTATCGAAAATGTTATTGTTAATAAGAAATATAAGTGGAATAATGTTGAGAATTCTGTAAATAGAAATTATATGGAATGCAATAATTTTTCCGGATATGATTAAAGGTGAATTTTGAATGTTTAAATTTTAATTTATTTACTAATATTTATAAGAAATATTTAAAGGATATTTCTGAATGATATTTGAAATCTCTATTTTAAAGTGATAAATTAATTTTATTTTTAACAAATTGGAAGTTTATAAAATAATATTTTGAAGTAATAGAAAGTTGAGTGCAATTTATTTTGTTGAATGGAAATTATCATTTATGGTCTTTGTTATATGCATTGCTAAGTGAATTTTCGGAAGCAATATATTTTTATGTTTGATTACTAAATTATTTTAGGAATGTATTATATAAGATATAATTTTAGTTCGATGAATTACTTCTCAGTAATAATAGCTTTAAATGGATTTGAAAAGGTAATTTTGGTATTAAACACATTGGTTATAGAATTTCATATTATGGTTTTGGGAGATTATTTTTAATTGAAAATCCTTTTTAGGAAAATGGAATTATTTATTTTGTTGTAAAAGGAAATTGTAAATTGTAAAACTTATTTTGTTTTATTGTTTTAAAATTATTAAAGAGAGTTTTAAGTGCACGAATAATTTTTGAAAGAAGTTTAAGAGATTTGAAACTGGATGAGTGTTTAAATATAAATTTCCTTGTAATTTTATAAGTTTTTCATAAATACATTAGAAAAAAATAAAATTTTATTATAAACCTTTTTGGAAATTAATATTGCTTTTTTTGTAAATTGAAAATTTTGGAAACGCAAATTTTATTATAGATCCCTTCTAAATCAACAAATAATTGAAATGTATAATTTGTGCTAAATTCTATATCGTGAAAACTTTAAGTAAATGGATTAGTAATACCGAGCGGTATGGAATATTTGGTAATATTTTTCTGATTACTCCTTTGACTCATTGTATAGAATAGTTATGTGATGATGAGTGTAATTTACGAGCATTGAGTAAATTGGTAAGCAGTGGTATGGAACGACTGAGGATATATGTTCGATTACTTTACATAAGTAGGTGTCACTTAAATAGGTTGAGTGTATAGGGTATTATACTTATTTTGATGTGAACGAAGAGTAAGCCGACTGAGAGCTATAAGTGTGTCTATTTATGTGTGTACACTCCTACTAAATAACGTGGAGTAAACCAGTTTAGGCTAGTATCCAT
Organism: Allium cepa; assembly: GCA_030765085.1. NCBI lineage: Eukaryota > Viridiplantae > Streptophyta > Magnoliopsida > Asparagales > Amaryllidaceae > Allium > Allium cepa. Next base: position 58,770,732 of record CM060931.1, read on the forward strand.
TCTAGCGGCCAAATTACGGGGTTGCTTCTCGAATCCATGACACATCCTTTTGATGTATATCTAAGAGCCACTGCCCTTGTGTCACATTAGCCGACAGTCGGTCACCATTCGAGGTACTTGTAGGGACATGACCATCACATAATGTAGTCGTTCATTTGGTGGATATTGGGTCACGATGGTTGTCGAGGTAACTAAGGCTATAGGAGTATGCTAAAAGCGTGTGATGAAGGCTCTTGGAGCAGGCTGAGAGCTGTCAGTCTCCCATCTGGTTATTATGATGAGATACTATATACACATACTTATTCACCTATATGAGATCATTGTGTTTATAGTTGAGAGCCAATCAAATCGTTTATTGAGACTGACGTTGAAATTATTATTTATGATGCTGAGAGGACATAGTACTAAGAGTCTAGATGAATATCCATATTGAGAGTTGGTTGAATTGGTTGAGGTTTGAGTTCATTTGCTAAGAGCCAAGTTGATTACTATAATATTGAAAGTCTAGATGGTTATTATGTGATTATCGATCGCTTGGATTACTTATGAGACTGTGAGTCTATGAAGTTGTGTAACCCACACACATCGATTGTACCACCATCGAGGATAACTAGAGGTGCCAAGAGCATGGAGTTGAACCATGTACCTATGTTTTATATGGTTATTTGGAGATAACCTTAGCTAGCGAGGTATGCCATATTTATATTTCATGTATGTTTGATTTGGGTGATTGTTATGTGGTTTTGTGTGTGTGTGTTGAATAAGGCGAACCTTGGAAAGGTCTACTTTACAATTATCTGAGAGATAATCCTAGCACTGTCATGAGCATGCCTGGTGATGTGTGATAACCTATTATGCATGTAGCTAGTTAGATGTATTATTGTTTCACCCACATGATTTTGTGCCCTTTTGATGTGTCGATCAAATTTTCTTAGAGATAGGTTATCTTTTATGTGCATGGTTTTAAGATATGTTCAAACTTGAGATATGCACATGCCAGTGTGTTATTCATATAATACTTAGGTCACTCTAAGATACTACATGTTCAAGGATGAAATGATCAAAGTTTGATTATTGTGCATAGAGGAGGATAGTTATATATTATAGAGTTGAGTATTCCACTTTGAATATTTGTTGCTACATGTATACATCTATTGCTAAGTTGTGTATGTGTATTGGGCATGCTATGTATATTTTTTAAGGCATTTGACTATTTTGTAGACCCATTTGGACTAGTGTATACTTTATATTACATGTTATCGCTTCGTAGATAACTCTATATTCTATATGACTTATTTTTATATTGTGTATTGTTCTATCTTGGAAACAATTGTATATATTGTTTTGTATTGATACTGTGTACGTATAGCTGAGTAGTATATGATTTTTGAAATATGTTCATATGTTAGGTCAAGGGAATATTCACATGTGATCATTCTCCGTCTTACAAGACAGTATTACCTAGTAATACACTTTAGTAGTATGGGTATAGAGGTAGGCTTTTACAGCCTACCTAACATACCGATAGAGATTCCTAAACGCTCGGGTGAGACATTTCGACATACTTTTTTGAAAAGAATACAATGGTTCGAAAAGAAAAATGTGCTTTTTTGAAAATTATATTTTAATTGATGTTTGAGATTTATAAAAGGAGAATGTTTTTAAAAAGAATATTTTGTAATGGAAATAGCGTTTTTGAAAAGTGGGAGCTATTATTTTGGGAAGTCGGGAATATACTAAGATAAGCTGAACATTAATTTGAAAGGCGCTAAAATTTTGGAGGATAAGTATTAGTAATGATTTTGAAAAGGTTGTTTTAAAGATAAAATAATATCTTAAGGAAGTATTTTGAGCTATATTTCAAAAAGAAAGTATATTATGGTTTTTTGATAAAGAATACCTATATTTATTTGGTAATTTATGCAATACTATTAAAACCGAGTTCCTCAGTGGCTCTCTCATTGCTTCATGTCTTTTCCATTTCTTATTCCTTTATTTTTATATAAAAAATAAATTCTTATAAAAAATTTATTTTATTCTGTTATTAAATAAAAAGAGAATACTAGACTCTTTACATTCTTATCTCCTATTCACTCTTACTCAAAATACTTTTCTCTCGCCAATTTATGAGAGAGAGAAAATTCATTTATCTCCATAAAATTAAATGTATTCATTTAAAACGAAAAAACTCATCAGCAATTATAAGGTCGGAAAGTTATTACTATCCAAGTTGATGGGATTTGTTTTTAAGTCTGATATACCATGTAATTTCGAGTGAATGCTTTTACTATCTTTGTTATATTATATGATGTCATTCATGTATTTGTCAGAGTGACAGCATGATAGTGGGCTCTCACATTGTGAACGATGTGATAGAGCTTTGTCTTTTACCCTTGCACGTCCTTTACGAGTTCGTTTGAGAAGTCACGAGGCTAGTCGTAAAAGGAGGAATAAGGTTACCATTTGTAGTCATGCCTGGAAAGGGTGGGCATTACAACCAGAGCTGAAGGTTAAGCTAGAACATTGGCTTTGTTATGGTATGGCGCATTCGATATTGGGTAAATGACACCCCACGATGAGTTTGAGAGCGTTATATATACGAAAGTGTATTTGTTATTGCAGTAAAAATGCATTCTGTTAAGCGGTATATTGAGTTGTTTATAAATTTGATCGAGACTTGGGACGTCACGGTGTCGATAAGGATTTCTAAACACTTGAACAAGGCAAACATACACGATATTGATTTTTGAAAATTTGGTAAATGAAATATTTTACCTAGGTTTATATAATTTATATATATAAATTACTTTTCAAATTTATATGGTTATTTATGGTATGTTTGTTTGTTAATGTTAATATTTATTTATTATCATTATTGTTTGATCTGTCATGCTCGGCTAATTTAGGATCATCGACTATAGCTTTTATTGTTAATTTATGCTCAATCAGTTTATGAGAATTTATTGATTATTGTTAGTATATTAAAAACGAACCACTTGTGAATTAAGTTTCATGGTTTGATTATAAAGTGTTCGGGGAAAATGTTAAGTTTAAAGTCATCATTTAATAATGTTGAGTTAAAAGTAAACTATCCATAAAATTTGTTTAATATAATCTAAATGGGAAGATAAGACCTTTAGAGGATAATTTTTTTTGAAAATTTTATTATAATAAAGGAAGATTATTATAATATAAGATGATTTTATATAAAATAAACTTTATATAAATTTTATTTATTATATGTGTTTTAAAAAGGATTTTTGAATTTAAATCCTGGAGTTATTTGAAAATAATTTCAAAAGGGAATTGTAAGTATTTATAAGTATAAATATTTTGGAAGAGAAATTTTAAATGAAATGCATTTTCTTTAGGGTCATTCGGGGAAAACATCTCGATTAGTTTTGTGGTAATCTGAATAATTTTCTAAGTGACGAACGAATGTTTGCTTAGTAGAACATTGTAGTGCATTTAGTAAATTATTCACTTTATCATTGTGCAATCGAGATGAGTTGGAATTCAAATGAACCCAAAGCGAGTGCTGGTGAATAAATTATAAAAGTTATTATATGTATGGAAATATATGTAGTATGATTCCGAAAAGGATTTTGAAAAAAAAACCTGGTTATTTAGCCCTAAGTTTCCTTAAAGGAAATTGATTCAAAATAAAATTTCTTTCGAATAATAATTTGTTAACAAAATTCATGAACACTTGGATAGAGAAGAGATAATCTAACTAAGTTTTCAAATGGGTTAAACTGGATAGAAATGGTTTAATAAGCATTGTTTTATTAAAACTGTATTTTTGGTTAATCATCTAAGTTTTGTAAACTATTTGGTGTTATTGGGCCGACTAAGTAAACATCTTTCTTAGAACACCCTAACATAAAAGGTCAAAAGGTTGACTCAATTTTGGGACCCGTATTTTGTTTCGGACCCCATTTGAATTTTGAAACAAAATATAAAAATAACTTAAATAAAAATTGACATTATATACATTCTCTTAGGATTAGAAGAGTATTATACAAGAAAATAAAAGTGGGGCAATTTTTTAATTTAATGTTTTATAAAGTTGTGTCTTTATAAAATGTTTATAAACTTAAGTGGAAATTTATGAAATAATTCATGGATAATTTTAGTATTGAATGAAATAATATAAATAAAAATGAAAATGATTCAGAAAGGGATTGATGTAATTAAGAAACCGATTGGATTGAGTACGTAAGGTATACGTAGATCATTTTATTCGCACGGTTCTTGATCTTGGAATGGAATACATAACTTTGAGGTGATCATACTAGTCCGAGAAAAGATTTCTCACATGATTCTTGTCAGCAAACACTTGATTTGGATTCTTGATATGATATTGAGGTTTTCTATCATAGTACATAGTTATGCAAGGTGAACAAAGGTTTCTAATCAAAAACCTGATTGAAGCCAGCACTAGGGACGTCTAGTGAGCAATACTACTTTAGAAGTAAAGTTTATGTAATTGAGCAAGTGATCGGATCAGATAAGTACAAATGATTTATGTACATCATACAGGCTTAAATATATTTGTATGTTTTCTTGAATGGCTTAGAAAATATTGGGAAGTGACTTTCAATTTTGTTTGACAGAGCTTAGATAACCTTCTAAGCAATAACATAGGCTGATGAGCATAATGGTACACTTAGGAAATTATCTATATCCTTGGACAATCAAAAAAATTGTGAACCCAAGCGAAATTCTAAATCGTGTTGGTAGTCATTTAACATTTTAAATAATTTTGATTGTAAATTTATTCCTTTATGGAATTTGATTTAATTGATAGTGTGATTTTAGAGATTACAGTTTATAAAGTTGTTGTTTAATAGGACGTAAATCCCAGTGCTTTTGATAAAGTGATTATGAAAGAATTTGTGAAATAAATAATAATAATAATATTTATTTTACAAATTCTTTCATAATCACTTATTATTTTGAAAATTTTGGTGAAAGATTATTAATTAAGGATATTTGAAAAGACTTTTTGTGAAGTGATTTTTCAAATATTTTTTGTTATGACTAAAATTGAGCAATTAGGGGTTTCCTGATTTGGAAAACCCGCCAGGTACATTTGTTTATGCTAGTTGTTGTTTTAGGAGGAACCCAAATACCATTGGATGCTCCATGTTATTTTGATCATAGAGTTATACCATGCTTCGGTAGAGGATCCCCCTCCTTGTCATAATTAATTTTGGTTTTGATTTATTTCTTTTTGGAGGAATTTGAAAATATATTTTGAATATAGAAAACGGGCATTTAGTTCTAAAATTATCTTTTGAAAATATTGGATGCTTGATATTTTATTATAGAGTATTCTCTATACTATTGTTGCATATGGTTGCTATATTATTGATGTTGCTAATGTATTGCTCTTTTGTCAACGTGATTCACTTTTGAATCATGTAAGTACAAGTAGGTACAGTGATGCAAGAGATTGTTATTTGATTTCATGCGCACCTGCATTTGCATCAAGATAGTAAGTTGCTTGCGTAAATAAGAATCAAACGCAAAAAAGGTATGTAGTAGATTTAGAAATTGATAACTGATTAATGATATTATGTCCTAGATATGAGAGACCATTTGGCTGTTATTCTTTTTGATCTAAGCCAGTTGTAGCGAGTGGTGGTTTTTTTGTATCCAGTCGTGTAAAGGAGGTGCTGCCGAAATTTTCCGTGATATAAGGGACTTCAGAAGTTTAGCAACTCATTTCAATTAGTAGTTTCTAAAACTCAAGGGTTTGGAAATATTTTCTTCCATTGAGAATTTCGGGGATGAAATTTTTTGAAGGGAGAATGCAATATCTTAGAATTTTATTGTTTTGATTTTGAATATCTAATTGATTTAAATATTTAAATAATTGGTATTTAAGTTCATAAATAACATGTATTCAAATATATGGATTATTAAATATTTGAATTGTGAATTAAATATTGTTAAATGGATTTAATGACATTATTTTACTCCTTTTAACTAATAAATAATAATGGAGAAACCATTTTTTAAATTTATTTACAATAACTAGCTTGAATAAATAACAAGGATATCAATTATTATAAAAAAAAACTTGGTTTTTATTGACGTATTTTTTAATGAATTTATTGGTTTTTCATAATTTTTAATTTGAATAATATTTAAATTTTCGTTTGACATGTCTTACAGCAACCGATAGTATTTTTCGAATTTCACAGAAAAAAATAATCTGTGTATTTCAGTGTTATTTTGAGATCACGTCTTTGTTTGGTGCACGGTCGTATTTTTATTTCTATCATTCGTGGTTCGTACGCGAACAGAATATTGTGTAGCGGAGTACCTCAAATGTTTCCTTTCAAAATTTATTTTGAATAAAATTCAAAATTTTAAACATGACTTAATGGATGATATGATGGATTGCTTAAATTTTTTGGTTAACTTGACAATATTGTTTAACTTGAATTAGAAGTATAGGAAATGGCTTTCATAAATATGCAAATATCAACACTTACACATTTTTCATTCCCTCCTACTTTCCTTTCCTCTTCTTTTTAATTAACATCTTCCAGTGAACCAAAACAGGAAAAAAGGGAAGATCGTTCAAAATCAAAATCGAAATCCACAATTTACTAAAACTCCCCAAACTAGATTCATTAGACTCGTATGAGCATAGGCTTTGATTTAGTGTAGGTCTTATGGGGTGATGTCATGATATAGGATGATAGATTTTTCTCCATTCGTCCTAAGGTTTTAGTTTAGGCAAGTTGTAGGCAATGTTGAGCTTCACCGAGGGTTGCATTGAGTTCATAGTGTGCTAGAGCCTCGATGGTCGTGTTTGGAGGCTAGTGGCGGTTGGTTGCGAGTAGTGACCTGGTGTGGTCGAATAGAGGATCCCCTTAGTCACTTTTTGCTACGTTCGATCGAGCTTCATATTATGGTGATGGTCACGGAGAGGAAGTGACACAAGGCGCATTGGCGAAGACGACATAGCGAATAGTTGAGTGTGCATAGAGGAGTTAGTGGTGGAAGGTTGCGTCATGGTGTATCATGGGAATCAGCGCAAATGAGTTTATTTCAGGGAAGAAGTATGAATATTGGGTAATTAAATTAATTAAGTGACTAGTCAGTTTAATAATAATAATTAATCCTAAACCTTGTAAATTTAATGACTATTGCATACAAGGTCGGATTTGGACGCGTTCAGTTGCGTTGAATTCATAGGAACATTATTTACACGTTGGAACTGGTCTCGTTGAATTTAGAGCAAGTGTAATTTAAGGCTAAAGTCGGATGTTATTCGATTTTAGACTAAAAAGAAACACAAAAGCATCAACTAAAATTTCAATGAGAAATTTTGGTGAGTTTACTCACCTCTAAATAAATTATGTGATATTTATGTCGTTATAGATTATTGTTGAATGCTTGGATGATAGCTTATATTGTTGTTCGATTGTTTGTTTGGATTAAATTTTCACTTGAAAAGCGGATGGCATGAGTAATCATTGTGTTACAGGGCACAAAAATAAAAGGAAAGTCAAAGTGTATATAGTGAACAGGTCGTTATGGAACACTTCGAAAATACACGTTCATATGTGTGGTTTACAGGGGAAATTATAGAAAGGCCCAAAGGAGTTTCTCGTCAATATTTATTTATTTACTTCTATTCTTTTGCTGCTTATATTGATGTTTGGTTAAAATATTTGTGACACGCTATTTGATTTGAATGAGCGTCGTTATAGTGATTTTCGTTATACCATCACTTGTGAAGTATTATCCCTTTAAACCTTTTCGTGTGTTGAACTGAGCTTGCATTTTCACAAAATAGATGTTTAATCATATTTTTCACTTTGAGAGTTGTTTGAAACTATATTTTCAGATAATTTGGGGATTTTTAAAATAAAGAATAAATATTAATGAAAATTTATAAAAGGAGTTATAAATTTAATTATTTTTTCTAAAATTATCAACTCTATGTTAAATTTATGAAAGATTATAAATTTGATTCATCATCTTTCGGGATAACATATGGTTTTAACACCTGTTTATAACTTATAATGGTTATTTACCTTGAATATTTTGTAAATTCTTTTCAAATGGGTTATGAAGATTGTATGGAAAAGAATTTAAGATTTAAATATATTTTTAATTATTATTTAATTGTAATAAAGTTAATTAATAAATTTATTAATGATGTTTAAAGTTGATTAACTGATTTAATAAAAGTGTTTTAAAGCTAATTAACTAATTTAATAAAACTAATTAAAGTTAATTAACTGATTTAATAAAGGTGTTTAAAGTTAATTAATTGATTTATTGAAGGAGTTATAAGTTTGATTAATCATCTCTTGGTATAATTAATATGATTTTAAATTTATCTACAAATTATACCAATTATCTTTCTCGATGATTAACATTGTTTTAGTTTAGAAAAGCATTTTAATTGACTTATTTTCTTCCGGGATAATAAATTTGTTTGAAATTTATAAACGATAAAATCTTTTAAAAGAAATTGTCATTAAAAATAAAGTTAAGTCTAAATTGTTTTGGGTTTACAGTAAATAATGTTTTAACGACACTTGTTTTTATTATTCTTTATAATATTCTTAAAAATATAATTTGCTCTTAAAAAAGAATATTTTAAAGAGTATTTTTTTAATGAGCCGTAAATTAGTCGCTTTGCATTTGAATATTTAAATAATGGATTTTAATAATCAAATAAACATTTTTTAAATGTTAATTAATGATAATAAAATCATTTTCAAATTTTTTTTAGCAAAATAAATAGTTCAAATGAAAATGACCGAAAAATGTTTTTGGAAATTTCAACGTTTCATCCTCGGAAAGTCATTGAAAACGTTGTGTGCATTTTTGTATCACTTATATGCACATGCGCACACATGCACATATGTCATGTGATAAGTTAATCCATGTGTTAGAGTTAATAATCAAGCTTAGTTGAAATATAAACCTTGATTTGACATAAAATGCACAAAATATATTAAAATACCTTAGGAAATTATCAAAACACCTAACCATCACCTAAACTACATAGGATAGGACCTAAACCATGGTGTAGGTGGACCTAAAGGGAGGTGTAACATGTGCACTTGTAGGGGTGGAGAGGTATGGCAAGCATGCAACATGATAACATTTGTAATATTTAAATATTTAAGTTAATTAATTTAATATTCCACTTCTTTGCCTATAAATACCCACCATCTCCGCACATTTTCCACTTTACACATTAATTTACATCTTCATTTCTTATCTCTTTATGTTCATGAATACTTGTATGGGTTCCAAGAGAGATTCCAAAATCAAAAACTAGTTTATACACTCTCAAAACTAAGTTAAAACTCCATATATTCACATACAAACACTCCCATACCTAATCGAGGACATTTCCACCTCAAGACTCCAAGGCCTAGCCCAAATATTGACAAGGCCGAACCTAACTCAGCCCATTAAGGGCCCAAAATTCCAAGCTAAGGTGTCGTGATGAAATTTCGTGAGTTCGACAACTTGTCGTGGCGATCTGGTTAAGTTAGAAGCGTTTTCGGTGAGTAAAGCTTCCACCTTTGAATCATAAAGTTTAAACTATATTCTTACCCATACTTGTAGCTATTGAATTCATTGTATAATAGTAATGATGGTTTGGTCTATTGTTTGGATTTTGCTTGAAAATAAGTCGCTTTGGAAATTTAGTAAGCGAAGCTTAAGTTATGTGAAAATCTAATAGTTAAATCAATCCTGTTGTATTTAAATGCTTGATATATGTTGTATTATTGTAATTCATTGTGTATGTATGCTCATTCCCTTATTATGTGATGTATGGTTGTGTTGAAAATGTCATATGCTTGAATTCCCAAATGCCCGTATAGCGATAGTCACTATATCGGCACTTTCGGGAAATCACCTTTTACGAAACCGTTTGGTTTCATTATCGTGCTTGGAATTATTTTACAAGTTAAGAAAGTGTTTAATTAATGATGTTTTCAAAAAAATAGTTTAATAATGATTATTTAATTTAATTAATTAATTAATCAATTATTTACATTAATAAAGATTAAGGTCAACTAATTAACTTATTAATGAGGTGTTTTAAATTTAACTATTCACTTAACTTACGATGTTCTAATTTTAATTAACAATTTTATTTAATGATATTAAAGACTAATTAATCTTTGGATAATGATGGATTACGATTAATTAATTTATTAATTATGATATTTTAAAATTAATTAGCGCTTTTTAATTAATGACTTTTAAAAGTTAATAAATCTATTTATCCTTAAATTAACATTTTCCCAAATAAAGTTTAAATTAATTTATCACTTTTAAATAGTGTTATTTAATTATTATTTAATTAATTACATTATTAGTTAATTGAATTAATGATGTTTAAAGGAGATTAACCCTTTTTTAATTAAAGGTTATTGAACTAAATTAATTAACTAGTTAACAAAATTTTAAAGTTAATTAATCAAATGTATAAGGATGTTTTAAGTTGTTAAATCTTTTTCATAATGATGTTTCAAAGTTAGTAAAATCTTTGACAAAATGTTTTAAAGCTAATACTTGTAATGTGAAGCCAAATACGAATTTGAGTTTTTAAAAGAAAAGGTTTGATTCGCCATGGAAATGAATTAATTTCCATAAAGCGAATCACTTATATGGAAATGATTTATTTGTATAATTAGCACTAAACATCGAAGAAGTAGACTTGTCGCTATTTTGAAAGTTAAGCATAATCATGAGACATGACTTTGAGGTAACACTAGCTTTACTTGTCCAGTATTATTATCAACCAAAAAATAGTTAAAGTTTGAATTCGACGAGTGTTGGTAAGTATACAAGACTTAATTTCCATGTACGATCATTTTATATCCACGATAGTGGTTTTCCAACTATCGATTACTTCCGCTTCTTTATTTTTTTCGTCACACGATGTGTAGCACTTTTGAGCTCTGTTATCCTTTATAGGAAATGACTAAATCCATAGACCCTATGGGCGTCAAACTATCCAGGGTTGCTCCCATTAAAAGGGTATTTCACATCTCATCTAGGTTGGATTCGATTTGCGCATTTAGATGTGGAATATTCGAATTCTCGGGAAAGTTTGGCGGGGTATAGCTGATACTTTTCCCAAAGAGGTCACCGTGTATATGACATTCTCAAAGGAATATTACTAGAGGTATAATTCAAGGGGGGCCACACTCTCCCAGTCATTTGTTGGAGGTTTTCCTTTTCTGATTTGATTCGAACCTTCAAATTTATTTCCTTATTTTCATCGGGAAGAGTTAACCACTCTTCGTAGAGTTTTATTATTTATCCATTCTTTATGATTGGATGTTGATTTATGTGAGAGTAAACCCGCTCCGTGTTCAACGGCATGGTCACACATGTTTGTGTTTAATTACTCACCTATTGTTTCAATTTTTACTCATACTTGACATATCATCTGACTCAAGTTATTTGTTTTCGCTAAACTCTCAGTACTCATTTAATTTAAGTAGTCCGAGAGTAGCAGGTCTTTGTTGGGCTCTTTTGAAAATGGCGTCCAAGGAGGAGGTTTTTTCATTTTCTTAGTTATCTATTCCACTGTATTATCTAGTTTGTTTAAGTGTATCTTGTTTCAGCATATGTAAAGATGGGATGTTATAACTGCCTAAGCTAATTTGTAGTACTTTTGTGTAACTCTGATAACTCCTTGTTAAGAAGTAACCTAATGCACCATTTACTACTATGTTTTATTTAGTAGTTTCGTTATGAGGTTTTCTATTCTGTTCTTTATTTTACCCCATGACGATTCATCTTTCCGATGCTTGGGAAATAACACACGAACACCGAGCATGTGTCCTAAGGGGTCAAAAAGGTGGGCCGTCATAGTTTTTAAAGTGTTTTACAAATATTTGTGATTTGAAAACCAAGTACAAGTTCGGTTTTAAAAGTTTAATAGATTTGATTTGGTTGCGGAGAGGATAAGAAATTTAATTTTCGAAAACTATATCGCTTATATGGAAAGGATTTAGTCATACTCTTAGCACTAAACGTTGAGGTATGAAAACTTATTTCTATCTTGAAGTTAACATTGTTCTCAAGGAAATCCCTAGAGGTAACACTACCTTAACTTGCATGCCTTCATTTTTAACCGAGGGATAGTATAAGTTTTAAATTGACGGGTAATAGTAAGGGCATGAGAGTTAATTTTCATATATGATTATTTAGATTATTCCCGATAGTTGGTTTACTGACTATCGATTCATCTTTCTTCTTTGTGTGTCGTCAATTTAAGATGATTTGTTGCTCATTTAGGAATTGGTATCTTTTGTCGGAAATGACTAGAACCATAGCATGAGTGGATGTCAAGCTATGTGGGGGTTTCTCTCATCAGGGTATATTCACATCTACTCTAGAATGGATTCGGTGGTATGCATGCAGAGAAGTGAAATACTTGGAATCTCGGTTGGCGGGGTCCGGCTTGTACATTTCCAAAAGAGTCATAGAGAAAATGACCCTCTCATGTATATTTTCTAGAGGTATACATTCGGTAAGGAGGCGCACCCTCCTAATCATTGTTGGAAAATTCTTTTCCTTGTTGTTGATTCAAATCTTTGAATTGTTTTCTTAATTGCATCGAGATGTGATCGAATCTCTTTTCAATGTTTAATGATTCGTGTTCATTCTTTAAGTTTGGATTCTAACCTTGTTTATGCCCATCCTTTAATGTTTGATTTTGTTTTAATTTGTTTTCCATTCTTTCATGTATGGATGTTCTTGTAAGGTAAAAACTTGTTCCTTATTTAGCGGCATAGTCTCACAATATTATTATATTTTCCCCCTATTACTTGAGTTTTTTCACGTTGGTTTTCCGACTGATCCATGTGTTGTTTTATTATAATGCTTGAGTTAGACTAAATATTTTTACAAGTTGACATTGGTGGGAGATGGAGCTCATGGAGTAGAGCTGGATGTTCACCTACCGTAGTATTTTTATTTTCCGTTGTATTATTATATATATCATTTGCAATTGTATGGTCATGAAGTTACAACCATCTAGGCTGATAAGGTTTGTTTTTAACTCTGATATACCATGTATTTTAGAGTGATAGGTTTTACTGCCTTTGTTGTATTGTATGTTGTCGTTCCGCTGTGAAATCTTGGTTCCCTATTCTTTTCTTTTTATTTTTACACTAACAATCTGCTCTTCCAGCACATGGATGCTCATCATTTGAATACCGTGGATGTATTGAGTGTTGACTTTCGAAGGTTGAAAAGGCAGGTCGTTGCATAAGATGTCTTCAATTCGAATGCTTATGCTAGTTCAAAGTGGTTTTTGAATAATATATCCGATCTCGGTCTCTCCAAAATGACAACGTTAGTTTCAAAACTGGCCAAGATTTGATAGTTGGTTATTTATCTATTAAATACATAAATAATTCAACCAGGGATTTAACCAAGCACGGTTAATCACAAAGCAACTACTAAGTCTCTTTAATTAGTCCTTTCATTAAATGAAATCGCTCGTCGAATATTTGTATTAAAGTACCATTTCAAAAGATATATTCACAAACCCTCTATACTCTTTTGAATACCCAATGAATATTGATATACTTATCTTAACTGTATAAGTATACTTACAAACTTAAAAAAAAGATTTCATTTCCAAAACCATACTTGTTCGAGCTAAATAAATGTCATTTAAGTAACAATAAAGCCCTAACCACTTTTCTCTTTTTGGTGTTAAGTATGACAAGAATACTTTCCCATACCACCATAATTTAAAATGATCATTTATTGAAATCAAATCTCATTTCTTTTTATAAAAATCCTTTTTATAAATCCCATTTATAAAATTCCTTTATAAAACCCCTTTCTATTTACAAAACTCTTTGATAATTACAAACTCCTTTTTTAAATAACATTTATAAAACTTCTTTTATAAATCTCTATACTTATTTATAACTCCAAATTCATTTATAAAAATCCTTTTTTTATAAAATACTTTTTAAACGTTTCTTTCGTATTTATAAAAATCCTTTTATAAATTCGAATCTGTTTATATAAAACTCTTTTATCAATCTCTAAAATCATGTATCACAAACCTTTAGTTATCAAGGTAGGACTAAATACTTTTCCATAAAATGATCATTCACGGACTACTATAAACCTACAAATGTGATTTATCATTCCAATTTATCAAAATAATATCGTTTTCCTTTTTAATAAAATATCACTTATGATTCCTTTATTTATAAAATACTGTTTATAAATCTCTCTTTTATCTATAGAATACCATTAAAAAATATATTCTTTTTATACAACATTTTATGTAAAACATTTCACAAATATTTATACCATAATATTCCTTTCTTCTTTTAAAAACATGATCACTTAATTATAAAACATAAATTCTCCTTTATTTTCCTCTAAAACAGATTTTATTTATTATATTAACCTTTTTGTAAAATAAATATTTCTCGAAATTCTTTTTAAACATTTCAAAATATTTTAAAAAAGGCTATCAGGTTAAAGTAAAACAAAGAGATTCAAAATCCATTTCTAAATAAAATATCATAGAAACCCAAAAGTCGCTTTTAAAAATCATTTTCTGATTCCAAACCATTTTCAAATTAAAATAGCAAACCACGGTATTTCAAAATACTAAAATACGGCCAATTGCTACCATAGCATTTAACCAATGCTAGAACTACCTTTATTACTAAAAAGGTTCAACTTTAACTTATATCAATGTCATAACCAATATGGCCAACTACCAACTTTTAGCATTCAATAATTTATCCAAGTATATAAATGGAATTAAAATCAATAGGTATATAACTGAATTTAAAATCACAAAGGCGAGAAATCCAGATTTATCTACAAAGTTCCCTGCATTTTATTTTATGTGACATTCATTTTTCAAAGTAGAAAATTCAACCAAATGATACCAATAAATTATTCAAGCATGCAAACAATAATTTATATCAACTAAATATCTTATACTAAACAATCAGAGGTGAGTTAACTCACCAAAATTCCATTGGCGCTTAAGCATTCCAGTTCGGACGTTTGATTTTAGCTCAAAATTTTACTGGCTCCAAACTCGACGAAACTAGTTCCAGTACATAGAAATTACTCCTAAGAACGCAACGCAAAAGATTGAGTCTCGTTTGGACCTCGTATGAGGAGTTATTTAACTTATAAGATTTGGAGATTAATTAATATAATTTATTCACTTAACACTTTAATTAATATAATCGCCCCTCTACTAAACTATCTTCCCCATCCTGAAAATCAATTTCGTGTATACAATATCATCCAAACCCACCATGGCCGCGTCTGAAAGTCTAATGGATCGTGTACTATTTAACTTGTGTATAATACACAAGTATATATAAATTAATGCAACAGTAGATAATAAATAGTAAAATATAAAAAGCATGCAAACAAGAGTTATTGTACTGCTTCAGACCTCTCGTCCTACGTCCAGTCCCGAAGCTCCTCTTCGGTGTTTCTTTTAAACAAACTAACCTCACTTCGTCCGGAATAATAGGCTTAATAAAAAAGTGTCTTTGACAATCTTTTGTTCCAATAATACAAATTTTGACTTACAGTACAAATCTTCCTATGATCTCCTTTGAGTGTATGAATATGATTGCATTGAGTTTTAGGAAGTGAATTTAACCAAAGGTTATAATGGATTGAGAGTATGTAAACATTGTATATGCAAGATAATGCTTAGAAATAAAGAGACTATAGAATAGATCAAAAGCAAGTTAAGATAGTTCTCAATCAAGATGCTATTTTTAGAGTTAGAGAGATGCAGATAAAGAGTTATTTCTTTTTGAAGAAATTTTTTCGTTCTAATGGCAGCAACTCTTCAGGATGATTTCCTTTAGTTTCGAAAAGAGGTTTATTTTAAAATATGACAGCTTTTGCCATGGCAGACGTCTGTGGTGTAATGACAGACGTCTGTCAGACGTCTATGGTGTAATGATAGATGTCTGTGGCTATTTTATTTTCTTAACCCAAAACTTGTCACAGACGTCTGTGAGTATACCTCAGACATCTGTTAGTATTTTTATTTTTGTAAACCGAAACTTGTCACCGACGTCTGTGAGTATACCTCAGATGTCTATGGGGTGAAATTGTAGTTTTCTATGTGATTTTGATGTATATAAAGTAGGGTATGCATGTATACCTATGGATACCTTAACAATATTTTATCTTGGACTCTTTTACAATAGAATAACCTTTAGTATGGTTATCGAATCTTTGTCTCCCTTTGAGTCTTAATATCTTCAATAATATCTTCGATCACGGTATTTGCTTGTAGTATATTCCTGCAATTTTGATAAAGTCTCTATATATATATATATGTATGTATGTATGTATGTATGTATGTATGTATGTATGTATGTATGTATGTATGTATGTATGTATGTATGTATATGACTGTATAGTTGTTATCATTGAAACATAAGTTCGAGGTTTTAACAATCTCCCACTTTGATGGTGACAAATATGCAATCATAAATCAACTATTCTTTCATATAATCAGATATCAGCAATAGAAGTATTATTATGTTTATCTATCTTTTGACTCCCTATATGTAAATGCTTCTCCCCCTATGTAGTAGTTTTCTCCTCCTTTGTCATTATCAAAAAATAGAGGGAAACAAAAAATGATATATAATGTTACCATCAAATATTGAATAACCAAAGCATGCAATCATCAAATAGTAATGTTCAACTCAAAATAAAATACAGAAGTTGTAAGAACAAACAAGCATAGAATTTATAAAATAACAGAAAATGAAGTCTAATTATATTGATTGTAGGAATAAGATAATCCTCTGTAATTCTAATAATATTACCAGTAGGAAGACGGATCCTGATCATACAAGCTTGGCTATTATGTCTAGTCATTGTACTCCTCATCCTATTAAATAGAAAGACCTTAAAATGCAATTTATGGTTGTTGAAAATATGGAGTGTCGAACATATACATCTCATCACTGTCTTCTTCCTCAGGTTGTGTAGGAGTCTTCCCTCGAGCACTTCGATCATGTGATGCACCTACAGGAGAGGGTTGTGTGTGATAGTCTGGTGTTTGTTCCCGAGGTGGAGGTGTTGGGGAAGGTGAGGATGATGATCATGAGGAAGAGCGGCCACAGACCTTGCGCATTACTTTCCCTAAAGTGGGGACCACTTTGTCCAATGTCTTCTTTATCTTTGTCATTCTAGTGGAGAAAGACCGTCCTAATCCTGTCATCTTTCTATTTAATGCTCTCTGATTCGCCAAGATTATTCTTTGATTTTTGATGACCAAATTAGAAATAGATTCTTCCGGTGTTGGCTCAAGATGAGCTTCTTATAACTCGGGGTTGGAAAAATATTCAGCATGATGACTGAATGAAGGTGGTTGTCGGGAAGTATGAGAATAGCTTTGTCGAAGAGCGCTAGGTGGAGGAGGCTCATTGTGTTCTTCTTTTTGCTGATGTTGTTGAATCCATTGACTAGAAGGGATAATACAAGGAGGACTTTCTGGAAGATGCATTAGCGACAAATATCGCGGACCATTATCTTTGGTGGGAATTTCTTTATATTATGATACATACGAAGAAATGTTAAGAACTTATAGGATGTTGATGATATAAGGAGCATAAACAATAGAATGACGATGTTGCGACCAAAATCCTTTAATTCTTTCATGAATAATTTTTGCTCAGTTAACCCGTTGTTGAGCATATATGGAATACAAAGCTCTATGATCATTGAGATAAATTTGTTCATGACTACCTAGCTGAGGTATACTGGTATTAATTATAATACGATTTAAAAGTCTGGCATATTGTCCTCCCATATTTGATGTGTAATTTCATCCCTAGGTAATAGACTATGATCATGTATTTCGATCAAATCAATCCCTTCATAGCAACAACCCAAAATTCGACCAAGAGTATATACATCTATTTTAACTGCTTTTTCATATACACTAAACCATAACCAACCCTCATCATCCTTAGGATTCCAAATCTCTGAACTACACAAATAGGAGTATAAGAAATTAATAGCAAGGGGGTCAATGGTTACCTTATTGGCATCATAGCTAATCAAATTGCAGCATCCGAAAGCCATTGGAATTCCAATAATTTCATATTCGATAACATTTGCAAGGTGGTAAAAAGGTTCAAAGTGAATCTTCTTTTGGGCCAAAGACCCAAACCGTCTAATTGCGTTTGGATTATTACGAAGCCATTGGTTAATATGAATTTGGATAACCGGTGCTTGAGTGGAAGAAGATTATTGACCTTGTTTTGGTTTTTTGGAGATGGAAACCTTTTTGGGAGTCATTGATTTGAAAATTAGGGAGTTTTTGAGAACTAGTGTTTTAGAATTTAGAATTTGGAATGGAGATAATGGTGAAAGAGGGGAAAATCCTTTATATAGGGTTGTTGACTAAGGCACGACAGACGTCCGTCAATAGGGTACAGACATATGTGGCTTCAATAATATTTAGGCCGAAAGGGTAGACAGACGTCTATGTTGGATCAATGGATGTCTGTGGCCGAAGGAGTTTTAAACCAAGAGTTCATGCAGACATCTGTCATGTATCCACAGACGTCTGTGACTATAGGGTAACTTTCCCCGAAAGTGCTGACAAACATCTGTGTCCTTCTCACAGACGTCCGTAACATGCATATTTCCGATATAGAGAAGAGTTTCAATTTTAATTAAGACAATTTACTAAAACACATTGTTTACATAAACAGAATACACATCAACCATTAATAAATGAATACATTATATATATATATATCATCTTAGTGTTTGTCAAAGAAATTAGAATCATTGTTTTGTTGAATATCCCACGAATTTGGTTCAACTTTCATATCGTCAAGTAACGGCTTGAGTGGAGACCAACTTGGGCGAGCTGGGGAGTCAATCCAAGGTTGGTTTAAGGGTTGTGGTTTGCATAGGTTTCTCAAAGTAATGTTGTGTGCTCGTGTTGGATTTTCTCGTAATCATGGAGACTTTTGATGTATGCAATCTTTTATTGGTGAATGGCCACAAATTGCAAGAATACACTTTTCAAGAAAGATTAAATGGGATCCTTGACGACGTTGCTCGTAATATATCTCACGTTACGCGCAAATAATCTCTTGCTGATAGTGATGTATCCAATTAACTTTGTCGAAAAGAGATGATGATCTTAGATCAGTTGAATGTTTAGCTTTCTTTCCTTTCGAAGAGAAGCCAATATGATATGTTGGTGATGCGATAACATTTAGAGAAGGAGATGAGTAGGAGTAGTTTTTTTTGGAGATACGTAAGTGCTGCTGGATTAAGGGGATTTGTAGCCAATAGCTAAATAGGTGGATTCGTCATCGGAAGACCCCATTTTTATTTGCTTTTATAAAATTCATCCATGCTTGTTTATTTCTAAGTAATACACAACTGAATTTATAAGATAATATATAGTTATATTTAAAAAAAGGTTGAGATAATTGAGTTAAACCATAGAATTTTAAGTGGCTGTAAATTAATTGCTTATTTTTAAATGGTTATTATTAAAAACAATTTATGTGGTAGTAATTAATATTAGGTTATAAAATTAACTTTTAGTTGAATTTTCATATAAGCTATCATATACTTAAGTGAACTATAAATTATAACTTTAGTTAATCAAATCACTGTACGAACAAATTCCTAAATCATGTCTTAACTTAATAATGGTTTGTTCACTTAATGGTTTCGTAAAAATGTCCACTATTTAATTTTCGGTATTTACAAATTGTTGAGTTATTATTTCTTTTTCAGCATTAGCTCCCAAAAATGGTGACGAATATCTATATGTTTTGTCCGAGAATGTTTAATTGGATTTTTAGATAAATTAATAGCACTAGTATTATCGCAATATATTGGAGATGTGTTTATTATTTTTCCATAGTCTTTAATTGTTTGTTGCATGTATATTACTTGAGTGCAAGCTGAGATAGCAGAAATATATTCAGCTTCACATGTTGAAATAGTAATAGAATTTTTTTTTTTACTAAACAAAGAAACTAATGATTGACCAATAAAGTGACATGTGCCACCTGTACTTTTTCTATTTGATTTACATGCACAAAAATCCGCATCGCTGTAAGATACAAGTTCAAACGTACCACCTTTTGGATAAAATAATCCATAATCTTTAGTGTTGATTAAATACCTTAAAATCCGTTTAACTACAGGATGATGTGATTCTTTAGGTTGTGCTTGAAATCTTACGCACAAATAAACACTCAACATAATATCTGGTCAACTAGCAGTTAAGTACAACAATGATCCTATCATGCTTCGATATAATTTTTGATCAAACTCTTTTCTATGTTCATCTATGTCTAGATGAGCAGTAGTACTCATTGGAGTGGGCTTACTTGGTGTATTATCCATTCCAAAACGTTTTAATACTTCTTTACAGTATTTTTCTTGATTTATAAAAATTTCATTGTTTAATTGTTTTATTTGTGATCTTAAAAAGAAATTTAATTCGTCCACATGAGACATTTCAAATTCGTCTGTCATTAGTGTAGAAAATTTAAAACATAAATTTTCGTTAGTAGATCCAAAAATAATATCATCAACATAAATTTGAACAATTAGTTTATCCTTCTATTCTTTTTTAATAAATAATTTTGTATCTATTTTGCCAATTTGAAAACCGGAATTAATTAAATGTGATTTTAATCGATCATACCAAGCTTGAGGTGCTTGTTTAAACCATATAATGTCTTTTTAAGTTTAAACACATGATCTGGGTATTTTTCATAAACAAATAGTGGTGGTTGTTCTACTTAAACATTTTCTTTTATAAAACCATTTAAGAAAGCACTTTTAACATCAATTTGAAAAAGCTTAAAGTTGGGATGACACGCAAAAGCAAGTGATATTCTTATGGCTTCAAGACGTGCGACCGGAGCAAAAGTCTCTTCATAATCAATGCCCTCTTCCGGATTATATTCCTGTGCTGCTAATCTAGCTTTATTACGTATGATATTTTTGTTTTCTTCAGCTTTATTTTTTAAAAACCATTTTATTCCAATTACCGATTTATCGGTTGGCCTTGGTACTAATTCCTAGACTTTATTACGTTCGAACTGATTAAGATCTTCTTGCATAGACAAAATCCAAAAATCATCATTTGATGCTTAGTTATAATTTTTCGATTCAAAATTAGATATAAATGCTACATTACTCATTTGATTTATTTATCTTTTAGTCGAAACTCTATAATCTAGATCCCAATTATATTATCAATCGGGCAATCTTTTAAAATGCGGGGAGGTGATTGCAACCCATCTTTATTATCATTTTCAATCATATTATTTTGATTATTATTATTATTTTCAATTATATTATTTTGATTATTATTATTTTCAATGATTCTATTTTGACTAGAGTTAGA
Organism: Allium cepa; assembly: GCA_030765085.1. Taxonomy (NCBI): domain Eukaryota; kingdom Viridiplantae; phylum Streptophyta; class Magnoliopsida; order Asparagales; family Amaryllidaceae; genus Allium; species Allium cepa. Next base: position 58,792,183 of record CM060931.1, read on the forward strand.
AATTTCTTCATCATCTTTGTTTATATATTTGACTTTTTCATCAAACGAGACATAAGTACTTTCTTTTGTAACATTTGTTCGTTTGTTAAAAATTCTATAAGATTTACTTTGATCGGAATAACCAACAAAAATTCCTTCGTCGACTTTTGAATCGAATATACCAAGATTCTCTTTTGTATTTAAAATAAAGCATTTTAACCCAAACATTCGAAAATATGATACTGTTGGTTTCTTTTTGTAGAAAATTTCATAACATGTACTTTTAGTCATAGGTCTAAGAGTTACTCGATTGAAAACGTAACAAGCAGTAGAAACTGCTTCGACCCAAAAATTCTTTGGTAATACACTGCCATTCTGGAGAGTTCGAGCACATTCTTGTAAGGTGCGATTTTTCTTTCGACTACTCCATTTTTGTTGTGGTGTTTGTGGAAATGAAAAATTATGAGTATTTCCATTTTTATTACAAAAATTAGTAAATAATTCATTTTCAAATTCTCCACCATGATCACTACTTGTACCTTTTGTTTTTAACATTAAAGTCTTAATTCGTTTAGCAAAAATTTTAAACATTTCGATTATATCACTTTATGTTTTAAAATAGTGCCCAAGTATATCCTAAAAAATCATCTACAATTACAAAGACATATTTATAATGATTTAATGAACGTACTTGAGTTGGACCAAATAAGTCCAAATGAAGCAATTCAAGAGGTTGTTTAGTAGAGATTTCTGTTTTAGGTTTAAACGAGCTTTTCTTTAATTCTCCAAGTTGACATGCATCGCATAGATTTTTAACTTTGAAATTTAGTTTTGGTGATCCTCAACCAAATTGTTTTTAGCTAATTTGTTCATATATTTGAAATTTATATGACAAAATCTTTTATGTCATATCCATGGGTCATCATGGTTTACGGTTAAACCTAAATCATTACTGTGATTAGTATTCATGTTCAGAATATAAACATTTCTATTTCTTGTTCCTTCAAAAATAAAATTCTATTTTGATCAAAGATATTGCATTTATCTTTTTTAAAATTGATTCTAAATCCTTTATCGCATATTGGCTTATACAAAGTAAATTATGTATTAAATTTTTAACTAACAGAATATTTAAAATAATAGGAGAAGTAGATGTACCGACATTGATGACGTTTCCAATTCCGATAATATATCCTTTGAAATTATCCCCAAAAGTGACCGTGCCACCGTCCATGTAAGTGATATTTGATAGCTGTGTGCATTTCCCATCATATGTTTGGAACATCCACTATCGAGTATCCATTTCTTCTAATTTTTGTTTTTAGGTTTCTGCAAATAATAAAAAGTTTTAATTGGTACCCATATCCGTTTTAGGGTCCTATGGGTTAGTTGGAGAAGGTAGCTATACCCATGAGGGTTTGGAACCTTTACAAATATAATTTTGATTATGAACTATTTCTTTTAGATATATATGTGTGCGCGCGCGTGTGTGTATTTTTGTCTATTCAATTTGTTATTTGTTATAGGAATCCATATCTTAATCATTTTTGTTTCCTTATTCTCATATCTAAATTTTTGTTTTTCTAAATTTTTTATATAATGTATTATATTTCCTTAAACTCCTATTATTATTAGAGGTTACATTGTTTCTAGAATATTTATGATTATTTTTGTTAGTTCCTAAACCATTCCTATTTCCTGATGGTTTTGAAATCTTTACCAAATTATCTAGATTTTGCTTTCCTTCATTAAATTTTGAAACATTGTTAGTAATTTTATCTAATTTATTTCTAAGACCAGAAATTTCTATATTAGCTAATTCAAAATTTTGTTTTAATTCATAATTTTCTTTTTCAAGTTTATGATTCTCTAGTTTGTTATTCTCTAAGCATGTTTTAGAGTAGCATTATGAGATGATAATTCTTTGCATTCTTTTTGTGCTAATTCTAATTCTTTTTCTAATATTTTTTTCAACTTTTAACATTCCAATTTCTAATTCAGCTTTGTTAATTTTCCTTTATTTTCTTTATTTAATTTCTTCAATTCTCTATTTTTGTCATCTATTTCCATACTAATTTCAAGAAGTTCTTTATATGTTAATTCAGGACGTACCTCTTCTGTGCTACCCATGAAGCAAAAATTTGCTTATTCTGAGTCATTGTCACTACCAGATGAAGAGGAAGAGTCGAAGTCGTCCTAAGTTACTTGAAACGCTCTTCACTTTTTATTAAAAAATTTGAATGTGTTTTTATCATTGTTGAGTAGTGGACACTCTTTCTTCATATGGCCAAATTTGTCACATCCGAAGCATTTTATTGATGTTCGATTTGAGGAATTAGTGCTATTGTTGTTTTGAAATTTCGTCATCTGTTTGAACTTCTTCAATTTGTTGTAATTTATAGCGATGAAACCAGTCTCATCTTCTTCCAAGTCGGAGTTGTCGTTGTTTGCCAAAAATGCGATGTTTGTCTTTTCTTGATTCTGTTCTTTTCTTACCTGTAAATTAGCTTCATATGACATCAGATTTCCTATTAACTCTTCGACTTTGAGTTAGGAAAGATCGTTAGCTTCTACGATGGCTAAAAATTTTCTTTTCCATTCATTTGTCAAAGAGTACAAAATTCGTGTGACTAAATCCAAATCAATGAATTTATCAACTAGTGCCATAAGATCGTGTTATATTGCTCGAAATCTAGCATACATGTCAATAATTGACTCATTCGATTTCATTTTAAAAGATGAAAATTGAATTTGTAGAATTGAAATTTTTGTTTGCTTGACTTTATTTGTGCCTTCGTGAGTAATTTGTAATGTACGCCTGGAGGAGTTTATTGGATTTATGCATAAGCATATTAGAACCTTCGGTTATTCTAAAAAAAATGTTATATGTAAAGTTGAATTATGTTTTAGTCTTCACGTTTTGTATAATTAATTATTTTTGTTGAAGTTTATGAATTTGGTTTCTTTCACTTATTTTATAGATAATAATTATGTTAATTAGCAAATATAGATACAAAAAACCTTAAGTGCTATATAATTAGCAGATGTAAAGTTATATTTTTCATTCTTAACTAAAATTACACAAGAAAATTCGAGTCAAGAACCTCTAGCTCAAGTGGCTAGAGGCATGGCTCTTTTCATCAACTTACATTAGCCTTTAGGGTTGGGTAATTTTATGCAAGGGGGAGAAGCTACATGGCCATGGTTTAACACAAACGCACACGCGTCGCCGGCCCATTCCAAACGGGACCGGGTCGGGTGCGAGCCTAATAAAACCGGGCTATGTTTTATTTTTGGAGAACGAAAATAAATAGTCTCGGCCTATTTAAATTCAAACAGTATGACTATTTGAATGGACACTACGTTTTCCAATTGAAATAACCATTGCAAATGACTATTGGTTCAAAACGAACAGACATGGATTTTCGAATTGACGCAACAGTTGAAGAGAAAACTATAAAAGGAGGAATACTAATCATATTCCAATTCCTTTTTATTTATCTTTTGCCACTCTGCCTCTTTGTACTTTTCTCGAATCAATAAAGATTTACATCACAGAGCAGTTATACCAATCACAATCTCGAGCAGATCATCATCGTCTGCTGTATCTTGGGACATATCAAGTTAAGTCTTAAGGATATTGTGGCAGTAAACCTCATATGAAATTTTCTTATCTGTTAGATCGTATGTTTAGCTATTTCTACAATACATTTTTCTTCTATTTTTACAATTCAACTTCTTCTTTCTACTGCATTGTTATCACTACACTCTTGTGTAGTGTTGTGCATCCTTGTGCACGAGATTTATGTGTTCTTGTGCACTGGTTCTAGCTATTATTTACTATTTCTATAATTAAGAACTTACATAAATTACATATCATGTTGATAATGTGATGTGCAAATGAATAATATTAAAAGCATTAGTAACGATATTAGATTAATACTCTAGAAAGAGTTCATGTTATTTTTTGGTTGAACCTCCGAAGAAAACTTATGGTCAATGTTTGCAGCAGCGAAAAAAAGATAAGGTGAAAATGCGAAATTAGTGGATAAAAAGTTCAGAACTAAAAGAAAATATGTTTAAATGTAAAGTTCGGTATCAAGTGACAATGGTTTGTCGAAGGAAGATAGATATGATATGTATTTCTATTCAATAAATTATTATAAAGAATTCTAAGGAAACTAACAAAGGTATTTAGTGCATATAATAAAAATACAAGTTTTGTTTGTGATTTTTGTGGAAAAATGTATAATTCATCTCTAAGTAAAAGAAATGTTTGTACGGATTTCAGTTTACAATGAAATAAGTTAGCTTCATCTATTTCTTGCATTTTATAAAATCATTATTTACCACACAAAATTCTTACTTTCATTTTGATATTTGTTTCTGCTATGCATATATATATAGGTGCCTATTTTATAAAATTCTTTGTCCTGTACTATAATATAAGCATCTACTATAACTTATCCCAATGATGATAACTTATTATTAATAGTTTATTTAATTTATTATATGTTTTCTATCATCATTCGATCTAATTACCGTATTTAATGAAATATAATGTGTTATTTTCATGTCATATTGCATTATATGTGTTAAAAAATATAGTGTTTCCTACCTATAATGATATATTTTTTCTAATTTAGTTAATATTGGTTGTGAAAAAAATTAAAGAATGCAACAATATACTACTACCTAAATACCCTACTAAAAAAAGTATAGTTATGTAATTGTTGGAATTTCATTTTTTTAAAACCAAATTTGAAACATTATTTCATTTAGAGCATATTTGGAACATTAGTTAATGGTTTTAAATAAAGTTTTGGAAAGAATATGAATATTTATAATATAAATCTTTTTGGGATCAATATTGATTTCTAAACTAAATTGAAAATTTTAAAGGAAATGCGGATATTAATGTTCACGCCTCCTTTATACTGAAAACATTTGGAACACAATTCAAAATTTTGGAAATTAATATTTTATAATAAAATCCTTCTAAATCAATAAATAATTGAATATTATGATTGCATGTTGATTCTATATCATGAGAATTCGGAATAAATGGATTATTAATGCTGGCGATATGGGACGTTCGGTAATATTTTTTCGATCCTTTGACTCATCATATAGACTATTATACGCAGTCGAGTAGGATTCGTTGTAAATAGGAGAATAACATCATAAGGTATGGGATGCTCTAGTCTAGAGTATTACTAATATATGTGATGCGGGCTGATTTTTAGATCATGTAATGATATACCTAAATGTCATACCAGCTAAACAGTCTATTACCATTGGGCAGTAGGCTCATGACTATAGTATATAGATGGACATGTGTTGTCAGCGTTGCGTGTGCACCTAGTGTGTCGTGTGCTGTCAGTGTTGCGTGTTGTCCCTTGGAGCGTGCTATGTGATGCGAGGCTCCCAACAAAAATATGTGATTAAGATATATAGAGACATACGATACCATAATTGTAGTACCTCTCTTGATTGTGTGCTTGTTGATAGTTGGTTCTGTTTTTGTGTTATGTTTATGTTGGTTGATGATTAGATATTTATTTGATTCACCCACCAAGTTATGGTTCTATTGATTGGAAGTATGTTTTAGATATACACTTATATGGTGATTATCTTATGTTACTTTGTAATATGCATGGTATACTATGCTAGTCATTATCACATATTGACATCTATATTTTGGACATAGTCCGGCCCATGTGTTATTTATATAATACTCGAGCTAGTCCAAGGCAATACTGGTTCAAGGATGAAGTGACCATCTTTTGGGTTTGTAGGATTGAGATAGATGGTTATATACATTATAGACTCGAGTATGATTTTGTACGTTTGTAGCTGCATGTGTGCATGTGATTTTTAGATGTATTCATGCTATGTATATTTTTGATGATAATGGGCATTAATTCTTTTATATTGACCTACTAAAACTTATGTATATTATATGTGTGTGTGTATCAATGTGTGTGCATGTGTGTGTATACATATACGCGTACATATATATATATATATATATATATTATCAATGCGTTGTTGACTGTATGTTCTTTCATATTTGTTCTATTTTTTGTATTTTTTATCCCAAAAACACACATGTTTAATGTAACGACCCACCTTTTGGACGGTTTAAATCGACGATTAAACACACGCACTGAGCTCAGACCATTCAAATGGGAGGATTATTATGGGGTAAATGAGAAAAAAACAGAGAAAGAAAGAAAAAACACAGAATCTAGCAGCGGAATGATAAATATAATAATCAAATAAACAGTTCATGAAGCTGTTTTACAAATAATATTTAATTACACTGTATAATACATATTAGAGTTACATACAACAGAAATAAATAAATAATGCAGCGGAACAACATGATGCAGTGGAACATATACATAATAAATGAAAATAGTATTAAATCTTCATCTTTGTCCCCCAAAAAAGCAGTCTTCGATACATTGAAAAACTCAGACTGACCCAGTGAATTGAAAAGGCAAAACACTTGGGTCAGAACTAAAAGATCTTATGTAAGTTAGATCAATAGTAAATAAATATGAGTATAACAGCGTCAGAGAAGCTTACGAGATTTTGACATCTCCTATCTAGTGTCAAAGTGAGTGCAATAAGTTAAGAGATGCTTAGGATTTCCATCTCCTAAGGATCCGTTAAACTATCTACATACAAAGTACAATACGCTATTATAATAGTGTCTACAGTAAAGTAAAGTATTAAAATAGCATTAAGGCATTACCCATATCCCCCTTAACACATTTTATATAATGTCGTAGTATATACAGATACCTCAAACTCCACCGTAAAATGGTGGGCTATCGAGGAGCACTCCATAGGTACGATGCAAAACAAACTCATAAAAGGTGTGATAGGGCATGTGAACACGGCACTCGAGGCAATGCTATGGTAGTATTCTACCAATTGTGGATCCGGACTGGTGGTAACGCATAGCAGCTACTACCGCCCACCTCGGAACACATTCCCACAACCAACATCAAGAGGTGGCCAACATATCATCACAAAGTCATAATATGGCATCGAAGAAGCATGTTCGATAGGAGTAATGACCTCACGTGGCCCGTCGTGGCTTCTGTTTTAGTCACATCTAAGCTAACTCACGGGAGTCGGGGTCATGTAAATACCTTATACAGAATCGTTCACCAAACCATGCTACTTCATTTCTGGAATCTCCACCACGCGCACAGTTGTAAAAGGGGTTTTCGGTATTAGCAGAGAGTATGACAATATCCGATCCCGGTCACTTTAACAACCAAAGGCTTATTTCATGCTGGTTTTCTTTTAATTTCTAAAATCGTTTCACAATTGAAATCAAAATATCATATTCAATTCAAACTGTATCACTTTTGAAATTATATTCACAATTAGGATTCTCATTTTAAGATCATCATATTTACTCAAATACATCATTTCACCAGAAAATATGATCTCAAATCCCAACTTATGTTATAACATTATTAAACCTTATTCGCTTTAAAATCAAGGCTTTAATTATAAATATTTCCACTCTACACCATCTGAAATTTAGAAAATAATTTAGATAGATATATATAGTTTAATTAGTTTAACATAGTTTAAATAGATATAAATTAGGGTAAATAGGTATAAAATAGATTAAATAAATTTAAAATATATTAAAATACTTTAAATAGATTTAAAATAGTTTAAACGATTTAAAATAGATTAAATAGGTTTATTATGGATTAATTAGAATTAAAATAGATTAAATGAACTTAAAGTAAATTAAAATAGTTTAATAAAGTTTAAATGATTTAAAATAGATTAAAATATATTAAATATATTAAAGTAGATTAAGATAGATTAAATAGGTTAATTAGTTTAAAATAGGTTAAATTAGATTAAAATACATTAAATAGTTTAAGTTGATTAAGTTGGTTTAAAATAGATTAATTTATTTTAATAGTTGAAAATCTTAAAATTAGAATTTAAAAGAAAATTTACAGTTTATATTGAGATAATAAATTTTGAAATTAACATCATATTTAACCATTTCTTCCATCCTAACAAATCTGGACCATGTCCAGATTTCAAATCAAAACCCAATTTCAAATCTTAAAATATTAAATTTAAATATTCTAATTTTAATAGATTTTCAAAGTTACAATTTCCAACATTTCAATAACTCAATTTCGATGAATGTCATTTATACTTCAAATTCAGCTTTAAAGTTTCAATTTAAATCCTTTAAATAATTGCTTAAAACGATTCAATTTATTTCAATCAAATTCTATTTCAAATACCGTTTAATTTGATTCAAAGTTTAAAGATTTAAAATCATTAAATTTACTAATCCGGTGTTCCGTACATAAGTCTCTACCCTATGGTCAAGTGATACGGATATTTATCATTTCAATCTGTAAAATATTTTAAATTTTTACGAGTATATATTTTTTCGACCCGCAATCCCAAAATTTATTTCAATGAAAATCGCTTGGGTTTATCATTTCAACCCATAACGATTTTCCACAAATCTATATGATCGTTCGGGTATGTATCATTGCAACCCACAGGGAACTCGCAATGTTATAACAATATAAAATATAACATCCAGTCATCCAATATCAATAATCAAACATCCATCACAATCATCATCCAAATCAACCAATAAACATCAATAAATAACTGGTTATTATTAACAGGTACTAAATTGACAATTAAATTCAATATTAAATTTAACATTGGTTAAATGCAATAAAAGTCAAATTTAACTAGAATGACAATTTATGCACACCAAACATCAATCAATTAATTCCAAAATACATCATAAATTTAATTTAACTAACATAAGATAATTTAGTAATTGTGAGTGGTTTAAAACACTCATCTCTGATTTCAAATCGATTTGAAATTCAAAATAAGTCCTAAATTAAAACAGTCTTAGAATTTTACCAATCTAGTTCCATAATGTCGAGAATTTTGGTATGATCTCAATGAAACAAACCGCATGTGAATCCGAGTTCGCATGCACAAGTTATTAAGAATAGAAGTTATAAATTTAAATTTACATAAAAAAACAAAAGGAAAGTGAGTTACACGTCGCCTATTCCATATGTTACCCTACTACAGAACTACAGCCTCGACCCTGCTCAAGAAACCTCGACAAAACAACATCCTCTGCTCTAAATCACCACGCCGTGACAACCACATGCACCTAGGACCTGATCTGATCCAACCACGACCATCCCCATGCAAAACCGCCTCCACTATAACCTTCACGCCAATCGCGATGCCCCAACCTCTGTCCTCCACCGCCAACATTCACTGGACAAATTTGGCGATCTTCGACCACCATATTACAAATGAGCACCACCACTACGACCTACTTTACCTTGTCTACCCAACGGTGCTTCCCGATCGTCGATGAAGATTCGCCGTTGGATCGTGAAAACCTAAGTTCACCGGTTGAGGTTCATCCTCGATTTTCAGACAAATGGTGATTCGATGGCAAAAACGAATTGTAGATCTAGGTTATGCTCGTCGAGAGCTTTGAAACAGTGTATAATTTGATATGGTTTGGAGGAGTTTGATTTTGAAATTGGTTTGGAGATTGAACTATAGTGTTTGGAATTGGAATTTTTTCTCCCATTAAAGAAAGGAGCAGATAGAAATTAATGTACATATAGGAATAAGAAATAGAAAGCCTACTAGGGTTAGAACAGAACAATTTATATGAATAAGGCTCGATAAGAAAATAAACACAATCGAATTGGCACGAATGACAATTGCGACCCAAAAAGCCCGTTCTGCGTATGAAATGAAAGTGGATCATCACATATATATCAAAATAGATGTTTTCGATAGTTTTAAACTCAATGGAACAGATTTCAAGTCCTGGTTCCATCGTATGAAGAAGTTAACTTTAAAATTAGCTTATTTTAAATTGATTTCAATTGAATTTAATTAAATTGGTTTCTATGCATTTCGAGCCTATATGATAAGCGACAAGTCTGATCGCTACGAAACTTGAAATCCTATGATAATTCACCGTTACGGATCCGATGAAACTAGTTTCATTGAAATCTGAGATGGTGGCCAAAATGGCTATTTTCACGTTAATTAAATAAACTAATATTTAATTGATTAAATCACTTTTTAATTTCAGAATTTAATCACTAACAATTTCTATCATTTTTCATTACTTGGACATTTGCAATAATTGAAAATAAATTTGCATATCAATTCAGTGTTAAGTATTCACTAACTATAGTGTTTAATTTCAACTGTAATTAAATCTAATTAATTATAATTTAATTCCAATAAATTTATTAAATTTGATTTCCATATTTTATTCAATCGTCATCACTCTTTGGTATAGTTAACATTGATTTACATTTTATTACACTAATATTCTACAATTATCATTCTTACCATATATTAGTTGCAATATTTCAATTATATTGAATTTTTGTCAATTTTCACATTAATTATAATTTAAAATACCAATTAATTAATTATCTTGGTTTCACTCTCTTATTAAATCAATTATTGCCTTATGAATAAAATTGACATTTCTATATATTTTATTGCATTCACTTTTTACAGTTATCGTCTTAACTCATATTAAAGTAACATTTAATTACATTTTATTACAATTTATTTTAAATTTAATTCAACATATTAAATAAATTGATAACAAATGACAATCGTTGACTTTTCTTAATTTAATAACATTTGTAAGTTTGTTATCTACACACAAATATCATAACTATTACCACAATACTACTTTTATCAATTGCAATTAATTACATACAATTTCATTAATTTATACACATTTAAATTATCAATTACTCCTTTAATCCAATTTATCAATTAATACACACATTATTACAATTAATTTACAATCTATCACCAATTATAACTTTTTAATCATTTTAATTAATTGGAATTACATTTAAAGTAGTTATCAATTACCTTGAATTAATACTACTACATTTCATTCCAGTTATACTCTTATTATTAAATCATAAAATTTTATTTCTTCCAACATTAAATCACCAAATTTATTAAATCAACTATTATTAATGGAAAATTACGGATCGTTACATTTATTACTTGGTGTCGACACTAAATAGGTGAGATATTTACATGATTTTGAAATACGTACCAATGTCAGCCGAAGGGAATATTCATATGTGATAGCCGAATATCGCCTTGTTCTCCTTATTATCGGATGGTGTTACTTAATAATACCCTTTCGTAGTATGGATATATAGGTGGAATTTTACATAACCAAAGATTCGGCAGAAGATGTAAGGCCTGATGTGCAGTTAAGTACCAAAAGTGAAGTTGATATAAGGCCAGAAGTGCAATCGAAATACGAAAACAAGTAAGTGTAAGGCCAAAAGCGAAAACCAAAATACAAAAGCGTAGGTGTAAGGTTGAGTATGACAACTGAAAACGTAAGCGAAGTAAGCGTAAGGCCTAAAGTGGCAACTGAAATTGATAGTTAATTTACAGAATTAAGTGATGGCATAAGGACTGAGTTTTAGCCGAATAGTATGACTTAAACATTTCATCTACTATAAAAGGTGTAAAAACTCAGTAGCAGCCTATGAAAAACACTCGAACTCTATAATCATACTATCCAAGAGTATTACTAGGTAATAATGTAAAATATATGGAGAATGAGGCTACATAGGGTACACGTATGAAAAATCCGCTGGACTAACACTGGTATGTAAACAAGGTATATAACTTACTATAAAACATATTCGGTATAGGAAAAAAAACAATAAACATGTGTACCTCCAGGATATAACAATACACAATATACTATATATAACAGAGAACACAAAGTCAGAATCACAGCGATATATATAATACAAAATGCAAAAAGTATGGCCTATATACAATACAAGGATATGCATACATGAAACTATATAATTTTCAAAATATACACAATGAAACAATTTACTAGTCTTCTTTGTGCCCAGAAAAAATACGAGTTGGTCTCATCATCCCTGCATCTGAAATATGTCAGATTGACCTGATTTTTACATAAATAAAACACGGGTTAGACTATATCTGAATATAGAGGTTGAACGCATATATAGGTATAGAACATGCATAGTATAATAGTGATGACCTACAAAATAGTAGTATAACAAAATAACAACAACCACGAAACCAAGCATAAAGATGTCATCGCCCCTATAAAATCGCATCAAATATTAGCCAATCGAAACAATATCAAATGGGTGAATCGTCTATATTTTGTGTCATCGTCAAAGTCTAGAAATCATAAAACATATCATCTAGTATAGTTATGCTAGCATACAAAATTGCCCAAATATATCTCTCAATCTCAATAATAAAATATCGACGTCAATTTAAAATATAGAAATATAAGCCACCTATCAAAGAATCATATATATAATAGAAGAAATGAGAATCCACTATACTCTCGACACTTATCACATCACATTTATAATCTCATCCCCTCATATAGAAATAAATAGTAAATGGAAATGACTTTAAGACAAATACAAGGTCTCAAATAGAGTCATATAATAATTTTACCACCCATATCTACTTAGTGAAGTATTCATATAATACATACTTATTTACCACTCTATGTAGAACCAGACGAGAGACAGATAACTAACCGCCTGCTTAAGGAGCTATGGGCTACCTATCTAAATCCGCTCTTATAGTCATCAGTAACCTTTCTAGTAATCATGAAAATATCCACCTAATTTGCTCGTCAACGTGAAGAATCCAAGTCATGGCCCAAGATTACACCCTTATTGTAACAAACTACTGGTCTAAGTGAGACAAAGGGGCTAAGGCTACCCAGCTTAAGGGCTAACCACCCTTCACTAAAATCGCATAATGGGCATCTAATATAATAAAGGTGTCAAAGATTTAGGGATGACTCCATGATCAGGCAGCCAAGGTGGACACTGGCCTAATCTGGTTCCCTCTAACACCATACCATATCCCTAAGCACTTCATAGTAGGAGAGTAGATAATATTTATGAATATATATATATATGTATGTATGTATGTATGTATGTATATCTGGGTACTCCCCTATAATAATCATCCATGAGTTTGCTCTACTCCCGATCATCACCTCACTTAAGCACATTCCCAAATCCCAGTTCCCGTCACTTGAGTGATATCCACTAATAACGAATAGCTGAATAAGTATCACATCGACGTCCCACGCCATCGAGTAATGCTCAATTATTTATTCACTACTTATAAACTACACTCAATCTTCCTATAATAATCTATACAATGAATCCAAAGAACAAACCAGAGAAATATTACCAAAAGTCTCATACCATACAGTATTATAACTCCATTTATTAAGAATGCTCATCACACAAAATGAAAACTATCAAAACATTCAAATATAAACTAGGAGAGAGATTATATTTATAAAATGTAATAAAACATCTTATATCAATTTAATATTTAAAAATAATAAGAACCTTTAAAGTATATATTATATATTGAATAATACATTCATTTTATTTATATATTCCCAAAATAAAGATTTAAATAATAAAAAATTACTTCTAAACCTTTACTTTGATATTTCAAAACATTCAAGGTCACTTTACAAGCCAAATATCCTTTACAGAAATCTTTCTGCAATTTCTACAATTGGTTACAATTTTTAAATAAATTAATAAACTTCAGAATAAATTATATTTATTTCAAACAATAGAATATAATTCAAAGTCTTCACTTTACACTCAAACTGGTTAGAAATAAAATATTTTTCCTTTATATTATACCATATTTGATTGAAGGAGATTTTTATTTATTCAAAATATATCGAAAACTTTATAATTTTTTTTGGTAATGAATACTTTATTTTCAAATGTCAGAAAACTCATCCAAAATATTTAAACAACGTTATAATCAAAACACTAGAAAGAATATAATTACTCTATTAATATATTTTATACAACAATAATATAGTCTTATTTTTGGCTTTAAGTCAATTCAAATTTATAATATAATCACCAAAGTGATTTTTAAAGAATTTTGTAACTGAGGGAAAATTATACTTGTATATACAATTTAAATATGAAAATAGATAATTATGTTAATGTTATCTCGTCTTTTGGCAAGGCCGAGATACCAAGGAACTGACTGGAAAATAAGGGTCACATGTCCTTAATTTTGAATGATTGTTGGTTTACTACAAATATCGATGAATTTTGTCCGAGTCCGGATCGGGCTACAATTGATAAGACACGTCAAGCGAAGCTGTGGAAACCAACGTTCCAAATTTCGAGGCAATCCGAGTTCGTATGCTCAAGTTATCGCCAATGGAAAGTGGATGAGACAACCTCAGTTCGAATCAATCAAAAGAAGTTTAGGTTCGAATCCATAAGATAGCCTCACGATCGAATCCATAAACCATGCATTGGTTCGAATCCATCCTCCTAGAGCCTTGCCTCGAATCCATGTAGAGCTCCTTTGCTTCGACTCCATCGGGCAAGCCCTCACTTCGAATCCATCCAAAGCCTTCCCTAGTTCGAATCCATCAGAGTATCCCTATCTTCGAGTCCATCAAGCTGGAACCCTTCGAATCCATACAGTTGTAGGGACTTCGGCTCCATCTGGTAACTATCTTCGAATCCACCCTGTTAAGATAAATTCGAATCGATCAATGGTGGCTTGCCCTGATCGATTCGAACGAGCATTAGTTCAATTAATTCGAAGGTGGCGTGCCTTCGAATCCAACTCTTCGAATCCATCAGATAAGCGCGGCTAAAATCACTCTGAGTCACCATATGGATTCGACCCTATGGATTCGAACCATATCGATTCGAACGAATCCATAAGACGAAGAGCACCATCTTGAATCGATCATAACTTGAGATCTACAAGTCCAAATGCTACGAAATTTTCATAGGAGCTTGCATATACGCAGAAGAATGTCCACGCCAAGTTTCATCACGATTGGACACTTTTTTGAACGATTCGAACCAAGGGTCGAATCGATCCCAAAGTGGGCCCGGATCTCCAGAATTCGGCCATGTGGGCCCCCCACACGGGCCAGAAGTGGTCTCCCCGAATTTTAGACGAAATATCAGCCTCCAACACTTATAAATAGAGCCCCTGGTCATTCAGAAAAGGGAGGGGAGAATTTTTAGAGAAAAATAACGCCCGGACGCTGCCAGAATTGCTTCAGAGCACCACCGCTGCCTTTGATTTCAAATTTTGGCTTACTACTTGTTGTACTTTGACATTAAAAAAGTTGTATTCTCCGAATATCAAGCAATAAAGTAACAAAACTTCATAGTGGACGTAGGCAAAACGCCAAACCACTCTAAATCGTTGTCTCTTGTGCAATTTACTTCCTGCTATTTGGAGTTTTTGTTAGATAATCCACGTTTTAATTTACTTTCTTCATTTATTATCTCTTCAAAAACTTCGGACGAGTGTTGTGCCCAATTTTGACACAAACACTTTGGTGCTTTCACTGAGAGAAAACCCAGCTTTTTCTCCTGCTCCTTGGATCTATCTTCGATACCGGATTGCATAAATCTAAGAGAGAGATCCAGATCTCATATTCAGATTCCTTCCATTCTATTCAGATTTGTTAAAAGTCTAGGAAAGGATTCAACGCTTCAAGAGGGTGAGTACAAGAACCACTTCAAACGTTGGTGATCAAGAAGGTCGGGATAGGCAAAATCCCACACAGCTATAGTCTACCAGTCAAGATGCTGCTGGGCATACGGATCAGTCAGGTCCGGTCACAAGACAAGAGTTCCAGGCGCTACTCTAGGAACTAACCCAAAGCCGACAACAGCTAACTGAGCAATTGCGCGCTAACGCTGAGTTGACCAATCAACTAAATCACCAAAAGCGAAGAAGATCCAAAAGGGATCAAGCTCCTCATTCTTCCACCGAAAGCTCTTCTTCATATGACTACAATAACAGATCTACCTGTCTCAGGCTAGACGGAAACCATGCGCAAGCTGCTGACAATCAACAGGCGTTAACCGTTGGGCAAATAAGAGTTGGCCCATCTACCAGCTTCCATACTGGACCCTCCTCCCGAGGAGGCACTATTCCACAATACACTGCAGATGATCGAGCTGCCACAGCCGCTGCAGTTGACATAGGGGTTGATACCCGAGATAACTCCAATCAAAATTATCGTCAGCAGGGACATGCTCCAGAGCCATATGTCCCAGAAGACGTCGAGCCAAGGAGGCGAGATACGGATCGTCGACAGCGCCCGATCCCACCTCGCACTGTGGGACCCGACCACACTTTGGCTCACCACACACAGAATGTTCCAATACCAGACTTCTCATCCATGGTACGACCAATGATTCGCGAGAGTCAAGGCCTAACAAATGACGATTGGGGAATCTCCCGAAGTCATACCCCGTTTACTGATGACATATTGTATGCTGAACCTCCTCGGCGATTCAGAATGCCAACCCTGCCCATGTATGAAGGAAATTCCGACCCAAATCAACATATTTTGAAATACGAATGGTCAATGCCTGCTGCGAGAGCTGATGACGCAGTAAAATGCCGTAGTTTTCCCATTTCCTTAGGAGGAATTGCAACGATGTGGTTTACACGATTACCGCCACGATCTATCTCTTCGTTTGATCAGTTAGCTACCAAATTTGTTGAGCAATTTCGCATGCATATTGCCCGACCTAAAGATGTTAATACCTTATCAAGTGTCACTCAAGCTCCCGGAGAAACACTTAGACGATATTTGGAGAGATTCAATGCTGCATGCGCAGAGATCACCAACCCCAATGATAATTCTATTTTAATGGCTTTGACTAAAGGAATCGACCCTGATTCCGAGTTTGGAAATTGGTTCGCTGGAAAGCCTCCCGCATCATTGGACCGTTTCTATTCCAAAGCCGCTCAATTCTTGAGGCGAGAGGATGTGAAACAGTCTAGGAAGCAGGACGATGCAAGGCCCAGCAGTGAAGGGATTCAGAGTAATGTTGCGGTTAAACAATCCGGAGAAAGTTCAGGAAAAGTCGAGTTGAATATTCAAAATAAACAGACTCAACGATCGAGAAACGGTGATAACCGAAGCAAGAAGCAAGACCAGAATCGTGGTCCGAGACGTAGGGCCGCAATGTTTGACAGTTATACACCGCTTAACACGTCACTGGAAAACGTATACCTACAGACTTATAATACTATGCAATACAAGAAGCCTGCTCCGAAACCTTCGTCGGAAAGGCTGATTCAAACAGGAAAGTTCTGTAGGTTTCATAAAAGTTATGGGCATAATACCAATGAGTGTAGACATTTGCAAGACCTCATTGAAAAGTTGATCAGAGAGAGAAAGTTGGACCAGTTTGTTCGGGCGCCGCAGTCTAGTGGAGCGGGCCCATCTAATCAAAATCGAAAGTAGAATCAGGAAAGACAAGGTGAACCCGCTCGTACGGGCGGAAGGTTGGTTATCAATACAATAAGTGGTGGTCCCCATCCAGCAGACAGAAGCTGGAGAGAAATGGAGTCATATGCTAGCTCGATCAGGCATGTGGACTTTAATGCTATAGTAACTCAGAAGACGGAACACCGGCTAAACAACAAAAGACAATGGCCGATGAAATCGTATTTAGAAATCAAGACGCCGATAAAGTCGAAGCTCCCACAATTGATCCGTTGGTCATATCCGCTCAAGTTGGTCCTGCTTGGATGAAGAGGATCTTGGTAGACAGTGGGAGTTCTGTGAACATATTGTTTAAAAGAGCATATGATTTAATGAAAATGGAAGCTAAGGACTTAAAACCTTGTCAATCACGAGTCCACGGCTTCAACGGGAGTGCGACGATACCAACCGGAATGGTTGAATTGCCGGTGGAGTTGGGAGTGCGAGAATGCCAAAGAGTTCGGATGTTGCAATTTGTTGTCTTAGATATTCCTTCCCCGTACAATGCCTTTCTGGGCCGACGGCCCTTGCTGAATTTAGGGCTGCTATTGCCCCATGGTGTTTAACTCCGAAGTTCCCTACTGACCACGGGATAGGAGTTGTACAAGGAGATCAGGCTGTTGGGAGAGCCTGTTATGTTGCTGAGCTGCGGGAGGCGCAGCGAAAAGAAAAAGGAAAGGGCGTAGAGGAATCTCTCTGCGTCCGTTTTACTGACGATTGACAACTAGCGCCTGGGCCTCGGCCCGGGCACCACAACCAATTCCAAAAGGATCTTGATTCAAGGGACAATGATAATAAAGAAGAATCTACGGAAAGTCAAGCTTCTCCGGCCGAGCTAACCATCGATGTCCTGATTGACTATGATCACAATGACTCGAGAATGTTGAAGATTGGGTCTCAACTTAACCAAGAGACACAACAGGAATTGGTCGATTTTCTCCGGGCGAATCTCGACGTATTCGCTTGGACGCACTCCGATATGTGTGGAATCTCGCCGGACATCGCGAGCCACACTTTGAACATTGACCCGCGGTATATCCCGGTCAAGCAGAAAAGACGTGGTATGGATCCAGAGAGATCTGCCGCCCTGAAAGAAGAGGTCGATAAGTTGAAATCAAATGGGTTCATTAGAGACGCTTTATACCCAGAGTGCGTGTCCAATCCCGTACTTGTCCGGAAACCAAACGGGAAATAGAGAACTTGTATAGATTACTCTGACCTGAATAAAGCCTACCCGAAAGACAGCTTTCCACTTCCTCGAATCGATCAACTGGTAGATTCAACCGCCGGACATGAGTTATTATCCTTCATGGATGCTTACTCAGGTTATAATTAGATACCCATGCATGTACCCGACCAAGAGCACACAAGCTTCGTAACCGACTTGGGATTGTACTGCTACAAGGTCATGCCTTTTGGGTTAAAGAATGCTGGTGCAACTTATCAACGCTTAGTCAACCGGATGTTTGCCGATCAAATTGGGAAGACTATGGAGGTCTATGTAGATGACATGTTGGTGAAATCATGATACTCCGATGATCATGTCAAAGACTTGGAGTCAATGTTCGATATCCTTCGGAAATACGGGATGAGGCTTAATCCACTAAAGTGCCATTTCGGAGTCGCATCCGGAAAATTCCTTGGGTTCACTGTCAATGCCCGAGGAATAGAGGCCAACCCTGAGAAGATCTGGGCAATCAGAAATCTTAAAACTCCGAGAACCATAAAGCAAGTTCAGAGTCTTAATGGGAAAGTTGCAGCACTGAGCAGGTTTATCTCAAAGTCGACCGACAAATGCATTCCCTTCTTCGATTTGATTCGAAAAGGGAAACGAAACTTCGAATGGACTGCAGAATGTGAGGGCGCATTTCAATCGCTAATCCAACATCTCTCCGTACCACCAATCCTTTCAAAGCCTGTAGATCATGAAATGTTATATCTCTACCTGGCGGTATCTGAAAATGCAATCAGTGCTGCATTAATTCGGGAGGAGGACCGAGTGCAAAAACCGGTCTACTACGTGAGTAAACGATTGACCGGAGCCGAGAGAAATTATCCAAAGCTTGAAAAGTTGGCATATTGCCTAGTCATTGCCTCGAGGAAGCTCCGTCCATATTTCCAGGCTCATCCTATTACTGTGTACACCGATCAGCCGTTACGACAGGTCCTCATGCGGCCTGAGACGTCTGGTAGGTTACTAAAGTGTAACATCGAACCGTGTCAAGTCGACATCACTTATACTCCAAGAAGAGCCATTCACGGCCAAGTCCTAGCAGATTTTATAGCCGAATTCACTGTTTCTGAAGACTTGCCCGAGACCAGCAAATCTCCCGAATACATTTGGAAGCTGTACACCGATGGTGCGTCAAATGATCGGTGCTCAGGAGCTGGGGTAGTGCTCGAAACCCCCGAGGGACGATCCATATGTTATGCTTTAAGGTTCGAGTTCCGTGCAACCAACAACGAAGCCGAGTACGAAGCACTACTTACCGGACTAAAGCTTTCCCGTGATTTGAAAATCATCGCTGTAGAGATCTACTGTGATTCCCAGTTGATAGTATGTCAAGTTCGAGGAGAATATCAGGCCAAAGACCGAAGATTAGCCGCTTATCTAACTCGAGTTCTGGAGATGCTCGATCAATTCGATTACTATGCCATTTTCTACATACCCCGAGAGCACAATCAGAAAGCTGATTCGTTGGCAAAGTTAGCAAGTACGGGTGAGGCTCAGCAGTTGGGGGTTGTTCCGGTTGAAACCCTATCCTCTCCGAGCATTGATCAAAGGGAGACCGATTTCACATTTGAAGCTACCTCCAATAAGGAGTCGTGGATGACTCCTTATCGAGATTATATCGAACGTGGTGTATTGCCCGAGCGACGAAGCGAGAAAAGATAAGTTCTACGAAAGGCCTCACAATTTGTTTTTCAAAATGGAGTCATGTACCGGAGAGGATACTCTGTTCCTCTCCTCCGGTGTATCGCGCACGATGAAGTCAAACGAGTGTTACACGATGTACACGAAGGAGAATGTGGCGATCACACTGGGGGGCAAGCACTTGCAAAGAAAATACTTCGATATGGGTATTATTGGCCTACTGTTAATCGCGATGCTGCAGACTATGCTAGGAAATGTGACAAATGCCAGAAACACGCTCGAATAGATATGGGTATTATTGGCCTACTGGCCATTTGCGGTATGGGGAATAGATATCATCGGCACATTGCCTCTGGCCAAAGGTGGCGCGAAGTACGCCATCGTCGCAGTTGATTATTTCACCAAATGGGCTGAAGCTGAACCACTTGCAACAATTACGACAAAGAAAGTAATCAACTTTGTAGTACGTAACATCATCTGCCGTTTTGGTCTCCCACATACTATCATCACCGATAACGGAACCCAATTCGACAGTGCTGAATTCAAGAATTTCTGTCAACGATTCCACATCCATAAGAAATTCTCTGTAGTAGCGCACCCTCAAGCAAATGGTCAAGTTGAAGTTGTTAATAAAGTTATCAAGTCCATTCTAAAGAAGCGACTGGAAAAAGCTGGGGGCAAATGGGTCGACGAACTTCCTATGGCATTATGGGCCTATCGAACGACTCATAAAACTGCAACTGGTCATACCCCGTTTTCTCTATCTTATGGTTCTGAACCCGTTATTCCAGTGGAAATGGAAGTTCACTCTCATCGTGTAACGTATTATGATCCGAAAACAGATGCCATATTACTTGCTGAATCTTTGGATTTACTCGATGAGAAGCGCGAAGAGGCTGACTTGAGGGCAGCCGCATATCGAAGTCAAGTCGCCCGACTGTACAATGCCAAGGTCCGTTCGCGAACCTTCGAACTCGACGATCTCGTACTCAAAAGGGTCTATCCGGTTCCTTCGCACATGAAGCCAAATTGGGAAGGGCTGTATGTGATTTCACAAAAGCTCGGAGATGGCACGTTCAAATTATCGACCGTTGACGGTCTTACTTTGCCGAGAGCTTGGAATAGCGAAAGTCTTCGTCGCTACTACATATAAAAGACTTTACTTATTTATTTTCTGTCAATTCATCCCTTTGCATTTTATTATAGTATTTCGAGATTTAAATTTGTAATACGGCAACTGACTTTGCCATATTTTCTCGTTTCAGCAATAAAATGCCATCTCTTCGAGCCAGAGCTGTGATTTAGTGAATATGACGTACAATATCACGATGCACGGAGAGCTAAGTTCCATCACGCGGTGGGATCTATTCAAATAGGGAGTGACTGTGATACGACCGGTCACTCGCTAAGTGAAACCCGAGCTCGGGGGCAGAACACTACATCAACATTCACAGGGATTAATACACGACAATCCCTCCTCCAACTCCAAATTCCCAGAGTGCGAATTGGAGTATAAACTTCAACTCTTGGTTCCCGGAGCACGAACTGGAGTATAAATCCATCGCTCCCAGAGTGTGAGCCAACTCCAAATTCCCAGAGTGCGAATTGGAGTATAAACTTCAACTCTCGGTTCCCGGAGCGTGAACCGGAGTATAACTCCATCGCTCCCAGAGTGTGAGCCAACTCCAAATTCCCAGAGTGCGAATTGGAGTATAAACTTCAACTATCGGTTCCCGGAGCGCGAACCGAAGTATAAATTCATCGCTCCTAGAGTGTGAGCCAACTCCAAATTCCCAGAGTGCGAATTGGAGTATAAACTTCAACTTTCGATTCCCGGAGTGCAAGTCAGAATATAAAACTCTATCTCCCAATTCCCAGAGTGTGAAGTGGAACATAAACACCAACTCTTGGTTCCCAAAATGCGAATCAGAATGTAAGTCACTAACTTCAAATTCCCGGAGTGTGAATTGGAGTATAAACGTCAAATACAGGTTCCCGGAGAGCGAACTAAGTCATAAACGTTGATAATTAATAAGTTCCCAGAATATGGGCCGAAGTGTTAGTTGCAAATTGTGTTAAGTCCCCGAAGTGTGCGCATGTATTCAAGGCTTATGACATATGTAAGCACGAGATAATCAATGCAATACTTAAGCAAAAGAGATAAGAGTTGTTTTTTCATTTTATCAACAAACAAAAAAGGGGGTTTGATTACATGACAAAACAAAAAACAGTCCATAAAGTGGGTGCCGAGTCCACGCTTATAGACGGCCTAAAAAAGGAGAAGAAAAAAGAATTGCCATTTCACAACCGCATGGTAAAACGAGAAGTTCACTCCTTCTTCTTCCGGGGTCTCTTCTTCGGAGTTGAGGCGCTAAACCCACTACCCGGCTTCTTGCGAGACTTTTTGTCCTTCTTTGGAGCATCCTCAGGATCAGGCATAATATCCACGTCTTCCTCTGAGCTGGAAGGGATAGAGATCCTTTTGTGAGGATGAACCGGAGGCAGAGAAGCCGTAACAGGTGGTGAAGCTTCTACACTAGAAGTTATAGCTGTGCCGGCGGGAGAAGTAACCATTAAAGGAGTTAAGTTTGGCGGAGCAACATCACTTCCGGAACCACCGACCGTTGTCACTGCAGCCATTTCAGCGCTTATCTCGGCAAGGATTTCTTCTTCTCAGGAAGATCGAGCAGCGCTGGACACACTGACGGTCGGCATGAACGAGCTAAAAGTTGGAGCAACTCCACCCATTGCAAAGGAAGGATCGGTAAAGGGTTTACAGGGTTGATTTAGAAGCTCCTCAATCATCTGAACATCAAACGACATTAAACTCCCCTCTCCCATCTCGCCGGTTACGGCGGTAGTTGTAATAGCCTCAGTAACGACAGCTCCTTGTATTGGCTGTGAAGTTTGGGGTACTGGAAGTGCTAGCGCATCACTTCCAATCACTGGTCGAAAAGAAATGAGAATAATTAGTCAAAAGATCTGTTCCAAGTTCGTCATTCTAAAAACATTTAAGCAACATTTGAAATACCTTCTTTGCCTCGGCTCGGTGATGAGACAAATTCGGAAACAGTAGTTGTACCAAGAGACAGTTTCGGTCGATCTGGGTTATAAGCAGGAACAACATGTGGACCAACTATAGCAGTAACTCCAGACGAGGTCGGGGCATCAACTGAAACATCCTCACTATAATGTGCAGCTCCAGAACCCTCGCCAGTCTCCACATGGTGAAAACCAAGTCTCTCTCTCAGCAGAAATCATTGCTTCATGGAGAAATTTCCTTTCCTCCTCGCTCAACAAGCGAGACTCGAGTTCAAATTCATCCACGGCGCCTTCAGGGAGAGATGCTTTCTTGTTCGCCACCAATTTTCTCCAAGCACCGAGCAGAAGCATAGAATAATCTCCGAGCTACGAGAGATTTCTGTGCTCAAGCACATTAGCATTGTAAGTATCAAGGAGATCATCAAACTCGGCTTCTACTCTAAATATCTCTGCTTGAACTCTCCCATCCACTTCTGCCTCCACCGCTTCAACTTTAGCAACCGTCGCGTCTCGCTCAGCTCGGAGAGACACGGCTTGCTCGCACGCTTCTTGTGCAGCCATGTTAGCGTCATCTTTTTCCTTGTTCAAGTCGGCAAATTTAGCCTTTAACTCCTCAAGTTCTTTGACCGCCGCATCTCGCTCGGCCTCAACATTTTTGTACCGATGGCCCAAATCTTCAACTAAAGTACAATGCGCTTGTTGCATCTTCGCCATCTCAGCTAGTGTCTCGTCGACCTTTTTTAGCGACTCCATTTCGGCCTTACAAGAAGATTCCGTTTCAGATTGAAGTATGTCAACAATACGGTTCTTCTGAGCCAAGTCTGCTTCCAGTTTCTCAATAACTTTGGCTCGTTCGAAGGCTACTTTCGAAGCTTTAACAGCCGCCCTGTACCATTCTTTATACTGAGTATAAAAATCACGGGTATAGCTGAGGGCGGTGCTCACAGCCTCTTCGGGAATTCTTTTGAGATTGGGTGGAAAGATATAGGCGTCGAAGCATATTTCTGGAAAATCTTTCTTCAGTTGAGCAATTCTTATAGCCCCTTCACCAGACGATTCAAGAGGGGCCTCCTCCACAGTTACAGTCGTAGCCGTATTAGTCCTTGAACGATGTGGACCAGGTTTTGAGATTTGTTGAGATGGCTGTTGTCGCGAAGGTTCGACTGCAGGTGCTTGGCCTCTGGATGGTGGAGGAGAACGAGAGGGTGAACGGTACCTTCGGTCCCTATCAGAACGCTCGTGGCTATAATAATATCGAGAATGGTCCCTTTCATGATGCTCTTGCTCATAATACCTCCGTTTACGATCACGGTCAGAATCCCTACGGCGAGACTCGTAATAAGATGAAGAATGATGCACTCGCCGAAGTCTATCAAGTGTAGAAGGACGATCCGACATGGCACCTGTAAAGAAGAAACAATTTGGTTAAGTACCAAGAAAAAGCACTGCAATGCGTGTGGAAGTCATGAAGTGTTGTGAAAAGTGTATAAATGTGCAAACCCCCCGACCAACCAGAAGCGTCGATTACACTAACGGGTAAAGATTCGCTTATATCAAGCGCTCCCCGGAGCTCTTCCAACCCGGACCCGTGGTGGAGAGATACGTAGTCCGGAATGGGAATATCGTCCAGCCCTGTGAAAAGGTCTCCGGACTGGCGAGGAGAGGCGCTGGAAATAGTAACCCCAGGTTTGGAACGGGTTACCACTACAGACTTCCATCTCTTAAACTTAGGTACGGCAACCTTGCCTTTCTGACTCTCTTCTATTCGGGAAAGGTCGGCTGTTATCTCAATGTCCGTGGGCGTTCTTTCATCATCGCTCACTTCTCTTATCACAACGCCAGGTTTTCTTTTTGCCACTTTCTTCTTCTTCCTTGAGGCCAATTTCGCCAATCCTTCAATTACAATACTCTGGCTCATCCCAATCAAACCCAATGTCCTTAAGTTATCGTCGGTCAACAGCAAATCTATGTGCCTTGAGTCGCGTGGGATCCTTTGCAAGCTTTGAACGACGCCTCTATAATTCCCACCGGTAGGTCTCGAGATGATGGCTATAAGAGTAACAGAGTATTAGTGTAAGTATTAAAAGTGGCCATTCAAAGATAAATTATGATACTTACGTCTGGATAACCATCTCCTGGCAAACCCTGGGGGGCATCGAACAAAAAACCACTCGTTCTTGAAGTAGCTAAGCCTGGTCCAGGCCCCAGTCACAACCTGACAGTTTCTAACCGCTTCCAGAAAAGTGAAAGACGGGCTATCACCCCTACTCTTGAAATTGAATATGTGCCTGATCTTGTTAGGCCTTGGCGGGCGAAAAAGGCAATCCATAAATATGACAAAGACGTTGTTCAGTAATGCATTCCCATTGGGATGGAGTTGTGAAGGACAGATTCCAAAATACGACAGCATCTCTCTGATGTATTGGTTAAAAGGAGGAAGAGATCCAGCCGCGCAGGCATGACATTAAAAGGCAGTATATCCTTCAGGTGGGTTATGTGGTCTGTCACTGGCACTAGGTAATAAAACATCGTCCAGAGATATGTTATGTTTCGAACATATCCGGCCCAACAGAGACTCCAAGATATTGGACTGGACAGAATCGACAGGATCTTCGACAAATATGGCCTTCGGCAACTCATCCGGAGCCGGATCTATGACTTCAAGAGGGATTTCCGGAATCTCAAGCGCTGGAAGAGGCGAGCTTTGTGCTTCTTGTTGTTGAGAACTCGAAGATTCCATAATTAACTAAGTCACCAGAAAGCGGCGTTAAATACATAAAAAGCCCATGCATTCCCCCGGTGTAAAGTGTATGAGTATGTCGTGCAGTGCAAGTGCTACGCAAAACTTAAGCAAATTTTACAACTTGAAACAAGATGTCCGAACGATGAAACTTTGGAATTTGAGAATGAAAATGACCGTCATCGCTGACCGTCACTTTCACGCCACCCAGATGCTACTGACCAATTCAAGTATAAATTCATTATATTTTGTTTAAGTCATGGTGCCATCGACGAGCTCCAAAAGAGAGGTCAAGTCAAATTCGATTATGCAAGGCCGAAGCTCGCCGGAGTCAAGTATGCTAAAGTTCAGTGAGTTCGTTAAAGTTCAACTTGAAATTGGTTGTAGTTCAGATATTGGAGCAAATCAGAAGAGTGGGAGTCCCAGAAGCAAGAACGTTCGAATCGATCGACTCGAATCGACACAAGTCGAATTTATGAACTTCGAATCGGTACGCCCCAACTCCATGTAGTTCGACTCGATGAGACCTTGGGATAGAGAATCAGTTCGAATCCATGAAGCCCTACATGACTTCGAATTGATCAAAGTTGAGCTCCTTCGAATCGATCAACATATCATTACTTCGAATCGATCAATATTAAGCTCCTTCGAATCGATCAGAATATCGTTATTTCGAATCGATCGCCACGAGCCTTTTTTCTTTTTCTTTTATAACCATCGATTCGAAGCTATGCATTCAAAATCGACTCGAATCGCTCATTCTTGGATCGATGCGAAGCAATGAAAGACGACACTCTGATCGATACGACTCGAATGGCCTCATTCCTCAGTTCCATCGAGTCGACCCACTTCGTCCAGATCTCACCACTCCTCAAAATTTTCAAGAAGAAGAGATTGAATCGATGCCAAAAAAGTTCTAAGTACTATCATTCTCATCTCGAATCGATCCCTTGATTACCTGAGTTGATTTGGTTACGAATGGAAGCGTGAAGGGGTTCGATCGATTCAAGAAAAGCACGTTTGTCTTGGCCCTGGAGAGATCGATTCGAAGAGGAGGCTATAGCAACAGTGAAAAGTAAAAAGTGAAAGTGACACCGGCTTCACGTATTTATATGGGTCTCACATAGGAAACGGGATGATTCGTCTCCCGGTCAAAATGACCGACCCCAACCGGTCACGCGCTGGTCGATTCGAACAAGCCACGTTCAAATCCATCACGTTCGAACCCATCGCGTTCGAACCCATCGCATTCGAATCCATCAATACTCCGAATCCATCCATGCAGTGTCGATACGAGGCATCATCGATACAAAGGAACAACCGAACAGAGGCTGGATTGAAAGTCTTATCGACTCAAAGCACGAGGTCCATCGGGCCATTGATTCGAAAGCCATCGATTCGAACAAACATAGCTTCGAATCCATCAAAGACCACCGATGAAAATGGACGAAATCGTTTCAATGTGAAAATTACTTGTCTAATTTTTACATCGATTCAGGAGAGGATCGATACAAGAGGACGATTATAGACAATCATAAAACAGTGTCTCAACTCGAATCTCAAGATCGGTTCAGGAGAGGAGCGATGCAGAATTCGATAACAAACCAAACTGACAACGACTGGCAATCACGCAATGTTAACCAAAACCAAAGTGGTACATATATGCACATGTGTATGACTAACACTTGATATTTAACATTTACAGGGATCAAATGTTCACCTCGTCATGGTTACAACGACTGACAACTTTCAGAAGAGCATGTCCTGATTGTCCAACGTGAAACTGCAGCTTTTCAAAGCACGTCATGTTTACACAAGACGTACTTTGGGGGGAAATGTTATCCCGCCTTTTGGCAAGACCGAGATACCAAGGAACTGACTGGAAAATAAGGGTCACATGTCCTCAATTTTGAATGATTGTTGGTTTACTACAAATATCGATGAATTTTGTCCGAGTCCGGATCGGGCTACAATTGATAAGACACGTCAAGCGAAGCTGTGGAAACCAACGTTCTAAATTTTGAGGCAATCCGAGTTCGTATGCTCAAGTTATCGCCAATGGAAAGTGGAGGAGACAACCTCAGTTCGAATCGATCAGAAGAAGTTTAGGTTCGAATCCATAAGATAGCCTCACGATCGAATCCATAAACCATGCATTGGTTCGAATCCATCCTCCCAGAGCCTTGCCTCGAATCCATGAAGAGCTCCTTTGCTTCGACTCCATCGGGCAAGCCCTCACTTCGAATCCATCCAAAGCCTTCCCTAGTTCGAATCCATCAGAGTATCCCTATCTTCGAGTCCATCAAGCTGGAACCCTTTGAATCCATACAGTCGTAGGGACTTCGGCTCCATCTGGTAATTATCTTCAAATCCACCCTGTTAAGACAAATTCGAATCGATCAATGGTGGCTTGCCCTGATCGATTCGAACGAGCATTGGTTCAATTAATTCGAAGGTGGCGTGCCTTCGAATCCAACTCTTCGAATCCATCAGATAAGCGCGGCTAAAATCACTCTGAGTCACCATATAGATTCGACCCTATGGATTCGAACCATATCGATTCGAACGAATCCATAGGATGAAGAGCACCATCTTGAATCGATCATAACTTGAGATCTACAAGTCCAAATGCGACGAAATTTTCACAGGAGCTTGCATATACGCAAAAGAATGTCCACGCCAAGTTTCATCACGATTGGACACTTTTTTGATCGATTCGAACCAACGGTCGAATTGATCCCAAAGTGGGCCCGGATCTCCAGAATTCGGCCATGTGGGCCCCCCACACGTGCCAGAAGTGGTCTCCCCGAATTTTAGGCGAAATATCAGCCTCTAGCACTTATAAATAGAGCCCTTGGTCATTCAGAAAAGTGAGGGGAGAATTTTTAGAGAAAGATAACGCCCGGACGCTGCCAGAATTGCTTCAGAGCACCACCGCTGCCTTTGATTTCGAATTTTGGCTTACTACTTGCTGTACTTTTACATTAAAAAAGTTGTATTCTCCGAATATGAAGCAATAAAGTAACAAAACTTCATAGTGGACGTAGGCAAAACGCCGAACCACTCTAAATCGTTGCCTCTTGTGCAATTTACTTCCTGCTATTTGGAGTTTTTGTTAGATAATCCACGTTTTAATTTACTTTCTTCATTTATTATCTCTTCAAAAACTTCCGATGAGTGTTGTGCCCAATTTTGACACAAACAGTTAAATTTTAGTAAATTATGTGTAAAATACTTCTCACAAAATTTAAAACCCTCAAATTAATTTTCCATTGCGTTTTAAAAACTTTTAAAACAAGAAAATATATTAAACATCTAAATTTATACATTATAGAGAAATATTCTCCAAGTCATTAGTTATCAATATAAATTTTTATCGTGTTATTCGAATCGAATTACATTAAATTCTGCCAATCCAAACAATGCGCACACAACATTTAAATAAACTATACAAATCAAAATGCAATCAGACAGCGTCTCTTTTGCATTTTGATAATTCAACATGCACAAAATCCCACCATCTAATCCAATATCATATTTGTATCACAACAAATGATCCCATATCCAAACAAATACTTTAACCAAGCAATTCAATCACTAATCACAAACAATTCAACCAAGCTATGCAATCAATTATCGGAATAAATAACTATAACTTACAAAGGAATAAAGATATAGCTGTGAGTATCAAAACTCACCAAAATGATACTTGTGTAAGCCTCCATTAATGTTTCACCATACACCAAAAAACCTAAATCAATGGCTGTACAAAACCCTTGCATTACGACCAAAATTTGTGCATGAACCCAAGAATATCGCACCTCTACATTGTGCTCAACCATATTAGCATCCCGCCTTCAGCATGCCAATCGTGCACTGCCTCCTGTTGACACGGCCTTCTGTCGCCACATCATTCATGCAGCCTTATGCTCAACCCACACCACGTCGCCTTGTTGCACCATCATTGCAAATTTCCCTGGCCATAGCCAAGTTTCACGTGACCCTACATCGTTGTCACCTATCATTCACATGCACGCAATCCTAGTCCACCTACCGACTGCCGTCGATCTTCAACGTTTAGGCCACCAACACCGGGACACTGCTCCCCCTTAGGCATCACGCCTTCTAATTCGTGGGTGACTTCTCGTCCATTTTTTCCTAATCGATATTATCCTTTATGAATTGGGGCTACGGGGAAACTAAGGGAAAATGGGTTTTGATTTTTAGAAGATTCTATGCTAGTGTAGTTTTGGGCTTAAGTGGTTAAGGGGTAAGGGCTTGGGCCTTTAATATATCATTCAATTTAGTTTTAAATTAATTTTCCTTACAATTACATTTAGATAACTTTATAAAATATTCATAAATACATTGTTTAAGCCGAATTAATTTTCTATTTTGTTTTCCCTAGCATATTTTAAAAAATTGTACATGACATCTAAATTCAATAATTATTCATATTAATTGACTATTGATTTTCTAATATTGGGTAAAACTTCTTCTTAGTTATTTCATTCATATAAATATTATTTACACATCAAAATTATTTTATATTTACTAAAAAAATTATTTAGTTTAGAGGGAATTAGGGAAAATGACAAACTTTGAAAAAAATCAGGCCAAAGGACACCAAGTTTCAATTTTGGCTTAAGGACAAATGTTAGTTATAATTAACATCATATTCAACTTTTGCGCTATACAAAATGCTAATTATATCTAGCATTATATTATGTTTTAATTATACAAAATGCTTGTTATAACTTGCATTGTCCTTAAGCCTAAAAATGAAACTTGTTGTCCTTCAGCCTAAAAAAATTTCTAAGGTTGTCCTTGTGCCAATATTCCTGTTTAGTTTATTACCCAAAAGGAATATTAATTTAATTTAATTTATTAAAATAAAATCTTTTATTAAACAGATTCAATTAAGTAAAAAATTATCTCCACAATAATAATTATCAAAAATCGAATTTGAAGATTTTTATTGTAATTAAATTTATTTACTTATTTGCCATAGAAAGCACGGTTGTTAAAGACTTTACCCTTTATGAAAATTGCGGCCTCGCAATTTATTATAAGGAGACGTCATAAACAACTCATGCCCTTACATTCTTCATATTTTACTAACTTCTAACATACTCGTAACAACCCCCATATTTATCGAGTTTATATTTAAATATTTTATTTAAATATTATATCGTTAATTGGATTTTGGTCCGAAAAAATACTTTTTTCAAACGGTCAAATTAGGACTCGAGACCACTTCCATTGAGTTCGAAATGTCGTTTACAACTTTTTTAAGTATAAACATCGATAGGTTTGGAGTTAGTGAAATTTCACTAACTTTTCCCGCTTTGGACTTTGGGTTAGTTTAGCCTATTAAGCCCAAGTTCCAACCCCCTTCTCCTCACTCTTCATAAATTCCTAACTAACTTGAAATTTGCATTAATGGTGAAGAGAATGGGAAATTAAAACTCCAAGCTCAAATTTAATTGCTAATCCAACATTCAACTCCAAATTCAAGTAGAAGATATTGGATTCAAGCTTTGGATTGCTTCTCCATTGGCTTCAAGCTTCATCTTCATCCATTTTAGTGAAAAGGTGAGATTTTTATCTCACACTCTTGCTTATAACTATCTTGGACTGTTGGGAATGGTTCCCTATCACTTTAACAT
The DNA here is from genome assembly GCA_030765085.1 of Allium cepa. NCBI lineage: Eukaryota > Viridiplantae > Streptophyta > Magnoliopsida > Asparagales > Amaryllidaceae > Allium > Allium cepa. The sequence goes on from CM060931.1 coordinate 58,823,940, forward strand.
GCACATTTGCATTTGGTTTGGATTGGATTGGCGAAAAACTCCACTTTTAGTATTTTTGGTGAATTTCCAGCCTTAGGTCGTTCTGAACCCTTAGGTCGCTCGGGTTCATGGCTTGCGCACGTGGAAAATTCGCCTAGACGTTAAGTCGTAGGTCGCTCGCGAGTTAAGCCTTAAGCCGAAGGTCGTTCGCGAGTTAAGCCTTAGGTCGTTTGGCCTTTATAACGTTAGGTTGCTCGCGTGTTAAAAATTTAGGTCGCGCTGGCCTTAAGTCGTAGTTCGTCTCCGACCTAATATTGCCTCTGCTATTTCACTAGGTCGCGCGGGCCTTAGGTCGTAGGTCGTAGGTCGTGAGTCTCTTAGGTCGTAGGTCGCTCGGTCCTACTTCTGTCCCTAAGTCGCGTAACCCCATCACCTTTAGGTCGTTAGGCCTTTATGTCGTTAGGTCGTTATACCTATAACCCGTTAAGTTGCGAATACCTTTAGGTCGTGAACCCCATTAGGTCGCAAACCTCTTTAGGTCATCTGTCCCTTAAGCAGTTAGGTCGTTCGACCTGTCGCTTGACCCGTGTTACGTTAGGTCGCGTAACCCCTTAGGTCGCTTGACCTTGTTTCCTGTTAGGTCGCGTGACCTTGTTTTTCTTAGGTTGTGAACCTTGTTAGGTCGCTCATCCTTAGCTCGCGTACCTTCTTAGGTCGCGCACCCCCTTAGGTCGTTAGACCTCATTTTTGTTTTAGGTCGTAGGCCGCTTGTCTTCACTAGGTCGAACCCCGTAGCGGTGGCGTTGCCCCCGCACCCCCACCTTGGGGGGTTGCCACCCCCCCGGACCCCCCCTCCATAGGGGATCTTATCTGAAAAACATTCAACAGAACTTGCTTTGTTGAGATGCTGAGTTGACCACTCTTCGAGACAACTTTAGAAATATGAAGGTTTCAATACTAGTAGTAAATATCAAAACTTTTTCATCAAAATGATTTCAACTTTATTTTCGATACCAAACTCGTTTATAAAACCATTTTCCAGTCTATTAGTATATACAAACCTTTACCTCACTCGGATGAGAAATCTAATTAAACGGCCTAGTAAAACAAGTGGTATGAAACGCTTGCGTTTTCTTCGTCGGTTAATTCTTGGACTTGTTCGATTGAACCTCTTGTGACAATTTTCTAGTGAAGATTTACAGTTTGTTCGTAAATATTTAAGTTAAGCAAGTGGTTATGGGACATGAAGCTAAACTTTTATATTTACTAGCTTAGTGTAATTGACACTTCTCGTTGATCATGACGATCATTCTTATGATTTAGACTAGCAATTGTGCGATGTCTCTTGTTTGCTTGGTTAGACTAGACACCACTTGTGTGATTTCATTCACACATACCTTTTTACCTTCTTGGTCTAGACACCACTTGTTTGATTTCACCCACACATACGTTTTTGTTTGCGAGGTTAGACTAGACACCACTTGTGTGATTTCACTCACACATACCTTTTTGATTTTTGGTTAGTCTAGACCTCATCTGTGTGATTTCGACTCACACATATGGGGTAGCTCCCCATGGTCTTTGGACCGTCATGTGATAGGACTCTTTCTTTTTCATGATTTTCTGGATTTCTTGTGTTGATTTCTGGAATTTATGTCATTGACTTGTTATGAGTACAAGTTTTTGGTATGATACCCTTTTGGATCTTTCAGAATATTCTTGTGATATTGATTAATCTCTTGTTGATTAACATTTACATACTTATAGTAGTATGATGTTATGGATATTATTCGCATATGCCATTTCTCTTATTTTATATCATGTCGTCTGATATTTATAGCTAGACTGATCCATTTATTATTTTCTTATAAATAATACTCGGGTCAGACCGAGATGTTACAGGTGCTTCTGCTTGACTTCTCCCCTAGTGATTCACTACACAGACTTTTGGCTACTTGTTTAGATTAGCAGTTTTTGTTGTATACACTTGAGATATAGACTCATAGTTGTATTCTTTTTGTATAGCACGTATTGCTATTCTTTTGTATTATTTTGGATCTTTTTGACCACTACTCTGAAGTACACTTTCATGTGTTAGTTATATATTCATATCTTCTTCCGCCTTTGTGATATGGATGTCTGTGACTAATTTGTGTTATGCTTATTTCTATGTTTGTTTCCGAAGATTATTTTTAGCCACCGTGTGATAAGTAATTACATGGATGGTCGCTCCTCATCAGCCTTATTCTCCGCGCTAGTTGACAGCACTACACCGTAGTGTTCTTGGCTAGCGTGGGTTTTGAGGTGGGGCGTCACAATACTAAAACTACATGATCCTTTATGGGGTTGTTGTTCTCCAAATTATCTTATCGTATGCTTCAATTATATAAACTCATTCAACGACTTTCTATTTTTCGCATATGATAAATTTTTATGAAAATATAACGAGTATTGGAATTTTTGAAATTTTTTGGTAGAGTCCCTTTTATACGGAGAGCGTTTCAAAAAATCAAAATACATTATATTATAATATTTATACACATCCCAACATGGGGCATCCTGAAACATGAGGAAATAATATAATATCACATCATATATATATATATATATACACATATATATATATCGTAAATACGTACCTTTATTTAGCATTTTAAGCAAGCTAGCTTATTGTTTTGCGAGTAAAAGGGAGCCATCGTCGCCATAAGTCCAAGTATGCTTCATAAGTGCCTATACTCAACTTAAGTTTCAATATTAGTGGCATATGAGGAAGTATAGTAAGTGTGCAATCATGAAATGAATAAATAACACACAATCCTTGTTTTAGGCCATTTGTCGACAAAGAACTCAAAGATCAAAACACAAAATTATGAATGAGTTTCAAAACTAAATTTATAGATTAGTCAAATGGCTTTCTTTAATACCTTTCGGATTATGAAATATGGTATATGGAAAAAGGTATAGCCACTTAATTTACTGTGACCATCTCAGAAAATCCTATTTACATAGCAGGTCCGCTGCTTTAAAATGGAGTTTTAGCATAATCAATGTCACAATTTCACAAAATTCCTAAAATAGAAGTTGTTCTTACTTCCGTAGCTTTCCAGAATGGGCAAGATTGTCGAAGTCGGGTAAACCATTTCTAAGTTATGATCGAAAGAAAGTACATATTTCAAAAATACATACTCGGGTCGAAAATTGTAATCCACTTTCAAATAATTTAAACACTACTAAAAGTCAAATTTTCTAAAAGTGATGAACAAAAAAGTTACCATATTAAAATATTTTTCCAATAAAAGAAGATTCAATAAAATTAGATAACAAGATCAAAAGTTATGAGCATATTCGTACAACACTTTTAAAATGAAATAATTAGTAACATAATTTGTTCATAGAATATTCAGTACTTTAATACAAAGTTTAAAAATGTCCAATTATGCATTTAACATTTGGTTTGCATTATTAGATTTCCTTTTATTTTAAATTCATGGCCGATAGATAACTACTTTAAAGTTAAATTTTTCCCTTAACATAATTTCAAACATCTTTACTTATTATATATTTTCCAAATAAGTTTTAAATACTGATTCTCCTAAAAAATTCCATGGAACTTAATAACAAAGTAGGCAGCATACTTATTTTTTTTTCATTTTTTTTCTCAGTGTAAAATTTATCTTCCACTCAAGACAAATCTATTATATTTCCATATATATATTTTATTAGGAAATTCTTTTAATACAATCTTAAACAAATATTTATATCTACATACAAATATCCATAAATTAATTTTCATCAAAATATACAGCGTTTCCATGCCACAAAATTTAGTGATTCGTTTCACCAATTGGCTGCAAAGTTGATTATATGATGTCAACATTATCTTGCCACTAATCTCAACTTCACACCAATACCCAATGGCTGCATACATTGTAAAAAATAATGAAATCTAGGAAACTAATGTATTTTTTATTTTTATAAATTAATATATTAATTTATAAAATTATTCACATTTTTAAGTAAAAAAATTCTTACACTATTCCCAAAATACCGTATTGGACTGCCTCGTATAAGTGTTTAGAAATCCCTATCGATAACGCTGATCAGACGTATCGATCGGAATTCTTAAATCACTCTAAAGACAAACTAACACCAAAAAAAACTACAAAAATATTTCCAATCATTTTACAAAACAATATTCATATTTTATTAAATCATATATTTGTTTAAATAAAAATATTCATTTCCAAAATTCATATATATTCAATTCAGCACCCATTAACAACAACACAATCCATGATACCTCGTTCATTCATAATATCAAACAAACATTCTAATATTTAAATTAACTTTTCTATTCCATATTTTAGTTGTATATAATATATATTTCTTTTCTTTTATGAAACAAATATACATATTCCTTCGACATTCTTCCTTAAATGAAGAAACAGTTGGATTCTATTAATATTTGGCTTCATCTAGATTTGAATGGATTTAAAAATTTTGGAGTGATAACTCCTACTCAGTACCCACGTTGTAGACCACGCCAAATGAAAACAAAAATTAGTGTAACCTAACACATATCAATCAAACAAACAAAATAAACGACTTCAGTGGAAAACTATCTATCACTATCCATTACGCACTCTAATCTTTACTGTAATGACCCACCCTTTCGACCTTCGAATGTCGACACCGAAAACATCCATGGTATTCAAATGCCAAACATCCAATCGTCGATAAGGCAGATTGTTAAGGCAAAATAAAAAGAAGAGAACAGAGAACAGGAAAATCGGAATCTCACAGTGGAATCGACAACATATAATATAACAAAGACGGTACAAACTATCACCCCAAAATACATAGTACGTTATAGTTAAAAACAAACCTTACCAAACGGAAAATTATAAAATTTTGACCTTACAATTGCTGATAGGTATATAATATAGCACAACGGAAAATAAAACACTACGATAGATGAACATTTAGCTCTTTACCTATAACTCCATATCACTAAAGCCAACCTAGGAAAAACTCGAACTGACCCAAGAATTATGATAAAATAACATCCGGGTCAGTCTGGAAAACCAGCGTGAAAAAAATCAAGTAATATGATGAACATATAAAAATTCTCGAAGACTATGCCGCTAATGCGGAACGGGTTTTTTACCTCACAAGAACAACATCCATAAATAAAGAAATGGGAAACGGTTCAAAACAACAATCCAGTCTAGAAAGAATGGAAAGAAATAATGAAAACAATCCAAATAAAAAAGTGGGTACTAGTAAGAGCAAAGCCCATAATGAATGAATGAGCATAAATAATATCAAATTCCAGACTTGAAAGAATGGTCACAAATAATTGAATGCAGAGAAGAGCACAAGGCATTTATTCATGCAATTAAGGAAACAATTCAAAGATTTGAATTAAAAACCAGAGAAAAATAAAAAAAATTTCCAATAATGACTAAGAGGGTGCACTCTCCTTACCGGAAGTATACCTCTAGAAATATACTTGAGAACTCCGATGGCACTCGGACACATCCAAGCCGAACCCTACCAGTAGTTATCAAGAATCCGTAAATTCACATCTCAATGCGCAAAACCAATTCCAATCTAGAGTAGATGTGAAAATCCCTCATGGGAGCAACCCCACATAGCGTGGCTTCAATCGCTCTGTAACAACCCATGGATTTATCATTTTGGAATATAATCTATAAATTTAAAAATATTCAAATATAAGATTTTCAACATTAATAATGGTCTTCTGAACAATAAATAATATTGGTAATCTCATTTTGAATAAATATTTATAAACACGTACACTTTGAAAAATATCGATAAAATGACTGAAAATCGTTTTATCGATAAACAACACTTAGCCCCTCCGACATCCTATGCAGAGCTGGATATATGCACTCATTTATCTATAAAAGTAAGAATATGTGATAAAATTATTTATTTAATTTTTGAAAATAAAATGTCCTTGTGACATCATGACGATATCACTATTTTGGAATAATTAACTTTTGTATTTAAACGAAGTTTAAGTGATTTAATAATTATTTTAAATATCAAATGAAGCCCTTTTAATTATTATATAATGATGTGTTTGCACTTAAATATCATGATATTTATCACTTCCATTTGTCTATAAATACCCATCATACATCTTTACTTCTATTCACATTTTCCTCTTCATTTTACTAAGCTTTATTTACCTTCTTCTCTCCAATTTAATGGTCTCTTACCCAAAAAAAATAATCGAAAAATTTACTATAAAAAGAAATTAAAATTTATGTAGTGCCTCAAAACAAATCCAAACTCCTCCTTTATTTCTTGCAAACCCACGGCCACACACCCCACCATCCATGGTCGAGCTTCCACCCCTTCGCAAGCCAAGGCCAAGTCCCCAGGAAGCATTAGTGCAAGCTTTGTGAGCTTAAATTTTGAGATAGTGAAGCTATAGTCGTTTTACAGTTTGAACGATCAAATTCAGTGTGAGAAAACTTTATTTGTATTATGATATGGATGATGACATGATATGTTTGGAATGATTGGTTGTTATGTTTTGGTCATCATATTTTGGTTGTGAAAAATATGATTGCCTGGATGTATAACAATTCACATTTAACACAAGTCGAAATTACACAACGGATATCACTTTTCGAAATGAATTATAAAATTAATACGAGATGATTAAACCTCTTTAAATTAGTTTATAAATGGTTTGTAGTCAATAAAACTGAATTTAGTGAAGTTTTTAAAAGAATTGAAATTGGAGTCAAAAATAGGAGTGTCGTATAACGATAGTTTACAATTTCGCGCTGTAATAGTTTAAATCCATTTGCATGATGGAATTGGAGATGAAAATCTTTAGAATAAGAATTTTCTGAATTTTTATAATCATAGTTTTGCAACAAGGGATCGAGATATCATTTAGTAGATTTTTAAATATGAGCAGAACAAGTTTTCAATATAGTCGTGGTTTGGCAGTTTGGAATCCAAAAGAAAAATGTCCATGAAATGGTATTTTTAAATCTTTAAAAATATGGAATAAATTCTACAAATATACTAAAATGTTTTGAAAAGGATTTGAGTTATAAAAATGGACATTCAAACGATAGAAAAGTTGTTTTGGTCAAATAAGCTTTAAAAACACTATTTGTAGCATTTTTAGTAGCAGTTTTAATAACTTATACAAATTACAGTTTTAACTTCAATATTCTTTCTTGAATATTTTATAAATGTTTTCAAATAAATAAATAGGTGTTTTAAATATAATTTTAAAATTTTATAATTGTTTTAAAAAGATTTTAAAAAATGATTAAAAGAAAAGCTATTTAAATAAATGATTAAATCTTGGTTCTAAAAGTCGATGAGCAGACCTGATTCTTCTATTTATGAGATCCGAATGCGGGATGCTTAAACCGAGGAGATGTTCAGGAGCAACTAGTGCCTTGGCTCATCTGGCCTCTTCCTGGGCGAGGAATAGATAAGGTCGAAATGTCGAAAATTAGACAAGTACAAAAGATTTTACTGTCCATGACTAATTCCTTAACTTGGGTTGTATAAAATTGATCACTTAGTGTAAATTCCAAGGAGGGTCTATTCGTGTGAATTTCATAGATGATTTCACTGTTATTTGATGAATAGTACTTGTTGAACATAGAAATTAATATTGAGTAAAATTAGTATAATTTCTACGAATCCTTTTTACTCAATAATGTTTTCCAACATGATTTATGAGAAATGACTAGGTGTTTTCCAAAGTTAAAGAAAGGTTTAATAATTTCATATATAATGGAAAAGAAATGATATATCTCTTAAAGATGTTTTATTGATAATTGGTTCGAAGAAACCAGGATCAGATTTGGGTGATTCCTATCTGCAAACTACTTCGAACCAATGTACGTTAGCAAGTGAAAACATGTTAAAAGCAATGATTTTTAAGACGGAGATCTTTATAAAGAAATTCTACTTGCTACTAACCCCTCGATTTCCATATTATATATATATGGTGGCAATAGTACTTAATTTTGAAAATCTTCGATGTAAGGACTTCTCGCTACTAATCCAGGGATGATTCCAAAAACTAGATGAATAGGAGAGTGCCTTCAGTTTGTCCTGTTCCTGGATAACTTGTATGGACTAATATTTGATATTGCATTTCTAAAATACACGTACATCGATCTCTACAACTATACATCCGTTTGGCGGTATAGTAGGTAACCTCCCTTACACTTAACACCCTTCTCTGAGATGTACGAGCTCAAAGGTGTACATTTGTGAAATCTATAGTGTGTGATGGAAATGGCAATGTGGCATTCTAAGTAGGATTTGATGATTCTATGTAAGGTAAAACGTGACCTTAAGCCTCACACTCGGGAATGACAAAAACATGGTAGATGCGACATGGCTACATGGGTCGCACCCATTAGGATATAGTCATCACCTTTCTAAATTACCCTCTATATGTCGGGTATGTTGTGTATGCTTTGGGATCCTAGTAAATGTCGAAAACGATCGGGACGATGCCATATTCGGTACTATCTACGGTAAAGGCAGACTGGTTCTGTATTGGTAAAGAACCATCTGTTGGTGCCTCGGTGCATTATTCTAGAGATGTACTGTCGGAAGATAGTCCCTTACCTTGTCATTTTATGCAATCCATTCTCCAATATAAACCTTTTTAAGATTTTAGTTGTAAACCATTATGCTATCGAATTTAACAAATGTGACAATTCGAGCTATGATTAGTATGTTATTTGAAAGGATTTTCAAAGAATGTCATTAAAGATAATATCTCTAATTTTGCATGGCAAATGTTTTGGTTATCATACGGTAAAAAGTCGTTCCGTGTTTATGTGTGGTGTGGTCTTATGAGATACCATGGTTTTTAAATATCCATACTTTTAGTTTCACAAACTAGTCTCATGACTGACCTGGAGTTTATTTTCTTATTCCTTTAAACTCTAGGTGTCCTATTTTTGGGCAACCAAGTAGTTAGGTAGCATGGAGCATTTTGGGAGAAGCATTTAGCATTTTGAGAGAAATATGAAGGTTCTTATGATGATAGTTATCTATTGTTAGTTTCCACTGTATTTTGTATTATGTATTGGGTATCCACCAGCCCCTGTAAGGGATAGGCAATTATAACTATCCTTAGCTAGGTTAGGACCTACCATAACTCTGATGGATCACTTAGGAGTGATTATATATACTTTCCACATGTATAACTATAAATTGTATTAAATATTATGTGAGATTCTGTGTTGTTTTGTCTTCTATCTTTATTCCTTTTAAAACACCAGATAATCCGCCTCTCTAACACCTGGATTTATGGCATGTGAATACCGAGGATGTATTAATGTCGATTTTTGAGGGTCGAGGAGGTGGGTCGTGATATGCTCTTTGGATTTTGTCATTTCCAACCAAGGATGACAAAGCTTAAATGAGCAATACATCGTCTTTGAGTGATGAAATATAAAGAAGAAAGCAGAATCAAAGTTGATAGTTGATAAATTAACTACCGGGAATGATAAGATGGTTATTTTCACATCACAACACTTTAAAGAAACTTTAAAATACTATTTAAAATGTATTTTTAAAAGGACGAATTATATTTTCTAAGTGTATTTAAACCAAGGTCAAAACAAATGTCAAAACATTGTCTATTATAAACTCAAAACAGTTTACACTTAACTTTAGTTGAAACAATTCTTTTTAAAAGATCTACATGTTTATAACTTTTATTTATAAATTTTTGAACAATATTTATTATCCCAAAAGATAATAAACAAATTAAGTTACTTTTACAAATTAAAATAAATGTTAATCATCCTAAAGGATAATTTATAACATCCTTTTATAACTTTAAAATCACATTAATTTTCCTAAGAAAATAAATCGAATTTAAAATCCCTTTTATAAATTTAAACCAAGATTAATTATCCCAAAAGATAATTAACTAAATTTATAATCTCTTTTAATAAATCGATCAGTTATCTTTATTTAATGGTTCATTCATTCTAAAACACTTTTACTTAATTAGTAAATTAACTTTAAAACACTAAACAGTTAATTCACTTTAAAACACTTTCACTAAATTAACTTTAATCACTTTTATTGAGTCAATTAATTAACTTAAATTAATTTGTTAAATTAATTAATTAATTAGTTAACTTTAAATATCATTAGTTAAAATGATTAATTACATTCAAAATATCTTAATTAGAATGAGTACTTAAATTTCAAATATCGTTACTTAAATGGTAAATTAGATTTAAACATTGTTATTTAAATTTATTTACTACATTTAAAATATCACTAATTAAAATGATTAGTTAAACTCCAACATCATTAATTAAAATGATTTATTAATTTCAAATACAACCAATTAAAATAATTAATTAAATTTAAACATATTTAGTTAAAATGATTTATTAACTTAAGACATCATCACTTAAATGATTACTTAAATTCAAATATCATTAATTAAAATGATTAATTAAATCCAAATATCATTAACTAGATGGTTAAATTCAAACATCGTTAGTTAAAGTGATTTGATAAGTTTTAAACATCATTAATTGAAATGATTGACTAATTTAAATATCATAATCAAAATGATTAATACATTTAAATATCTATTTTGTGAAAAAACAATCTCACGACAACACACATGAAGGGTTTAGGAGATGATATTCAACAATTGACGTTATAGCGAAAATTGCTATAAAGACACTTTAACAATTTACATAGAATATCACGATCAATTTCAATTAAACATCAATAAGCGACATAAAGAAATAAATAATTATTATTGGCGAGAAACCCCTTAGGCTCTTTATAAATTTTCCCTGCAAAACCATGGTTACGGACAATATATATAACCATATGGGTTCATAAGAATTAACTCAATATGTCATCCATTTTCCAAAATGGAATTTTAACCAAACAATCAATCAAACAAGAACAACAGTAAATTTATTGCATCGCGGATATTATACAGTTAATTTAAGGGTGAGTAAATTCATAGAAATTCCAGTTATCGGCGAAGGGTTCCAGTTTGAACTAAACCGAACGAGCATTCGATTTTTATACAATATTCTACAAGCTCCAAACTCGACCATGCTAATTTCATCACGTAGCTAACATTCCTATGAGTCTAACATGACTAACCTTGTCCAAATCCAGCCTCGTATGGGGATGGTGTTGCATTTATAAGTTTTCGAGTTGATTAAACAATTAAATTAACAAGTCAAATAATTATATTTAATTACCTAATTAACTTCATCCCCCATAAATGGTAATTACTTCCCTTTGTACATGATATTCCCTCCTTCATCATGCATGCTCGAGCTATGACATGGATCTACACTCGACGATTCTCCCGTCCGACTTCGCCAACGCGTTTTTCCGCTCGTGCTCGACCTTCCAGCCACCACACCTTCGGCCATCCCCTATAAATCAAGACAGTCCAGCCCCAAACGAGCTCCCTTTCGCAATTTTCCATGCATCATCGAAAACCACTGCCAAATGTTTTCCCTTCGCAAACTGAGTTCAACTACACCGCCCGTTCAACACCTAGCTTACAAAGTCGAATGCGACCTAGAGCAAGCAACAGCGACCCAAAACGTCGCTCCCATCCACCAACCATCTGTGATATCCCAGAATTTTTGGCAATATCAATTTGATAATATGTATTAAAAATTAAATGATTTGATAATTTTTGTTAATAAAATTTGAATTGATTTAATAATCTTCCTTTAATAAATATTTAATTTTTGAATTTTATCTTTTTAAAAAGCTAATTAAATTGTTTTCTATTTATATTGTATATATTTGTATATATTGTAAATAGATAAGCATTGTTTTAAATTTAACAAATAAAGTATATTTTCTAATTCTAACATTTTTGGAAATTATGATTTGCTTTAATATATAACTTTTTGAAGCTATTTAATAAATAACTATATGGTTTTAAATACTTAAAGAAAATGTTTAATTGTTTAAATTTATTTTAGCTTAAGTTTAAATTTAAATTAATTAAAAAAAGGTTTGTTTTATTTTCTTTTTAAATATAGCTTGATAAAATAAGTAACTTGTCGATAAAGAGATAATTTCTTTTATAAATTATTTTTAATTTGATAAATGAGTTATTTTTAAACAATAATAACAATGTATTGTTTTTACAAATGGATTTTTAATATAAATAAGATTTTTATTTCAAATTTGAATTTATTATAGGGGATTTTAGGCTCAAGGAAAAAGTTGCAGAAAAATTTAGTTCTAAGGACGGTAAGTTTGCTTTTTAGGCTGAAAGACACTTTTTAGTATAAATCACGAATGATAGTTGTAACTATCATTTTCTATTTGTACTAACAAATGTCCTTCAAACTAAAAAGCAAACTTTCTGTCCTTCAGACTAAATTTTTTCGCAACTTCTTCCATATATCTATTCTCCTGTTTATTATATATGTATATATATAACTTGATTTTTAAATTGGACTTTTCAATTTGATTTGAATTTTAATTTAAAGTTTTGAATTGTATATATATTTTAAATTGTTTTGGATTTTAAAAATTTGTATAAACTTTTATTTATGAATATAATTGTTTTATTTCTTTTAAAATTATCTATACATATATATATACACTTTTAATTAAGCATAACCTATATTAACATTTAACTAAATACTAATTAACTTAAAAGACATGTGTAAATTGTTAAGCATATCAATATGACAAATGTTAAAATATAGGAAAAGTGTCAAATTAAATTTGGTTTTCTTTTATTTTTAATAAAATTTAATTTCAGCCTATATATAAACAATTCTTCTTTCCTTTATTTCTTTTTCTTTTCTTTTTCAAAAGCTAAGTTGACAAATCTAAGAACAACTCCCTCAAAACCAAATCAGAAAACAAAATCAGTAATTAAACAAACTCAAATCAAACTCCTTAGATCAAAAACACACCTGTAAATCAAATCCCTATAATTCATTTTAAAGTTCAAAGCCTGGATCATTTTCCAAAACCTGTAAACAAATCTTCAAACCAAAATGCAAAGCAAATCTGTTCAAGCCTGCATATTTTCTTCAATCTGGAAATTTGTCTTCTGCATGCAACTACATTTTCAGGTCCAAAGCAACCCTGTAACCAAGAAAACAAATCAACAAGACCTGTAATTCATTATTTTTTGCAATCTAGAACCAAGCTTACGTTTTCTTTTTAAATCTGGAAGCATGCATGCAGTTTATAAATCAAACAAAGAAGCAACTCAGTTTTCAAATTTTAAAGGAAAACACTACAAGTTTTTAAATCAAAGGGGAAATGCAGTTTTAAAGTATCAAAAGCTTTTCAAAATGGAAGCTCTGTCTTCATTCTTAAATCAGGTGAGTAACATTACTTTTAAAAGTTTAAGTATAGAAATTTGGTTGCATGCTAGTGTTGTTGAAATGAATATGTATTGTGTGAAATCTGTTGTGTGTGTGTATATATATATATATAAATGTTTGGGTATGCATGCTTGTTTACATAGGAATACTCTTTGTTTATAGTTCCAGTTTTCTGTTTTGATTTAAATTCATTTCCCTCTAGAACCAAATTATTATTAGGAATTAGTCTACAAACAAAAGTTGTTTGTTTTAGCATAGATAAATATTTAAAATTATAAGTAAGTTAAATATAAAATTTGAGCGGCTTTGGAAACATAAGCAACAGAGCAAAAATCTTCTAAGTTAAAATTCAAACTTTGTAATTTATTGTTTCGGGCTTAGGATCTGAAACATCATCCTAAAGCATGATTTTTAAAACTAAATTCATAATTTTTAATACAAGTTTGAAGGTGCAGTTCTTGTTTGAACTGAAAATGGGAAATTGGGATTTTCTGGTGATCTACTTGATTTTGGAGGTCGGGTTTCTTCATGGAGGTGGAGGAATAATCGGAGAGTATGGGAAAATTGGTAGGAAGTTGATCAGAGCATGGTGGAGGTGGTGGTAGTAGACTGTTGTTTGGAACCCTAGTTTTAACTAGGCCATGTAATTCGATCATCTCGGTTTCTACAATTGATCGAGTGCAACGAGGCTTTGGGTGACAAAAGTTGGTCGTTGATGAAAACATGGCCGGGGTTGCAGAATTTACGGTGGTCGGAGTTTCGTGGACGAGGCAATTTCCAGGTTGGAGTGGTGTTCCAATTTTTAGTTCCAGGTTTGGGTTCGAAGCTCGAAATCAATTTTGAGTTGGGGATGACGATCTGATGATCATGATGGTGTGCGGAGATGTTTACTGACGTGGTGAGGCCATCATGGTCGGTCGAAGATGGTCGGGGAACCGTGCAAGTGCACGGTGCACTTCCTTGTTTCTGGTAAGTTTGGGTTGTTGCAGGGGTATTGTACTCGAGAAATTCTCGAGTCGTTGAGGGTTTTGCTCGAAGTTTAGTTAGTTTGGACTCGAAGCATTTGAGGGTGTCTCGAGTTATTTGTTGGTTTCAGGTTTTAAAGAAACCTGTCTGTTTTTAAAAAGATTTAAACTGAATTTTGAAAATTGAAGCAAGATTTAAGCTAGTTTTAAAATTCAGTTTAAAATATGGATTCAAATTTACTTTTGCATCCTAGTTTTAAAATAATTAAAGTTTAAGGAAATTTAAAATGATTTTAAATTTTGAAAGTAAATATGTAAACAATGTTTTTAAAAACAAAGTTTTAAATCTGGAATAAGATTTAGTTTGCACCTTAGTTTGGAGATAAATAAGTTTTTAAAAAAATTTAAATTGTTTTAACAACTTTAAAATGTTTAAAGCATATTTAAAATGATTTGAATTTGGAATGAATTTGGTTTAAATTCTTTTAAATTTCTTTTGTAATAAATATTATTTTTTTAATGTGATGACCCGAAATTTTTGAGTATTTAAAATCGGAATATTTAATTCATTTTAAAATATTTAAAAGTTAATTTTAACTTGAATTCAAATATCACAATTTATTTGATAATTAAATTATTGAATTAAATAATTTGAAGTTGGGTAAAATGTTGAATCTGGAGTTCTAAGCCTGTTAAAAATAATTTGAAGGCTTATAAAATTTATATTGATAATACTGAAGATAATAGGAGTGTTACAATTGAATTTAACAGTGATTTGTTTAGTTTTGAAATTATATCATTTAAATTGATATTTAAAAATAGCCTTCCGAGGCATAGTCTTGGATTTTGACGAAACCAGTTCCATTGGATCGTAATATTGATTTATTATCAGATTTCAAATTTCGTATTGATCGGAGTTGTTGTGTGAGCGTATGATAAGTAAACGCGTTGAAATTTATATCGAAAATTCAATATAATGACTGGTCCAAAAGCTATCTTCTCCATACGATCGAATTAGGACTCGAAACCCTTTCCATTGAGTTCGAAATAGGCATATAACATTATAAACGCCTAGCGGAAAGCCTCGATAGGAATTCGAAATTGTAAGTTGCATTTATTGAGACGATTTGAATTTAATTTAAATAAATATGTATATCCTAGTCAACCTCCAGCCGTGTTTCTTTCACATCGATACTTTTCTCTTTCAAATCACTGCCTGTACATTGTTTCCTCATTCCTTCTTCATTACGCCAAACATCTTTTGCTTCCTCCTTCATTTAAATCACTTAACCTAGCGAATCAAAGAAGAAGAAAAATAGAGTCCTGCTTCACAGTTTTCGTTCGAGCGAAAACTCAAAAGGAGGCCGAGCCCTCTTCAAATCTCAGAATCAAAACTCCCTTATTTTAGAAAAGGAAAGAAGTATAGTATGCCAAGATAAGGGCGGAGCACAGTAAGTCAACGAAATCGATCTTCGTTCGAGATGTAGAAAAGGAAGGGTGCGCGATCGATCGAATCGCACGCAGGGATTCCTAAGAATGATCGCGAGAGGGTTCGATGATGGAGGTTAGGTGACGACATCGAGGTAGTAGATGGCAAGGTAGCGAGGGTCAGGGATGGCTCGTGAGAGAAGCGGCGATGTTGTGGTGGCATAACGATGAGGTGATGCTCGCGATTTCGAGGGCAGTGGGTCCAGGTTACGATTTTGGGCAAGGTGGTCGGTTTGTGTCGAGCTCGATGGCAGTAGATGGTGATTAGGTATAGCATCCTATTTTATTTAAATAAATGTATATATGTATGTTTTAGATATATCTGAGAACTTAAAGAAAATTACAGTGAGGTATTGTAGTTTCTTTTAGGTAAATACATATCTATTATAAAATTATAATATACATACAGGGAAAGAAATTTTAAAACCTAGATTTTTATTTTACAAATACATATGTTATAGAGAAGTTTTTACAGTAAAGCAAAGTATTGTTCTTCTTAATTAACAGCAATATATATTAATATATGAATAAATACAGTAAAGCAGGAAATTTTATATAGATAAGATTTTGGAAAAGTAGGAATTTTTAAAATGTTTAAAGTTTATATAAAAATTAGATCTTTAAACCTATATAGATTATTTTATAAGTGTGTATATATATGTCGTTTCAAAAGAAAAAAATAAATATACATTTTGAATTTACTAATTTGGCTTAAACTAACCTACTCAATTATTTAAGATTTAAAAAAAAATTAAGGAATTATTAGTTTAAATTAAATTAAATAAATGAATGATAATTGATTTGTTCGATTCAATTCGAATATTAATAAAAGCCGTATAAATGTTTATACAAGGTCAAAATTTGAAAAGAAGTAAGTCGAGATTGGATTTGGATTGCAAAATCAAAGGTGAGTTAATCTCACTCGTCCCGTTTAATTTAAATTTAAATAGTTAAATTTAAATAATTAGTTGAATTGTTGAATTGATTGATGTGCTATATTATAGTATATAATACATCTTGGAATGATTGATTTCCCGCATTATATAGAGGATGAGACCCTATACGCCGCATAATAGCGGATGATATTATATTTAAATCCCATATACTGGGATATTCCACCTCGAAGTAGAATTGGTATTTTACGTCGTGCTAACATCTGCGGATGCAGGGAAAACAGGTTGGAGGGATCCAACTGGATTCCTCAAAATTATTTATATCATTTAATATTCTTTATTATGAATATTCGATATTCTATGATGAATATTATTGATAATTGAAATATTGAATGTTATGGTTTACTTGAATATATTTCGGTACACTGAGTTATCAAAATATATAGAAATGGGGTTTTTGAAAAGAAAATAAAAGGAAGAGAATTTGTAAGTGAAATAATTATAGAGAATTTAAATAAATTAAGAATGAACTGGATAAGAATATTAGTGGTTTAAAATTCTAATAAATAAATTCCGTATATGAAAAGGCAATTTTGAATAAACAGAAAGATAATGAATTTTAAACTTTAGTGTTATTATTTAAAAGAATAAAGCATTTATTTTAAATTTAAGATTTAAAATTAATAAAAATAAAGTGGAAATTTGGAAAATCTGAAATTGGTATGTTTCAGTTAAAAGATTTAAAATCAAACGGAAAAAAATAAGGTCTATAGTTAATGGATTTTGAAATGAATTGAGTAAGTAAAGAAATTTATTTCAAATGGGGTAAATTGGAAATCAATTTGAAAATTGATTTAAGGGGTTGAAGTTGGAACTTTAAAGAGAAGTGGGACTTTAGAATTTATAAACTGGGTTTATAAAAGCAAAGTAATATATCAGTGGATATTTGGAAGAATAAATTCACGATGGAAATTATTTTAAAGGAATGGGAAAAAAATTTAAAAATAAATAGTGATTTATTTTTTTAAAGAATGTGAAGAGAAGTATATTTTCCCTGGATAGCAAAGTACGTTTTCAAACTAAATTTTTGAATATAAGATAAAAGTTTTAATGTTGTTTTAAAAAGCATATTTTAGAAAATTTATTATTGCTAAATTTTTAAATTCTAAAGTAAGTATTTTTCAAATCTATTACCGTATTTAAAGGTGACTTAGTATTTTGTTTTAAAGAGAAAATCTGGTTTTATATTTTACAAAATAACTTTATTTTAAATATTCCTAAAGTATATATATAAATAAAGTATTGAAGTAGTTTTCAATTTAAATGTTAAATATATTATATAATAAAGTGTTTATAAACTATTTTCAAAAGCTAAAGTTTTGTGCTTGGTAATTTCAGTGGAAATAGAAAATTTTTGGAAAATCTATTCTGTAAAGGGAAGGTAGTTTGAAACAGTTTTCAAAGGTTGAAAATGGAAATATATCTTGCGAAGATATTTTGAGATAAATAAATAATTTGGGAAATTATTTATGATTCATGGTTGTTTGTGAATGTTAATTGATAGTTAAATAATCGACTATCAATATTGGCCAAATGTGTTGATCGTTTCGAAGAGACCGGGATCGAGCTTTATTTCTCGAAAATCACTTTGATCCGGTTTGTACTTTTCGTGGAAAAAACAAGTTTGGATTCGAAGATGGAGCTGTGAAGTGCAAGGGCCAGTCGCTACTAATCCTGAGGATTTTTTCCAAAATGGATGTAGTAGGAATAGTGCCTTCGGTTCCGTTCGAACCCGGAATGGACTTGTATGGATGAATGCTTTCGAAACATCGTTAGGTGGACGATGGGCATTCTAAGGGATATGTTCTAAAAGGTAACGCTTAGCCTCAAGCCTTATCAACCGGGAATGACTGAAAATCAGGGGTTATGCAGCAAGGCTTGGTGGGCAACACCCATTTCTGGGTGAGGTCGTCCATGTCTAGATGTCCCTTTTATTTCAGCTTAGTGGTACGGTTGTTGATCCCAACCGTGGGGTGATCTTACTCGGAATTATCCAGTAAGGGATAGTCCGGGTCTTGTGTTGCAGGGGGTCGGGAGTGATCCTCGGTACAGTGATCTAGGCCACGTACCGTGACAGGTGGTACCCCAATGTCTGGTCATTAGTTGGAAATCCATTCTCCCTACGCGCCTTGCACGAGTTTTGTTTGTATTACCCACTTTGTGGCTGGTAGCTGGAATTTAATCATGTAACAATTTCGGCTATTTTAATAAGTATTTGTATATAGACCCTATTATAATATCAGAGGATTTTAATAAAAAGTGTTTTAGCTATCGTAAGGTAAAAACCCGGCATGTTTATTTATGTCGTGGTCTTACGAGATGCTTTTGTTTTCAAAAGGATTTTTGAAACTTTAATAATCAATTTGAGTGTGATTTATCACGCTGGTATTTCAGACTAACTCGGATGTTATTTAGCTGTAATGCTCGGGTCAGATCGAGTATTATAGGATACACGATATGAGGCTGTGGAGCTCAGGAGACGAGCTGGATGGCGATACGTACTTCCGTATTTGATATTTGTTCCGCTGTGTATCCAGTTGTATGTTGTTGATGTTGAACTCTGATGATGTACTCTGATAATGTATGTATAAACTGATATAGTATTTGTTGTTGCTGTAAAGATCTGTGATTATCTATTATATTTTATTCCGCTGCGATGGTTAGATTCTGATGTTGTTTTCTATTTTCTTCTTCTACATCTTCTTTCTTTAACCCAATGGTTCATATTTCTATTCAACTTGAGTTGATTGATGTAGAATAGTGTCGACTCAAGGGGTACGGATCTGCGGGTCGTTACATCTGGTATCAGAGCTTAGGTTGGAGATAACCTTGGCTCTGGTAGGAATTACTCATAGAATAGAGTCTATAGTACTCTATAATGAGTTTGAGTGTATAAATAAATATGAGCGCATATTAGTTAGTGAATATAAATTTGTTTTATATTGTGTTGATTTATCGGTTGATTGTTTATGGATTTTGGTCGATGTGTGGGACGCCATGTCATCGATAGGGATTTCTAAACTCTTAAACAAGATAAACCGACACAGTATTGTTTTAAATAGGGTAAATGAAATAATTTTACCTAAATTATTTTCATATATAAAAGAAATGATTTTTTGTAAATTATTACAGTTACATATAGATGCTTGGTTGTTAGGAATGATAATATTTAATTATTATTATTAATGTGTAAAATTGAATATGAAATTGAAATAATAACCAAAGATGAGAATAAACTAATAAAAAAATGGGATTTGTAAATGTGAATTATAATTGTGATTTATAATTTTGAAATAGAATTCCAAAGAAATACTGAAAATGTTTTTGAAAGAATTTGGGATTTGAAAATTTGGAAATTTAAATTCCTTTGAATTTGAAAATGATTCTTAAAAGTTGGGAAAAATAATATATATTTGAGAAAAAAATTTTTGAATCGGATTTGAAAATCTAGAGAGATTTGGGATTTAAAAATATTTGGAGGGTTTTAAAAAGAGATAAAAGCATTGAACTCTTTTCGGTCACTGGAAAATAATTCCGATGATGATCGCGGCATCATCGGTGTTCATTTTCGAGTTTCCAAGAGGGGGATTGCTACTTGGATGTTTTGGATTAATGTTTGTTTATGAAATTTGGTTTGCTTTTGAAAATGCAAAGGAATAGTTTAATGTAGATATATATGTTTTCAAAATTGAATTTTGAAAATTTTAGTAATGAGTTTTTAAACGTATAAGCAAAAGGGAATTGAAACTGAACGTTGAACTTAAGTTTGAATGGAAAAAATTAGTCAAGTTGGACTAAATAAAACAAAGTTTTGAGATTAAAATTAGTAAGTAACTGATTAATTTATATGGCATGCAAGTGAAATGAAATTTGAATATTAGATGAAGTTTGATTTAAAATTGTGTAAAATAAAGTGCAGAATTAGTTCAAATGGACTAAAAATAATTAATGTTTGGAAATTAAATTTATTGGATGAAAATGAATTTATGAATGAATTTTAATAAGTGAATAGCTTATAAAAATTTAAAAAGGAAATAAATAAGCCGGAATAAAAGTATTGGTATTCTAGAAATTAAATAAATAAATAAATAATCCCTCTTGCACTTGTGGTTAATTATGGAATATTATTCCAATGTCTTCAATCGTTTTTATCAAAGCCAATTTGGTCAGTCCCTCGGTGAACAGGTATACTATTATGTTTCAATTATCTACTCTATCAACAACTCTCTCCAATGTTGATAAACTGCATTTATTATGTGAAATAGTTTGGAGTATGTCTCTCGACTTCCAGTGAGCTCTAAGTTCTATTATGAACTATATCGTGACATTTTTACCATATATAATGTTATGGGAGTCTCAAAAGTTGGAATTACTCTCGGCTCAGTTATAAATTTATGCATTTATACTTATACACGTTATTTTATTATGACACTATCCAAGATGATGTACTTAGCATTTTCATTGAATCAACCGCAATCTTTCATTCGTAACATTTCGAATTTAAAGATTTTTAAGTTGAATTTATTATTGACATATTATACTCAATATCACTTATGAAAGTTTGAATTTGAACACTGCTTCATAAGCACTTCGTTATTTTTGTAAATAATCCGTTAGTATTTAAAAAAGTACATGGGAACGCCACAAACAACCATTTAGTGATATCAATTTAGATTTGATATTTGCTTCATGTATCTAAACAAATCATGATATCGTTGGCAACATATGTATGCTAATTTCTATTGCCAATGCATAAGGAATTCATCTTACATGTTCCATATTAAATATTTTAATAAGGTGTCCATGCATATTGTTTTGGGACATTCTCAATACATTTTATACTTACTATAAAATACATTATTTACGAATCCAACGTCGAGTATTAAAACAACTAAGGTTGGTTTTAATACAAGTGCATCGTTAAAAATCAGCATTGTGTTGTTTACTTGTAGTTTAGAAATATCAATGTACCTTTTAACGTTATTTCTTATGAATACACGCTTCCTCTGCATTTTGATTAATAATTAAACCATTTTATGTTGCTCTTAAAATATTTATCCAATTCCAATGCTTATAAAATGATAATTTCTATCATTTATTAGATTATATCCATAAAATCACAAACTTAATATCGCTCACACTGACTCTGATACATTTTGGTTATCATGTGTAATAGTCTATTATAAATCATTAATTAGAAATTTATATCTCAAAACATATGTACCAAATAAAAAGTCATACCAAGCGATAATTTGTGAGTAAATCCGTATTAACTTGAGCACGTTGAATATCGAATCTATTACGTTAATTCCAACAATTGAATTCATGGTATTATTTTTATTAATGTGGCTTACTGTATTCCAACTGCATTTGTCTTTCTCTTAAAGATACATTTGCAGTCAATGGATCATATCCTTTTGGGTACAGCTATCAAAATCATATTATGATAAAGTACTTGGAATCTGTTTTGGATTCATGCGTCATACCATATTATAGAGTAAACACTTTTAATGGTTTAATTAAACAATCGAGGATTATATATATTTTCGGCATTGATAAGAAACTCATAGATTCTCTTCAATGTGCAAGAATACTTAGACATTCTAATGTGATGTGTTCGGTTAGGTTAATTAATTTCATTTCACCTCATGTAATTAGTTTTATCTTTAGATAGTATCCAGTTCCATTTTACTACCAATAATTTTTCAAAGAAATTCCTTCACTATAAAGTTGATATTTCTCGAAAAAACAATTGTTTCTCTGTGCAATGGAATAGATATTCGTAAACATTTTATGAAGAGCCTATTATATAAAACTGATTTGGTTTTAGTTTACAAAACTTGTGTTCAAAACATAACTTGGTTATCCAATGGTTATCGTTCCCAAACTTCTTTTAGATCGAGTCATAAAAGATCCCCTATGAACCATTATTACGTGAAGTTTTTTGACTCGCACAATCTGTCAACTCATTAGCCTAGGATATTTTGAGATTTCTTATAAACTCTTATCTCGTATGATTTAGTAAACTATTATTTAGATGAAATAATGTTAATTTTGTGTACTACTCTTAGGTACATGACCTTATAGAAAGAAATTAACTTAACCTCACTCATAGTTAATCGTACTTTGTTCAAAAAGTTCTATTACTCCTCATTGATTTATCATTATGTATCACAAGAAGATGTGACTTTTGAGATTGAATCTTTATTCATTTGAGCCACATATGGAGCTCTTTCCAATATACTTAATAATTCAATCAAATTGAATCATTTTTATCGCATGTTATATTATTTACTTCCGTTTTATATTTTATGAGGTTATCATACATTTATACATGTGTATCAAATACACACGTCCATGTATGTGATAACTCATCAATGTATATTACAAAATATAGAACTATTTTGGTATTAATAGACTTACAATCGCATACATCTATATGTATGTTGGATCGCACTCTTTCCAAGGAAGCATGCTTACCCGAAGATTTCATCAACTCTTATGACACTCCCACTAAATGGGTGCATAGCCCATAATTGTTTGAGACATAATTAATCAGTATCATACGATTCATAATCATATAATTAAATTATTTCTTAGAACTACAGCTTAGTCTATAATTTCAAAATAATTATAAACAATTTTAGATACTTTAGTATTTTGCATCATTTTTATCATGAAAACATATACCATATTATAGTTTTATTTCATAACAAATATTCATAATATTCATATTGAAATATAACTATGTCTATTCATAATATTCCAAAATGATGTTTGGTATGTTTTACGAAAACAATTTTTGTAACAGGATGCAATCAATAAGTGCTATATGGAATGCTCCCACTATTTCTGCCATTACTATAATAGCATATCAAATTTGGCGGTCCATCATTCACTTAATATACTTTATTTATTTCATATATTATAACTAGTCTACAATGGAGAATTTTTTGGTCAAATATCTTGAACTCAAAGAAATAAATCTTATAGAAAATAATTTTCTATATGAAAATACATTTTGGAATATTTATCATAATTCTTATTCCAATGTTAAGTATCAATCATTATTACTAAAATTCTTGTTTCCAATGTTTCTTTATGAAGAAAAGTGATCATTCACTCTCTTTATCCTAGTGTATCTTAAATCACATTTACTCTTGTACATTTGTTATAATTTTTAAATAGTCAAACTATTCAAAAATACTCGTACTATCACAGCATAATGAACTCTTTACAAAAGCACATTTAGTTATCCTTTACATTTAAGGACATCAAATATATTACACTTAGCGTAAACTAATTAAACCGATATTTCAGCGATCAAGTTCTTAGATTTATCCTGTAGTATTGACCTTGTGTTACATTTAACACAATATTATCTTTTATGCAATCAACCAAATTGAATACTCGATCGCATAGTACTGTTTATTGGCTTATTTCGAATGAACTAATTTCATCGAAGTATCATACACCATGGAATGTGATTATTCCCCATATAACGCTTATATGCGATGGTATATAGATCAAATATCCATTGCCTTGCATTGCTTTAGAGTTTGAAACTCACAAAATACAATGGGGTCTGGACCAAACAAACATATAAGCGACTAAATTACAAACATATTATGTTGTTGTAAAATTAGGTGCTTGCGTGGATGTTGAAACTTTCACATGCAATAAGCATTTATTAGTAAGTATACTTTATATTTCTATTTGTCAATTTTCAATTCAGTTTGTTTATATGTCTTAATTGATAAACATTTTATCAATCATTTTAAATGCATAAATTTATTAATATAGATTATTATAATAATATTATTTATCATACGTTCTTACAATATTAAAAAGGTTAAATGTTATCATTTCATTTTTCTAAAAGGCTTCCACTAGTCTTTTATGTTAGCATACGTTCTTACAATATTAAAAAGGTTAAATGTTATCATTTCATTTTTCTAAAATGATTCCAGTAGTCTTTTATGTTTCTTCAAACCCTAAGATGAAACATAGAAGTCTTTCGACTTCACTATTGCATGTTAGGACTCATTTTTTTTGGTATTTTAACCTTGAGTTTGCTCAACAAATTATAGTCCCATAAAAGATGTATAACTCTTGATCAGTTGTATCACATACAACTCATAACCCGTGGTTCCTTATCTCAATCTCATGTCGACCTTGAGTTTTCTTAATAAATTGAAAGAGATTATTTACTCGTGCCTACCATATCACAATGACCTAAGTATATTATATGTACTTAGAGTTTGATCAACAAATACATGGCGTTATCTCACCTCATCCATTAATATAACACATAGCATCTTTAGCTTGAGTTTTCTTAACAACAAAGGAACATGCAAGTAATTTATTAATATATATGGTATAGGACAACATTATATTGAAAATTCATAATTTTCAATATATTATATTGAGTGATATCTAATTAAGGAATAATGTATTTCTTATAAAATACCCTCATCATACAAGTATCAGACACATCAGAAATCATTTACGTATGTATATATTTCTTAAGTCTGTTTAGGTTTCTTTTATGTTCGACCTTTAGTTTATACGTTCATATGACATAAGTTTTATTATTATACAACTTTTATATTTCATATTACTTATATAATATCTTATGCATAGTATTATATTAACTAAATCTTATTTAATTAATTAACATTTTATTTAAATTCATATTAGTATTCCAATACAACTTTTATATTGGACACGTCTACTATAACCTTTGTAGCATGTACTATGACTTTTGTAGTAATACATATATATTATATATATACACACATACTATAACCTTTATAGTATAATACATATATCTCATATATGTGTGTCTTTATTTAATTAATTAACATAAATTAATTTGTTCAATTAATTAAAATTTAATTAATTGTTTACACTCACAGTGTAAAGTATAAATGAAAACATGTACAAACCAATGGGAATATAAATATGCAGGCCTGGAAGGAAAAACAACAGAAAAACCATATACAAAAACATAAAGTACATAAACAATTAAAGCTTTTATCTCAACCCAAATAAACATAGTAAAATCTGCATGCAAAAGTAATGTAAACCTAAGTACACAAAAGAAATAGGCGCGGGCATGCTTTATAAAAAAATAAAAAGTACAAAATAAATAAAACAAAGAAATAAAAATATGTACTACTGCTATCAACCTCAGCCCCATACAAGTATACTTCAGACTTACCTGCGTATAAACAAATAAACATCACCTTGTACAAAATAAAAATCTTTGGAAAAATAATAATAATACAAGATCTTGTACCAGCAAAGATATTCAAGCCTGCATACTTCTTTTATACATATCTCCTCTCCATTTCAACCATTTAATCTGAGAAGAGAAAAAAAAACCGAAGCAATATCACTTTACATTCAAACAAATATTGATTTAAACATCTCAGAAGAAAATTTTATATCAAAGCAATCAAGGCCTGGGAATCAAGAAGCAAAGAAGCTTCAGTTATCAAGTTCAAAACCTGATTACAAATTCAACATCCATTTGAAAGTTCTGAGTCATGATCTGGAAGGTGAGTAACTTTCTTTTCAATGTGGATGAGTTGCAAGTTAGATCAATGATGAATATATATATATATATATATATATGTACAAGTTCTAAGTAAAAAGTGTGTGTAGGCTGTTGAAAACATTCACTGTTTTCAAACTCTAAAACATATGTTTGTTTCAAAAATCATTTCTGCTTAATCTACTTGATGTTTGGACGTGGGATCAAAACCAAAAATGTTTGTTTGACCTTGAACTAAATTTTAAAAATATATTCAAGTTAAAAATAACTTGGAATCGTCTCTGGAAAGCAAGTTGTCTGAGCACAACCCCAAATTTATTAGAATTCGAATCTTTTAATCTTCGACTTTAGGTATCTAAACTGAATTCTAATGCAAAGACATGATTTTTAAAGCATAAATCATAATTTTTTGAGTTGAGCTTCAAGAGCATTTTAAATTTATTCGAAATTTGTTATTTGGGTAAATTCCAGTGATTGGCTAGTTCGTAGGGCTTGGGTTTTCTCGTGGAGATGGAGGAGGCTACGAAGGTGACTGGAAAAATGGCCGGAGGTGGCGAAAATGGACGTGGTGGCGGCGGCGAGCATTTAATATTTTTTAACCTAGTTTTGATGAGGAAGATTAATCGGCCTCATTCGTCGTTTACACTGGACCAAGTGCGAAGCGGTTCTGGGTGAAGGTGGACGTGGGGTTGACAAGGCCCGGAGTTGCTGACTAGTCGGTGGTCGGAGTTTGGAGTAAGGCGCGATGACAGGTTGGAGGGGTGAAGGGTTCAAGTGTTTCCAAGTTTCAACTTTCTGTTCGAATTTCGATTTCTAACCGGTGGTGATGGTTTGATGGTTGAAGTGTGTTGCCGCGATGATGTTTGATGTGTTCGAGGAGGTGGCGAAGACCGGTGGTGATGGCCGACGTTGTACACGTGCACGAGCACGTTGGTCTGGGTTTGAATTTTTTTTCTTTTTTTTTTGGGTTATCCTGGGAAGAACAGGGGGAAGTATCGCGTCATACTCGAGTAATTCGAGTAGCATACTCGTAGCAAGAACAAGGGGTGCTCGAGTTAAAGTATTACAGGTTTTCAACCTGAAACTGTTTTCTGGTTTGGGAATTTTAAACCAAAATTTAAATTTTAAAACTGAGGTTTTAAAACTGAGGTTTAAATCAAAATGTAAATAAAAATTCAAGTTTAAATTGGAATTTAGTTTGCAAATAAAATAAAGTTTTAAATTCAATTTGGTTTAATAATTTCAAAGCACTTAAGTGTATTAAAGAAGTTAGAATTCAAAAATAGAATTGAATTGTAAATGGAATTTAAACAAGTTGAAGATTTAAAGGTTTAAACCTGAAATAAATTTTAAATCAGATTTTTTAAATTTTAAAAAAAAATTAATTTATAACTTAAGTGTTTTAAAAATAAATTAAAATATACTAAAGTCAAAAAGAGGAAAGGTAGAAAAATAAATAAGAATTCATTTCAATCTTGAATTTAAAATGGAATTGAAAAGGGAATTTGAAAACAATAAATTAGATTGATTTATTTAATAATAATTATTTGTGGAATTGTGAAGTGTAATTACTTAATGACAGTAATTAAAGAATTAAGTATTAAATATAATTAAGTGAGGTAATTAGATTAGTTCAGATTTATCCCTTAAGTTAATTAACTTAGAATTACCATCCGAAAACTTTAGAAATTATAATTACTTAGAAAAGTAATTAATTGATAATTACCGGATGTAATTGATTAAATGATAATCAGTGATTTGGGTATAATTATATGTTAAGGGGTTAGTTTAATTTATTAATTTAAGAATTAATTAATAATTGTGATAAATTAAATAATAAAAGGTTAAATTGATTCATTAATTAAGACTGATTAGTCCATAATTAAAAGTGAATTAATAAATGATAAATGGGATTTTATTCTAAAATAAATTGAAATTAACTTAGGATAATTAACCTAGATTTATAATTAATACAGTTGATTCAAATTTATCAGTCAACTAATGAATTTTTCTTGTGGATGTTTAAACTTGACTGAATAATTAATTTGTCTGATATCCCTGATATTGATGCTTTGTGATATATCCTGATTTGGTGTTATAATCTGGAATGTAATTTATTTATCTGAGATAAATGTAATTATTATCTGTGATATATATATCTGTGTTCTGTGAATAAAAGATAAGCGTTATGATGTATACCGCTTATCAAATATAAGCGTTATAGTTTATACCGCTTATCAAATAAGTTTCTGTATTTGATCTATGATGGTTGAATGATGTTGCACTTTTGTGTTAAACCCTTGGACCACACCATACACACACAATTATGGATTTCACGAGGAAATCAGTTAAGTCTCAGATTTTTGAAATAGTTTTGAATTTGAATTTTTAAATTCAAATGTTCTGGAAATGGAATCGGAATAAATGTAAAAAGCTTTTCGAATGGAACTACAAGATAAAATTTATTTTTTAAATTACTTGATTGAGTTTTGGAATTTAAATATTTTGATTTAAATTTGAATTCAATATTTGAAATTGAATTCTATGATCTGGAAACTACGGACTAAAGATGTTATACCAGTTTATATGGGTTAAACTATTTTAAAGGAATTGATTTGGGAATTTGAATTTAAATTCAAAGGCTTTAACTCGTGTAAATAAAATTGGATCTTTCTAAAATGAAACTATTGTTTTTAAATAATAAAAGCTTTCATATAGGAAGTGAACTTCCAAATTGTGTTAAAAAGGATTTCAAGTTAAAAATGAAAATGATTTCCCAAGTTATGGAAACTGTTTGAAAACTATAAGATAAATCTTGATTTAAAGATTTAAATGAATTAATCCAATTAAGATGAAGTTGTTTCGAAATCCGGGAATGATATTTGTGAAAGTAGGTGAACTTTATGAAATAAATCTTTTGTTTAAAAGATTTGAAATGGTAATTGATTTAAACTATTTGAAAGTAAGTTTTGAATTATTAAGTTGTGACTTAATTGAAATCCCATATCCATATGTTTTAAATATTGTGCTCACTATTCGGTTTAGCCGGGAAAGGACCTTTGGGTCGTATAACCCATTCTGAATATGTGATACGTCGTTATGGATAGCATTTGAAGACCGGTGGTGAAGACCGGGTATTTGCGAGAGCGATAGGATGACCTATCGATTGTCTCTGCACCGAGTCGCGCCGGTATAGAGATTCCCTAAGTGATGGGAAGTCCGATCGGGATTGTGAATACCCGGATTGCAAGGACTTCTTTGGAAGTCCCTTCGGTTCTGTTCGAACCCAGAACAGACTTGTATGG
This sequence comes from Allium cepa, assembly GCA_030765085.1. Lineage (NCBI taxonomy): Eukaryota > Viridiplantae > Streptophyta > Magnoliopsida > Asparagales > Amaryllidaceae > Allium > Allium cepa. The sequence continues at coordinate 58,853,586 of CM060931.1, forward strand.
ATTGTATGCCTGACATTACAATTTGAGATATAAAGAAGATTTCTTTCAAATACATTTATGTTGGTGACGGAGAATTTATTCTCTTAGCTTAACACCCTTCTCTGAGACGTATGAGCTCAGATGTTATGTAGTTGAAGGTTATCAGCGATATGTTCCCAATTTGGTAATGTGGCATGCTGAGTGATGCTGATTATTTGTTGATCAAAGTGTGGCTTTTGTATAAAGCGTAGCATTGTGGAAGAGACTTCGTCGGACCTCACACCCCGGAATGGTCAAAACAGGAAAGATGCAGCAAGGTTATTGGGGGTAGCGCCCCTTAGGGTATGTACATCTCCTTCTGGATAGAAGTGGTATCATGGTATGGAGCCCAGATACTTAACTTATGTGGATATCGCAAATATATATATATATATATATATATATATATATATATCTTACTTTGTGATTGTTGTTGGGGCCCCGGATAAAGGTTGGTTACGACTGGGGGATGGCATACTCGTGTCAGTAGTTACCCAGTTTGAAGGGTAACCTGGCCTTGTGTTGGCAGAGATACGGTTAGGTTCTCGGGACGTCCTTCCAGGGGCGTTTCCATGTGGCAATGGAAGTTCCTTGGCCTGACCATTTGTTGGAAATCCAAAGAAACAATACGAGCCTTGTACGGTATTAGTTGTAGAACCTGCCATCTAATATGGTAGCTATAGTAGGCATAATATAATGGTACCTATGCTGGCTAAGATTTATATTCTACTTTCAAAATGTTTTCTACACTATGCACTAATAATAATAATCAAAAGATTTGATTTTACGTAGTAAGCATCTTTGACTATCATAAGGAGAAATCTCCCCCAAGTCTGCGTTTGCATTGTGTGTGTGCCGGGAGGCCTTATGGTAGTTTCATTTTTAAAAGCATTGAGAATTGATTTTAAAATCTTTTGTTGATTGTTTTAAAAGATTAACTGTTTTTGTTGCTCACACCAGTCCATGACTGATCCGGAGTTTATTGTTTCTTTCCTAAACTCTGGGTGCTCAAAATTTTTTCTACACAAGCAGTCTAGAGTTGGTTTTTTTCAGATAGTTAGGTTCAGTAGATTATCTGGAGTTAGTTCAGTCTTTGGATCAGATTGCACTTGCTTATCTTTGTGCATCGTTATTGAGAGCTCGAGCTATTGCCAGATTGGTTCTTGGAAATGGAGTTGCAGTTTTTGGAGTTCTTCCTTGAAGACTATCTTAGAGTTATTTGTTCCGCTGCTGGTGTTATCGTTTTCTTTTCCGCTGCTATTTTATTGTATCATATCTCTGATGTATATTGATATCTATTGGATCATCTGTTGTATCAGATATTGTATCAAAGCTGTATATCAATGTATTATTCTTTTTATTCCGCTGTGTTGTTTACTTAATGTTGTTATAAGCTCCGGCGAATCGGATTTGAACGGTCGAATCTATGGCAGTCGAATACGATATGAAGTATGGATGTCGATTTTCGAGTGCGGAAAATCCCCCTTCATCACATTTGGTATCAGAGCTAAGGTTAAACTTTAGCTCGAGAGTATAACACGTTAAGTAGCTCATTAGAGATAGGGTGAAGTATCCCTAGAATGAGTATATCCCTAAGATATCCGTTCGAATGCCTCAGTGGATTCTCTTACTGTCCGCTGATAGTGAGTATGAGTGCAAGAAGAGGACAAGATAGGGGACAGGGGGATACGACTATAAATGGTCGATACTCTGTAACAACAATGGAAACATTCTTTCTTATCAATTTCCTTTAGTTCATCTTTTCAAATTCTTTTGATTTCTTCGTGACAGCTCCAGAAAGAAGTTCGGGGTGATGATGGCCCAACGAATCATTGTAGAAAATTCTTATTTCGTATCTTCATCGATTTCTTTTCAGTTTTTGATGTAAACTTTAATGAATTTGAAATTTGAATGAAATTAGAAATTTTGAATAAATTTGAAATTTAAATTGAGTTAAATTTGTTAATGAAATATAAGGATAGATTTGAATTATAGCGATAAAACGATTTTGTTTAAAACCAAATTTTGAATTTCTGTTATAACTTCTTGGGTAGAATAAAATCTGAAATATAAACTTTGTTGTATTTCTTAACCTATAAAATTCTAAAAACCATTAGGATCTTAACATTTAGATTTTGATTTTAATTGTAGAGAACAAATAGCATCAGCCGGGGCGGAAAGGCCAAAAGGGTTGGTGATTTTGGTTCGTCTAATAGGATTCGGGATGATTTGGGTGAACCATCAGTACGTGAGGAGGTGCCAGAAGAGCCTGTGGTGCAGCCCCAACCTCAAGTTGAAGAACCCAAGGAGGAGTCCGAAAATGAAGAAGAGTTTGAAAAGGAATTTGAAGAAGAATTTGAAGAAGAATTCGAGGAAGAATTTGAAGAAGAATTCGAAGAGGAATTTGAGGAAGAGTTTGAGGTGGAATAAGAAACTGAAATTGAGGTAGAGTCTGAAGGTGATGAAGCAATTTATTGGGATTTTGATGATGCTATAGAGGATGATGATGCCATAGAGGATGAGGAGCTAGATGGTGGAGATTTTATTCCGGTAGAATCTGATCCAGAGGAGGTTTTTGAGACAGACGATGAGGCTGAAGTTATAGAACTGTCAGGGCCTGAGAGAGGAAGCTCTGACAGTGAGGATCTGTAATTGGTCGGATTGACTACTTTTGGGAGTGTTTATATATGTATTTTGGACTTAAAACCGTGGTAAAGGTTGGATGTTAGTAGGGTTATGTATGACTATAACTTGTGTACTAATATTATGAGTAGCATTTAATATAAGATATATTATGAATTACCCGAAAGAACCCATTGTGTTTACTAGTATAGTTGAATTGGCATTAGTCTATTCTGTGTGTGTATAATTCGAGAAACGAGCTGTGTAATTTCGAGGACGAAATTCTTTTAAGGGGGGAAGTCTGTAACGACCCCTAATTTTTACTAAATTTAAATGGATAATTAAATTAATTTTTGAATTAATATGGTTTTAAAAATCAATAAATATAAGAATATACATCTTTGACACAGGAAATATAATAAACAAATTGATTTAAAATTAGTATTGATAGAAGTAGAATAAAAACAAATATATATATATTAATGTGAGATAATGAATATCAAAGTAAACAATTAATTGCTAAAGTCTAACAACAAATTTAATATGGAAATTCATCGATATTATAATTTAAATAAATTATATAGTTCATACAATATAAGTAAAATTTTGATATTATAAATCAATATAAAATAATACAAATAGAAACAAACAATAACAATATTAAAAGTAAAATAAAATATATAAATAGAAGTTTACTTGTATTACAAATTATAAGATCAAACCAAATCTATATTTACGTACATTAGAAATATGAAACAAATGAAGAAGAAAAAAAGCCACATCAAATTATCACAAACATTGTACAGCAGAAATGTAAGGCAATAAAACAAAGAAAAAAATGTGTAAAGTATAAATGAAAACATGTACAAACCAATGGGAATATAAATATGCAGGCCTGGAAGGAAAAACAACAGAAAAACCATGTACAAAAACATAAAGTACATAAACAATTAAAGCTTTCATCTCAAACCAAATAAACAAAGAAAAATCTGCATGCAAAAGTAATGTAAACCTAAGTACACAAAAGAAATAGGTGCGGGCATGCTTTATAAAAAAATAAAAAGTACAAAATAAATAAAACAAAGAAATAAAAATATGTACTACTGCTATCAACCTCAGCCCCAAACAAGTATACTTCAGCCTTACCTCCGTATAAACAAATAAACATCACCTTGTACAAAATAAAAATCTTTGGAAAAATAATAATAATACAAGATCTTGTACCAGCAAAGATATTCAAGGCTGCATACTTCTTTTATACATATCTCCTCTCCATTTCGACCATTTAATCTGAGAAAAGAAAAAAAAACTGAAGCAATATCACTTTACATTCAAACAGATATTAATTTAAACATCTCAAACGAAAATTTTATATCAAAGCAATCAAGGCCTGGGAATCAAGAAGCAAAGAGGCTTCAGTTATCAAGTTCAAAACCTGATTACAAATTCAACATCCATTTGAAAGTTCAGAGTCATGATCTGGAAGGTGAATAACTTTCTTTTCAATGTGGATGAGTTGCAAGTTAGATCAATGATGAATATATATATATATATATATATATATAGATATGTACAAGTTCTCAGTAAAAAGTGTGTGTAGGCTGTTGAAAACATTCTCTGTTTTCAAACTCTAAAAAATATGTTTGTTTCAAAAATCATTTCTGCTTAATCTACTTGATGTTTGGACGTGGGATCAAAACCAAAAATGTTTGTTTGACCTTGAACTAAATTTTAAAAATATATTCAAGTTAAAAATAACTTGGAATTGTCTCTGGAAAGCACGTTGTCTGAGCACAACCCCAAATTTATTAAAATTCGAATCTTTTAATCTTCAACTTCAGGTATCTAAACTGAATTCCCATGCAAAGACATGATTTTTAAAGCATAAATCATAATTTTTTGAGTTGAGCTTCAGAAGCATTTTAAATTTTTTCGAAATTTGTTATCTGGGTAAATTCCAGTGATGGCTAGTTCGTAGGGCTTGGGTTATCTCGCGGAGATGGAGGAGGCTACGAAGGTGACTGGAAAAATAGACGGAGGTGGCGAAAATGGACGTGGTGGCGGCGGCGAGCATTTAATATTTTTTAACCTAGTTTTGATGAGGAAGAGTAATCGGCCTCGTTCGTCGTTTACACTGGACCAAGTGCGAAGCGGTTCTGGGTGAAGGTGGACGTGGGGTTGACAAGGCCCGGAGTTGCTGACTAGTCGGTGGTCGGAGTTTGGAGTAAGGCGCGATGACAGGTTGGAGGGGTGAAGGGTTCAAGTGTTTCCAAGTTTCGACTTTCTGTTCGAATTTCGATTTCTAGCCGGTGGTGATGGTTTGATGGTTGAAGTGTGTTGCCGCGATGATGTTTGATGTGTTCGAGGAGGTGGCGAAGACCGGTGGTGATGGCCGACGTTGTACACGTGCACGAGCACGTTGGTCTGAGTTTGAATTTTTTTTTTCTTTTTTCTTTTGGGTTTGCCTGGGAAGAACAGGGGGAAGTCTCGCGTCATACTCGAGTAATTCGAGTAGCATACTCGAAGCAAGAACAAGGGGTGCTCGAGTTAAAGTTAATACAGGTTTTCAACCTGAAACTGTTTTCTGGTTTGGGAATTTTAAACCAAAATTTAAATTTTATAACTGAGGTTTTAAAACTGAGGTTTAAATCAAAATGTAAATAAAAATTCAAGTTTAAATTGGAACTTAGTTTGCAAATAAAATAAAGTTTTAAATTCAATTTGGTTTAATAATTTCAAAGCACTTAAGTGTATTAAAGAAGTTTGAATTCAAAAATAGAATTGAATTGTAAATGGAAATTTAAACAAGTTGAAGATTTAAAGGTTTAAACCTGAAATAAATTTTAAATCAGATTTTTTAAATTTTAAAATAAATTTTAATTTATAACTTAAGTGTTTTAAAAACAAATTAAAATATACTAAAGTTAAAAAGAGGAAAGGTAGAAAAATAAATAAGAATTCATTTCAATCTTGAATTTAAAATGGAATTGAAAAGGGAATTTGAAAACAATAAATTAGATTGATTTATTTAATAATAATTATTTATGGAATTGTGAAGTGTAATTACTTAATGAAAGTAATTAAAGAATTAATTGTTAAATATAATTAATGAGGTAATTAGATTAGTTCAGATTTATCGCTTAAGTTAATTAACTTAGAATAACCACCTGAAAACTTTAGAAATTATAATTACTTAGAAAAGTAATTAATTGATAATTACCGGATGTAATTGATTAAATGATGATCAGTAATTTGGGTATAATTATATGTTAAGGGGTTAGTTTAATTTATTAATTAAAGAATTAATTAATAATTGTGATAAATTAAGATAAATTAAATAATTAAAGGTTAAATTGATTCATTAATTAAGATTTATTAGTCTGTAATTAAAAGTGAATTAATAAACGATAAAAGGGGATTTTATTCTAAAATAAATTGAAATTAACTTAGGATAATTAACCCAGATTTATAATTAATACAGTTGATTCAAATTTATCGGTCAACTAATGAATTTTTCTTGTGGATGTTTGAACTTGACTGAATAATTAATTTGTCTGATATCCCTGATATTGATGCTTTGTGACATATCCTGATTTGGTGTTATGATCTGAAATGTAATTTATTTATTTGAGATAAATGTAATTATTATCTGTGATATATATATCTGTGTTCTGTGAATAAAAGATAAGCATTATGGTTTATACCGCTTATCAAATATAAGCGTTATAGTTTATACCGCTTATCAAATAAGTTTCTGTATTTGATCTATGATGGTTGAATGATGTTGCACTATTGTGTTAAACCCTTGGACCACACCATACACACACAATTATGGATTTCACGAGGAAATCAGTTAAGTCGTAGATTTTTGATATAGTTTTGAATTTGAATTTTTAAATTCAAATGTTTTGGAAATGGAATCGGAATAAATGTGAAAAGCTTTTGGAATGGAATTTCAAGATAAAATTTATTTTTTTAAATTACTTGATTGAGTTTTGGAATTTAAATATTTTGATTTAAATTTGAATTCAATATTTTTAATTGAATTCTATGATCTGGAAACTACGGACTAAAGATGTTATACCAGTTTATATGGGTTAAACTATTTTAAAGGTATTGATTTGGGAATTTGAATTTAAATTCAAAGGCTTTAACTCGTGTAAATAAAATTGGATCTTTCTGAAATGAAACTATTGTTTTTAAATAATAAAAGCTTTCATATAGGAAGTGAACTTCCAAATTGTGTTAAAAAGGATTTCAAGTTAAAAATGAAAATGATTTCCCAAGTTATGTAAACTGTTTGAAAACTATAAGATAAATCTTGATTTAAAGATTTAAATGAATTAATCCAATTAAGATGAAATTGTTTTGAAATCCGGGAATGAATATTTGTGAAAGTTGGTGAACTTTATGAAATAAATATTTTGTTTAAAAGATTTGAAATGGTAATTGATTTAAGCCATTTGAAAGTAAGTTTTGAATTATTAAGTTGTGACTTAATTGAAATCCCATATCCATATGCTTTAAATATTGCGCTCACTATTCGGTTTAGCCGGGAAAGGACCTTTAGGTCGTATAACCCATTCCGAATATGTGATACGTCGTTATGGATAGCATTTGAAGACCGGTGGTGAAGACCGGGTATTTATAAGAGCGATAGGATGACCTATCGATTGTCTCTGCACCGAGTCGCGCCGGTATAGAGATTCCCTAAGTGATGGGAAGTCCGATCGGGATTGTGAATACCCGGATTGCAAGGACTTCTTTGGAAGTCCCTTCGGTTCTGTTCGAACCCAGAACAGACTTGTATGGATTGTATGCCTGACATTACAATTTGAGATATAAAGCAGATTTCTTTCAAAAACATTTATGTCGGTAGCGGAGAATTTATTCTCTTAGCTTAACACCCTTCTCTGAGACGTACGAGCTCAGATGTTATGTAGTTGAAGGTTATCAGCGATATGTTCCCAATTTGGTAATGTGGCATGCTAAGTGATGCTGATCATTTGTTGATCAAAGTGTGGCTTTTGTATAAAGCGTAGCTTTGTGGACGAGGCTTCGTCGGACCTCACACCCCGGAATGGTCAAAACAGGAAAGATACAGCAAGTTTATTGGGGGTAGCGTCCCTTAGGGTATGTACATCTCCTTCTAGATAGAAGTGGTATCATGGTATGGAGCCCAGATACTTAACTTATGTGGATATCGCAAATATATATATATATATATATATATATATCTTACTTTGTGATTGTCGTTGGGGCCTCGGATAAAGGTTGGTTACGACCGGGGGATGGCATACTCGTGTCAGTAGTTACCCAGTTTGAAGGGTAACCCGGCCTTGTGTTGGCAGAGATCTGGTTAGGTTCTCGGGACGTCCTTCCAGAGGCGTTTCCATGTGGCAATGGGAAGTTCCTTGGCCTGACCATTTGTTGGAAATCCAAAGAAACAATACGAGCCTTGTACGGTATTAGTTGTAGAACCTGCCATCTAATATGGTAGCTATAGTAGGCATAATATAATGGTACCTATGCTGGCTAAGATTTATATTCTACTTTTGAAATGTTTTCTACACTATGCACTAATAATAATAATCAAATGATTTGATTTTACGTAGCAAGCATCTTTGACTATCATAAGGAGAAATCTCCCCCAAGTCTGCGTTTGTATTGTGTGTGTGTATCGGGAGGCCTTATGGTAGTTTCATTTTTAAAAGTATTGCGAATTGATTTTAAAATCTTTTGTTGATTGTTTTAAAATATTAACTGTTTTTGTTGCTCACACCAGTCCCATGACTGATCCGGACTTTATTGTTTCTTTCCTAAACTCTGAGTGCTCAAATTTTTTTCTACACGAGCAGTCTAGAGTTGGGTTTTTCAGATAGTTAGGTTCAGTAGATTATCTGGAGTTAGTTCAGTCTTTGAATCAGACTGCACTTGCTTATCTTTGTGCATCGTTATTGGGAGCTCGAGTTATTGCCATATTGGTTCTTGGAAATGGAGTTGCAGTTTTTGGAGTTCTTCCTTGAAGACTATCTTAGAGTTATTTGTTCCGCTGCTGGTGTTATCGTTTTCTTTTCCACTGCTATTTTATTGTATCATATCTCTGATGTATATTGATATCTATTGGATCATCTGTTGTATCAGATATTGTATCAAAGCTGTATATCAATGTATTATTCTTTTTATTCCGCTGTGTTGTTTACTTAATGTTGTTATAAGCTCCGACGAATCGGATTTGAACGGTCGAATCTATGGCATTCGAATACGATATGAAGTATGGATGTCGATTTTCGAGCGTGGAAAATCCCCGTTCGTCACAGAAATGATCAACAAAATTGGCCAGATTTGATAGTCGTTTATTTAACTATCAAATTACATACATAAGCAGTCACTACGCCATATTATAAATCTTTCAAACATTTATCTCAAAATATCTTTACAAAGATATATATTCAGTCTCTTTCAATATTTCAATAATAGAAAAAAAAATCACTTTCGAATACTTATATCCATAATAGGATATTCTCAAATCATATCAACACTTAGAAATATTTCCAAATCCAACTTATAATTCATTACTAAGAAAATATTTCTATAATAATCATTTCGTCGCTAAAATATCTCCAAACCTTTAAGTCCAATACTTAGGAAAATATTATAAGCCGATTTCCCAAAATCATTTCTAATATCTATACTTAGGAAATATTACGCACTTATCTCATAAATCTCCGGAATTTTTATTAATTCCCTTTATAATTTCCAAAAATTGTTAATTATTCTTATTTATAATCCAACTAACAATTTAACTTTTTTAATGAACTCAGATTCATTTTCGAAGCTCCCGTATCTAAACAATTTGGAAATTCCTTTTCTCAAATTTCTTAAGTTTTCGAATTCCATTATAAGATTTTCACTTATAAAATCACATCCATTAAATAAAATCTGATTCACAAATCTTGACATTAATAAATAAATTTCAATCGCTTACTTTTAATATATATATATAAATAATAATAATAATAATAAATTTCAAAAACATGGTTAAATAATTATTTAAAATATCAAAGCACTTTTAAAATAAACGTCAATAACTAATTCCAATTTATTTATAAAATTTCTAATCGATTTTCAAAACTGGTTTATAAAACTTAGAATTCATTTCAACAAATTTAAATATTTAATTAACTACCTTTTCTGAAATATTTTACTCCAATTAATAGTTTTTAAAACTACACGGTTTAATAAATAAAAATTCTTTTCTAAAAACAAACCTTAACTTCTTATGAAAAACCATTTTTTAAATTTAGCATACCCATTTTTTATACTTATAAATCTCTCGCAATTTTTCACAAATCAATTCACATTTCCAATTTCATAACCATTACCAAATTCCAAAATAGGATTTACTATTTCTTTCTAAACCAATTCTCATATCTCATTTTAAATTCACACTATGAATTTATATTTCTAATTTATCAAATGATAATCATTTCACTTCATTGTATATAAATTTATAAACTCATTTCCAGTTTATAACATGTTTATATTACAAAAATTTATTTATAAGTCTATTTATAAATAAAATTCCATTTATAAATCTATTTCTTAAATAACCCAAACTATATGCAAAAACAATTCAAATCTCGATTTCGATTTCTATTTCGTACTTTAAGAATCTTATTTAAAATCTATTATTTAAAAATCCTCAATTTAAAAATTCTCTATTTGAAACTATTTTACGAAATAGCTAAATAAATATCCAAAATCCAATCATTTATTTTATCCAAATCAATCCCTTTTAAATAATCCCAAAATCCAATATAAACAATTTCATTTCCAAAATCGCCTTTGAAATTCCTTTTTAAATTCAAAAATATTATTTATGGTATTTATAATACCAAAATAAAGGCCAGTGCTACTATAGCATCCAATAATTTCAAACCACATCATAATCTATCACAGATTATTCAAAACACATCGTATATCACTGTATATGAAATTAAAATCAACAATTTTGAGGAATTCAGTTGGATCCCTCCAACCTGTTTCCTTGCAACCACAGATGTTATATAATTACAAAGATATAATCACCGCTTCGATGTGGGATATCGCAATAAAAAGGGTCATATGTGGGAAACATAGTGTCTCATCTGCTCCAATAGGCGGGACATGTACCCAACTACTAATATATAATATAACATCCAACTGATAATAATTTATCAATCCATCCAATCAACCAATAAATAATTTTAACTATTTAAAATAAACCAGTTATCCAAAATGAGTAAGATTTACTCACATTTATTTTTTGTTGTCGCTGAAGCATTCCAGTTTGGAACTAAAATCGAACGACGTCCATTTTAGTCCAAATTTCCACGGTCTTCAAACACCATCAATTAGATTCCTAAGCGTAGATAACGTCATTATGAATCCAACGCGACTGAGAGCATCTCGTTTGGGCCTAATATGAATAAGTTATGAATTTTTTAAGATTTAACAATTAAATAATACAATTAACTTAGCTAATTACATTCCTTAATTACAAACTACCCTTTTAAAAAGAATCTTTCCCAAGCCTTGAATGTGCGTGCATCAAAACCTATCACGGTGAACTTCCACCCATCCCTTGTCCTCCCACGATCGACAAAAACACTCACCGACTTCGCCATTCGTCTTCCCTTCGAGTTCTCAATCTTCTTGACCCCGCGCAGTCGAGCTCGAATAGCCTTCTATCATCGCACCTCATGCCTGCACACGACTCAGAAATTGTCACGACGACCTCCTAAATGCCAAGCCTCTCCAAAATCACTCCATCGCCTTCCCCAATCAGCCCAAGTTCAAACCCGGTCTTGCTTCCTCCTATCTCCCCCTAAACCAACAAATCCATCAACCCTAGTTAAAGAATCCACCTCAACCAAAATTGTCGAACCACCGAAGATTGATCGAAATGCAAGCAGAAAACCAGGTGAATGTTTTCTACGTGGAGGCATAAGTATTTCATTGTGTTGTAATTTAATTTTAAGGAACGCGATTTGTTTGACAAGTCAATTTACTTTTTTTTGTTTTTTTTAAAGTTCAGAGATATATGAATTGGAAGCTCGAGGATTTCACTGCTAACTTGAATCAACTGCACCCTTGAGGAATTGTTTTAAAAATTTAAAATGTACTGCTATAGTTCTCTTTTCCCATTTCACAACTGACTTTAAATAGGGAAGGAACGATTGAAGTTACGTATTAGGTTAGGGTGGCTGATCCGTTTAAAATGTACTACTATAGTTCTCTTTTCCTGTTTCACAGCAGAGTTTAAATAGGGAAGGAACGATTGAAGTTACATATTAGGGTAGGGTGGCTCGTTTCAGATAGGGTGGCTGATAGGGGTTGACTTAAAAAAATTTATAGTATTTTTTTAATTTCAAAATATCTCGTTTATAGTAACTTAAAATCCCGGACCCTTATCGAGGCGTGTCGCGTGGCGTTCCGAACGTTATACCCCTGTTCCAAATGCAATGGAACAAGTTTCGAGACTTAATTCGATCGTATGGAGAAGATAGCCTTTTGAACCTAATTATTATATTAAATTTTCAATATTAGTTTCAATGCGTCTCTATCCCATACAGCCAAACGATATGTCTGATCGCTACGAAATTTGACGGCGTATTATAATTCAATATTATGAATCCAATGACACTAGTTTCGTCGAAATCCGATACTATGCCTCGGAAGGCTATTTTTATATGTTAATTAAAACGAGTTATTTTCAAAATTGAGTAAATCACTTTTAAATCAATTTTAAAAGTTTTATTATCTTCATCCTTATTCATAGAAATTAAAAAGCCTTCAAATAATTTTTATCCAAATAAAATCCAAGATTTAAATTATTTAACGATCTTCAATTATTAAATTCAACACTTAAATTACCCACTAAATCGTTATATTTGAAATTCAGGTTATTAAATTCATAAAATCAACTTTCAAATATTTAAAATCAATTAATTATTTCAATTCCAAACCACTAAAATTATAGGTCGTTATATTCTTCCCCCCTTAAAAGAATTTCGTCCTCGAAATTGCCAAGGTAGAAAAAACGCTCAAACCCATTCTTTTTCTAAAACAAATTAGTTGAAATAACTTCCCAAATCCATTTAAGCCTTTGACTTTCAAGAATCAATTTGTTGAAAACTTGTCATTACTATTAGTAAATTTCCAAATTCATCCATAGATTCAAAATAATATTATCCATTCAATCATATCAAGGTATAACTCAAAATCAAATTTTAGTTATCAAAAATTTCTTCAAATTTCTAACTCCTTAAATTTTCGAAAAACTTCGTCAGCGTCTCCTTTGCACGGCTAGATCAGAACAACCACAAATCGTCGCTACGGGCCCAAACCAACAAAAGAAATCAAAAGCCAAGTGGCTCAATCATAAAACCATCAAATCAATCAACAATATAAACATGTACTTTTTCGTTGGGCAGCCCAATTTTACTTATGAAACCAAAGGCATCAAATTAGCTCTTACTTTTATATACCTTCATCTAATTTACCAATGATATCCAATCCTATAATTCATAATCATATTATTCTGCATTTTCAATTTTCAATATTTGCTTTACTTAAGCCCGTACGATGTATATATATCATTCGTATGCAATGTCAAATCCGATCGCTCACTCAATCACAAAATTTCACTTTCGAACTAGTATCGTTCACACGACCCTCTAGTGCGGACTCCGATACAGTTCTTTGATCAGAAATCGTTATTTTCCTTGCATAGCCATATACTATGATAGAGAATCACAGAATCAAATCAAAATCCAAATCCAGTGTCTGTCGTCGATAATCGAGTGAAAAATCCTAACTCGGATCGATATAAATTTTCTCGAAATTCTATGCTCGAATCTGGATCAAATCGTTATGCAAATAAAATAATATACATACAACTTACATATTTATTTCGATTGATTCTTAGCTATACCAAATTCCTTTTATTCACATTTACCTCATTTATATTCAACTTTTCACATTGCTTTGTTCACATTCAATTGATCTACATTCAATCATCAACATTCACTTATTACTTAGTATATTTTTCAATACCAATCATCTACATTTACAATTCTTTTCTAACAAAATTTATAATCTTTCTCTCGCTCTCTCCCTTAATGGTCAAAATTATCATGGCCTCCATGGCTAAAAAAAATAAAAAGATAAAAATAAATCAGCCTGGTTATATTCGCACCTCGCTTTTCTCCTTTCATGGCTCATTGTTTTATCAATTTTTAATACTTCAAAATTGCCCTTATCTTCAAAGATATAATAGATTACGTTCAAGAGAAACAACCATGAAAATAAGCTCTAGTAGAGCGAGGTTCGTGTAAAATCCTCATTTGGTCCAAGCGAGGTTTGTGTACCAACCTTGCTCCGACTGAATTAGGTTTGTATAATAGCGTAGCTAGGGTCAAGCAAAGTTTATATAATAACATAGTTTGGGCCAAGCGAGGTTCCTGAACCAACGTCATGTTTGAACATAATTTAAGAAAAAAAACGAGGGTATTTTCAACATTAACTGACTGTGAAAAGAAAAAATCGGGGTATGATAATTTTTTGAAACTGAATGGGGGTGTTAAAGGAGGAAAGTGTGGATAAGAATAGAACCAGCCTACAAATTTAACCAGTTTATTAAATCCAGTTCATGCCTCTTAATCATTGCAAACTTTGAGGTTGATTCAAGAATATACGTGCACTGATTCATTATTCAGGGTGTGACTTTTGACAACGTCCTAATATAATTCTCTGATTTAATTTGTTTATGTGTTTTTATTATCCATATGCTTAGACTCTATATGATTCATCTTGTGTTTTAGTCGTTCATCTCGCAACACGTAATTCAAACCCCCTTTTTCCATCTCAATTAAAAATATGTGTATTATGTTATTTTGATTTAGATCAACTTTTGTTCTTTATCTCCTTTCTATATATGCTCATCATATTTGATATGACTTAGATCTTATGTCTCCTTTGATAATTTACTGTTGTTCTCTGTATTATTTAGATCTGAATATTCTTTTCATGAATTTACCTGTGCCTAAGTTTTCTAATTCCATTTTTTGTTTTGGAGATAAAAAAGATAATTTTGATTAAAATCTATTATATAATATTTACGTACATAAATGTAAATAAACCATGCATGCTAATTATTTAATCTTACCTTGAAATTAATTTCTTATATTATATGATTAATGTTTTGAATATACATATTTTGGATATTGTTTCTATATGAATATACTAGTATAATGTTTTGATCTAGAATTCATTATTAAGCTCTTGTGAAAATTCTAAATCTTTAGTCTCATTTCTAAAGTTTTGCATAATCCTAAACATTAGTTTCCTTTCTAAATTAAAAGTTTGATTCGAATTGTTGCTTTAATTTCTAACATATACATATATATACATATACATATACATATACATATATACATATACATATACATATACATATACATATACATATACATATACATATATATTAAACTGTAATTTTTACATATATATATATATATATATATATTTTAAATATAAAACATTAATTGTGATATTTTTATATATGGAAACATACATGTGTTGCTTTAATTAAATTCACAAGATGGATCTTGTGTAATAATACAATATTTAATATTAAAATTTTATTTTAATTGAAACCATATTAATTATTGTTAATTCTAGATTTCAAAACATATAAAATTGTTTGATATGATTTCAATATATTTATTCCAAAGTCCATGTAGGCTTCGTAAACTCAACTAAGATCAAAATGGAATTATTTTTAATTCACCCATTTAATCCATTTCCGATTGGGCCGGATCTAGTAGATTTGAATGTATAAAAATATGATAAAACTTAAGGGTGTTTTATAAATTATTGTAGAAATTATTAAATACTGATATTTAGTGTAAAATGATAAAGAAGAAAATTATTAGAACTTTGTAATAACTGTAATAATGATAAATTATGGGATTTGAAAATAAATCACATGGGGGGGGGGGAAGGAAATCCTTAGAATTAATAAGAGACGATAATTTTTTTTTGCTTTACTATTATTTAATTGACGATATACGGATTTCTTCAAAAAAGTGTAACCAAATATTTTAACGTGGAAAAATCTCCTAACTTAAAATTCATCTTTAAAATTATGCTTAGAACACCATATTAAATTTCTATATCATTTCGAAATCATCAAAGGAGGGAGTCATAGCTACCATCCTCTAACAAAGTTGTTTTAACCCTCAAAACATTCATTAAAACATAATCTATCACATATAAACACTAAAAGCATACGATCTCTATCATATTAGTTCACAGTCTATCATAACCGCGTTCGGTCGACTATAAACGATAAAAGGAGTGATGTATTACTCACCTAAATCTTTGTATTTACTAGATCTTTGATCTTCTTGGTTCCTTAGTTTTTCTCTTCTTTCTTAGGTCATTGCTACCAATAATGAGTTCTTTTAGAGCTTTTGCTTTTGTTTGTAAATTGAGAATGTATAGATAAAGTGGAGATTATTTTGTTTTTACTATATCCCCTTTGTAAGCTAAGTTGGGCCGCCAACCTCATGACACTGTTCTTATTTTAATTTATTGTCAAGTCGTGTTAAACTATGTTATAATAAGTAAATGGACATCCAAAATACTTTTATAGCATAACAAGTTATTATTTATTTAATATCAAATGGCAATCAAGTAAATAAATGCCCACTAAATATCTACATTATCCAAAACCCACTTTTTTTTAATAATTTATCAAAAATGTGGATTTTACAGTTGTTGCCTCCACCCTCTTGAGAAGACCTACCTCCACCTCGAACGATGCGCATTATCCTTCTCATGTTTCGGTTGAGAGATGAAAAATAAAGTTAAATTTGTGTAAATATTTTGAAAAGGATGTTGGAAATGGTAAAAAACGAATGGAAATAGATGCTGAAAGCGAAACATCGAGACGGATAAGATGGAGCCGTCTAAGACAAAGTTGAATTATCATATACCAAGTTTATCCAACATTTTTAATGCCAAACAAGCTCGTGGATGTGATTTCACGGTATAGACCATGCGGATCGTGATTTGAGGTACACTCATCCAATACTAAGTTTATCTATCATTTTAAATATCTAGGGTAGTTGGAGTCACTTGGGCTGAGTCATTGCAAAATGATGACTGTGTACAACACTGACTCACTCCAAAACTTAAGTGGACCCATGTTTTTTAAAGTCTAAATTCAGTGGTTACAACTTATAAGGCAGTGAATGTATATAATTTTTGCCAAATCAAAATTTCAGAACAAACCCCATCGTCCCGAAACCCCAGTCAATCTCCTCCAACTGTAAAGCACTATTTACTTTAATTTTATTTTCTAGTTTCCCTCATTTATATAATATTTCTATTTCGTTCCACAATGCTCCATCCACTCCCAACCCATGCCTGCTAGACTTCTTCTTTCTCCTTCTCCTCTTCCTCCTCCCGCCTCCTCTCCCACCCACCACAGCTCGATTCTCATCATCTCCGCCGCATCCTCCGCCTTCGTGCTAATCTTCTTCTTCTTCTTCTCCCTTTACCTCTACTTCTCCCTCCGCCGTCGCCGATCCCCCACCCTTCCCTTCGACCTTGACTGCCCCTCCGCCCCTCCACTCCGCCGCTTCCGACGCCGCCTCCTCCATTCCTCAACCAACAACTTCCATACCTCCCGCCTCCTCGGTCACGGCGCCTCCGCTTCCGTCTTCCTCGCTACCCTCCCGGACGGATCCTCCGTCGCCGTAAAATCCCTCTCAACCGCCTCCTCCATCTCCTTCCTCGAGTTCAAAAATGAACTCTCTGTTCTATCCACCATCAAGCTCAGTCCTTTCGTCGTCGCATTGCTGGGATATTCCAGCGACTACAGATGCCTCGTCTTCGAGTACATGCCAAAAGGCTCTCTGCAAACCGCGCTATTCGATTCCAGCTCTTCCGGTTTGTGCATGAGTTGGGAAACTAGGTTTAGGGTTATTCTCGATGTCGCGATGGGGCTAGAATTTCTGCATTCAGAGTGCAATCCCCCAATCGTGCACGGAGATATCAAGCCTAGCAATGTACTTCTCGGATTTGATTTTAGGGCGAAAATTGCAGATTTTGGCCTAGCCAAATTGAAATTGGACGGTGGTGTGGATGAGTTCAGTCAAGATCTAGGGTTGTTTCCGAGCCAAGAGTATGATTTTGAGTTTTCCAAGGCAGTCAAGGTTAGATGCAACCCGATTGCTAGTTTGGATGACCCTAATGGCAAAGAGGCAACAGTTGTGGTGCCTATATACGATGAAGGAAGCCCTTATAGCATCGAGAATAGTAAAGAACTGAATGACGGTGATTGGTGGTGGAAGCAAGAGAGCTGTGAGTTGGATAGTAAGGATTACATTAGTGAATGGATTGGTAGCCAAATCTGCAATTCGAGCCATTATAATTGCAATGATGATACAAAGATGGAGAAGAAGAGCGAGTCAAGGAGAAGAGATGAGAGAACCGTGAAGGAGTGGTGGAAAGAAGAGTACTATGAAGAGATGAGCAAGAAAAGCAGTAGTGTTAAATGCAGTAAAAGGCTACAATGGTTCAAGAGCAATAACAACCACCGTAGCATGAGTAACATTGGTAAAAAATTAAAGAAAAGAAGCAAATCGGTGGGGAGTGAGCGCGACCTTTTTAGTAAAGAGTTAAGTAGCACCACAACAAGTATGAGAGGGACTATTTGCTATGTAGCACCAGAGCATAGTGGATGTGTTCAATACATGGAGAAGGGGGATGTATATAGTTTCGGAGTTTTGATTCTTGTTACCATTTCAGGAAGAAGGCCTTTGAACATACTGCCATCACCTTTGAGATTGGAGAGGTCTAATCTTATAAGTTGGTGCAAGCAACTGGCTAGTTCGGGCAATGTGTTAGATTTGGTCGATGAGAGGTTGAAAGATTTGTACAATAAGGAGCAAGTGAGGTTGTGTGTAAATTTGGCACTTTCGTGTTTGCAAAAGTCACCTGAGTTGAGGCCGAGTAGTGTGGAGATAGTTAGGATTCTTAAAGGGGAGATGAATGCTCCAAGTGTTCCTTTTGAGTTTTCACCTTCGCCTAATTCGAAGATGTTTAGCAAGTCGAAGAGGAAAGGGATGTCTAACGGTGAGTGAGTTTGTTCATTCTCGTTTTTCTCATGTTATTAGTAGTAGTATGTGCTTGTTTGATGCTTGATTGAGAAATGAGAATGCCAAATTAGTTTCTTGTGAACACAGACAGTAGCTTTAGTTATGTAACACACTGTACCATATACAACTCTCTGATTCATTTGAGTTTTTTAGCAAAGGAAAATCAACAAAAAAAAAGTTGAACTACTTGTAATAAACAAGAGTTAGTTTATGGTATGTTAGTTCTTCCAAGCTATTTTTGTAGGATGAAGACAGCAAATGCTAATTTTTATAGCTAAAGGTAGATAAAATACTACAAGTGAAATTATGGCCATAAATTATTAAAAAGAATATTTAGATTTGGCCGTATCTTGAAGAATGTTGAGATAAAGAATAGAAAAGGCAAAGTTGACAACTAATGCAACTAATTAGATACTTTTTTGAATATGTCATCCCTATTATTTTAGGTTTGGTGCGTAGCATTGTAGCATGATTTTGTTATGTTTTGTTTTGTTCCCATCTCTTTTGTAGTCGAAGCAAACTTTGTACAGTAAAAGTATGCAAAAACTCAATGATAAAATAGTATAGTTTTGCAAGTTATAGATCACAATACTCGAACACAGAACTGTATATTGAACAATAACAACTGCTTTGATTGAACGGCAGTCAGTTGTGACTAGTGAAAATGTCAATGAAGGGTCACATGCTCTTTGTTAGTACCGTGATCTATAGTGAAAATGTCGATAAATCTTGCATGTGACTGTTTTATCTTGATATGAGAAAAAGAGTAAACATATCATGTGTGTTTCAAATTGTGCAAGGAATGATACAATAAAATAAACATGGTAAATATACACACTCTTCAAAAAAGTATACATGCTTTCTTACCCGGTTTATTTGGATTAAAAAACTACTATACTTTCCTATTTATTTCTAAATTTGTTCGGTAGATATGAATTTGCATTGATTAAGATGTTATGCACAGTGTTATGGGGTTTATTTTGCATTTGTAAAGCTAGTCCTTGTCTTCCAATACATGCAAGGTACAAATTATTTTAATAGGATACAGATAACGTTTTACTTTTGTTCCTGGATTTTATTTTTCCTTTGTCTGGCATGCTCTTTTTTTATCTGTATCCGAAGCTAAGATCTACTTTTAGCATTCCCATAAATTTATATATTTTGTTCCTGTAAGCATACTTTAGCATTATAGTATTAGGTGCCATGTGAATCTATTATGTATTTTTATTATAAAATGGATGTATTCTTTGGGTACTTTTTATTATAACATTTTGCTGATTATGTGGAGTGCCATTCTGTAATGCATGGATCATGCAAATCATGTTATATGTATTAGTGCACTCTATGCGCTTTGCAGTTGCTTATTTGGTTGAATGTAATTTTGAAGGCACCGACTACTAATTACATCATTAGAATCTGTGACTGAATTAGATTTTTCTTGGAACTTTATGTAACTATCCTTAAAAGGATTTAAAACGGATAAATCTCCCTTTTATAAAACCATGTAAATTACATCTAATTTTCTGAAATCATTAAAAAAAACTATGAAAATCAAGCTGGAATACCACTAGATTTTCTTAATTTATTTTTCTTTTCATATATTTTAAAACAGATAATCTCCTCTTTATAAAACCTTGTAAATTACATCTATTTTTCTAAAATCATGAAAAACTATGAAAATCGAGCTGCAATACCACTAGTTTTTCTCAATTTATTTTTCTTTTCATATATACAGATACATGTGTGTATGTATATGAGTATGAATATGTATACATATGAAAAGGAGAATAAATATAATTAAATTGGAAAATAAAGATGCTTCAATCTAGGTTTCTGTATATAAAAAAAAGACTTTTGCTTGGATCTAGCTTTCAGTTAGTGTAGGTTTCAATAGCTAAAAACAAGACAAAAAATATCAATTTATTTATTTATTTATCTTCCAAAGATAACTATAACAATAATGTCTGATTGGGATGTGGTTTTGCTTATCAATTTGAAAAAAGGGAACAGGTTCAAATTTCACCCTTTTTTCAGGTTTGATTCATACTTAGAAACAGCGGTGGTGTATCTTTCAATTATTTAGGATCAAATCTTATCGACATCAAATAACCTTGTTCTAGAAAAGGCTTACATTTGTGGAATACGAGCGCTAGCTAGATGAAGAAATTTTCTTTAAGAACCCCAACCGCTAATGCAAGTCCATATCCGTCAATCAATGCAAGGAGTTTAGACTCTAAACGGTGCTTAACGGTTGAGATAGAACAGATAAAGCACGACATTCAATACAATCAATATTTTATCAAATTTGCCCTAATACGTAGGATTTACACACACACACTTTAACATATGTGTATTAGGTTTGTAATTTTTTTCCAGTCTTGCATACAAATTTCTTTTTTAATGTATTTGTTTCTAATTTTGGAAATTTCATATTTATTTACATTTTAACATCATTTGCTTTCATTTATTCAAAAAACTTAATGAATTTAGTACATTGCTAAGGGTATTCAGTTTTTCTGTATTTATATAGAAAATATAATAATAATGCAATAAAAAATTATGTACTATCTAATACTAATGTTATTTTATATGACAATCAACCATCACGTAAAGTCATTTTGCACGGCAAACAATCGTCGACCGACACTGTTTTTTACGGCCATCAACCGTTAAACTATTGTAGTTTAGAGATTGATCGTCGTGGAAAGTGTTGATCGTCAGTGGTTATTCGTCGTGCAAAAAAAAATCGAAAATAATGTCTTTGATAGCGTCCAAAAAATCCGGTATCAGGAAGAGTATAACCTAAAATTTTATGATGTATTATAGCAATAATATTAGAAAGAGTATAATATAAAATTTTATGGTATATTTTAGCAAGCAGTGGTATCAAGAATATGGCGTAAAATGAAAAAGAGGAAAATGAGTTGCTTGCAACGCACTTAATTTAAAGTAAATAAAATCACAAAATGATCATTTCTTGTCGCTGCTCATTTTAGAGTGTAAAAACATAAGTCTTTTTCGTCCAAGTTTGTTTTCTCATGCTTCTTTCAATTGTGCATTGGAAACAAGCAACCATAGAATTTAATGGTAGAAAAAATCAACATTAAAAGTTATTTGAGATAATTAAATTGAAGGTGGTTTTGTTTCTTAGTTTTCGAAGAGAATGGGCATTTCAAATTTCGCTTTGTTTCCTCTCTAATCCATGGAATGTATATCTTAAAATTGCTTAAGATTTTCAGGTACAGTCGTGACAATTGATTTACAGCCAAAATGTGGTAATGGTGTTCGGTCTTGGCTTGAAAATGTCATGTATTCAATGGGCATAATAATTAAACATCACGTAATGAGAAGGATAATAATTGATCAAATTGCCACTTTTTTTTCCACATGTATTAGTTAGTCTACTATAAACACAAACAATAATTGTTCGTTTGAACTGGAGGATATGCGTGGGCTATTCCAGATCTTATAACATGTAGAAGTAAAGAAGAACGTCAGCCCAAATTGCCAAATCCCTAATAATATATAGTAGATAGTACAGAGGCCGAGGTGCATCCTTTGCTCATGTTACTATTATTATATGTAAAACTTAGCCTATTAACTAGGCTTGTTAGCTATGAACTTTGACATGGCAGAAAGGAAACTTGGAAGGGACAGAAATAAAATAGCTAAAATAGAGGGGGCATTCCGAGAATTGAACTCGGGACCTCTCGCACCCTAAGCGAGAATCATACCACTAGACCAAATGCCCGTTGTGTACGTTTTGTCTTTTATTTTATATATTTCAAGGTCAAACAAGGTTTGAATAAAAACAAAAACCAGAATTTGTAGCAAAAGCAATCGTATTCATGGCATTGAAGACAAAATGTAAATGCAGCATTTGACGATGTAATTCATGGAAAAGATCGACGTTAATCGAGTTGTTAATATTAACAAATCAACGACTCAAACAATTTTATGACTTTCACTATATTTTCTTAGTAAGTATTGTGAGAAATTGATACGATAATGCTTAAATATGAAGCAAACTTTTCTGAAGGTAACAATCGTATCTCCGTATTATCTTTTTTTACTTTTTGTTGTATCTGTCTTTTATATATATATATATATATATATATATATATATATATATATATATATAACAAGAATAAATACTTAATTTTAAATAAAACACTTATTTTGATGTATCGAAAGAAATACATACAAAAACATACCACTTTAAATGTTTATTGCAAACTTGACACCTACGTATTATTGTGATAGAAATTGAAACAAGTTTCAAGAATTTTTTTTATTACAAACTTGGGTCAATTGTGACTACATTAACATATAATTTTAAAGTGACGCAATTTTGAAGTGTTCGAATGTAAATTCATTAAGTGTGTCTACACACACAAACACACACACACACGGAGGCTTCATCACACCAACATAATTTTAGGAAGGAAATTGATAAAGAGACCTCCGATTTCAATAAGTAGGGATCACTTTTTTCAACACGTTTAAAATTGCTATGAAAACTATAATATTTTGTTTATTAAATTAAATTTAATTTAATTTAAATTTAATTGATTTTATTTTAAGTTTGAAAATTTTATATTTTATTTATTATATGAAGTTCACATATCAAAAATGAACCATGGAATATGAAATATAAATAAAAGTAAATACTAAATACATGTAATAAATAACATAAGATACGTATCTAGGTGTGTATTATTTAGTATGTATGTATATGTATAATCAGTGCTAGGATCACTCATTTTACTTAAAAAAATATGTATATTCATGTGTGCGTTTACACACTTTCAACACTTAATTTTTCTAATTTAATAATAAGGCTATTGCTATTAATCCATATATGTATGCATTTACACATATACATATACATATATATAAGTAAATATGTTTAAAATTGTATACATAAAAATTATTATTTAATTTTATTAATGATTGTCAGAAAAAGAAATATTTTTTATTTAATTTTTAAGTTATAAATTTTGATATATATATATATATATATACATACACACATACATACATATATATAATGCAATTTATATATATGCTTGTATTTTGAAATTCAAAATTCAAAATAACGTATTATTATTAAATTACCAGTATTTAATTCGAACAAAAAAGTTGTTTTAATTTGTGAGAAAACCAAGAATAGGAAAAAATAAGTTTTTTTATCTAAAAGTCGAGAATGAAAATAAAGTTTTTTTAAAGTCAAAACGTGTGTGTGTGTATTCTTTAATTATAAGAAACAAACATTACCTATGTACGTACATACATAGATACATACATATACATACACACACACAGACACACACACACACTCACATATATATATGAAAAACCAAAGTCTCGATTATTTTCCAGACATATCCTTTTAGATATTTATGTGTGCATACATGTATATGTGTGTGTTTATGAGCGTTCAATGACACCCTTATTTTGCAGCACCCGTTTAGTCTATGATTTCTACCATATAATCCGATTTAAATAATAATATGATGTGGAAGAGAGAGAAACTACTATTATTTAAATCGAAATGTGTGGTAGAAATCAATTATATATTTCGTTACATGTATCTAACTCGATAACCAATCTTGTTCGAATAAAAGGTGTTTGGATATTCCTAGTCAACTCATAAGTGGCATGTTTTATGATAGTTGTTACAAAGTATTGTAATTTTGACCAAGATTATGGAGGTTAGTATCACAGTCAAAAGTCAAAGTCTCTAGTCAGAGCATTTCGGTTAACAATAAATGTTATTTTTGAACCAAGGACTTTGTGTTTGGACTATAGAGTTGAATAAGAATAATATTGGAATTTTGACCATTTTCAAATTCCATGACGTTAAAGTGATATAGTTTTGATGGAGAGAATTGGTGCAAATAAATGTCGCAATTGGGTAACGCTTAATAAAGTAAAATTGTATTTTAGCGAAACCAAGTAAGCGATAAATTTGCCTAAAATGTCACACCGCTTGCTATGTAACATGTGAATGTTAATAGTCGAATAGTTCGATATTAATCATTGACCGAATTTACACCTGAAGAGTCACGCAACCGAATTGATGAATTCTCCTTTGACCTAATGATTTGATTAATTTATAATTCTAAAAATTAATTAAATTAATTAATATTATGAAATATTAATTTTAAAATTTGATTATGATTTGATGAATAAATATTATTAGATATATTTAGAATAGTAATAAATATATCAATCGATATACGATATCGATAATCGATTAAATTGGATTTAATTGTATAGTATTTTATTTGGGCTTTTAATGAGTTTAAAAGCCCATGAAGGGTGCTAGAAAATTCAGCCATAATGAGGGTTAATGTGGCCATAAGATGTTTTCCACATAGAATTTGAGATGAAGGGCTAAGATGGAAGAATATTTGTAAGAGATGGTGTTGGATCATGTTCCTAAAATATCTTTTAATTCTCCTTTATATAAGCATCTCTATCCTCGTTCTTTAGAGGACTTTTGGAAACCTCCAACCTAATCTACTGCTGTACGAATTCCTTGCTTCCATTTCCTTGATTTCTCAAGTGCAATTAAATCAAATCGATTGCTATCCGATAGTTGATGGTCAATGGTTCGAGGACTAGCACTCTTTTGAGTCGAAAAAGGTTTCAAATGTTTCAAGGTATACTTCATGGCATTGGAATTAAGGTATGGTTTTTATCAAATCATAGTTATTAATTCTCACTATAACGTTTTATTTTGTGTGTGTGTGTGTGTGTGTGTGTATTATTAGTTTGGTGCCGATTCTGATATGCAAGTAAGATTGTCATAAAATAGTTTGGTTACATGCATGTATATATAAGTTTAATAAAAATAAAAATAATTTTTTACCATATACATACATACATACATACATACATACATACATACATACATATACATACATACATACATACATACATACATACATACATATATATATATATATATATATATATATATATATATATATATATATATATATCAAGTCAGTGTTGTTATGAATAATTTTTTTATTTTACTAAATTAATATATATATTATTTAATTACTTATATAGTTTATAATTGATTACACCATCATATCATAGTCGAAATAGTCATACAGTTATATGTAAAGTATTATAGTCAAAATAGTCATACAATTTTATATATAAATTATATCAATATCAGAGAAGATCTTGGCAAAAAATAATAATTAATTAGTTAATTTCAAACGAAAATGATTAAATTCATTTTAAAATTAATTTAAATCGAAAAAATTGTGAATTTTTTCTCAAAAAATAAAATATCTTTTAGGATTTACCGAAACTTTAAAATTCGGAATAAAGTTTCAAAATTATTTTTAATTAATATTTTATTAATTTTTGAATGGATATCTAACTAAAATGTTTTAAAATTAATAATAATAATAAATTATTTTCTGAGCTATGTGCAAGACTTGGGATTTTAAAATAAAAAAATTATCTTAAATATTATGTTAATTTATACATACATAAATATATATATATGGGGGCGTGTATTTAAAAACAATATTTTATTATTATATATATGTATATATTTTACCCAATTTTAAAAATTATATGTATACATAATATATATTTATATACTTGTATAAAATTATTAAGGAAAACCTAACATATACACATATATGTGCATATATATAATATTATTATCTAAATAATAGTATTTATACATGTTGGTTAGCAGAAGTAAGGATCTTAAGGCTAATTTGACATTTGAGGGGGTTGAATGGTGTTTACTAAATTTTATGAATTTTTTCGAGTTCTTTTAAGATTATGGTTTAAACAATAGAAATTTAGATCATAAATGTAAACACAGATAGATATAAATGCAGTAAAAGTAAAAATTAAAGAGTTGGAGAGATCACACCAGGATTTCTATACTGGTTCCTAGTTACCCTACACCAGTCCCGTACAATTTTTTGTATATGTTTCTTTTCAAATTCAAAGTTTATACAATTTCGACTTCAAGACTATGACAAACACCTTTTAGATTTTCTAAGCTTTGGGTACACTCACTGGATTCGTACGGGACATCAGCATACCCACTTGGATTCAAATGGGACACCAAGCGCACTAATTGGATTCAGATGGGACACCGGCACATCCACTTGGATTTCAGGGACACCAAGCACACCCAAGAGTATAAGAGTATAATTTGATAGAGTTTTACAAAATCAATTGCTTGATCTTTGAATACAATTGATCCTATAGCCTCTTGAATATCACTTTGATAATTATTTGAGTGAGAGAGATGAGAGAAATCAGAGAGTGATCAATAGAGAATCAAATCGGTAGAGTTTGAGTTTGATTCTAATTGAATTTGGTAATAATTTGAGTATATTTTCTTTTGGCGATCAAGAGAGTAAAATAAGAGAAAATTTTAGAAGTTAGTTATAAAAATTCGTTGAGAGAACCTCTATTTATAGAAAACCATCAGTCATGTCTATTCGTGAAGATGTACGACAAAAAGACACTTCCATTCAAATTTGAATTTTGAAATTCGGTCTATATGTCGGCATACATGAATAGAATATGTTAATATCCCTTTGTTTTTTGCAAAATAATTTATTTTAAATTATTTTGAAAATCCTAAGTTTTGTAAAATATTTTTATACTTTATAAAATCATTTAAGCATTGTTTATACACATTTTAATCATAATAAAACTTAAGAAAGATTTATAAAATAATTTTGAAATGTTTTAATATATAAAGGATTAAATATAAATTTCTTTTGAGAAATAATATACCAAAACAATATATGAAGTATAAGCGAATATATATTAAAACAAATAATTAATGCATGTTAAAAAAATACTTTGAAATATTATAACATTTAGAAAACATGAAACCAAAAGCCATATCTAAATATAATAAATTAAAAGTATATTAAAATATAAAATACATAAAAACTTAATTTCTCCAAATATGATAATTTTGTAAATAAATAATTAGAAGGTTAGAATTATTTTGAAAGCTATGTGAAAAGATGTTTGAAAAATCATTTGAAAATAGATATTCTTAAAAATCATTTTTTTAAAACCAAGATACTTGAAAATCATTTAAAAAATCAAAGAATAGATTTTAAAACCTTTTTGAAAAATGAAGAGCGATCAAAGAAGTGCTACCAGGGCTTTAACAAAATAATCTATGACTCTATAACTTATCTAGATGTCTTAAATCTTCAATACTCATGAGTCTTTGATCTCTAACTCTTGAATCTATATATCAGTCTCTTGAATATGCTTTTGATACCGTATAGTCTTCTTAATAAGACCCATCTAATATCATGTACTATACATTATATATAACTTGATAAAAACATTAGTATCTATATTCTATATAATGTCATATGGTCGTTGTCATCAAAGCCAATGCTTAAGGTACTAACAATTCATACATATATTTAGACAACACATATATTTACATATTGGATGAGCTAACGTGTACTTTATGATAAGTCTCAACATCTATATACAGGTATGTTACACCTTGCACGGATTGATATTGCATACATATATGTGTATATTATACATGCACACAGAAATATATATATATATAAACACATAAATTAAACAAAATTATGCAATTTATGAATTAAAAATAAAACAATTTTATTTAAATAATATTTAGAAATGTTCTGAATGAATTAGACTTGTAGGCCCAATAAAGATCCAATAAGGGAAATATTTTTTAAAATTTACCTATAACATTCATTGTGGGCTGACCTAGTTACAACAATGGTATCAAAGCTCAATAGTCTGTGTAGTCTAAATTAGTCATGTTAAGGTTAACTAATTAAGCTCATAGCCTACATAGTATGGTGTTTGAAAAGGTGATGTCTAAGATTGAAATTGGATAATTAAATACCCTGTCCTACCTGTTATAAGCCTAACCTGAAAGGCGAAATGTTCTCAAAAGGTTGCCCCTAATAGAAGAGACCTAATTTGAAATAGACATTGGGCTAATTTCAAAATTGTTTTAAAATTAAAAATAAAGGTTATTAATTTAATAGTTAAATTTAAAATAATAAAAATATTATAAAGTTTGTAATATAGATTTTCAAATTGTTTTAAAAATTAAAATAAAAGTTTTAAATTTAAAGTTATATTAAAATAAAATACATACTATAAAAGTAATAATATAATTTTTCAAAATGTTTGAAAATGTAATAAATTAATTTCGAAAATTTAAATTTATTATAAAATGATTAAATATAAAATTAATTGAATAAACAAGTCAATTAATGAAAAATATATTCATGTATCATATATTTTGATATATGTTAAAATATTTGAAAATGTTTAAGATATCATAAGTATACATGTATGTATACAAAATGAATTTCGAAATAGTTCAAAATTTAATTAAATTTTTTAATTAAATAACTTAAGTAAAAGGCGAATGGATTAAATAATATACATACATATATGATATATGTGTTATACTATAAAGATTATAGTATAGAATAAATATTTAATATAAATATATTAAGATAATATTAAATTAATTAAAATGTTAATTAATTAAATAAGATTTAATTAATATAATACATAACACTATTAATGGAGTAATATGAAACATAAAAGTTATATAATAATAAAATTTATATAATATGAATGCATAAATTAAAGGTGGAACATTAAAAAACTCTAAATAGACATAAGGAATAAATACATACGTAAATGTACGCATACCGTGATTTCCGATGATTTCGACACTTGAATCACGAGGGTATTTTAAAAGAAATACATTGTTTCATAAGTCGATATCACTCAATCTAATATATTGAAGATTATACACCTTCGATATAATGTAGTCTTTTATCCCATATATATTAATAAATTACTTGCATGATCCTTTGTTAGTGAGCAAACTAAAGCTAAGGATGTTATCTGTGGTATTATTAATATATCTTAAACATATGAGGTAAGATAACTATACGTATTTGTTGAGCAAACTCAAGGCACTTATACTATACTTAGGCCGTCATGATATGGTAGGTACGAGTGAATAATTTTGTTTTGATTTGCTGAGCAAACTCAAGGTCGAAGGGAAATTAGGAAAGGTATTAAGGTTAGGAGCTGTATACGATACAACCGATAAGGAATCATCCATCGTCAGTGGAGCTATGACTTGTTGGAAAAACTCAAGATCAGAATTCCAAGATAGATATGTCCTAACACTCACTAGTGAAGTCATAAGACTTCTATATTTCGACTTAGGGTTTGGTGAAACATAAAAGACTAGTGGGTGCCATATTAGAAAAATGAAATGATAACATTTAACATTTCTAATATTGTAAGAACATATGTTATATAATGTTATAATAATCTACATTGACAAATTCGTGCATTTAATATGATTGATAAAATGTTTATTAAATAGAATATACTTAATATTGTCAAATAGAAATATAATATACATTTAACAATAAATTCTTGCATGTTAATGATTTACATACACATGTAAATGCCTAATTCTACAATTACTAAATATGTTTGTAATTTGGTCATTTATGAGTTTATTTGGTTAAGACCGTGTATTGCATTCTATGAGTTTCAAAATTAAAAGCAATACTATACTATAGATATTTGATCCATATACAATAACATATAAATTTTATATGATGAACGGCCATATTTTGTAATGTAGAATATTTCTATGAAATTAGTTCATTCAAAATAAGAAAATTAACCATAGTTCGAGATTGAGCATTCAATTTGATTGATTACCAAAAGATCATGTTGTGTTAAATGTAATATAAGACCAAAACTACAATATAGATCTAAGAACTCAATCGTTAAAATATTAGTTTAATCAATATACAAAGGGGCATCTTATTTGATGTCCTTAAGTGTTAGGGATAGTCAAATGCATTTATATAAAGAGTTCATTATGATATTGTAGTAAGAGATTCTTTTTTGAATGTTTTGACCATTTGGAAATAATAAGGATTGTATAAGAGTAGATGTGATTCAAGGTATAATTGGGATGAAGAGAGTGAATAGTGACTTCTGCTTTATAAAGAAACATTAGAAACAAGAATTGTAATAATAACAATTGATACTTAAACATTAGAACAAGAAAAACGATTCCTATTCTGAAGTGTATTTTCATATAGAAAATTGTTTTCTACAAGATTTATTTCTTTGAGTTTACGATATTTGATCAAAAAAATTTCCACTATAAACTAGTTGCAGTATATGAAATAAATAATCTGTACTAAGTAAATGATGGACCTTCGTATTTTGTACGCTATTATAGTAATGGTGGAAACAGCAGGAGCATGTCATATAACACTTATTGGTTGCATCAAATTACAAAAAAGTTGTTTTCGTAAAACATACAAAATATTATTTGTGAATTAATGACTATTTTTCGGTTGAAAAATAGACATGGTTATATTTCAATGTGAATATTATAAATATTCACTATGAAATAGAAATATAAAGTGATATTTGTTTTTCACAACAAAAGTGATGCATTGAAAAATACTAAAGTATCTAAAATTGTTTACAATTTTTTTGGAATATAGACTGAGTTGTAGTCTTGACAAATAATTTAATTATATGATTGTGAATCATATGATACTGGTTAATTATATTTCAAACAATTAAGGGCAAAACATCCATTCAATGGGAACGCCGAAAGAGTTGATGAACTCTTTAGATTGATACACACACACACACTCATAAGTCTGTTAATACCAAAACAGTTCCATTTACTTCATCATATTCATCGTTGAGTTATCACAAACATGGACAACGTATTTGATACACATGTATACGTCTATGATAAGATCATAGAATATAAAATGAAAGTAAATAATATAACATGCAACATAAATGATTCGATTTGATCGAACGAGTGGGTAAATTGGAAAGAGTTCCGTATGTACCTAATATGAATAAAGATTCAGTTTCAAAGGTCATTCCTCCCTATAATACATAATGATGTATTGATAAAGAGTAATCAAACTTTATAGATAGAGTACGATTAATGATGAGTGGAGTTGAGTTAAACTCTTTCTATAAGATGTGTGCTTAAGAGTAGTACACAAGGTTAAAATTAATATGATCCTAAGAATAGTTTACAAAACCATACGAGATAAGGGTTTATAGGAAACCCAACATATCCTAGATAAAGAAGTTGGTAGGTTGTGCAAGTCGAAAGACGCCACGTAATAATTGTACGTAAGAAATCTTATATGAATCGTCTCAAAAGTATTTTGAGAATGATATTCATTACATGACTAATTTATATCGTGGACATAAATATATTATGAACCAATGCTATATTATTTATATAAAGCTATTCATAAAATGTTCATGAACGCATGTTCCGTTGCATTGAGAAGTAACTGAAATTTCTAGATATACCAAATTCGTAGCAAAGGAATTTCGCTAAGAAATTATTGGTATTAAATGGATTCAGATATGATCCAAGGATAAAACTGATTGCAAAGGATGAAATGAAATTAACCAAACCTAGATGAACACAACACATTAGAATATATGATAAGTATTCTTGTGCATTAAAGATAAAATGTGAGTTCTTTGTCAATGTTGAGGATCAATAATCCTTGGTTGTTTAATTAAATCATTAAGAGTATTGACTCTATAATATGACACGATGTGATAAATTGAAATAGATTCCAAGTACATTATCAAAATATCATTTTGATAGTTATATCCCAAGGGATATGATCCATTGACCGCAATGTGTCTTTAAGAGAAAGAGAATGATGTTGGAATATAGTGAGCTGTATTGATAAGAATAACACCGTAAATTTAAATTATTGAAATTTACGTAAAACATTCATCATTCGATGTGCTCAAGTAGATTCATATTTTACTCACAAAATTATCGCTTAGCGTGACTTTATGTTTCGATATATATGTGTTGAAACAGAAAATTCTGAATACAGATTTAGACTAGTCTGTTTGCACACAACAACCAAAGTGTCTCAAAATCAGTGGGAGCGATGTTGATTTTGTGGATTTTCGAATATGATCTAGGAACAGATACGAAAGTATCATTTTGAAAAGCGTCAAAATCGAATAATTGTTTTGATAGATGTTGGATCATAGGTTATGATTGCTGACAAAAATTCACGAATCTACGACTACGACATCATCCTGACTCAACGACTCAAAGTATGGTTCCATATAGTTATATATTTTAACAAGAGTCATGAAATATGGATATAGAGTCTAGTTAGTACTTTGTTAAAATCTTTCCTCAAGAATCATCATTCACATAAACTTGCATGCATATTTTAATCAAAATCAAGTTTTCAAAAAATGCATGGAGCGAGGCTCGAACCCAAGTCACCAGATTGAAAGGCAAGTACTCTAACCAAATGAGCTACTGCAGTTTTTGCTTAACAAAAGAATTCATTCGACTGAATACAATCAACCAGTCGACTGAATATGTGCATTTTAACATAAATGTGCATGTTTTTAAATTCAGTCGACTGGATGATCTAAGTCAGTCGACTGAACCTGATCCCGAGAGTTTTTTACACTCTGTAATCAGTCAACTGACCAAAAACGACCAGTCGACTGACCTAAGCCTAACTGTCATATTTCTGAAAGGACATCTTCTTCTGCGAAGGGAAGCAACTCTTCTCTGAACGAAAATGGACGCTCCTCTTCGTCAGAACCCTTCACCAATGGCAGTAACTCTTCAACTACTATATATAGATACTCCCAAACACTTCATATAAAACGATTTTCATTCTAACTCTCTAATACTCTTCTTGTGCTTTAATATTTACATTCAAACAGTGAGCATACATTTTTATTGCTTGGAATCTCCAAATTAACTTTCATAATCTTCGATTCTTAGCATTACCTTCCTTTCATATCTTCACATACACTTCATACACTTGAGGATTTGATTATAGGAAGTTTATACTATCAGAGACAAATTAGTGTTATCAAGAACACACAGTGTCAAATATACTTTTGTATTTGTCGAAGTCTTGTTCTGCTGCTCAGGCGCGAAGTCCTCTTCAGCTGTTGAGGCGAAATCCTGTTCTGCTGCTCAGGTCCCTGTTCTGCTGCTCAGGGTTGTATAGACCTGTTCCTCCGGGTTAAGTGAGGGTTGTTGTAGTGAAATTCCAGAAGGAGTCTGGGACTGGACGTAGGACGGTGCTCTGAACCAGTATAAAATCTCTGGTGTCATTTTACTATACTGCTTTTATATTCCGCGTTATTTACTATGTATACTCTGTATTACTGTTTATCCATATTATACGGTCCTACACACTTTCATTTGGTATCAGAGCAAGGCATCATATAACCGTTACAAAGTTATCTGATATCTTGCTAATTACGGAAAATAACACCAGCACTTCCACTAACACTGTCACTAACACTAGTTTTCTTGAAGGTCAATCTACTGCACGACCTCCATTCTTTAATGGTTTAAACTATAATTATTGGTCTACTCGTATGCGAATCTATATGCTATCTAATTGTTTTGAATCATGGAATATCACACAGAATGAATACACTCTTCCTACTGGAGAATATTCCACTTGGTCAAACTCACAAAAATTAGATGCTACTGCCAATGCTAAAGCTATGAACATGTTATTTTGTGCACTAGATAGAAATGAATTTAATCGTGTTAGCATGTGTCAAACTGCTTATGAAATATGGAGAACGCTTAAAATTACTCATGAAGGAACTAACAAAGTCAAACAAAGCAAAATCTCCATGCTCAAAAATCAGTTTCAAAACTTTAGAATGAAACAAGATGAATCCATTAATGATATGTATTCTAGATTTCAAGATATCTATCATTCTCTATTAGGATTAGGAGAAAAATTTTCTGATTTTGATATAGTATCAAAAATCCTAAACTCTTTAACGGATGAATGGGAAAGAAAGGTCCTAGCTATTGAAGAAGCAAACGATCTTTCAACTATGAAACCAGAAGAGTTAATAGGAAATCTAATGTCATATGAAGTGAATTTGCAGGCAAAGAAAGTTCAAGCACAAGACAAGAAGAATCTAGCGTTTCAAGCAGAACAAGATGACTCTGACTCAGATGAAGAGGATATGGCATTTATTGCTAAGAATTTCAAAAAGTTTTTGAAATTCAAAAAGAATAACAAGGGCAAGAGCTACAAAAATAATTCTAGCAACAATAATAACAATAAACCATCATCATCTGTCATGGAATGTTATGAATGTCATAAGAAGGGTCATATGAAAAAAGATTGTCCAAAAAAACAGAAAAACAAATTCAAGAAGAACAAATTCAAGAAGAAAGCATTTTCTGTAACATGGGATGATTCAGATTCTTCATCATCAGAAAGCGACAGTGACAGTGACATAGAGCAAGCAAATGTATGCTTCATGACTTCAAATGATGATGTAAGTGAACTAAGTTTTGAAGATTTAGTTGAACTTAATTTTGAACTAGTAGATTTTGTAAAACAGACTAAGAAATATAATAAGGAGTTACAAGGAAAACTAAATAGATCTGAATTGGAAATTAGTATGCTTAGAGATGAAAAGAAAATTATTGAAGAAGAACTTGAAAAATCTCAAGAATCTAATTCTAATCTAGCTTCACAACTTTCTATGATAACTCAAGAATTAGAAATTCAGAAGAATAAAAATGATGATTTATCAGTTGAAATTAATGATTTAAAATCTAACACTAAAGTATTAGAGTTAGAAAAATCTAGTCTTAAAACTAAGCTAGAAGATATTAATAAAAATATTTCTAATTTTAATAAAGGACGAGAAAATCTTTCTAAAATAATAGAAAATTCTCAGTCTACTTCAAATAAAATGGGTTTAGGATATAATAAAACTGATCGTAGTAATAGCACTAGATATGCTTTCATGTATAGTAAAAATGATAGTGCTAGTACTAAATTTCGAGTAAAGCCTAAATCCAATTTGTATAGAAATTCAAATACTACTATGACCTATAATGTTGATAATTTCTTTAGAAGTGCAAAATCATTAACAGGAAATATGAATAAAAATTATCTAAGTATATGGGTTCCTGTTAATTGAAAAATAGAGAAAAATACATTGATGATTATTTTGATATGGTAGTTAATAATGAAAATTATATTTATAAAGGTTCAACTACACCCAAATGGGTATGGTTTTCTAAAAAGTAGGAAATTATAAGAACCTTGGGTATCGCATGCTTTAAATGTTAATTTTTTCTGATACCTTACATTATAAGTAGTAGTTATTTTGTTTTATATTGCTCTATGTTAACACTTATGTAAAATATATTTTATATCATCATATAAACTCTCCTTTTTGTCGATGACAAAGGGGGAGAAAGATATTGCTCTCTAACACTATTTGCAGGAATAAACCATGCAAGCACAGATTAAGGGGAAAAAAAATTAAATAGGAATATATAGCATAGATTCAGGGGGAGAAATCTATAGCACAATTATAGGAAGATATTCAGTGAGAGAGGTAAGATCAACAAAGCTTGTCAAAGATTCGTTCGTAGAAAATGGAGTTGTCATCATCAAAAAAGGGGATAATGTTGGATCATAGGTTATGATTGCTGACAAAAATTCACGAATCTACGACTACGCCATCATCCGTACTCAACGCCTCAAAGTATGGTTCATATAGTTATATATTTTAACAAGAGTCATGAAATATGGATATAGAGTCTAGTTAGTGCTTTGTTAAAATCTTTCCTCAAGAATCATCATTCACATAAACTTGCATGCATATTTTAATCAAAATCAAGTTTTCAAAAAATGCATGGAGCGAGGCTCAAACCCAGGTCACTAGATTGGAAGGCAAGTACTCTAACCAAATGAGCTACTGCAGTTTTTGCTTAACAATAGAATTCAGTCGACTGAATACAATCAACCAGTCGACTGAATCTGTGTATTTTAACATAAATGTGCATGTTTTTAAATTCAGTCGACTGGATGATCTAAGTCAGTCGACTGAACCTGATCCCGAGAGTTTTTTACACTCTGTAATCAGTTAACTGACCAAAAATGACCAATCGACTGACCTGAACCTAACTGTCATATTTCTGAAAGGACATCTTCTTCTGTGAAGGGAAGTAACTCTTCTCTGAACGGAAATGGACGCTCCTCTTCATCAAAACCCTTCACCAATGGCAGTAACTCTTCAACTACTATATATAGATACTCCCAAACGCTACATATAAAACGATTTTCATTCTAACTCTCTAATACTCTTCTTGTGCTTTAATATTTACATTCAAATAGTGAGCATACATTTTTATTGCTTGGAATCTCCAAATTAACTTTCATAATCTTCGATTCTTAGCATTACCTTCCTTTCATATCTTCACATACACTTCATACAC
This sequence comes from Allium cepa, assembly GCA_030765085.1. Classification (NCBI taxonomy): domain Eukaryota; kingdom Viridiplantae; phylum Streptophyta; class Magnoliopsida; order Asparagales; family Amaryllidaceae; genus Allium; species Allium cepa. The sequence continues at coordinate 58,890,837 of CM060931.1, forward strand.
TTGAGGATTTTATTATAGGAAGTTTGTACTATCAGAGACAATCAGTGTTATCAAGAACACACAGTGTCAAATATACTTTTGTATTTGTTGAAGTCCTGTTCTGCTGCTCAGGCGCGAAGTCCTCTTCAGCTGTTGAGGCGAAATCCTGTTCTGCTGCTCAGGTCCCTGTTCTGCTGCTCAGGGTTGTATAGACCTGTTCCTTCGGGTTAAGTGAGGGTTGTTGTAGTGAAATTCCAGAAGGAGTCTCGGACTGGACGTAGGACGGTGCTCCGAACTAGTATAAAATCTCTGGTGTCATTTTACTATACTGCTTTTATATTCCGCGTTATTTTTTTTTTTTACAGAACTAAAAAAGCCTTCAAAACAAGTTAATACCTTGACGATGTTCTGATCATTCGACAAACATGCTAAAAACATGTTATTGCAACTAGACGCATAATCCTAAGTTCAGCTCTCTTAAAGATCAGTCGACAAACATACTAAAAATAGTATTACAAACCTTAAAAATCTCGGCGGCTTAACTTCCGCCATCCATAGCAAACACAAATCTACACATGCCAACCATATACACATACACCCAAGGCAATTATACATGCCTCTCTGACTTGCTAGGAATCTAATTGTGGCTTTAGTTTTAGGCTCCCCCAAGTTCATCATCAAACTTCTCCACGGTAGCCCCCAGACCCAAAATAATCCCTTCTGGACCCAGCAATGGCCGTAGTCTTCTGATGCTCGAGCTTAGGACAGTCCTTAATCCTATGCCCCAACCCACCACAATACGCGCATCCCTTAACTCCACTAACATCAACCAGCGCCCCTTCCTCCTCCATAGGATCATTCAGCTCCCTAAGCACAGGCGGTATTCTCTGCTTCGCTTCCTGCAGCAAATGCTTCAAATTGGCGTGCTCCCGCTCCTCCTGGTCCTTCCCACCGTGGATGGCGACAGCCTCCACCCCTTTCAGGAGGAGGTATTCGTGGATGTCGTCCACGTCCGATTTGTTCTCACAGAAGATGAGGACGGGAGGGGGGGGTCTTCTGGAGGCATTCGAGGAGGTACACAATCTTGGCTTCTTGTTTGACGTACTCGACTTCTTGGATCACGTCGAGGTTGGCCGCACCCGCACGGCCAACGTTGACGGTCACGGGCTGCACGAGGGCGTTGCGCGCGGAGTTTTGGATCTTCTTAGGCATGGTGGCGGAGAAGAGCAGGGTTTGGCGCTGGGATTTGAAGTGGTCGAAGACTTTCCGGATGTCGTCTTCGAAGCCTAAGTCTACTAGTCTGTCTGCCTCGTCCAATGTTAGGTACCTGCAATTATCAAGGTTCATCTTCTTCTTGGCAAGTAAATCCTTCAACCTCCCAGGTGTAGCAACTACAATATGCACCCCTCTCTTAATCATATCTAATAGGTTCTTCATCTCCACTCCACCAATACACAACATTGCCCTTATCTCTGGATATCCACTCTTCCTTAGCTCCGCCAAGAACTCCTCCACCACTTGAAAAGTTTGGTTAGCCAACTCACGTGAAGGACACACCACCAACCCAAATGGACCCTCACCCGCCACAATCGGCATCATAATTTCTTCTTGAATCGCCACCATTATCAATGGCACCACAAACACTAGTGTCTTACCAGAACCCGTAAACGCAATTCCAATCATGTCCCTCCCAAACAAAATCACAGGCATCCCCTGCACCTGAATTGGCGTAGGCTGCACAATTCCCTTCTCCTTCAACTTCCTAAGAATCGGTTCCAGAAACCTCATATCTTTAAAATTCTTAATCGGTGGTGGCACATTATCCCCTTCTATCAGAATATGATACTGCTTCCTAATTGCCTCGCATTGTTTTGATGAAAGGTGTCGAATAGCCAACGGCGGCTTCCAACCGGTTGGCATAGGGTCGGTGTAGGTGATTCCTTTGGCGAGTTCTCGGACTGACATGAGAGTTTTCCGATCTGATAAGTGGTCGATCATCTCTTTTTCCTGCTGGACGAGTTGTTCAGCAGGGCTGATTTCAGGTAGATCGCGTTTGAGCTGCGAAGCTTTTATTAGAAGACTGGGTTTATTGGATTCCTGCGGTGGAGGTAGATCTTCTGCGGTGGCCGTTGAGGCTCCGTCGGTGGTTGAGGCGGGACGCGATCTGCGACGGAGGAGTTTTTCGGCTTCCATTTTGCGACGCTTGTGTACTAGGATGTACTCTTCTTCGTCGTTGGTGTTTGTGGGTGCAGCGGCGGTACATGTTTCGACCTCCATTGATGCTGGGGTTAGGGTTTGGGAACTGTTGGAAGATAATTTGTTTCGCATAAAATCTTCTATGCTTTCTTTCTTTGTTTCTTTCTCTTTCGACTTCCCGGATGTCGTCTTCGAAGCCTAAGTCTACTAGTCTGTCTGCCTCGTCCAATGTTAGGTACTCACAGCACGGTAACTTCTTCTTCCTTATCTGAATTCGACGTCGCGATTCTTCTTCCTTATCTGAATTCGACGTCGCGATTCTTCTTCAGACGCTTTCGTGTTTTTTTTAAATCAAGAACTGGAAATCACGTTTTCGTATTTTTTTTTAATCGTGAACTGGAAATTACGATTTAGTGCTGGGAATGGAAACGTGAATTATGAAAGAGGAAGGGGAGATTGTAGGATGGGCTGAAAATTGATATTCCGCGTTATTTACTATCTATACTCCGTGTTACTGTTTATCCATATTATACGGTCCTACACACTTTCAATAGATGTGTCAAATAGTTTGATTACCAGTCAAAATGCAGAGGAAGCGTATGTTCATAAGAAAGAAAGTTAAAAGGTACATAAATATTTCTAAATCATAAGTAAACAACACACTACTGATTGTTAACAATATGCTTGTGTTAAAATTATTTTTAGTTGTTTTAATACTTAATGTTGGATCTGTAAATGATATCTTTCACAGTAAGTATAAAAGATATTGGGAATGCCCCAAAATGATATAGAAGGACGCCTTATTAAAATATTTAATACATAACATATAAGATGGATTCCTTGTGCATTGGCAATATGAATTATCACACATGTTATATTGTCTATGATCATGATTTGTTTATGTATTTGATACACGAAGCAAATATCTAATCCAAATTTATATCACTAAATGGTAGTTTGCGGTTTTCTCTTATAATTACAAAATACTATAGAATTGTTTATTGAAATAAAAAACTCCTTATGAAGGAGTGTTTGGACTCAAACTTCATAAGATATATTGAGTATAATATATCAATAATAAATTCAAGTTAAGAATCTTTAAGTTGTAAATGTTCCAATTAGAAGAGATTATGGGCGATTCAATGAAAATGCTAAGTACATTGATTTGAATAGTGCCACAATAAAAGTAATAAGCATATAATAAACGCACACTAGAAGTCAAACTCAAGCTCAAATGTTGAGGATCCCTTAACAATGTCAAATGATAACAATGTCATGATATAGTTCGTAACCAAACTCAAGCTCATTAGAAGTCGAGAGACATACTCCAATTTGTTCTACATGATAAAATAGTTTATCCGCATCCGGGAAAGTTGATTGATAGAGTAAATAATTAAAGCATAATAGCATATCTATTCACTGAGGGACTGACTTGATTGGTTTTGAGGAAACTGTTTGGAGAAGTTGGAATAAGATTCCATAATCGACCCGAAGTGAAAGTAGGAGATTGATATGTTAGGGGTATGCTATAGGGGCAGTAATTTGTTATATATATCTTACTCGATAATCAATCTTGTTCTAAATAAAAGGTGTTTTCTTTCTATTATATACCTAATATAATGTATTATGTTAATTTATTAAATTAATCAAAAGTGTGTTTAATAGAAATAAATGGTATATTTAGTGATAGTAGTTACAAATTGTTGTAACCATGAGTAGTTTATCACAATAAGAATAAATATACCATTTTATATATTCATAGTCAGGATGCATCGAGACTGGATATCAATACATCCATTGAGACCAGAGTATGCAACGCTCTCTAAATATTGGACAGTGCATTACGCACGGCTATTGGAGGCAACAAAGGGTTACGTACTGATGGTTATTGTATAAATATGGAATGACTCACTCGATAGTTTTCTGTTGGTTAATATAACTAAGGTCAAATGAAAAATATCAACATGGCTAATTTACATAGTTCTCTCGACTTGAAAATATTGTCGATCTTCAATGTGAAAACTCCACTTTAATTATAGTCAAATCATGGTATGGCGTCCATCGAGTGACTATAGTTAGTCGAGTGGAAGTAATGAAAGTGAAGCACTATTCAAGAGAGAATTCATCTCCTTGATTATATAAGGCCAGTATCATGGTCAACTTAAAGTCAAAGTCTTTGGCCAGAGCATTTCGATTAATAATAATTGTAATTATTGAACCAAGAAGTTTGTGTTTGGATTATAAAGTTGAATATGAACGATATTGGAATTTTGACCACTACCAAATTCCATTAGTTCAAAGTGATATATTTTTAAGGAGAGAACTGGTGTGATTAAAAGTCACAACTGGGTAACGTTTAATAAAGTAAAATTTTATTTTACCATAACCAAGTAAGAAATAAATTTACCCAAAATGTCACATCACCTGCTATTTGACATATGAACGTTAATATTCGAATAGTTCGATATTAATTGCTGACTAAATTTACTCTTCACGAGCCATGGAACCGAAACGATGAATTCTCCTTTGACCAAACAATTTAATTAATTTATAATTAATTAATTAATATTTATTAAATATTAGTTGTAAATTTGAGTATAATTTGATTAATAAATATTATTAGATATATTTATAATAGTTATAAATATATCAATCGATATACAATGTCGATAAGAGATAAAATTGGATTTAATTGTATAATATTTTATTTGGATGCTAAATGGGTTTAAAAGCCTATGAGGAGGATATAAAATTCATCCATAATAAGGTTATTGTGTCCATAAGATGGTGCAACATAGACTTCAAGATGGAGGGCTAAGATGGAAGAGAATTGGTCACAACATGATGTAGTATCTTGACCCTAAAATATATCTTAATTCTCCTCTACATAAGTATCTCTATCCTCAACCTTTAGAGGAATTTTGGAAGCCTCCAACTAGAAATATTCCTAGATGAATTCCTCTCTTCCATCTCCCTAATTTCTCAAGTGCAAAACAAGTCAAATCAATAGGTCAATGGTTTGAGGACTAGCACTTTGTTGAATCGGAAAAGGTTTCAAAGGTGGAAAATCATCTCTTCATGGTGTACTTCAGGGCACTAAGATTAAGGTATGGTTTTGATAAAATCATAGTTATTAATTCTCAATATGAAATTTTATTATATACGTATATATGTGTGTGTATATTATATTATATTATAAGTTAGGTGATGATTTTGATATGCAAGTAATGTTGTTACAAAGTAGTTTGGTTACATGCATGTATTTAAATATATATATATATATATATGTGTGTGTGTGTGTATATATATATATATCTGTGTGTGTGTGCTTAATAAAAATAAAAATATTTTTTTATCATATATATATATATATTAGGTCAGTGCAGCTATGAATAAAATATTTAATTTTACGTCTACTAAATTAGTATGTATACTATTTAATTACATATATATAGTTTATAATTAAGTACAACATCATATCATAGTAAAAAATAGTCATACAATTTTATACATAAAGTATTATAGTAATAATAATTTTCGAAATTGAAAATTATTTTTAATAAATATTTTATTATTATTTAACATCATTTAATTATTTTATTTATATAAATAAATTATATTAATTTAAATATGCTATGAAAATTATTTTTTTGTATTTTATAAAATTATATCAATATCAGAGAACCCTCAGCGAAAAAGTAAAACAATATATCTTTTTTATTTTTAAATTAGTTATTTACTTTCAGCCGAAATTGAAGAAAATTATGTTAAAATTAATTTAAACCAAAAAAATTATGAATTTTTTTTCAAACTAAAAAATATTATTAATGATTTACAAAAATTTAAATTTTTGAAATAAATTTTGAAATTTAATTTTTATTTGACTTTTTATTAATTTTCGAATGGATATTTAATTAAAACGTATTTCAAAATTAATAATAATAAAATTTTGACTTATGTGCAATACCTGGGATTTTAAAATAATAAAATGTATCATGAATATCATAATATATATATATATTAAAATTTTATTTATTATTATATATATGAATATATATTTTAATTGCGGTTTTTAAAATAAATTAAATAACTTATTAATATTTAAACAAACATGCTATAATAATATGTATATTTAATATTGATATTTTATTTATAAGATATATATATATATATATAAATATATATTATATACTTATATAGAATTATTTAGACGAACGTAAAATATACATATACATATACATATAATATTATTATATAAATAATAGTATATATGCATACATATAATTAGAAAACATATATATTTGCATATTGGATGAGCTAACGTGTATGTTGTGATGTAAATCCCATCATCTATATACGGGCATGTTGTACCTTGTATGGGATAATATGTTACACATGCACATACACATATAGACCTACATGCATATATTTATATATTAGTAGATAAATTAAACAAAACCATACAATTTATAAATTTAAATAAAATAAGAAAATTATTTAAATAATATTTAAAAATGTTCTAAATTAATTAGAATCATAGGCCTAATAAAGATCCAATAAGGGAATTTTTTTTGAAATTCATCCATAACATCCACCACGGGCCGACCCTGTTCCAACAATAAATTTGGCCAAAATGTTATACCACCTGCTAAGTGACGTGTGAATGTTAATATTCGAATTGTTCGATGTTAATCGCTAATCAAATCCACACCTAATGAGTCACGTAATCGAAATGATGAATTCTCCTTTGACCAACCGATTTAATTTTTTTGTAATTGTTATAAATTAAATAATATTGATGAAATATTAATTATAAAATTTGATTTTTATGTCAGATGAAAGAGAGTGAAACGAAGAGGAGAAGGAAGGCGACGTAGGGTACTCCGAGTCAGAAGAAGACCGGTGGGACTGAAAAGGTGGTGATCTCTGGAGTTAATTTACCTTCCCCCGACTGATGGGGCTAAAAGGAATAAAGGTTACCAACGTTATTGGAGCCTCTGGAGTAAAGTTAGCTTCCACCGACTAAAGCGATGAAGGGTCTTCATGAGGTACAGTAGATGCCGACTGAAGGGATGAAGGCTCTTCATGATGATGAAAAAATATTACTAAATATATCTATAACTGTTATAAATATATTAATCAATATACGATATCGATAAGCGTTAAATTGGATTTAACTGTATAATATTTTATTTGGACTCTAAATGGGTTTAAAGCACATTAAGGGGGAAGGTTTGTTCAGCTATTATAGGGGTATTAGGCGGCTAAAAAAAGATTGGCTAGAGAGACTTAGATTTAGATGGCTAGGATGGAAGGAGAATGGGTAAAGATTAAATCCTAACTTTTCTCCTTCTCTTCTTCTATATAAAGATCTCTACCTTCATCTTTTGCTAGACTTTTGAAACCTCCAAAACTCTTCTAGATCTGGCCGAAATTAGTCTTCCCCTACCTTAATTAATTCAAGTTCAAATTAAATAAAATGAAGTGATAGTCGATAGCTGGTGGTCATTTGTTCAGGGACTAGCACTCCACTCGATCGAAAATCATTTCAAGGAGCAATTATCATCCTTCCAAGATGTATTCATAAGCATGGGATATAAGGTATATTTGTAATCTGTTTATAAATATCAATGCATACATAGAATGTTTACATCATATATTATATATTTTTAGTTAGGTGACAATTCGATTATATAAAGGGGGTTTTTAGGCTCAGGGAAAATGTAGGAGGAAAATTTAGTTTCGGGGACAAGAAGTTTGCTTTTTAGTCTAAATGACACTCTTTAGTGTAAATCACAGAACGATAGGTGTAACTATCATTTTCTGTTTACACTAAAAAGTGTCATTTAAACTAAAAGGCAAACATGTTGTCCTTGGAAATAAAATTTTTTACAACTTCTTCCCTGTGCCTATTTTTCTGTTATATAAATGTATTGTCACAATTTGATTGGTTGTGTGTTTACGATTTTATATAAAAAAGATCTATCATTTATATACCTTTAAGGGGCACGGATCAAAAAAACAAAATTATTATTTTACTAACTTATATACAATATTTAATAATACATAAAAACTTTACAAATTTAATATTACATTTTACAATATGTAAAATGTGATTTTATAATTACATATAATTAGTTTATATATATAATTTGGCGAAGATAAAATAATTATATATATATATATATTATTTTTAAATATTATTTTGATATTAATTAATATGTAAATTAATTATTTAAATATATTGTAACAACCCGGAAATTTGGTTGTTCATTTTTGAACATTTAATTTATTTTCAAATGTTGAATTTTAATTATTAATTGATTTTAAATATGGAAGAATTTCTTAAATGGTTTAAGATTCCAATATAGAGATTTATTTGATTTGGTAAAATAGTAAATTGATATTTGAAAATTGGGTAAATAGGTGGATTCGTGTGACTGTGGATGGAAATGATTTCTAAAATTTGTTTAAATTCTATTTGGATTATAATTAAAATATTAGTCTTTTGAATGCAATTAAAAGTCGATAAATTTGAAATTTGAAATTTATATATTAATTTAATAGTGAAAATTAATATATGGTAATAGTGTAAATAATGGAATTTTGATTTAATATAAATTGGAATGATTTATAATATGAATATAAATGCTATTTGAATCATAATGGAGTTAGTCAGTTTTGAAAATTGAAAATTTGAACGATTTTGACGATTTTGAAAATCGCTCGATTTAATCGATACTTTAAAAAGCCTTTCAGGGCACGGTCTCGGAATTCGACGAAAATAGTCCCATTGGCTCCATAATAGTTTATTATTATCGGATTTCAAATTTCGTAGCGTTTGGAGTTAACCTTTGGTCGTACGGGATAGAAACACGTTGAAATAAATATTGAAAATTTAATATTTTAATTCGATCCGAAAAGCTATTTTCTATGTACGATCGAATTAGGCCCCGATGCATATTCCATTGTGTTCAGAATAGGGGTAAAACATTACAAACGCCAGGAAGCATTCTTCATTTTGAGTTCGTTCGGAAAAGCACATTAATTTTGGAAATAATATTAAAATAATGTTATGTATGAGTATATATATTCACGCAACAGTAAACCCTAAAGAAAATTCATAGCCGTCGCTACTTGATTCAATGGCCGGTATCTCTTGACCTTCTCTCGTTAAATCCTCCTCATCCAAGCATTTTCAGGCCGGGACTCCAACTAGGAGGTGGTAGAGCTCATCGAGATGAGGCTATCCAACGGTGGATTTGCGTTATCATCTTCGTTTGGAGGCCAGAGAGGGCCGCGCTCGTGCTGCCATCTTGGGGGTTTTTGAGGCGAATGATGAGGCCGAGCACCACGTGCTTCAGGCCAAAGGTGGAGCTCACGACGAGCTTTCGAGGGTTGGTCTCCGATCGAATCTCCGGCGAGGAATGGAAGCGCGTTGATCGTCAAGTTGCGTGCGATGTTGGGTTTGAGCGTGATCGACCTGGCGAACGAAGAATAGAAACAAAAGGGGCAGCATGATTTTTCGGAACCAAATTGGACGTCCAGATCCAGGTTATGTTTTTTTTAAAATAATTTGTCAATATTTATTTATATTCAAACTTCAAAATTGCATATCTCATTCATACGAGGTCGGAATTAGACGAAACAAGCAGCACCAGAATCACATCGATGAGTACTACGCGCTGGAAGAGAATTGGCGGCGATCGAAGCGAGTAAATTTTTAGGTTAAATCGAACGTGTGCGGTTTAATTTAAAATTGGAACGTTTGGCAAATTAAAACTCAAGGTGAGTTAATCTCATTCAATTTTGGACTACTAGTAGTTAAAATTAATAAATGATTGATTGGTTAAATTGATAAATTATTATCAATTGGATGTGATATTATGTATAGCGGTATATATATATTGGAGTGATTGATATTCCCGCATATATATATATATATATACATATATATATATATATACATATATACATATATATATACATATATACATATATATATATATACATATATACATATATATATATATATACATATATACATATATATAGCGGATGAGCCCCTATGCGCCCCGCATAAAAGCGGATGACCCTATATACCATGATATTCCGCCTTGATGTGGAATTGGTAATGGTTCTATGGATGCAGGAAAACTGGTTGGTGGGATCCAACAGGATCCTCAAAAATGTTGAATTTAATTTCGTATATAGTGATATATGTTCTGTTGGAATAATCTGTGATAGATTACTGTGGGATTTATATTGATTGGATGTTATGGTTGTTTTGGACTTGATTTTTGGTATTTTAAAATACCAATAATATATAGTGTGAATTTGAAAAGAAAATTAAATGGATTTTTGAAGTAAAATGTTTATAAAGAATTCTTGGTTAATCAATTGGATAAAATAGATGGTTTTGAAATTTTTACTTAACCAAATCATGATAGTGTGAATGGGATTTTGGAATAAGAGTATATTAAGAGGATTTTTTTAAATAATAAATGCTTATGTGGTACTTTTTGAAATAAAAAGGGTTTTAAAATCGAGATTTTTGATATTTTGAAAGAATAGGGGAGAATTTGGAAAATAAAAATAAAATTGGTCAAACTAGAGTTCAAGTGAGATTTCGAAATTTACGAAATGGAATTTGAATCGAGAAATTGGGCTTGTTTATAAAAGAGGGTTTCTAATTATTTACCGTGTAACTTTAAAAGTGTTAAAAATATTCTCGAAATTAGTCATGTAGTTATTTTTAATTTTTTAAAGCATATTTAATTATTTATTAGTAACCTTATAATGATTTTTAAAAATTTATTATTGTTTCAGAAATAGTCAGCACTTTTTATTTTAAAAATATAATTATTAGATATTAAGATTGTTTTGTATAATAACTTCTATTTAAGTAAGTTTACCTAGATTAAACTTGGAAATTTATTTTAGAACTTATAAGTATTTTTTGAGATAATTTTTAAATAAAGTTTTTGGGATGCAATGGTATACTCGCATGGCGAAATCGAAGGCAGTGAGTACCTTCATTTAAGACTTGGATTTCTCTGGGATAGAGACGTAACCATTGAGCTATGAATTCATGGTTTGATGCTGCTGTGGTACTTTCCATATTATTTTAAAAGGGATTCCAAATATTTTGAAAAGAATAACTTATGGATATACTGAATTCGATAAGATAAGTACATACATTTGGATAAGAGATTCAAGTGATTGAAATATGAATTAAATAGAAAGAGATTTAATGGTTTTTAGTGGAAAATGGAATATTTTTGTTGAATGGTTGTTTTATTTGATAGTTAAATAACCGACTATCAAATCTGGACCTAAACATAACTTTGGAAATTTCTGGAAGGAAACACGGAAATTATATGGTACAGTTACCGTTCGAGGTGCTACTGTACATGTAGACTCATTTCGTTCTTCTAGGAAATTTATAAGGAATTTCATCCATTAATGGTTAGGAGTTGATCTCCGATCTTATTTTTGTCTGTTTATTTCCTACAAAACCGAGGCCGAGTTTACTGGAAATAGTGAACGTTGTTTGGAAGAGTGTGAGATCGAATTTGTTATTCGAAAATCACTTCGGTCCAACGAGTACGTTTTCGAAATGAAGACAAGGGCATGGAGTCTAAGATCGAGCAATGAAGTGCAAAGGCTAATCGCCACCAATCCCGAGGGTGACACCAAAATGAATGTAGTAGAAATAGTGCCTTCGGTTCCGTTCGAACCCAGGACGGACTTGTATGGATGAATTCTATTAGTATATTGCCATTGGAGGACAATGAGCATTCTAAGTGAAATCCTTTAAAAGTTAATCGTAGCCTCTAGCCTCATCAATCGGGAATGACTAAAAAGCAGGGGAGATGCAGCAAGGCTAAGTGGGTAGCACCCAAGTAGGGTATGTTTATCACCTTTCTAGATGCGCTCAGATATTATTACTACAATTTATGGAAGGAGCTCGAAAAAGATAGGAACACCCGGAGTTATAGCATACTCGGTCTATCCAGGTTAGGGGTAGACCGGTCTTGTGTAGCAGAGGATCCCGGCGTGGTACTCGGTACGCTGTTCTAGACGTGTTCTGTGACAAGCGATACCCCAGTGCCCAGTCATTTAGATGGAATCCATTCTCCAATATGCACCATACAGTTATGATTGTGGCTAACTATGCTGAAATGTGAGATGCAAGCATTTCAGCTATTTGAATAAGTATGTGTACTTAGACACTATTATAATATCAAATGATTTTGATATGAATTTTTTTGGTTATCGTAAGGTAAAAACCCACGTGTTTATTTGTGGCATGGTCCTACGAGATACCTTTGATTTTCAAAGGATATTGAAACCTTAATAATTCAAATTGAGTGTGTTTTTCTTACACTGGTTTTTCAGACTGATTCGGGCGTTATTTTATTATATTGCTTGGGTCAGACTGAGTATTTTAGGTTCAGGTTAGGATACTATAGAGCTCAGGAGACGAGCTAAAGACCGAGGCATATGTCGTACTTGTTTATTCCTACTACAGTGTTTGTTGAAATTACTCACAAATTGTAAGGGCAGTTTGTTATAACTGTTCAGGCTGGTAACTATGGATTTGTGTACTCTGATGTGAGATATGTATAATATAGTTTTGATTTGTGTAAAGGACTTTTTATATTGTACGTTATTCAGTCCATAGTGAGATTCGGTGTTGTTAGTTTCTTTTTCTTCTACCAATTTTCTTTTCCCTCAACAATCTGTCTTTTCGGCACTTGATCATTTGGAATGTTATACGATTAGCGTACTTATGTCGATTTTTTCGAGGATCGTGAGGGGCGGGTCGTCACATGTGGTATCAGAGCTTAGGTTGGCGATATACCTAGGCTTTGGTGGGATTACTCATTAGAGATAGAGTCAGTAGTACTCTAGAATGAGTTTGAGCGTATTAATAGATATGAGCGCGTAATTGTTAGTGAATATAAAATGTTTTTATATTGTGTTGACTTATCGATTGAGTGTTTATGAATTCTGGTCGGTACGGAAATTACAACCATATCGATAGGGGTTTCTAAACTCTAAAACAAGGTAAACCGACATAGTATTATTTGGAAGTTAGTGAATGAAACAATTTTACCCAAATTATATTTTGATATAAAAGAAATAATTTTTTGAAATTATTATAGTATATATGCTTGGAATGTTTGGTTGTCAATATTATAGTCAGAATAGGTTATAAAATTTGAAATGGTTTTATATATAACCAAATAGAAATTTATAAGTATGATCTATACAAAGAAGTATAACTAAAATTTTATTAAACCTGAATTTAAATCCTGAAAATTTTGAGAAATGGGTTAAAATGAATTTGAATCAAGTGGTGGGGATTTTAAATCTTGAGAATTTTGGAAATGTTTTCCAAAATGGTTTGTGAGGAATAATGGAGTAGTATTTGAAAATGTCTTTGAAATAGAAAATGTTTTTAAATGAATTTTTGGAAGTAAGGTGTAACAGCCCGCAAACCCGTACCCCTAGTCAACACTATTTTCCAACATATCAACTCAAGGTGAACGGAAATATGGACCGTTAGGGTTAAAGAAGAAGTAGATAGAAGAAGAGAAAACAAAACAACAACAGAATCTTACCATCATAGCGGAATAAAATATAATAGATAATAACAGATCTTTACACAAAAGAAAACTATATCTGTTTTATACATACATCACCAGAATACATCATCAGAGTTCAACAACATCAATAACATACAACTGGACAGTCATATAAACTTGTCCTCAAACTGAATACACAACGGAATAATAATCAAGAACAGAAGTACGTATCGCCATCCAGCTCGTCTCCTGAGCTCCATAGCATCATATCCTATATTCTATAATACTCGGTCTGACCCAAACATTATAGTTAAATAACACCCGAGTCAGTCTGGAATACCAGCGTGAGAAAATCACACTCAAATTGATTATTAAGGTTTCAAAATTCTTTTGAAAACAAAAGCATCTCGTAAGACCACGCCACAAATAAACATGTCGGGTTTTTACCTTACGATAGCCAAAACACTTTTTATCAAATCCGTCTGATATTATAACAGTGACTATAGAAAGTAAAATAGAATCTAGCTAAAATGCTTGAATCTCACGTTTCAGCAATAGTTGGGCACAATCAAAATCGTAAAGGCACGTAGGGAGAATGGAATTCCAACTAATGACTAGGCCCTTGGGTACCACCTGTCATAGTATGTGGCCTAAATCACCGTACCGAGGATTACACCCAATCTCCTGCAACACAAGACCGGGACTACCCCTTACTGGATAATCCCAAGTAAGATCGCCCCACGGTTGGGATTAGCAACCGCACCACTAAGCTGAAAAAAGGGACATCTAGACAGGGATGACCTCACCCTAATGGGTGCTACCCGCTTAGCCTTGCTGCATAACCCCTGATTTTTAGTCATTCCCCGTTAATGAGGCTTGAGGCTAAGCGTTACCTTTTTAGAGCATATCACTTAGAATGCTCATCGCCCTCCTGACGATATTCTGAAATCATTCATCCATACAAGTCCGTTCTGGGTTCGAACGAAACCGAAGACACTACTCCTACTACATCTATTTTGGAATCATCCTCAGGATTAGTAGCGACTAGCCCTTGCACTTCACTTCTCCATCTTCGAATCCAAACTCTTGTTTCCACATGAAAACGTTTAAACCGGATCGAAGTGGTTCTCAGGAAATAAATCCCGATCCCGGTCTCTTCAAAACGATCAGCGCATTGGCCAATATTGATAGTTGGTTATTTAACTATCAAATAACATTCATAAACAACCATCAAACATAAATAATTTCACCAAATTATTTATTAATCTCAAAATATCTTCGCAAGATATATTTCCATTTTCAACCCTTTTGAAAACAGTTTTCAACCCATACTTTTCACATAAAATAAATTTCCAAATATTTATTTCCACTGAAAACACTAAGCACAAAAACATTAGATTTTTAAAATAATTTAAAACACTTTATTATAAATTACACTATAAACATTTAAATTAAAAATTACTTTAATACTTATTCAAAATATATACTTTAAGAATATTTAAAATAAAACTACCTTGTACAATATAAAACTGAATTTCTAACTTTTAAAACATAATACTTTAAATAATTACTGCTATAATAGATTAAAAGAAAATACTTACTTTAGGATTTAAACATTTAGAAATAATAAGTTTTTCTAAACATACTTTTTAAACAACTTAAAACTTTTTACCTATATCTAAAATTTATCTGAGACGTACTTGGCTAGTCAGGGAAATACGCTTCCCTTCCACATCTTTTAAAAATAAATCACCATTTATTTTTAAACAAATTTACCCATTCCTTTAATAAATTCCCACCGTGAATTTATTCTTCCAAATATCCACTGATATATTACTTCACTTTTATAAACCCAGTTTATAAATTTCATAGTCACATTCTCCTTTAAATTTCAGATTTCAAACGCTTAAATCAATTTCCAAATTGATTTTCAGTTTACTCCATTTTGAAACAAATTCCTTTACTTACTCATTTATTTCAAAATCCATTGACTTCAGATTTTTATTCCTTAATTATGATTTAAACTCTTTTAACTGAAACACCAACTTCAGATTTCCCCAAATTCCTTCTTTATCCTTTTAAATAAACTCAAACCTTGAATTTTAAGATAAATTCTTTGTTTTTTGATATAACATCACTTAAGTTTAAAATTCATTATTTCTCTGTTTATTCAAATCCGTTTTTCACACCCGGAATTTATTAGGATTTTAAAAATCACTTTTATTCCTTTCCAATTCATTCTTATTTTTATTCAAATTCTCTATAATTATTTCACTTAAAAATTTACTCTTATATTTCTTTCAAAAATCCAATTCTATATATATTTTGATGACTCAGTGTACCGAAATATTCAATGAAACCATGGTATCCAATATTCCAATTATCAATATAATTCATCACGACATATCAAATAATCATAATACAGAATTATTAGAACAAATCTAAATATTTTGGGGAATCCAGTTGGATCCCTCCAACCTGTTTCCCTGCATCCACAGACGTTAGTACAATACCAATTCCATTTCGAGGTAGAATATCGCGGTATATGGGATTAATATAATATCATCCGCTATTGTGCTGCGCGTAGGGTCTCATCCGCTATATAATGCGGGAAATCAATCACTCCAATATATACTATATACTACTATGGAATATACCACATCTAATCAATTCAATCATTCAACCAATCATTTAAATCTAACCATTTAAATTTAAATAGAAATCCAGATGAGGGAGATTAACTCACCTTTGATTCCTATTTTGCAACCCACTTCATTCTCGATTCGATTCCATGATTTTCATACCTTTTATAAACATTAGGTGTTTTATTAGTATTCGAGTCAATTGAACAATTAAATTTCCATTTGATAATTTAATTAACCACACATTTTATTACCCTTAACAAAATTTAATTTACTAATAATTTAATTTAATTAAAACTAATAATTCCCCTTTAAAAAAATTTAGTAACTAAAATAAGTTAATAAAACAAGTTAGTCACCTTAATATACTATTTTTAAAATTAAGCAGCAGGTTTACTGTGTATATTTATATTTTTTTCTTTTCTAATCTATAAATGTTCATTAAATTAAATTAAACAAACTGATACACCTTATTGCCTTATCGAGAAGAAATCCTAGCTGCTGACAACACCAAGACCCAACAAATCGAACCAGCGTCGCCCCTACCATCGATCGCGATCCACACCTCAAAGCACACGTCTCCACGATCGTGTGTCCTCACTTCCAACAGCAACACCTCCACAGCAATCGCCTCCACCCAAAATTGATCTAAACCTAACCACGACAGAAGCCCAGGCCGCCACCACCTCAAAACTACCCATACTTCCAGAACAACCGAGGCCATCATCCCCTGCTTTACTTCGAACCCACGACCCTTAGAAACCACACGCGCCTGCTTCCTCCCTTCGCGTGAATGCACCACTTCTGGTCATCTCGCGAATGCGCGTACAAGCTCGCAAACTTCCATCCCATCATCTCGAGTGACGGCGAGCTCGAGTTTCCTCATGCGGTGATTTTGATTTGAGGAAAAAGAAGGAAAGGGGGAGACTTCGTAAATTAAAAACTGGGAAGGAAGTTATTTTCATGAAATTTAATTTTGGATCGACGAGGGATATTTTGCTCGGCCATAATAATTTCCAAACAACTGTTTGCGTTTGAAAATTGCAGAGGAAGATTACGTGTTTAAGATGGGAATGGGGAACAAGATTTGAAATAAAGGCCACTGATTTGAACAGGCGAACAGTATTCCTGAAATGAGGTGAAAAGCCTATGATGTGAATAGTTTTTGACTAGTTTAATAATATGTTTTAAATTTAAATTTTAAATTTAAACCGTCCCGAATTCGCAGCTAAAAATCTTGACCTCCTATCGAAGCGTGTCGCTAGGCGTTCAAAACCCTTATTCTGAATGCAATGGAAAAGGTTTTGAGTCCTAACTCGATCGTATGGAGAAGATAACTTTTTTGGACCCAGTTATTATATTGAATCTTCGATATAAATTTCAGCGCGTTTATCTATCGTACGGCTACATAACACTCCAAACGCTATGAAAATTGAAATCCGATAATACCACAATATTAGGGTTCCAATAGGACTGATTTCGTCGAATTCCGAGACTGTGTCTCGGAAGGCTATTTTTTTAAACGATATAATTTCAAAACTGAGTAAAACACCTTTTCAGTTTAAAAACTTTTATTACCTTTATTTATTGCCAATATAAATTTTACAAGCCTTTAAATATTTTTAACAAGTTTGAAACTCCAGATTAAATATTTTACTCAATCTTCAATTATTGGATTGAATAATTATATTATTCAATAAATTGTTGTATCTACATTCTGAATAGATAAATCCAAGTTTTCCATATTCAAAACCAATTTATAATTCAATTTCTATATTTAAAACCACTTAAATATTCCAGATTCGATGCTGAAAAATCCGGGTCGTTATATTCCTCCCTCCTTAAAAGAATTTCGTCTCCGAAATTACTAGTTAAGAAGAATGGTCCAATATCCATTTACTTTTCTCCAAAACCAACAATTCAACATATCAACTATCTTTTTATAAAAGATCCATTATCGTTCTTACTAACTCCCCAAACTCTCCCATAGTTTTCAAACAATATTATTTGCTCAATCATTCAAATTTCAATTTAAAACCAAAATTTGAATTATCAAAATTTTCTCAAAACTTTTCCAACTCTTTAAATTTTCGAAAAATTTCGCCAGCATCTTCTTTGCGCGGCTAGTTCGGTACAACTATAAAATGCCTCTATGGCCTCCCAAATCCAAAAAGAAAAACAAAAGCCAAGTGGCTAGACCAGAAAATCATCAAATTTCATACAGAAATTTAAACAAATACCTTTTTAGTCGGCCAATTCAAATTATCTTCTAAAATCAAAAATCCTAATTTTCCCACTTGCTTTTTAATACCTGTATATCCAATTTAACCATATCCAACTACAGATTCCAAAATCATTTTATTCACTCCCTTAAAAAATTTCAATATTTACTCATCCAAGCCCGTGTAGATATATCATCCATACACAATATCAAATTCGATCACTCGCTCGATCACACAATTTCATTTCCGAACTAGTATCGTCCACCCGACTTCTTAGTGCGGACTCAGATCTGGTTTCTTGATCAGAAACCATCATTCTCCTTGCATAGTCATAACTATGATAGAGAATTCCCAGAATCAATCAAAATCCATATCCAAGGTTCGTAATCGAAAATCGAGTGAAAAATCCTAACTCGGATCGATATAACTATCTCGAAATTTTGTGCTCGAATCTAGATCAAATTGCTATGCGAATAAAATAATATACGTACATCCTACGTATTTATCTCAATTGATTATCAACTATATCAATTCTCTTTTTATTCACATTCATTTTGATTTCTATTCACTTATCAATGCTTATAATTTCACATATTTTTATTAAATCTTCACTCAAATGCTTATTGAACGTATTTTTCCGACACCCGTATTACTTAAGAATTTCACCATTTCTTCTTAAATTCAATATAAGTATTTTTTACGCTTCTTATATTTATTTTCACTTCACCACTTTAGTTTATATCTACTTCTATTCAAATTGGTTCTCCCATTTCCATATGAATTCAATTTATCTTCAATTCTAAATATTGAATTTTATCTTCCATTTATAAGTGATTCATATCATTATTTTAAATTAGTTTCATCCACTAATTTATTTCAATTCTCAATTTTAAATTGTTTTGTCGCTAACAAAAAATTTTCCAAAAATTTTTATAACTCCCAAAATTTTCAAAATTTTTTGGCAGAGTCTCCTTTGTACGGAGGAGCTTTTGCAATTTGACAAGAGATATAAATATATTTTCATCGATCCACCCGGTCGGAAAAAAACAAACAATAATTCATATTTCCTATCTTTTATTGCGTAGGCGTACCTCTATTTAGCATTTTTAAGCAAGCGGCTTATTATTTAGCAATTAGCGCGACCAAATCCTGCCAAACGGCCTTTAGGTACCTGTACTTACTCAATTTAAACATATAACCACGATATATAAGAAGTTTATAGCATTTCACTTATATTTAAATAGCTAAAACATGGATTCTATAACAATGCATGTTATATACTTTCATAAGCACATATGTAAGGTTTCGACACTTATTTCAATTGCTTTCAATCAATTCTCAACCCATACTATTCAATTTAAGTGATTTACAGCTCACTTGCTGCATACGATTCATTTTTAAACCAAACGAACTTATATTCATTTCAATTGATTCAAAAATCAATTTTATATACTTCTATTAATTCGTAGAATTTTATGTAATCTCATTTTCAAACGACAATTATTTCTATGCAAATTCGGCGATATTTATGTGGATAAACAATTTCTTAAGGTTATAATCATTTTAAATTGATTCCAATACAATTTATATTAAATTTTATTCCATTCTAACTTATTTACAAACCATTCACTTGTATTTCATTCATTCCCGCGTTGGTTTCATTTAAACCCATTCCATTAAGCTTGACAACATTCCATGCTAATATTAATAACCGTTTCCCAAATTAATTTAACCCAGACTTTTATTTAATGGGCTTCCACCCTTACTCGAAGCCAAGCTTCTATTATTTTTAAACTTAAGTTAATTTACTTTCTTCAAACTTTTTCAACTTCATAACATAAGTTCACTTCTATTTAATTTGATTCTCATCAAATTCAATTACCCCATTCTCTTTATCCATTTTAATTTTAATGCCATTCTCAGTTTGTTAAAATAATATCCAATCACATATGTAACTCATTTATACTCGAATTGGATTTTATTTGCAACTCAAATCATTTCTATTATAATCCAATTCCATTTCATTTGACAACTTCGATTATAATTAATCCACTTACAATATGCGATGAATATTATTTATACTCAAGTTCTATTTCTATCATTTAATTCACAAACCAATTTTATTAACTCACTATTCAACTTTTATTTAACCAATTTAAAATTCCATTAACATACTCACTTAACCAATTTATTCAAATTAGTTCATTTCCCACTTTTAATTCAATATTTGGATTTTACCTTCCAAAAATCACTTCACTTAATTTCTTGAGTTCAACCTATTTTATAATTCAAGTTTCTGGATTTTTTTTGAATTTTTATTCAATGGGTTTTCAATTCTTTTATAAGCCATCGTAATCTATTTATTCCCATTCAATCTTATTTAACCAAACTCCAGTTAAATCTAACCTCATACTATTCTTTTGACTTCACGATCCATTTAAATTTTATTAAGTAAGAACTTAATTTCATTTAATGTATCCACCACGTGATACAACTCCATCTCCATGATATTTCAATCTTTAATTCAAATCTAATCACAATATTATTAGACCTAGCTTAAGTTCATTTAATTCGACTTACTCTTCTAACTTATTTACTTTTTACAAGTTAATTCCATTCCAAGAAATTTTCAAACTTTATAAATTTCCAAATCTTTTTATAATCCATAAACATTTTTAGTTCAACCTCTTGAGCTTAAGCCATTACTTAGACACTCAAAACATTTAAACCAATTCCAGAGTCTTCAATAGTCGCTTAAGTATTTCAAAAATCATTTGAAATTAATTATATCCAAAATTCTTTGGTAAATTCAATTATCTCTTTGAATTTCAAAATCAAATCCAGTTTTGTAAACAATTCCAATTTAAAACAACTTGGTAGCAATTTCTCTCTTGGAAACTCGAAAATGAACATCGATGATGCTGCAGTCATCACCGAAGTTATTTTCTAGCGACCAAAAGAGTTCAATGCCTTTATCTCCTTAAAAACATTTTCAAATATTCTAAATTTCAAGTCTCAAATCCAATTCAAAATATTTCCGAAAAATATTCCTATTATTCCTCCCAAAATCTTTGAAAATCATTTCCAAACTCAAAAGGAATTAATCTTCCCCAAAATTTCAAGTTCTAAATTCTTCATATTCAAATATTATTCTAAAATCTTATTTCAAATTATAAATCAAATTTACAGTTAAAATTCACAAATTTCCTTTGTATTTGAATTTATTTCTTAGCTTTAGTTATAATTTCAATTTCCTATTCAATTTTACACAACAATGATAATAATTTAATATTATCATTCCTAACAACCAAGCATCCATATATAACTGTAATAATTTACGGAAAATTATTTCCTTAATATAAAAAAATAATTTGGGTAAAATTATTTCATTTGCCCTATTTAAAACAATACTGTATCGGTTTATCTTATTTAAGAGTTTAGAAATTTCTATCGATGACATGGCGTCCCACATAACGACCAGAATCCATAAACACTAAACCGATAAGTCAACACAATATAAAAATAGCTTTTATATTCACTAACAAATACGCGTTCATACTATTAATACTCTCAAACTCATTTTAGAGTATTACGTACTCTATTGAGTAATTCCCACCAAAGCCAAGGTTATCACCAACCTACGCTCTGATACCACTGTAACGACCCGCAGTTCCATACCCCTAGTCAACACTATTTTCCAACACATCAACTCAAGGTGAACGGAAATACGGACCGTTAGGGTTAAAGAAGAAGTAGATAGAAGAAGAGAAAATAAAACAACAACAGAATCTTACCATCGCAACGGAATAAAATATAATAGATAATAACATATCTTTACACAAAAGAAAACTATATCTGTTTTATACATACATCACCAGAATACATCATCAGAGTCCAACAACATCAATAACATACAACTGGATGGTCATATAAACTTGTCCTTAAAACTGAATACACAGCGGAATAATAATCAAGTACGGAAGTACGTATCGCCATCCGGCTCGTCTCTTGAGCTCCACAGCATCATATCATGTATTCTATAATACTCGGTCTGACTCGAGCATTATAGTTAAATAACACCCGAGTCAGTCTGGAATACCAGCGTGAGAAAACCACACTCAAATCGATTATTAAGGTTTCAAAATTCTTTTGAAAACAAAAGCATCTCGTAAGACTACGCTACAAATAAACAGTCGGGTTTTTAGCTTATGATAGCTAAAACACTTTTTATCAAATCCGTCTGATATTATAACAGTGTCTATAGAAAGTAAATAGAATCTAGCTGAAATGCTTACATCCCACGTTTCAACAATAGCCGGGCATAATCAAAATCGTAAACGCGTGTAGGGAGAATGGATTTCCAACTAGTGACTAGGCACCGGGGTACCACCTGTCACAATACATGGCCTAGATCACCGTACCGAGGATTACTCCCAATCCCCTACAATACAAGACCGAGACTGCCCCTTACTGGATAATCCCGAGTAAGATCACCCCACGGTTAGGATCAGCAACCGCACCACTAAGCCGAAAAAACGGGCATCTACACAGGGATGACTTCACCCTAATGGGCGCTACCCACTTAGCCTTGATGCATAACCCCAGATTTTCAGTCATTCCCGGTTGATAAGGCTTGAGGCTAAGCATTACCTTTTTAGAACATATCACTTAGAATGCTCATCGCCCTTCTGACGATGTTCTGAAAGCATTAATCCATACAAGTCTGTTCCGGGTTCGAACGGAACCGAAGGCACTACTCCCACTGCATCCATTTTGGAATCATCCTCAGGATTAGTAGCGACTAGTCCTTGCACTTCACTTCTCCATCTTCAAATCCAAACTCTTGTTTTCCATACGAAAACATTCAAACCGGATCTAAGTGATTTTAGGAAATAAATCCTGATCCCGGTCTCTTCGAAACGATCAGCGCATTGGCCAATATTGATAGTTGGTTATTTAACTATCAAATAACATTCATAAACAACCATCAAACATAAATAATTTCACCAAATTATTTATTAATCTCAAAATATCTTCTCAAGATATATTTCCATTTTCAACCCTTTTGAAAACAGTTTTCAACCCATACTTTTCTCATAAAATAAATTTCCAAATATTTATTTCCACTGAAAACACCAAGCATAAAAATTTTAGATTTTTAAAATAATTTAAAACACTTTATTATAAAATACACTTTAAACATTTAAATTAAAAATTACTTTAATACTTATTCAGAATATATACTATAAGAATATTTAAAATAAAACTACTTTGTACAATATAAAACTGAATTTCTAACTTTTAAAATATAATACCAAGCCACCTTTAAATAATTACTGCTATAATAGGTTAAAAGAAAATACTTACTTTAGAATTTAAACATTTAGAAGTAATAAGTTTTTCTAAACTTACTTTTTAAACAACTTAAAACTTTTTTACTTATATTTAAAATTTGTTTGAGACGTACTTGGCTATTCAGGTAAATACGCTTCCCTTCCACATCTTTCAAAAATAAATCACTATTTATTTTTAAACAAATTTACCCATTCCTTTAATAAATTTCCACCGTGAATTTATTCTTCTAAATATCCACTGATATATTACTTCACTTTTATAAACCCAACTTACAAATTTCATAGTCACATTCTCCTTTAAATTTCCAATTTCAAACACTTAAATCAATTTCCAAACTGATTTCCAATTTACTCCATTTCGAAATAAATTCCTTTACTTACTCATTTATTTCAGAATCCATTGACTTTAGATTTTTATTCCTTAATTATGATTTAAAATCTTTTAACTGAAACATCAATTTCAGATTTCCCCAAATTCCTTCTTTATCCTTTTAAATAAATTCAAACCTTGAATTTTAAGATAAATTCTTTATTTCTTGATATAACATCACTTAAGTTTAAAATTCATTATTTCTCCATTTATTCAAATCCCTTTTTCATACCCGGAATTTATTAGGATTTTAAAAATCACTTTTATTCCTTTCTAATTCATTCTTATTTTTATTCAAATTCTTTATAATTATTTCACTTAAAAATTTACTCTTATATTTCTTTCAAAAATCCATTTCTATATATATTTTGATGACTCAGTGTACCGGAATAATCAATCAAACCATGGTATCCAATATTCCGATCATCAATATAATTCATCACAGCATATCAAATAATCATAACACAGAATTATTAGAACCAATCTAAATATTTTGAGGAATCCAGTTCGATCCCTCCGACCTATTTCCCTGCATCTACATACGTTAGCACAATACCAATTCCACTTAGAGGTGGAATTTCGCGGTATATGGGATTAATATAATATCATCCGTTATTATGCGGTGCGTAGGGTCTCATCCGCTATATAATGCGGGAAATCAACCACTCCAATATATACTATATACTGCTATAGAATATACCACATCTAATCAATTCAATCATTCAACCAATCATTTAAATTTAACCATTTAAATTTAAATAGAAATCCAGATGAGTGAGATTCACTCACCTTTGATTCCTGTTTTGCAAACCACTTCATTCTCGATTTGATTCCACGATTTTCAGACCTTGTATAATCATTAGGTTTTTTAATAATATTCGAGTCAATTGAACAATTAAATTTCCATTTGATAATTTAACTAACCACACATTTTATTACCATTAAAAAAATTTAATTTACTAATAATTTAATTTAATTAAAACTAATAATTCCCCTTTAAAAATCTTTAGTAACTAAAATAAGTTGATAAAACAAGTTAGCCACCTCAATATACCCTTTTTAAAATTAAGCAGCAGGTTTACTGTGTATATTTATATTTTTTTTCTTTTCTAATCTACAAATATTCATTAAATTAAATTAGACAAACTGATATACCTTATTGCCTTATCGAAAAGAAATACTAGCTGCTACAACACCAAGACCTAACAAATCAAACCAGCGGCCACCCTACCATCGATCGCGACCCACACCTCGAAGCACACGTCTCCACGATCGCCTATCCTCACTTCCAACAGCAACACCTCCACGGCAATCGCCTCTACCGAAAATTGATCTAAACCTAACCACAACAGAAGCCTAGGCCGCCGCCACCTCAAAACTCCCCCAACTTCCAGAACAACCGAGGCCATCATCCCCTGCTTTACTTCGAATCCATGACCCTTAGAAACCACATGCGCCTCCTTCCTCCCTTCCTGCGAATGCACCACTTCCGGTCGTCTCATGAATGCTCCTATAAGCTCGCAAACTTCCATCCCATCGTCTTGAGTGATGGGGAGCTCGAGTTTCCCCACACGGTGATTTCAATTTGAGGAAAAAGAAGGAAAGAGGGAGACTTCATAAATTAAAAACTGGGGAGGAAGTTATTTTCGTGAAATTTAATTTTGGATCGAAGAGGGATATTTTGTCGGCTATAATAATTTCCAAACAACTGTTTGCATTTGAAAATTGCAGAGGAAGATTGCGTGTTTAAAATGGGAATGGGGAACAAGATTTGAAATAAATGCAACTGATTTGAACAGGTGAACAGTACTCCTAAAATGAGGTGAAAAAGCTTTGATGTGAATAGTTTTTGAATGGTTTAATAATATGTTTTAAATTTAAATTTTAAATTTAAAACGTCTCGAATTCGCAGCTAAAAATCTTGACCTTTTATCGAAGCATGCCGTCAGGCATTCAGAAACCCCTATTTCGAACGCAATGGAAAAGGTTTTGAGTCCTAACTCGATCGTATGGAGAAGATAGTTTTTTTGGACCTAGTTATTATATTGAATCTTCGATATAAATTTCAGCACGTTTATCTACCGTACGACCACACAACAACTCTAAACGCTACAAAAATTGAAATCCGATAATAACACAATATTACGGATTCAATGGGACTTATTTCGTCGAATTCCGAGACTGTGCCTCGGAAGGCTATTTTTTTTAAATATCAATCTAAACGATATAATTTAAAAACCGAGTAAAACACCTTTAAATTCAGTTTAAAAACTTTTATTACCTTTATTATTACCAATATAAATTTTATCACGCGTTTAAAATATTTTTAACAAGTTTGAAACTCCAGATTAAATATTTTACTCAATCTTCAATTATTGGATTGAATAATTATATTATTCAACAAATTGTTGTACCTACGTTCTGAATAGATAAATCCAAGTTTTCCATATTCAAAACCAATTTATAATTCAATTTCTATATTTAAAACCACTTAAATATTCCAGATTCAATGCTGAAAAATCCGGATCGTTACGTAAGGAAGCAGTAAACTCACTTCAGTCGTTGGAAAATAATTCCGGTGATGACGACCACATCATCAGTATTTATTTTCGAGTTTCTAAGTGATTGATTGCTACCATAGTGATTGGCTGTGATTATTTGTTTTGGACTTGTTTGGTAAACAAGTTTGTTTTAGAAATTCCCAAAGGGGAACTGCTTTGTGAAAAACCAAGTGGTTTTGAGTTTTAAAAGGTATGATTTGATATACCAAAGTGATATATGTATATTATGATTTCAAAATGATTTGAAATAAAAATTGGGTAATTGAATTCTGGGATTTCCATTTAAATGATTTATGAAGTCAGGGTAAAATCAGAATCAGTTATTGAACCTGTAATTTGACGTTGGTATAAATAAGAAAGGAAAATGTAAATTTTAATCTTGGAATTACTGAGTGAATTAAAGTGAGTAAGATATGTTGGAATTTAAGTTAAGTTAAATAAAATTGAAATAGGATTTGAATTGAATTGAATATTAAGTTGAAATGTAGAATAATTGTATAATTATATGTTATAATTATTGAAGGAAATGGATAAACTTAAGCTACAAGTGATGTATATAATCCAGATTATGATTATAGAATGTAAATGGACTCGAGTAAGCAATATGAGACATTAAGTAAATAAGTTTTCAACTTATGAATTGAGAAATGAAATTGTGAAACCTAAATGAAAATGGTTTGATATTATGGTAAAAAGAATGGAAATTCAAAAAATTGAATTTTTAATGGAGAATGAACTAAGGTGGAGTAAGTTTAATATAAACATGAATTGTGAAGTGGTTGTATAACTATATGTTATAAATATTGAATGTGAGTAAACTTAAGTGGAAAATTCAAGGAATTGTAAATAAATAAGTTGGTGTAACTTTCTAAACTAAAAAAGTGGAAAGGTATGACCAAGTTAAAATGGTTAAGTATTTGATAAAAAGAGATGAATTCAATTTTAGAGCAAATGAATTTAATATGACCTTGAAATATGGATTGGGTGAGTTGAGTGTGAACTTAAGACATAAGTTGAATATGAACTTAAGTAACGATAAGGAGTGTTTATAATAGACCCTAGAAATAATTTTGTGAAATTGTTCATTAATAAACTAGCTTAAAATGAAATGTCGTTCACTATAAAATGAAGTGAATAGCACTATATGGATTAAATGAAAAGTGAATGGTAAAGGTGTAAAATAAGTTGGAAGTAAAGTGAATAGAATTGCAAGTGCATGAACCTGAACTAAATTGTTCGAGAATCGATTTATAGGAAATAATTCCCCAAGTGATATAGTATTAATTGGATATACTAAGTAAATGGAAGCAAGTAAGTTGAATGAAAATCAAACTAAAGGAGAAATGGAATTTGATTGCCATGAAAATTTAACTTAAGTGATTATTATGAAATGATTTATAAATAAATTAACATGGATTGGAATGATGTTAATGTAAATTAAAGCAAACAAGGTTTGGTGAATAGCATAAATGGGAATCCAATGGAAAATAGATGAATCGATTTAAAATCAATTTAAATGGATCAATTGAAGCTAAATAAAATGGATTTGCATATAGTGGTAGTGAATATAGATGAAATGCAAATAAACTAATTGTGAATCAATTAAAATGGAATTAAAGGGAATTTATGCAAGTAAGGCACATATAAATCAATTTGGATTTAATATGAGTTTGATTGTTGTAAATATTAATTGAATGCAATAAATTTGGTTGAAAATCATCTCGAATTGAATGACATGATAATGGGTCCATGAAAGAAAATTTAATTAGTGTTGGAACCTTAAATTGCTTGTAATATATGATTGACGTGTTTGGTTTATGAAGTTTATAACTTTAGCTAGTTAAATAAATGAGATGTTATATAAAATTTCACGTTTATGAAAACTTATGTGCTTGTTTGAGTAAGTACAGGTACAGGGAGCTGTTTAGGTAGAATTTGGTTGCATAAATGCATATAAAATAAGCTGCTCGCTTAAAAACGCTAATATGATGTACACCTACGAAATAAAATAAAGAAATGATTATATATTGATATATATTTTATTTTTCGACAGTGTGGGTCGACGTATATATTTTTATATTTCTTGTGATATTGCAAAAGGCTCTTCGTACAAAGGAGACTCTGTCAAAAAAATTCGGAAATTTAGAGTGTTAGAATTTTTTTGAAAGATTTTAAAAAAAATTGTTAACTAGAAAAGTTGGTTTTTGAATTGCATTTGAAACCAAGGCTTTTGGATTAGAAATGAAAGCTAATTGTTTGGATGAAAACTAAATGGGTTTAGAGAAGTGAATGTGGGGTTTTAAGTTAGTAGGTTTTAGAAAAGTAATGGGTTTGGTGCATTTTTCCTACCTTAGCAATTTCGAAGACGAAATTTTTATAAGGGGTAAGGGATGTAATGACCCAGAATTTTGATAGTTTGTTTTTGAACATTTAATTTATATTCAAATGTTGAATTTGAGTTATTAATTGATTTTGAATATGGAAGAATTTCTGAAATGGTTTAAAATTTCAAATATAGCGATTTAATTGATTTGGTAAAATAGTAAATTGATATTTGAAAATTGGGTAAATAGATGGATTTGGTGTGATTATGGATAGAAATGATTTCTAAAATTGGTTTAAATTCTATTTGGAATAGAATTAAAATATTGGACTTTTGAATGGAATTAAAAGTCGATAAATTTGAAGTTTGAAATTTATATATTAATTTAATAGTGAAAACTAGTATATGGTAATAGTGTAAATAATGGAATTTTGATTTAATATACATTGGAATAATTTCTAATATGAATATAAATTCTATTTGAATCATAATGGAGTTAGTAAGTTATAAAAATTGAAATTTTAAACGATTTCGATGATTTTGAAAATCGCTCGATTTAATCGACATGTTAAAATAGCCTTTCGGGGCACGGTCTCGGAATTCAACGAAACCAGTCTTATTGGATCCGTAATAGTTTATTATTGTCGAATTTCAAATTTCGTAGCGTTTGGAGGTGTAATAGTTTATTATTATTTTTAGGCCGAGACTCCAACTAGGATGTGATAGAGCTCATCAGGATGGTGGATTTGCGTTATCATCTTCGTTTGAAGGCCAGAGAGGGCCGCGTTCGTGCTACCATCGTGGGGGTTTTGAGGTGAATGATGGGGCCGAGCGCCACGTGCTTCTGGCCGAAGGTGGAGCTCGCGACGAGCTTTCGAGGGGTGGTCTCCGATCGAATCTCAATCGAGGAATTGAAGCGCGTTAATCGTCGACTTGCGAACAATGTTGGGTTTGAGGTTGATCGGCCTGGCAGACGAAGAAGAGAAACAAAAAGGGTCGGCCATGATTTTTCTAAACCAAAGTGAACGGCCAGATCTAGATTATGTTTAAAAAAAAGAAGAATTTATTTATATTAATTTATATTCAGACTTTAAAATTGCATATCTCATTCATACAAGGTCGGAATTGGACGAAAAAAGCTGTGCTGGAATCACAACGACGAGAATTACGAGTTGGAATAGAATTGGAGGTGATTGGAGCTAGTTAAAATTTTAGGTTAAATCGAACGTATTCGGTTTAATTTAAAATTAGAACGTTTGGCAAATCAAAACTCAAGGTGAGTTAATCTCACTTAATTTTTGACTGTTGGCTTTCATTTTAAGTAATTAAAATTAATAAATGATTGATTGGTTAAACTGATAAATTTTTATCAATTGGATGTGATATTATATATAGTGGTATATATATATATATTGGAGTGATTAATATTCCTGTATATACAGCGGATGAGACCCTATGCACCCTGCATAATAGCGGATGACCCTATGTACCGCAATATTCAACCTCGAAGCAGAATTGGTATTTTTAATTGTTGTGTTAACATCTGTGGATGCAGGGAAACATGTTGGAGGGATCCAATTGGATTCCTCAAAAATGTTGAATTTAATTTCATATATAGTGATATATGTTCTGTTGGAATAATCTATGATAGATTACTGTGGGATTTATATTAATTGATGCTATGGTTGTTTTGGGCTTGATTTTTGGTATTTTAAAATTCCAATAATATGTAATTTGAAAAAAAATTAAAGGGATTTTTGAAGTAAAATGTTTATAAAGATGTAGCGGCCCTCTTTTTCGCACGCTAAAAATCGACACACATGTCGATTCAAACCATACGGAAGGACGGATTGTTATGGGGTAAATAAGAAAAACAGAGAAGAAAATAAAATAAAACAGAATCTCACAGCGGAAGGATAAAATATAAAAATCAATATATAGTTCATAAAACTGTTTACAAACATTTGCTTCTTCTTTATACAATAAATATCAGAGTTCACATACCAATAAATAACATTGCAGCGGAATCAAATGGTGTAGTGGAATAATATAATAGATAGTAATACTAAAAATCTTCGTCTTCGTCCTCCAGAATAAAGTCTTCAAATTCTGAAACGTTCGGACTGACCCGAGCGAATTGAAAAGACAAAACACTCGAGTCAGAACTAAAAGATCTTATGTAAGTTAAATCAACAGAATAAATATGAGTGCAGTAACTTAAAAGATGCTCGGGATTTACATCTCTTAAGGATCCATTAAACTATTTACTATGTAGTATATTTCGCTATTATAATAGTGTCTTTTTGTAAATAAACTTACTTTTAAATAGCGTTAAGGAGTGACCCAATATTCCCCTTAACACAAAATATATTCTCATAGTCTATACAGTACCGTAATCTTCCCCATACTGGGCGTCGTCAAAGGGCACTCCATAAGTATGGTACAAAACAAAATCGTATAAGGCACACTAGGGTAGGTGACACGGCACAACTAGGCAATGCCAGGGTTGATATACCAATTACGCTTCCGGGCTGGTGGTAACGCGTAGCCGCAGCTACCGCCTACCTCGGACAAACTCCCTCCTAAAATCAAAAGTAAAAGTAAAAGTGGCCACCGAATCAATCCAAAGTCAGAGTATAGTACGGAAGAGAAGTATCCAATAAAGGGCGCTAACCCCCTTGGCCCGTCAATCGCTCCTGTTTTAGCCACCTTATGCCAACTCACGGGAGTCGGGTCCACGTATTTAGCTCAAAGGAAACGCCGCCACCATCCTACTTCATTCTGCAATCTCCACCGCGTACACGGTTGTTAAAGTGGTTTTCGGAGTTGGTAGAGAGTATAACAACTTCCGATCCCGGTCTCTTCAACAACCAAACATTATTATAACACCGCGGTTATTTCAAAATAATGTATACTTTAAAACCAGAATATATATCCATTTCAAAACCATAATATTACGATATTATTTCTTCTTTTAAAACCAAATCAATATGATATCACTTTTATTTCAAGTATATCTTTTTTTTCGAAAATCATAGTACTTTCAAATATATACATATATATATATATATATATCTTAAACCCATAGCTTCGAAACATGATTTTTAATACTTAAATGGTTTAATAATAAATTACTTAATAAAGTAAATCAGCTTCAATTCCTCAAATCAATTCCAAATCAGATTTGAATTCCCATATAAACCATTTATATTTCATATATTTCAAAGTTTAAATATTCCATCATTTCAAAACTAATTTTTTTTCCATATATATATATATATATATATATTAAATTCACTTCACTATTATTTAGTTTTGAAATACTTACTTAATAGATCAAATATCACTTACGTAAAATCTTTAAACTTTGAATACAGGATATTCTTTCAATTTTATTAACTTTATAATATTCATTTAATCGACTTTATATTCATTTAAATCCTCTAAGCTAAAATCAAGTTATAAAGATCATACCTTTTAAAATCCCAAATTCATCTAAATTTTAAATAAATTTTATTCGAGGATAATGCTTAAATACTTTAATTCAAAGCAAATGCATATTTATCTTCCCACAGTTTATTTTATTTAAGACATTATACTCTATAAATAATTTTAATAAAATACTTAACTGTATTATATCTAAATAAAATTTAACTTTTATTTTTAAACTTCTTTTATTCTTTAAACCAATTTTATCCATAGCTTAAATTCAAGCGTTCTATATATAAAAATAATATTTATATAATACCAAAATCAATATTCACTAAGCGAAATTATATACAATATTCAAACATAAATATTGGGCTTATTTTATATTTCAAAGCATATTTATATATAGTTAAAATCAAAAATAAATTTGACGTTTATATAACATCAAAAATCAATATTTATATAACCCGCATTTCTTTACAAAACCATAGAAATCATTTCAAATATTTATATATATATATATATTCAAAATTTAATATCTATCAACCCGTATTCTTTCCAAAACCATAAAAATCCTTTCAAAAATAATTTTATATATATACCGCGGTGCCTGTATATAATTTTCTATCATATGGTCAAGTGATACACATATTTATCATTTCAATCCGCAATTTAAAAATAAAAATGCGGTTGTATATCATTTCAAACCGCAATCTCGAATGCAACAAAATGCATAACAACTTGCAGTTTATAACAATATAAAATACAGCATTCATCCAATATCAACCATCAACCATTTATCACAATCATCATCCAAATTCAAACAATACATCAATATATAACATGTGATAATAACTGGTATCAACTATCAGTTTATACTCAAAAATAAATTATAACTGTTTACTGACAGTTTTAAATGCAATGAATAAATTAATTAATAATTAACTGGCAGTTTAAAATGCAATAATGAATTAAATAACGCGTAAATTAAATGAATGCAATTTAACTGAGAAAATGATGAAATATATGCCAAACAGCTATAGATGAAATTTTAAACACATCATAAATCAATTTAACCAACATAAAAAATCTTAAAAGTTGTGAGTGGGTTAAAACACTCACCTTCTGAATTTAAATTGAATTTAAATTCAATTTAAACCCAAAAATTTGACCGTCTCAGAATTCGTCCAAACCAGCGTCATCAAGTCCGGAATTTCAATACGATCCTAACAAAAAGAAACCGCGCGTAAAACGGAGTTTGTATGTGAAAGATATAGCGATTAGCGTGATTTCAATTTAAATTAAAATAAAAGAAGAAGAGAACACTTTACTTGCCACGTCATCAAAACAAAGCTTCTTCCAGAAACACAACGCGTCTACAGTAGCACGAATATGAACGCACGCAAACTGCTCCTCGTCGAAACCAAACCGCGCTTCCATCCATCACGGTGGTCGCGCCTCCTAACGCCGCCCCGTAGGCTAACCTCGACCCCGCCCCCAAGTGCCAAGACCCCCTTCGGCCACGTCAACGATGTGAGCAAACTCCAGCCGCCGCCCCCATATGTTAAACCCTAGGTCGAAAATTTGCCGCCAATCCAACCGTCGGTTTGCACGATGAACCATATAGATGTGATCCCATCGGCTTCCTCTCCAAAACCCAAAAAGGGTTCGCCGATCCGACGACATTGATTGCGCCGATGATGAACGGCCGAACTTCCTTGATTTTTTTCGGTCAAACGACAAACTGAATCGAAAAACGAATTGCACCAGCAGATTACGCATTTCGAGAGCTTCAGCATATATTTTTTCTGAATTTTTCTGAGGACTTTGAATTTTTGACTTTGATTTTGGATTGTAATTGGATATAGGGGTTGCATCCATTGAAGAAGAAGAGGAACTGATGAAATTTTACACGCAGATAAATGAGAATAGGCGGAGGCTAGGGTTTAGCAGGGTATTTATAGGCAAATTGAAAAATAGATGGATCGGGTTGATAGATATACACGCCACCGCTAACGTAGCCCAAAGAGCCCGTTCTGACCTCGGAATGAAATTGGGTAAGCCCATATATCAAAATATATGTTTCAAAATATTTTAAACGCAATGGAAATGGTTTCAAGTCCAAATTCCATCGTATGAAGAAGTTATGCTAAAAACAATAATTTCCAAATTGATTTCAATTGCATAAATTTCAAGACGTTTCGAATCCGTACGATCAAACGACAAGTCCGATCGCTACGAAACTTGCAACACTATTATAATTCACCATTACGGATCCGATGAAACTGGTTTCGTTGAAATCCGAGTCAGTGGCCAAAATGGCTATTTTTACATTAATTAAATAAATTAATTAAATCAAATTTCCTATTCAAATTCTGAAATTGACAATCTTTAACACTTTTATTTTCTTAATCCTTCACATTAATTAAACTAAATTTAGATGTAAATTTAAAGTTAACTAATTTATCCATTTCAGCGTTAAATTTCAATTTCATTATATTCACAAATTATAAATTAAATTTGCAATAATTCTCTTTAATTGACTTTCATTCAATTATTCAATCTATCAATATCAAATAGATGGGACTACCACTGGATTCACACTCTATTACGTAAACATCTCCAAATTTCATCTAAATTTATATTTACTTAATATCTAAATATTTAATAATTAATTTACCATCTTTAAATTCAATATTTATAAACTAGTAGATTTTTGTCATTTATAATCCCTTAGATATTTATAATAACTAAAAGCAATTTCACATATAAATCTAATGTCAATTATTTCAGTAAATACAGTGTTCATATGTCACTATAATTAATCCAATTAATTGCAAATTAATTCCAATAAATTTGATTTTGTCCGATTACAAACTTAATATTAAACCAATTATTACTCAACTAACATAGTTAACATTGTTTTATATTTCATTACCTTAATACTTTCCAATTTTCATTTTTTATTTGCATAAATTACCGTATTTCAATTTTATTGGAAATTTTGTCAACTTTACTCATAAATTAAAATTTAAAAATCTCAATTAATTATTTCATCTTGGTTTCATTCTTTATATTACATTAATTATCATATTATAAATGATATTTTACCTTGGTTACATATTATTGAATTCAACATTCTTCATTTACCCATTTATTCCATATCAACTGCAAAAATATAGTGAATTGATTGAAATTGATTCCAAATTACTTAACAAACTTATAAAATAAGTAACGTACAATAATTATAGTGATTAACTCTTAATCACACTTTTATAAGTTCATTATTTACACCCCAATATTATAATTACTCACATAACACTGGTTTTACTTAATTACCATTTATTACAAACTATTCCAAAAATTTATTCAATATTTATATTAGTCTTCTTATATTCAATTTATAACCAAGTGCAACATTTAACTTGAATTGGTTGGAATTCCTTTCAAGTTATTAATAATTAATTTATATTAACATACTTCCTTAATTTATTCCAATTACCGTTAACAAGGGTTTATTACATAAATCAATCAAATACTTTCCTCTCTCATGTTCAATTTATACACAGGTATAATCTTTTCCACTATTTCATTCATTAGACTTCTATCCAAATTTCAAATCTCTTGCAATAACTCATTTATTATAAATTTGCACACCGATAAATTAGGTTCAAATAAATAGGATTTATTCGATGCAACCTTTTTTAATTAAGTCTATTTTAATCAACATAATTTTCATAGGTTAATTCTTAACATTTAATTCATTACAGATTATAACGATTATATTTCTTTATAAATTTAATTCTTAAAATCTTATAAATATGACAAATTCAGTTAACGAAATTTCGGGTTGTTACAAAAGAATTCTAGGTTAATCAATTGGATAAAATAAATGGTTTTGAAATTTGTACTTAACTAAATCGGGATAGTGTGAATAGGATTTTGGAATAAAAGTATATAAAGATGATTTTTTAAATAATAAATGTTTAAGTGGTACTTGTTGAAATACAAAGGGTTTTAAAATCGAGATTTTAGATATTTTGAAAGAATAGGGG
Source organism: Allium cepa (assembly GCA_030765085.1). Classification (NCBI taxonomy): domain Eukaryota; kingdom Viridiplantae; phylum Streptophyta; class Magnoliopsida; order Asparagales; family Amaryllidaceae; genus Allium; species Allium cepa. The sequence goes on from CM060931.1 coordinate 58,927,562, forward strand.
TGAATTTGGAAAATAAGAATAAAATTGGTTGAACTAGAGTTCAAGTGAGATTTCTAAATTTACGAAATGTGATTTGAATCGAGAAACTAGGCTTGTTTGTAAAAGAGGGTTCTTAATTATTAACTGGGTAATTTTAGAAGTGTTAAAAATATTCTGGAAATTAGCTATTTAATTATTTTAACTTGTTTAAAGCATATCTAATTATTTATTAGTAATCTGATAATGATTTTTAAAGATTTATTATTGTTTTAGAAATAGTCAGCATTTTTTGTTTTTAAAAAATATTTATTAGATATTAAGATGGTTTTGTACAATAACTTCTATTTAAGTATGTTTGCCTAGATTAAACTTGGAAAGTCATTTAGATGGAATCCATTCACCAATAAGCACCATACGGTTTTGATTGTGCCCAACTATGCTGAAACTTGAGATGCAAGCATTTCAGCTATTTGAATAAGTATTTGTACTTAGATACTATTATAATATCAGATGATTTTGATATGAAATGTATTGGTTATCGTAAGGTAAAACCCCATCGTGCTTATGTATGGCGTGGTTTTATGAGATACCTTTGATTTTCAAAGGATTTTGAAACCTTAATAATTCAAATTGAGTGTGTTTTTCTCACGTGGTTTTCCACACTAACTCGGGTGTTATTTTATCATAATGCTCGGGTCAAACCGAGTATTTGAGGTTTAGGTTAGGATACTATGGAGCTCAGAAGACGAGCTGAGACCGAGGCGTATTTTCGTACTTGTTTATTCCCGCTGCAATGTTTATTGAAATTACCGACAAATTGTGAGGGCGGGTTGTTATAACTGTCCAGGCTGGTAATTATTGATTTGTGTACCATGGTGTGAGACATGTATATTATATTTTGATTTGTGAAAAGGACTTTTTATATTGTATATTATTTAGTAAGCTATGCGATTCTGTTTTGTTAGTTTCTTCTTTTTCTACCTATCTTCTTTTCCTTCAACAATCCGTCTTTCCGACACTCGATCGTTCGACATATTATATGATGAGCGTATTTATGTCGATTTTTTCGAGAATCGTGAGGGGCGGGTCGTCACATATATAATATATTTTGTATTTTATAAAATCAAATCAGTATTAGGTAAACTTTTGGAAAAATAAAAACGTTTTTTTATTTATTTTAAATATTTTAAAAACAATCAAATATTAAAATAATATTTAAAATTAGTTTTTAAATTGTAAAGTTATGTTTTAAATATTAAAACATCAAAGTATTAATTCGATTTTTTAAAGAAATTTTAAAATTCAAAATATGTTCTGAAATTAATTTTATATTAAATTTTAAAACAAAATCCGTGAGGATATTTATTTAGAATATATTTTAAAAAAAATTGAAAAATTATTTTCTACCGTGCACAACATCTAATATGTATATATATTCTAATACATGTATTCCTATATATTTTGATAGTAATATATGTTTATTATTACATCATTTATATGCATATATGTGAATATATATTTAATATATATGTGTATATTAAAAAAGTTATACATGCATATATTACTTTCATCTTTAATAAAAAAATTGATTTTAAATGGTGGAAGCAACCTGTGTGGGGTCCAAAAAAGGAAAAATTTAAGATTGGAGAAGCATATGAATTCTTGATGAGTAACAGATCTCAGCCAACATGTAAATGGTGGAAGCGTACATGGACTCAGGATAGTAGTTTGAGAGAAAACTTAATGATGTGGAAAGTAATAAATCGTGCTATCTTAACTAAAGCTAAACTTGCATCCCTTGGCATGAACGTTAGCATTTACTGTAAATTTTGCAGTGAGCAACCTGAAACGGTGGAGCACTTGTACTTTGAATGTCTTGTTATTAAACACGTTTGGACTGAAGTGATGGCGAAGCTTCGTCGTTTTGATGTTTCGCATGACAATCTTGTCGAGTGGAATCATATTTTTGCGAATACTTGCAGCAAGCAGGAAGGCAAGAGATTGTTTGGTACTGTGTTGAAGACTTTCATCTCTGCAGTATGGAGAGAGCGCAATACTAGAGTGTTTAACGCCGCCAACGCTAAAACTGATGCTCTGTTCAAGCTATGGTTACTGAAAGAGATAAGAAAAATGCTGGGAATGCTTAAATTCTCCTTCGACCCAGGAATATTACTAACCTTCCACTAGTTATTATTTTGATTAGTTTTTTATTTACTTGTTTTTGTTTCCATCTGTGCTTGCGGCACTTTGTTTGCCTCGGTATTCTATGAGCTTTGCTCCCTGTGTATGTGTTTCTCCGGTGCTGCAATAAAATGGTCGGGGTCCATCCAACCCCGTCGGCCTTGCCCAAAAAAAATTGATTTTAATATAATTTATTAATATTTTAAAATACGCACACACGGATATATATTTATATATAACAATGTTTAAATTCTTTGTACATGTATGTGTGTGTGTATTTACACAGATTATTTAAATAATACATATACGTTTACATATAAACATATATATATATATATATATTTGTAATTATAATATTTAGAATATATATATAATTACAACATATATATTAATATGTAAACGTATATAAACTATATATTTATTTGTCATTATAATATTTAGAATATATAAGTTTCAAAATAAAATTAGAATATGTAAATTAAAGTATACGAACATACTTTTGGACAAGATCTTCAGCCATGGCCTCCTCTCCAAACACTAACTTGTTTCCTCCCCTAAGCATCTTTACCCAGCCGCCTCCACCACCTCCCATCCCGAAACCTCAGGATACCCACAATCAGCCACCTCCCTTAGATCCAAAGTGTACTCCCCCGACCTTCCTCCTTACATGCGTCCAAACCCTAAACCATTTCTCCCCATGCCCGCTACTTTCCTCCTTGCTTCAGTCTGGTACCCCTCTTCCTAAACCTCCCTTCACCTCTTCCTCTTCCGATCTTTTTCAAACTCTCCCCAAAAAAGGTACTGCAGACTGCCTTGCCCTCTCAGGTATTACCAATGACAAATCCACTACAGTAAGTAACAACTCTACTTGGACTTCCCTATTCATAAAACTCCCTTGAAATGTGCGTCAGTTCAAGCCTAAGAGATACTCCCTCCAATACTCGAAAGAAATGCCCTTATCTCTTCTGGTGAGGTCTTAATAGAAGGCAAAAGATATTAGGGAGATCATCATGTGGGGTTCTTCCTCGATAAGGCTGTCTCGTATTCAACAGTAATGTTTCACCTCAAGCTAGTATGGAAGAATATAGACAGAATTAAAGTTAAATCGAATGGCGCGTTATTCTTCTTTGAAGTTGAGAATGAAGAAAGAAGGAACCAAATCCTAAAGTCTGATCCTACTATAATTAGGGGAAAAGTGTTTATTTTATTACAAAATGGGATCCAACCATTGATAGTATTAAAGAAAAAATTAAATTGATCCCGGCATGGGTCCACTTGTGTAATAATCCTTTGGCAATTTGGTCTCTTGTTGGAATAAATTGGATATCTAGCCACATTGGTAATTTATTTTGCTTTGATGCATCAACGGAGAGATATAGCGGTTTGAATACACCAAAGTGATGGTGGATATATCTTCCTTAAAACAACTTCCAAACGACATTCCTATCCAAATTTCGAACGATAAAATAGTTAAAGTCAAGGTCATATATGCCTGGACTCTGGAAATTTGCACTATTTGTAAAGTGTTCTGTCGCACTAACAGCTACTATGATATAGATGTAGACTTAATGGTTTCAATTCAAAAAAATAAATGAGCAAAAACCAAATGAGAAGGAAAAGTTTCTATCGAAGAAAGTTTCAACTTTGCAATCTTCAGCAAAACTGTTTGGAGCAGTAGTGAGGAAAAAAAATGATAGGAATCTCTCATCTTCTCATAAATGGAACAAAACCCTATCTCACGTCACTAGATAGGAAGGCCCCACAAACTCCTCAATCAAGTTTCCACATCAGCCTGTCATGCCACAATATGGTTCCTCAATGATACAACAACAGACAGTCATCCCACATATGATACCTAATAATGATGCAACAACCAATATTCTCAATAATTGCTCATTCATGACCCACTCAACTTCTCCAATCAGTAATCCTCCTTTCCACCAATCAAATTGTACCATATCTCCATTTCCATACAAAACCTCTATTAATTCGAATCCTTGCATGCAAACTCTCCTTTCAAACAACACTCCTCCTTCCAACCCAAACATCTCCATGCTCCCTCAAGACACAGATCAACCAATCTAATCTTATTCATACGTTGACCTTGCATTATCACTGCTTTCCTCTATGTCTTCTCAGTCCATTTCTACTCAATTCGCTTCACTTTCCCTTCAAAAATCCGCCTCATTCAACGTTGCTTTTCTTTTCTCTCTATTTATCCCATCTCCCTCCAACCCCTCCTATGCTTCTGCCACTTCAACCTCGTTCGACGCTATTGACCATTTGTCAACCGGCCTGCCCTACTTATCAATTCCCCTACCAACAATAAATTCTCGTTCTTAGGATCCCACGAGCTGAACAAACTTCTCGGGCCATCTCCACCACGCTCCTCATCTAAATGCAATAAGAATTCCTCCAAGACTTCTCCTCTCCAAACTAGAAGTAAGTTAAAAGTTTTGCAACTTAATAGAGATAAAGGAATATCATTTTCCATTGATTAAATCATTCCCACTTCTAAACCCCCCTTCAACCCTTGTGAAACATCCACCAAGACAATTCACTCCCACCTCACTAAAACCACATCCTGCCAATGATAAAAAAAATTAGCTAATTGGAATATAAGATGGGAAAATGATATATCTAAGCAGATAGAAATCCAAGATTGAATAAAATAGCACAGAATTGGCTTCTTGACCATTTTGTAAAATAAATTAAACTCTTCCAACATAGCAAAGGTGATGAGATTCATCTCTTCCCAATGGTCCTTTCATGACAACCTCGATCAAGCTGCATTTGGCAGGATTGTGGTCCTTTGGAACCCAAACTGCTATGTAGTTACGCCTATTATTGCAAACAGACAATTTTGTGGCTACCATTTGTTCCACTCTTCTACATCAGTCTTGTTCTTTTGCACGGTGGTTTATGCAGACAATAATGCTACAATTAGACAACAATCCTCGACAACCTCCTTCTCTAAAACCACAAGATCACCCATGGGTGGTCTTCAAGGATTGGAACTACATGTTACGCTCAGAAGATAGACAAGGTGAAACTCCCCTATCCCAAGCAGATACTTCCCCTCTGTGCCAAGCAATTTACCAAGCTAACCTGATTGAATGCTCCTCCCAACGTTGCTTTTATACCTGGAATAACAAATCGAGGAGTGGAGTAGGAACATATAGTAATCTTGATAGAATCTTCATTGATTCCAAAGCGTTGCTCAAATGCCTCGTATTTCTTATGAAGCACTCCCTCCCTCCCTATCTGATCGCTCTCCCTTATTTCTCAAGTTTGGAACAAGTGAAACAAAACCTCCTATATCTTTTAAAAGTTTCATATGTTTGATCCACCATCCAAATTTTTTAGACATCGCAAAACTTGCATGATCATCTTCCGTTCATGGAAACCCGATATACATACTACAACATAAGCTTAAAGCCTTAAAAAACAACCTAAAATCCTGGAGCAAAGAGACATATAGCTATGGCAACAAAGTATCCTCTGAAATAAAACAGGTTTTGGAATCAACCTAAATGAGTTTAATGAATGATCCCTCTAACCCAGTTTTGTCTATGCAGGAACATAAATTATCTAAAGAGTTTGCTAGAGCCCACCAAGTTGAAGCTTCAATGATAAGGCATAACTGTAGGATTAAATAGGACGTAGAAGGTGAAAAGAACACGACTTACTATCATAATTTTATGAGAGGTAGAGTCTCCAAGAACAGAATTCGTGCTATTCAAGATTAATTTGGGATATCTCACTGCACTAGCATTTCAATAGATCTGGCATTTGTTAATTACTTCCAAAGTATCCTAGGTTGCTCGAATTCTCAAGACATTGACACAACCTCTTTGGTTAGCTTGCCTTTTCCTTGTCTCTCCTATGAGCAAGCTAAATCATTGCAACAACCTATAACTGATGAGGAAATCAAATTAGCTCTTTCCTCTATAAGCAAAAATAGAGCTGGAGTCCCTGATGGTTTCAACTCGCTTTCTTTATAACTTCATGGGAGACTATCAAATTAGACTTTCTAAAATCCATCCATTATTTTTTTAAATCCAACAAAATATTAATAGGTATCAATGCCACCAACTTATACTTGTTTCCCAAAATTAATAAACCTACAAATATGAGTCGGTTTAGACCTATTAGATGTTGCAACATGATCTACAAACGCATATAAAAATTTCTAGCATCAAGGATGAAATATATCCTTCATATCTTGTCTCTCATAACCAAAGTGCTTCCTAGAATGTAGAAATATAACAGATAACATTTTACTCACTTATGAACTAACTAAGGGCTATAATAGGAAGATTTCATCTCCTAGATGTTTCCTCAAAATTGATATCATGAAAGATTTTGACTTCTAAATGAATGAGCATTAACTATGTGTCAACTAGAATGGGCTTTTCCCTCTATCTTCCTTAATTAGATTGAAACTTGTATTACAACAACCTACTACTCTATTTGTTTTAATGGAGGGTCATACGGCCTTTTTAAAGGAAATCAAGGATTAAGACAAGGAGATCCAAGCAGCCCATACTTCTTCATCATCGCCATGGAGATGTTGACCATTCAACTTAAGAACTTCTTCTCTAGAGGACTCATTCATTACCATCTGAAAAGTAGAAACCCTCCCATTACTAACCCGAGCTTTGCAGATGACCTTTTAATCTTCTCTAAACCCAATGAACAAACCTTGAGGAATATAGTGCATACTTTTAACCTATATAAACTAGCCTGGCCTTCAAACAAACTCCTTAAAATCCACCATCAGTATTGTTGGTCTTCTATCCGGGGAAAAGAATTCTATTGCAGCAGCAATTGACATGCCTCTTCAAATTGATGCATTGAAATACCTTGGTGTGCTCCTTGCTTCCTCCAGAATTAGGAAGGAGCACTACCTGCCACTGTTTGAGAAAATATCAAATCGTCTATCATCATGGCATAGTAGATTCTTATTTCATGTAGGTAGACTCGCTATTGTTAAATCTATAGCAATTGCGATGTAGCGTTACTACTCCAGAATCATCATCCTTCCAAAAGCTATCCTGCCTATGATAGAAAAAGCATGTAATAATTTCTTATGGTACAGGTATCCTTATTTATATAATCCTATTCCTCTTAAGTATGAAAACCCCAAAAGCCATTGAAAGAAGGGGGTTAGGCATCACTAATCTGCAACTTTGAATAGAGTCGCCCGCTCTGTTCATGTAGTGTAACACCCATAATTTTTAATAACATTATTCAGGATATTTAATTAGATAAATTGAATAATATGTAAATATTAGAGGAATAAGGGGTTTGGGATTTGAATAAATACTTAGAGGCCGAGCTAAATTATATAAATCGGCTTATGAATGGTTTTATATGTTACTTAATTAAAACAAGGGCAAATTAGGAATTTCGCACCATAACTCCTTAATACCTTGAACCCATGTTTCCTTTTATTTCACGTTCATTTTTCATAATACAAAATGCAAACAAAAGAAGAGCAAAACTGGCCAGTACTAGGGAAGAAAAGGAGATAAATCAAATTGAAGCTAAGGAGTTAAGCAAAAGGAATTAGTCTAAATCAAATCTCAAATTCCTTATTCTAATCAAGGTGAATAATAATCTAAACAATCTCTATTTTTTATGATCATTTAATTTTCGGATTTCAGTTTAAATCCATCATTATGATTTTTTATTGATGATATGCTTGGGTTTTATAATATGTTTGATTTAAACAAGACTGTTTAACAATTGTTTATACATGGTTTTAAGGGGAAAACCATTTAAATTGAATTTCGAATGCCATGAGGAAATAATATGTGATGTAAAATATGGCTTTGGAGTTGGGTTGTAATGTTATAATTTTCCAAGCCATGGAAATTTTATTATGAAATTTCAAAGGAAAATATGGATAATTGTGTTTAGTAATTAATTTCGGTTGTGAAGAATATGGGCCTAACATTTTTATATCTTAGATAACATATTGAAAGTGAATTTTTATAATTTTTGGGATTTTTTCCAAGTAATTAACTATGGAAATTAATTTATTTTAGAAAGGGGACTTAATTGTTTTAATTATTTTGCTTAATGGAAGGGCTTGTTTATTAAATTAATCTTTTGTTTCGATCTGAAATTATACGGCAATTATTTTGAGAAAGAATTTGAAAAGTTTATGGCAGCCAATTAAATGTTTACAAATTAGCAGGTTAGTTATAAAGTGATTACTTTAAATGGCCTTAAATCAGTCTTTACCCAGAAAAGTAGGTTTCGCCTCTTTCAGAAGCACCTTTCGACCTTATGCTTCCACCTCAGCTATGTCGATATTAACTAAGCTGAAACCAATACACAAGATAACACAATGTAGGTATGTAGGAGATTGGAGAAAGGCTGGCATGGTGTCGAAACCACTACTTTCGATGGGGTCAAAACCTTTATTTTACTTTCAAAAGAAATGCGCTTGCCTATTTTTACTAAATGTTTTCGAAGGAATCGAAACAAATGCTTTCGAAATGGTATTCTAAATAGCTTTCAAAGGGGTTGCCTCTTTTTATTTAAGTGTAGCTTTCGAATGAGTTCCTATGTTTTAAACTAATGCTTTCGAAAGGGTAGTCTCAACCCAATCGAAACCTTGCTGCCATCCATATGCCTTTTGAATGGATTGAAATCATCAACTAATTCAAAAGGTTGCTTTTGTTTCAAACCTGTACTGAGCCACTTCCTAAAGCTTTCGGAAGGATTCTAGGGTTTCGAAGGTAATGATTTCGAAAGGGGTTTCGAAGCTAGCCTTCAAATGTTTTAAGCTTTCGAAAGGTTGGTTCCGAGCCATCAATTTTCCCCCAAACAATTTTATATAAAGATTAAAGGTCTCGAAAGGGATGCTTTCGTATATATATTCACTTTGACGCAAAAGATATTTTTAAAGATAAACCCAATGCTTTCGAAAGTGGTACTTCCAATGATTTCGAAAGGGGTACTTTCAAGTAGTTTTGAAGCTATGCTTCTAAGAGTTAATAAGTAATGCCTTAATACTTTCGAAAGGAATAGTTTGATGGTTTGAAAGAGATGTTTTAAAGGGTTTTTAAAGGCATATGCTTAGTGTTTTGAAAATAATATTTTAATACTTTCGAAGGATGTTATCCAATGGCTTCGAAAGTAAAAGTTTAAGGTTTCGAAAGCCTTAGTTTTCAAAGCAAAGAACTCAATCTCATTTTTAAAGGAAAACCCATGGCTAAAATAAAGGAGTTCTGAAATGATTTTAACTTTAAAGTTTTTTAAGAAGATTTCCATGGTAAAATAATAGGTTAAAGGGAAAAGTGCAGAATAACCAGTTAGGCCGACCCAGTAGTGAATATAAATTGAGTTAACTCCTGAATGAGTAGAATTGCATCCAGGAGATCAGATGGACCAGAATGTAGGATGCCTAATTACTAATTAAAGAATTTGTTAGATAGATAGGTTCATAGTAAATCCATAAAAACTATGTTTAGGAAAAGTTAATGGGAGGGGCCAATAGGTTCATAGCAAACCCATGAAAACTATGATTAGAAATATTTATTGGCAAGGGCCAATAAATTTGTAGTGAACCCATGAAAAATATATCTAGATTAAGTTACTAACAAGAGTCAATAGGTTCCTAGTCAACCCATGAAAACTGGGATAAGAGGGAAGTTATTGAAGATACCAATAGGTTCAGAGAGAACCCATGAATAATGAAGTTATTGGAAGGGGCCAATAGGTTCTTAGTGATCCTATGAAAAATATGTGATCGGACGGGGAGTCCATAGTATTAAACATGCTATTAGTCATCCCATGAAAACTATTAGGTTAATAATGACCCTAGAAACTATAGCTAAGACAGATAGTGAAATGAATGTGGAAGGGAAATCCAGAATTGATTTACTTGTTTGCACATCATTATAATTTTTTGAATTGTTATCTTTTAACCATTGTGGGTGCAGGAGTATAGTATATGGTTTATAAAATTTTGGAAGATACTAGTGAGGGGAAAACCCATTCCGCTAAGCGGCGTGGTCTCACTAGATATATAAATGGTTTGAGATGGTAGGTTGGTATTCGTACCAGGCTTTATGTCTGACTCGAAGTTTTGTTTTCCCTTTAAACTCTCGGGTGCTCAATTGATTTTGAGTAGTTTGAGAATTGAGGTTTTCAGGTACCGCATTAGATGAAAAAGCTTCCGTGGACGTGTAGGAGGCATGATAACAATTTAGAGTTCTTTTCTGTTTTGAATCCGCTGTGTTTTGATGTAAAGGCAAAGTTGTTTAATTGCCTAGTTATATACTCTGATCATCCAAGGGGACATCTTCACATGTCGCCCTTAGTGTATGTTATAATAATTATATTTTCTCTGAACGTGGTTCTCATATTGGGATTATGTAATGAATTTGAAATGCTTAAAAATGGAATGAGAAAGTTGTTTGTTGATTGTAAAAATTTCCATATCCATGTGTTTCTGTTATATCAATGCATCTAACATTACCGTATTTGGTCACCGAGTATTAATAACTATGGATGACTGCAGCATCCGTAGCCATTAGTTTTGGACCTCCGTGTGGGGGATGATACAAGTTGGTATTAGAGCATATGTTCATGAAAACATAAAAATTTAAACCTGAATTTTTTTTCAAAACATAATCTAATGAATCAGAAAATAAGATCGGGTTTGGGTTAACGTTACAGTAATGTACTTGCATTTGATATATATATATAATTACGTATTTCTCCTCTCTCTTAGACTGCTCTTCTATATCTTACTAAGGCTTGTATATAGATTTACGAGAAAGAAAGATATGGAGGTAGAAAACGGATGAGGAAATTTCGATGGAGGAAGCACCACAACTAACGGAAATGCTCGACCCACCAGGAGAAACTCGGGTCGATGGGCTAATGCTAACCAAAATCAGATGCCACTGTGGGTGCTAGAAATTCACTAGTAGATATAGGGACGATGTATCAGTTCTTCGCTAATTTGTTGCAACCAGGAGCAGCTGTTGGAGTTGCTGGGAATGTTGGAGGAGCTAATCATGTGGCTCAAGTTGGGAATAATTATGCTAAGCTGAGCAAAGACTACACCAGTCTTGGTGGGAAACCGTTTATGGGAATGGAGGATGCAATAGAAGTGGAAAATTGGCTACTGCACCATAAGAGAATCTTCACTGATTTAGGTTTGGATGATGAGCAGAAGAGGAGGCTAGCGTCTAGGCAGTTGCATTGGGAAACACTTCATTGGTGAAATAGTGTTAGTTCCAAAGGAAGAGTTGACATGGGAAGAGTTTAGAAGGACATTTGAACAGAGGTTTTTGTTTGAAGTTGCTAAGTCAACATTGTTGAGAAAGTTTATGGATTTGATGCAGGGAGAGATGTCGGTGATAGAGTATGCTACTAAGTTTGATGAGTTTCCCCGATATTGGTACGCTACCATAGACACCGTCATCAGGAGGGACGAGAGCTTCATTCGAGGATTGAGGCCCAAGAATGCTAGGGTAACCCTGCCAAATCTCCGTGATTCTTGTAATGTAGTTATGGAGATGGCAATACGACATGAGGAGATTCTTGCTATTTATGCGAGAGAAAAGACGGTGGAAACCCAGGGTTCTAAAGGAAAGAAGAGGAAGTTCTTTAAGAATAAGGGAGCCCAGAAGGGAGAGGTTTCCAAGAAGGAAAAGGTTGATTTAGTCTGTTTCAAGTGTGACAGGAAAGGTCATTATGCCCATGATTGCCGGTGAGGCAAGGGGAAAGAAGCTGCAGAAAAGAAGGGTGTGAAATGCTTCAACTGTGACCAAGTTGGGTATTATAAGAGTCAGTCCAGAACCAATCTGGGCGGACAAGGGAAAGGTCTTTGTTATTGGGCCATCATCTGCTAGGCCAACTGCAGATGAAAAAGGGAACATTGTGATGGAATGTATGCTTTTGATTCAGAGTATACTAGTTAGGGTACTATTTGATACCAGTGCATTACATTCATTTATAACTTAGTGTTTGGTTGACAGGTTATGTTTAGAACCAACGACCTTGTTACTTCCTTAAGGGCTGCGAATCTGATAGGAGGGTATGCAACTCTGGAGGTTAGATGTGACCAATTAGAATTTGAGTTGTTAGTTCATCAGTTTGCATGTAGTCAATATGTTTTTGATTTGGTAGATTTCGAGGTCATCTTAAATATGGATTGGTTAGGTAAATATGAAGCTAAGATATTTTGCCAAGATAAGGAGATATCACTAAGACACCCTGATAGTCATAACCGAATCATATTCTCAGTGGAGAATTCTGACCGGAGTGTATGTGCTTTGTTAAGTGCTATGGAAATGGAGAAGAGTTAAATCAGGTTCGTGTAGCAAGAGAGTTTGCGGATGTTTTTGAGCCGATTACAGGACTATCACCGAAACGAGTTGTTGAGTTTCGGATAGATCTTGTATTAGGAGCTGAACCTGTAAGTAGACCACCTAGTAGGATGACACCGACCGAGATGAAAGAATTGAAGGTGCGGCTAGTGAATCTAGAAGGTGGAATTTTATTAGACCAAGAAGTTCACCTTAAGGAGCGGCCAAGGTGTTCGTGAGGAAACCAGATGGACCGTTAAGGATGTGTATCGACTATCATAAGTTTAATGAAAGAATGATCAAGACTAAGTATTCTTTGCCAAGAATTGACGATATATTTGATCAGTTGAGTGGAGCCAGAGTATTTTTCAATTGGATTTGGCGATAGGTTTCCATTAGTTGAGAGTGGCAGAGGATAATATTTCATTGACAGCATTTTAAACTAAGTATGGTTCGTATGAGTGGTTAGTGATTTCATTTGGGTTAATGAACGCACCTGTTCATGGATTTGATGAATCGAGTTTTCCGAGAGTACCTAGATAGGTTCGTGTTGGTGTTTATAGATTACATTATAGTGTACTCTAAGAATAAGAAAGAGCATCAGGATCATCTTAGACTAGTGCTTGAGACGCTGAGGCAGCATCAGCTGAAGGCGAAGTTTTCCAAGTGTCATTTCTGGAAGAAGGAGGTTAAGTTTCTTGGTCACGTGGTTTCAGTGAAAGGCTTGTCAGTCGATTCAAGTAAGATCGAAGCTGTTAATAATTGGAAGAGAACAGAGACGGTGACTGAGATAAGGAGTTTTCTTGGACTTGTTGGCTATTACTGGAGATTCATCTAGGATTTCTCATGGATAGCCGCGCCTTTGACTAATTTAACCAGGAAGGATATGAAGTTTGTCCGGTTCGACAAATGTAAGGAAGCATTCCTTAATTTAAAACATTTGTTGACCAACGCACCTGTGTTAGTAATTCCAGACGGAAAACAAGGGTTGGTGGTGTATACCGATACACATGGAACCGAATTAGGAGTTGTGTTGATGCTAGAGAGTAAAGTTATTGCCTACGCTTCACGACAGCTTAGACCGCATGAGGTGAGATATCCTAATTATGATTTGGAGTAGGCTGCAGCGATCTTTGCATTGAAGATATGGAGACGTTATCTCTTAGGGGAGATATTTGAGCTATACATAGATCATAAGTCTTTAAGGTACTTATTCTCTCAGAAGGAGTTGAATATGAGGTAGCAGTGGTGGTTGGAATTTCTAGCTGCTTATGATTTTGGTATAGAATATACACCTGGGAAAGGTAATAAGGAAGCGGATGCTCTTAGAAGAAGACATCAAAATGTGGTGTTAACTATGTTGGCAGAATGGAAGGATTTAGAAGCTTTGACTACTTGTAGTGTGCAGTTAAGATCGACTGCTAGTTCTAGTCAGAGTACCGCTATGTTGTCATGTTTAGAAGTTCGACCCTTATTGATCGAAAGGATTGCTTCTAAGCTGAAAGAGGATCTACTGTTAGCCGAGAGGACTTGAAGGCTTGAGGTTGGAACTGAGGTCGATGATATAATATATTTTAGTCTTGACTAGAGGGGATGGTTGAGAAAAAGGGATGGCTGTGTGTTCCAAATGTTGAGGACTTAAGTAAAGAAGTTCTTGGAGAATGTCATCGATCCAAATTTACGATTCATCCTGAAGGAACCAAATGTATCAAGATATGACGAGAAGCTTCTATTGGGAAGGTATGAAGAGGGATGTTGGCTTGTGGGTTAGGAAGTGTGCAAACTGTCAATAAGTGAAGGCCGAACATTAGAAGCCAAGAGGGTTACTTCAACCTTTGGTACCAGTATGGAAATGGGATTTGATATGCATGGATTTTATAGACAGGTTTCCAAGGTAAAATAGAGGAAATGAAAGTATATAGGTCATAGTGGACAGATTGACCAAGAGTGCGCATTTCATCCCAGTTAAGTCAAGCAGGACGACATCTGTTTTAGCTAAGTTGTTCATGAAGAACATAGTTAGACTACATGGAATTCTTAGTAGTATAGTCAGTGACAGAGATGCTTTGTTCACTGGTGAATTATGAAAAAGTCTACAAGATGTATTAGGTACCAAGCAAGCTTCAGATGATGAGACAACCCCTTCCTACTTGTCATTTTTTTTTTGACACAATTTAGTTTGGCTAATTAGGGTTGCCTTCTTTTCTGACCAACTATTTTCTTACTGTTTTTTTTTTATTTATTTCCCAAGATCCACCCCAATCAGTATAAAAATATTGATACACTTCATTTGTAAAAACTATTTGATTATTCACATAGTTTTTATACCAGAGTATGTTTTTTTTTTTTTTTTGGTTCTGAGTAACTCAGCCCAGTTTTTTTTTTTTATACAAAATCAACCTGAATCATTCACAACAAAAACAACCAAGAAGATCCCTTCCATTTGAATCTCTGCGCCATTCATTCAACTAATTCCTACTTGTTTCCTTGTGTTTATCATTGGTGTATTAAGTGAAATATGGGAACTAACTCATAGCATTTCAACTTACCAAAACTTTCCCTTTCAATGACCAATTTGAGACTGTGCATGTTTCTGTGCAACTGTTTGCACATAATCATGCACAACTGCAGTTTACTTCCTCTTTGGTCCTTAAGTGGACTAATTTCGTTTAGGTATGATTCTGAAATGAATTAGCTGAATCTACAAATTTCACTTATACCAATAATTACCAAATGCAATTTTACTTCTGAGTTACCCCTTCTATGTTATTCTTTTCTTTTCTGTCCATGGTATTTCTTATCTCATGATGTTAGTAGTGACTAGATGAACATGCTCTAGTTGTTCCTAAACAAATTAATACATAAGCATACTAGTTTACTTATGCTTCAGACCCACTACCAATTTCCTTATCTAATTTTCAAGAAGTAGGTATGTTCACAGTTTCTAACATGAAGCAAAAGGCCTTATCATCTTTTACTGAAAATAATGTTCATTACAACATACTTTTCCCAATCATCCTTTACATAGTAATAAAGTTTTTCTTGCATAATTTGAAACATCATTACATAAAGCTTTTACTGAAAACAAAACAGGAGAACTACTCTCCTACAAAATCCTAGCTTAGTTAGTTTGCAATTCCTTCAAGCATCATATGTCTGCATCTTACTATTTAGCATCCTTTCTTCCTGCAACCATCTCAGAGTCTGCTTCACAATGCAAGTAAAACACCCATTTGATGCAAGCAACAAACAGGTCAGATTGAAATCTGGTATGAGTAAGTTCAATTGACAAGTACATAAGATTTATGAAACTGATTCCATGGCACCTTAAGTTCAGATACTAACTGTTTTACTCAGATTGTTAACCCCTTTCATCAGGTACACATTTTTGTTGTGTCTTTACAGTGAAATGAATGAATTGTTAAATGCATGTATAAGTGCTTAAACCAATTCCTTAGCAAAAAAAATTCTTATTTCAAGAATTCATAGCAGCCATCATACAAATCACACAGGCATTTCATAACCATTGAACAAGCAAAACTCCTACCATTTAGCTAAAGCATCAAAACTGGTCTGCATACCAGTACTCACCATACTCTTAGCATATACATCTTTGCTTATCAATCCATAACACATTTTTTTTAAGAGTCCAGTATCACATTTTGTAGTTGCACTGGTGCACACTGCCTGGAAGCTACTATTTGATTTTCCCGTGCACTACTAGCTTTTGGACATAAACATGTCATGTGCAAACTTACACCCCAACCTTGATGCAAACCAACTACCATGTCATACCCCCTTCCCTCATATCCAACCTGATAGAGGTGACCCATGCCTTGAGATTGATTACTAAATTCTTTCCCATGACCCCCTATTACCTATGCAGTGTCATGCCCCACCCTGTTGTACCCCTAATCAATGCATACAAGCAGTTTTATACATCCATCAACCATTCAGTAACCCATGTATTCAACCATCACTCATATTTGAAAGTCATTTCAAGTTAATTTCCTGCAGAAACATATTTTTGGTTGAAGCATAACTCAGAGCATTTCCAAATGGAATGCTACTAGGGTTCTCTAGCAATAAGGTCCTTGTAGCCATCCCATGCTTTATAATGTATTTTCTCAATAACCTTATTTCCAGAGGGTACCCTATGATGCATCAAGATTTAACATGTGGAACTTCCACTGTATCTCAATCATCTTTTCAAATGCAAGACATAAGCCAGAGGATTCCCTTCCCCTTACTGCCTTGCACCCTACTTTTCTTGCTAGTATATACTTAAACCAAAAATATTTTCTCAAACTTAGAGTACCACCAGTAAGTCAGTTATTATCATACTATCATTAAATGAACATGTACAATCAAGTCATAATTTAAATAGTAACAAAGCACTGCAAAACACAAAGTCCAGAAACAACAGGAAATTGTCAACTAAAATGCATATAAACATCACAGGAAAATCAAGATAAGCTAAAGGTTTTATGGCTGCCTTTCATAGGTCTTAATGCCTTGCCAAGTGAGGATTTACTCACAATGTTTCTTCTTCCTAGGTCTTGATTCAAGTTTGCCATTGTTTCTCCTTAATCTGTTGCTTACTTCCCTTTTCTGTGTTTTGATTTCTGGCCTTCCAATGTGCACCCGTAGGAGATAGTATGGTATATAGTGGAGTTGTTAGGGTTTTAAGGTTAGTTAGGTAATTTATTTTCATCAGAAATTCCATCATTATTCCATAATTTCACCCAACAGTTTACCCTCTCCCTGCAGTTCTCCTTTTTCCCTGTCTTAACCCTTTTTGGCAAAGTTCCTTCACACATTTCATGCATGAATTCTTTGGCTCAGGCATTCCTTGTCTTTTCTGGGTGTTAGTTATGCATATAATTTTTATTTGAACGGCCAGCTAGGTGTGTGTTTCTGCTAACTACTGGGTATATGCATGTGTATCCCTATGTGTGTATATTTTCTCTACCCACACAAACTACTGTGTTTGCACTCATGCTATGAAAGTTAGAGCTAAAATTTTCTCAGGATATTCATGCATTTCATTCAGCTATGATGCATACATACCTGATGGTCATGCACTGATTTATTTATGTATTCATATATATTATTGTATAATTTTTTTCCTTGCAAGATTCTTACTGAATTGCTTGCTCTAATTTGTACACTGCAACAATGTGCACATGCACCACTACATACATCTTCACAGTATAAATATATATTTCAGAAAACTGTTTTTATATATTAGTTTATTTATTTATTTATTTTTTTTATTTTTTTTTTAAAATAAAAATTCAAATGACCTAAATTTCTACATACTTGATTAACCAGGGCTGTCACATACGCCCCTTCTTTAAGAAATTGTGTCCCACAATTTAACACTTCTTGCCATGTAAATCAAGGGTCAAACATAAATACATATTCTTAATTCAACCAAAACAAACCAGCACACATAATATTGGATGTCATGTTCAACTAAGAAAATTTAAGCATGAATATTAAAAATACCTTTGCCTTAACTAGCTGCTGCAAATAATTGAGGGTATTGAGCCTTTATCTTGTCCTCAACCTCCCATGTGCAGTCATTAGGGTCCAAACTCCACTGCACCTTTACCAGTTTAATTATCTTGTTTCTCAATCTCTTATCTTCCTTAGCTGTAATGCCCACTGGCTTCTTCTCATATACCAGGTCAGGTCTAACTTCCACTTTACTTGGTGGCTGAACTACTGAAGCTTCATCATGCACATATTTTCTCAATTGTGATACATGAAATACATTGTGTATTCCACTCATCTCTTTTGGCAATTTCAACTTGTAGGCCATCTTTCCTATCCTTGCAATAATCTCATATGGTCCTATATACCTTGGGGTTAGTTTCCCTGCCTTGCCAAATCTCAACACTTTCCTCATTGGTGAAACCTTTAAGTACACACATTCTCCTATCTCAAATTCAAGTGGCTTCCTTCTCCTATCTGCATATGATTTCATTCTGTCTTGTGCTGCCTTCATCCTCTGTCTGATCAGTGAAACTTTATCATTTGTCTCTTTTACATGATCTGGTCCCAACATTACTCTATCACCCACCTCTAACCAGCAAGCAGGTGACAAACAAGGCCTTCCATACAAAGCCTCATAGGGTGCCATTCCTATACTACTTTGGTAGCTGTTGTTGTAGGCAAATTCTGCCAAATGTAGGTAGTCTTCCCAATTCCCACCATGATCCAGCACACAAGCTCTAAGCAGATCCTCCAAGAATTTATTAACTACCTCTGTTTGACCATCAGTTTGGGGATGGTAGGCTGTGCTCAAGCACAACTCAACCCCCATTGCCTGTTGAAAGCTACTCCAGAACTTAGATGTAAATATAGTATCTCTGTCACTAATGATGGTGGTAGGTACCCCATGTAACCTTACTATCTCTTTCATGAAGACTTGTGCTAGTTTTGGTGCATTTCTATCACTCTTTACTGGTATGAAGTGTGATGATTTGGTTAGTCTATCCACCACCACCCAAATACTGTCATTTCCTTTCTTTGATTTTGGCAAGCCATCAATGAAATCCATTGATATGCTTTCCCATTTCCATCTTGGAACTTCCAAGGGTTGCAGCAGTCCACTGGGTCTTTGATACTCAGCCTTGACTTGTTGACAAGTCATACATTTTGCCACATATTCACCCACACTTCTCTTCATTCCTTTCCACCAATAGCTTCTTTTTAGGTCATGATACATTTTTGTGCCACCTGGATGTATGGTGTACTTTGATTTGTGATGAACATCCATGATTTTCCTTTTAAGTGCTTCTGTATCAGGTACACATAACCTTCCTTTATGTCTCACACATCCTTTTTCATCCAGTTCAAACTTGTCAATCTTTACACCCCCTTTTAACAACTCCTTCTTTTCTCTCAAGAACACATCAGTGTCTTGTGACTGGTTCACTTCTTCCACTAAATCTGACCTTATTGTGATAAGGCTGAGCTTACCATAATGCTCCACATCCTTACCCACCTCCATTGCTTGTTCTCCCATGTATTCTATCTCTACATCTGTCAGTGTTAACAACCCTTTAAACTCCTGTATCAACAGTGTAGCCAACTTGGCATGTTGTCTACTTAATGCATCTGCCACTTTATTTGCTTTTCCTGGAGTGTACATAATGTCCAAATCATAGGCAGCAAGAAATTCCACCCACCTATGTTGTCTCATATTTAAATCTTTTTGAGAAAATAAATACTTTAAAGCCTTGTGATCAGTATAAAGTTCAAACTTTGCTCCTAACAGGTAGTGTCTCCAAAGCTTTAGTGCATATACCACTGCTGCCAATTCCAAGTCATGTGTTGCATACTTGGTTTCACTGGGTTTCAATTGTCTTGATGCATAAGCTATTACCCTACCATCTTGCATAAGGACAGCTCCTATACCTGATCCACATGCATCAGTATATACCACTAAATTATCATTGCCCTCTGGGATTTTCAGCACTGGTGCTTCCATCAATGCCTCCTTTAATTGGTTAAATGCCTCTTCACATTTCTCAGTCCACATAAAAGGCTGGTCCTTCCTTGTTAACTTGGTTAGTGGAATTGCCTTTTTAGCAAAATCCTTTATGAACCTCCTGTAGTATCCAGCCATACCCATGAATGATCTGATTTCAGTGACATTGCTAGGTCTTTTCCATGCTTGCACTGCCATGACTTTACTTGGATCTACTGAGATTCCTTCTTGAGAAATTATGTGGCCCAAAAATTTTATTTCATTCTTCCAAAAAGAACATTTTGCAAACTTGGCTTTAAGGTTTTGTTGCCTTAGTCTACTCAGTACCATATGCAAATGCTCTTCATGTTCATTATCTGTCTTGGAATACACTAATATATCATCAATGAAAATCAGCACAAATTTATCCAAATAATCTCTGAAAATTCTATTCATCAAATCTACAAAATAGGATGGTGCATTTGTCAAACCAAATGGCATTACTAAGTATTCATACAAGCCATACCTAGTGTTGAAAGCTGTATATTTGATGCTTTCCTCTTCTACATTCATTTGGTGGAAACCAGTTGCTAAATCAAGTCTAGAAAATACTTTAGCACCGTTTAGTTGATCAAAGAGATCATCAATCCTAGGTAGAGGGTATTTGTTTTTGATAGTGACTGAGTTCAGTCCCCTATAGTCTATACACATTCTTAAGGAACCATCATGTTTCTTAACAAACACTACTGGTGATCCCCAATTTGAACTGCTAGGCCTAATAAAACCTTTTTGTTCTAATTCCTCTAGTTGTTTCTTCAACTCACTCAGTTCTTTAGGACTCATCCTATTTGGTCTCTTGATGACAGGGCTTGTTCCTGGTTTAAGTCTTATTTGAAATTCTACTGGTCTGTTGTGAGGAATGCCATTCACTTCACCAAACACATCAGGGTATTCATTAACTATGGGTATCTTATTTAAACTTAATTCAACTTCACCACTGTTCAAGTTGAATACCTTTCCCATACCCCTATCCTTGGCTGCCTCATACATAACCACAATCCTCTTTCCATCAGGAAGTTGTAGTGAAAGGGTAGAATTTCCTAAATTAATAATAGCACAAAAGCTTTTTAACCAATCCATTCCCAGTATGACACCCAGCTTGGGGTAATTCAACACATATAATTCTGAGATAAAGGTGTGACCACCCATGCTTATTTCTACTTGCATGCATTTCATGTGGGTAATGCAGGAGCTACCTAAAGGACTATCAATATGCAGTGGTTTATCAACAAGAATACATATTAACCCTAATTTCTGAACTATATCATATGAAATAAAAGAATGTGTGGCTCCTATGTCAAAAACAACTGATATGGGTATGCCTTTTATAAATAACATACCTTCCACTTGGCTTGGTGCATCCATTGCCTTGCCTTTTCCCTCAAGTACAGCTACTCTTGCCATCTCTGGACACTGCTTCTTCATGTGCCCCTCTTTTCCACAGTTGTAGCATCTAAGAACAGTTGACTTGGGTGCTTGGCATTTGGTTTTAATATGGCCTTCCCTTCCACAATTGTAACAAATCACTTTAGATTTGTTGTTGTCAGAGGTTGCCACTTTACTTCCTTCCTTGTTCATTGCTTCTCCCTTCTTCCTCTCGTATGGATGTGCTCTATTCTTTCCTTTCTTGTTATTCCTGCAGTTCTTGAACTTTTCTCTGGCATTGTCATGTTGCTCAAATGACAGTGTCAAATCCATGACTTGGTCAAATGTTCTATCTTTATATGGCAACATGGCTCTACTCAATCCAGCATTCAACCCTTGAATGTACCTAGCATTCCTTGATGTTTCATCTGGAATTAACACTGTCCCATATTTAGACAACCCTTCAAACTTCTGAGTGTATTCAGTAACACTCATAGATCCTTGTCTCAACTTGATAAATTCCTCAAGCAATGAAGCTTTTGTTGATGCTGGGACAAATCTGGCTTCTAACATCTCTTTGAACTGATTCCATGTGATTTCTTGTTCTTGTCTGCCTACAATAATCACTTCCCACCAGTCCAAAGCTATGCCTTTCAGCTGTCTTAAAGCTATTTGCCTTCTTCTCTGATCATTGACTTGCATATCTCCAAAAATCCTTTCCACTGTTCTTAACCATGCCTGGACCCCTATGGCATTTTCTGTGCCATCAAAGCTACTGCCTCCCAGATTTGTATATGTTTTAAGCAATTTGGACAGCTCCTCATATGGGTTATCTACCCTAGGTGCCATTCCATCCCTCAGTATTTGAACAAAATCTTGCATGTTAATCATTGGGGGACCAGCAGCCATTCTAGTTGCTTGCTCAGTGGTATTAGAAGATTGACCATTTTCTCTTTCTCTTGTGGCTTGGGGATTGATTCTAACTCCTCTGGGCCTCTATTGAACATTTCTAATGTAGTTAGTTCTGATTCTTGTTCACTACTTTTGCTTTTTAAAACTAACAATGAACTTATTTGTTTATAACAGGCAAACTAACTCAAACATGCAGCAAACAATGCAAACAAGGCATACAGATTCAAACAAATATTTATTTCGGCTATGTATTTATTAACATAGCTCTGATACCAACTGAGACAACCCCTTCCTACTTGTCATTTTTTTTTGACACAATTTAGTTGGGCTAATTAGGGTTGCCTTCTTTTCTGACCAACTATTTTCTTACTGTTTTTTTTTCTTTTTTTTTATTTATTTCCCAAGATCCACCCCAATCAATATAAAAATATTGATACACTTCATTTGTAAAAACTATTTGATTATTCACATAGTTTTTATACCAGAGTATGTTTTTTTTTTAATATTTTTGTTCTGAGTAACTCAGCCCATTTTTTTTTTTTACAAAATCAACCTGAATCATTCACAACAAAAACAACCAAGAAGATCCCTTCCATTTGAATCTCTGCGCCATTCATTCAACTAATTCCTACTTGTTTCCTTGTGTTTATCATTGGTGTATTAAGTGAAATATGGGAACTAACTCATAGCATTTCAACTTACCAAAACTTTCCCTTTCAATGACCAATTTGAGACTGTGCATGTTTCTGTGCAACTGTTTGCACATAATCATGCACAACTGCAGTTTACTTCCTCTTTGGTCCTTAAGTGGACTAATTTCGTTTAGGTATGATTCTGAAATGAATTAGCTGAATCTACAAATTTCACTTATACCAATAATTACCAAATGCAATTTTACTTCTGAGTTACCCCTTCTATGTTATTCTTTTCTTTTCTGTCCATGGTATTTCTTATCTCATGATGTTAGTAGTGACTAGATGAACAGGTTCTAGTTGTTCCTAAACAAATTAATACATAAGCATACTAGTTTACTTATGCTTCAGACCCACTACCAATTTCCTTATCTAATTTTCAAGAAGTAGGTATGTTCACAGTTTCTAACATGAAGCAAAAGGCCTTATCATCTTTTACTGAAAATAATGTTCATTACAACATACTTTTCCCAATCATCCTTTACATAGTAATAAAGTTTTTTCTTACATAATTTGAAACATCATTACATAAAGCTTTTACTGAAAACAAAACAGGAGAACTACTCTCCTACAAAATCCTAGCTTAGTTAGTTTGCAATTCCTTCAAGCATCATATGTCTGCATCTTACTATTTAGCATCCTTTCTTCCTGCAACCATCTCAGAGTCTGCTTCACAATGCAAGTGAAACACCCATTTGATGCAAGCAACAAACAGGTCAGATTGAAATCTGGTATGAGTAAGTTCAATTGACAAGTACATAAGATTTATGAAACTGATTCCATAGCACCTTAAGTTCAGATACTAACTGTTTTACTCAGATTGTTAACCCCTTTCATCAGGTACACATTTTTGTTGTGTCTTTACAGTGAAATGAATGAATTGTTAAATGCATGTATAAGTGCTTAAACCAATTCCTTAGCAAAAAAAATTCTTATTTCAAGAATTCATAGCAGCCATCATACAAATCACACAGGCATTTCATAACCATTGAACAAGCAAAACTCCTACCATTTAGCTAAAGCATCAAAACTGGTCTGCATACCAGTACTCACCATGCTCTTAGCATATACATCTTTGCTTATCAATCCATAACACATTTTTTTTTTAAGAGTCCAGTATCACATTTTGTAGTTGCACTGGTGCACACTGCCTGGAAGCTACTATTTGATTTTCCCGTGCACTACTAGCTTTTGGACATAAACATGTCATGTGCAAACTTACACCCCAACCTTGATGCAAACCAACTACCATGTCATACCCCCTTCCCTCATATCCAACCTGATAGAGGTGACCTATGCCTTGAGATTTATTACTAAATTCTTTCCCATGACCCCCTATTACCTATGCAGTGTCATGCCCCACCCTGTTGTACCCCTAATCAATGCATACAAGCAGTTTTATACATCCATCAACCATTCAGTAACCCATGTATTCAACCATCACTCATATTTGAAAGTCATTTCAAGTTAATTTCCTGCAGAAACATATTTTTGGTTGAAGCATAACTCAGAGCATTTCCAAATGGAATGCTACTAGGGTTCTCTAGCAATAAGGTTCTTGTAGCCATCCCATGCTTTATAATGTATTTTCTCAATAACCTTATTTCCAGAGGGTACCCTATGATGCATCAAGATTTAACATGTGGAACTTCCACTGTATCTCAATCATCTTTTCAAATGCAAGACATAAGCCAGAGGATTCCCTTCCCCTTACTGCCTTGCACCCTACTTTTCTTGCTAGTATATACTTAAACCAAAAATATTTTCTCAAACTTAGAGTACCACCAGTAAGTCAGTTATTATCATACTATCATTAAATGAACATGTACAATCAAGTCATAATTTAAATAGTAACAAAGCACTGCAAAACACAAAGTCCAGAAACAACAGGAAATTGTCAACTAAAATGCATATAAACATCACAGGAAAATCAAGATAAGCTAAAGGTTTTATGGCTGCCTTTCATAGGTCTTAATGCCTTGCCAAGTGAGGATTTACTCACCATGTTTCTTCTTCCTAGGTCTTGATTCAAGTTCGCCATTGTTTCTCCTTAATCTGTTGCTTACTTCCCTTTTCTGTGTTTTGATTTCTGGCCTTCCAATGTGCACCCGTAGGAGATAGTATGGTATATAGTGGAGTTGTTAGGGTTTTAAGGTTAGTTAGGTAATTTATTTTCATCAGAAATTCCATCATTATTCCCTAATTTCACCCAACAGTTTACCCTCTCCCTGCAGTTCTCCTTTTTCCCTGTCTTAACCCTTTTTGGCAAAGTTCCTTCACACATTTCATGCATGAATTCTTTGGCTCAGGCATTCCCTGTCTTTTCTGGGTGTTAGTTATGCATATAATTTTTATTTGAACGGCCAGCTAGGTGTGTGTTTCTGCTAACTACTGGGTATATGCATGTGTATCCCTATGTGTGTATATTTTCTCTACCCACACAAACTATTGTGTTTGCACTCATGCTATGAAAGTTAGAGCTAAAATTTTCTCAGGATATTCATGCATTTCATTCAGCTATGATGCATACATACCTGATGGTCATGCACTGATTTATTTATGTATTCATCTATATTATTGTATATTTTTTTCCTTGCAAGATTCTTACTGAATTGCTTGCTCTAATTTGTACACTGCAACAATGTGCACATGCACCACTACATACATCTTCACAGTATAAATATATATTTCAGAAAACTGTTTTTATATATTAGTTTATTTATTTATTTATTTATTTTATTTTATTTTTAAAATAAAAATTCAAATGACCTAAATTTCTACATACTTGATTAACCAGGGCTGTCACAGATGAGTACTGCATATCACCCTCAGACGGATGGACAGACAGAGAGAGTCAATAAGGTACTCAAGGATTTGCTGAGAGCGTGTATTTAACTTTGGTGGATCTTGGGAAGATCACCTGCACTTAGTGGAGGTTTCCTATAATAATAGTTACCAGATTAGTATAGGAATGACGCCTTTAAAGCTTTGTATGAAAAGCCATGCAAATCACCAGCATGTTGGTTGGAGACTGGAGACAGATTAGTCTTAGGTCCAGATCTGGTTAGAGAGGTGACAGAGAAGATTGAGTTGATCCAAGAAAGGATGAAGGAAGCTCAGTCTAGACAAAAGAGTTACGCAGGTAAGAGGCATAATGATTTAGAATTCTCTGTTGGAGATAGGGTTTTCATTAAGGTTTCACCAATGAAGGGTATGGTATGATTTGGAAAGTCAAGGAAACTGGCTCTGAGATATGTTGGTCCGTTTTTAGTTATAGAGAGGATCGGGAAGCTCGCATACAGAGTAGAGTTGCCGAGCGGTATGATAGGTGTCCATAATGTGTTCCATATGTCTCATCTTCACAAGTATATGCATGATTCAGAGACTACTATTCCTCAAACGGGGTTAAAAGATTTGATAGTAGAGCCTAATTTGACTTATGTTAGATAACCTGTTCGGGTTGTAGCAAGAAGGTGAGAAAGGATTGAGTAACAGACAGTCAGGTTGATGAAAGTTCCATGGAGCAACAATGAGAAGGTTTACTTGGATGATAGAGACGGGATTGGAGATACTTCTCATGGTCTGCTTTGAGGGTATGTCTATATTATCTTTAAATAGATAGTTGCTAGTCAGGTAAGCCAGTATGATTGTTAGAAGTTGTTACAGATGTTTTCTATATTTGGTATTTAATCCTTACTGAATTTCGAGGATGAAATTCTTTAAGGAGGGGAGCCTGTAACACCCCTAATTTTTAATAACATTATCCAGAAAATTTAATTAGATAAATTAAATAGAATAATTTAAATATTAGAGAGGTAAGGGGATTGAGATTTGAATAAATACTTAGAGGCCAAGCTTAATTATATAAATGGACTTATGAATGGCTTTATATGTTACTTAATTAAACAAGGGGAAATTAGGAATTTCACACCCTAACTCCTTAATACCTTAAACCACGTTTCTTTTCATTTCACGTTCATTTTTCATAACACAAAATGCAAACAAAAGAAGAGCAAAGTCGGCCATTATTGGGAAGAAAAAGAGATAAATCAAATTAAAGCTAAGGAGTTATGCAAGGGGAATTAATCTCAATCAAATTTCAAATTCCTTATCCTAATCAAGGAGAATAATAATTTAAACAATCTCTATTTTGTTTTTAAATCCATTATGATGATTTTTTATACATAATATGAATGGATTTTATAACATGTTTGATTTAAACAAGATTATTTGATAATTGTTTATACACGGTTTTAAGGGTAAAATATTTTATATTGAATTTCGAATGCCATGAAGAAATTCTATGTTACGTAAAATATGATTCTGGAGATGGGTTCTAATTTGTATAATTTTCCAAGCTATGGAAAATTTATTTTGAAATTTCAAAGGAAAATATGAATAATTGAGTTTAGTAACTAATTTCAGTTATTTTATAAAGAATATGGGTCTAAATTTTTTATATGTTAGATAACATATTAAAAGCGAATTTCTATAATTTTTGAGAACTTTTTCCTAAGTAATTAACTATGGAAATTAATTTAGTTTAAAAGGAGGACTTAATTATTTTGCTTAATGGAAGAGCTTATTTGTTAAATTAATCTTTTGTTTAGATCTAAAATTATGCGATATTTATTTTGAGAAATATTTGAAAAGTTTATGGCAATCAATTAAATGTTTACAAATGACATGTTAATTATAAAGTAATTACTTTAAATGGCGTTAAATCAGTCTTTACCCCAAAAAAGTACGTTCCGCGTCTTTCAAAAGCACCTTTCGGCCTTATGCTTCCACCTCAACCATGTCAAAATCAACTAAGTCGAAAACAATAAACAAGGTATCAAAATGTTGGTACGTAGTGGATTGGAGAAAGGCGGAAGGCATGGCGTTGAAAACTCTGCTTTCGATGGGATATAAACCTTTGTTTTACTTTCAAAAGAAATGCGCTTGCCTATTTTTACTAAATTCTTTCGAAGGAGTCAAAAAAATGCTTTCGAAAGGGTCTACTGAATAGCTTTCGAAGGGGTTGCCCCTTTTTGTTGAAATGTAGCTTTCGAATGGGTCCCTATGTTTTAAATTAATGCTTTCGAAAGGGTAGTCTCAACCCAATCGAAACCTTGCTGGCATCCCTATGCCTTTCAAATGGATGGAAGTCATCACTCAATTTGAAAGTTGCTTTTGTTTTAAACATGTATTAAGCCACTTCCTAAAGCTTTCGAAGGCAATGGCTTCGAAAGGGGTTTCGAAGCTATCTGCAACACCCCTAATTTTTAATGACATTAATTATGAGATTTTAGTAGAATGAATTAAATAGAACAATGTAGATAAGAAGATTGCGGTTGATTAATAAATATGTAGTGGTCGTGCTTGTTAAATTAAACGAACTTATAAATGGTTAAGTGTTAGCAAATTAAACATAAGGGCATTCAGGTAAATAGCCTATATTCGCAACCTTATACCATTTCCCTTATCCATACACGTTCATTTTTATCACAAATAAAATTTTAAAATATAAGAAAGAGAAAAGCCGACCATTAAGAAGAAAGAAGAGAAGAGAAAATCAAAGTAAAGCTTAGGATTCAAACTAGAATAAATCAATCTCAATCAATCTTTAATTTCCTTACCCAATCTAAGATGATTAAGAATCACTACATCTCTATTTTTTATTTTATAATCATATGACTTTGGATTTAATGGGTAAATTTGTTTTTATGATACATTGGATGAGGATATGCTTGAATTGTGATTTATTTGATTTAAACAAGATTGTTTAAAGGAGTTTTTATACGGTTTTAGGTCAAAACTAAGATCTTATGATGTTTAAATGCCATGGGAAAATTTTATGTTGAGAAATATGATTTTGGAGTTGGATTTCAATTTTGAGAATTGCCATGCTATGTAAATATTATTATGAATTTTCATAGGAAAATATATTTATTTGGATTTATAAATTTATTGTAGAAAATATATTAAAAATTCGGGTCTAAAATTTTGATATGTTAGATAACATAATTAAAGTGAATTTCTAGAAATTTTTGAAGATTTTTACTAAGGGACTACTATGGAAATTATATTATTTTAAAAGGGGACCTAAATGATTTAATTCTTATGTTAATAGAAAGGGCTTATTTGTTAAATATTGCTTAGTTTTAAATCTGAGAAAATGCGGCAAATTTTAGTAAAATAATTTAGAAGTTCAAGATAGCCAATTAGATGTTTACAAGTGGGCAAGTTAGTTACAAAAAATTTACTTTATTTGGTAGAAACAGCCTTTTGCTCAAAAAAAGGATTTCGCCTTCTTTAGAAGGACCCTTCGACTCGGACCTTCCACCCCCAACCTAGTCGAAACCTTCTAGGTCGAAACTAGTAAACTAATACAGATGGTATTATTCCGATGGTATGTAGTGGATTGGAGAAAGGTGGAAGGTAGGGTGTAGAGAGGTAGCTTCCTAAGGGGTTGGTTCCTTTCTTTTGTTTTATTTTAAAAGAAAAGCGCTTGCCTATTTATAAAGGGGTTTCAACATGGACGAAGCCTATGGCTGCAAAAGGTATTTCTAAAAGAGGCTTTCGAAAGAGAGCTGCCGCCTTTGTTTTAAAGAAGTTGCTTCCGAAGTGGTTACTTAGATTTTGTTTAAAGCTTTCGGAAGGGGTAATTTCGACCAAGTCGAAACCCTTCTATGAATTGATAACCTTTTGATGGTATTGAAGACATCAAAGCTGTCGAAAGGTGCTATTGTTTTTATAAATGTAAGCCACTTCTTAAGGCTTTCGAAATGGGTTAGGGGTTTCGAAGGAAATGGTTTCGGAAGGGGTTTCTAAGCTAACCTACAATTATTTTATCTTGATGTTTCAAAGCTTTCGAAAAGATGGTTTCGAAACCATCAAACTTCCCCTATACTTTTTGTAAAAGAACGGTTTCGAAAAAGATGCTATCGCCTAAGTGCACTTTGACCCAAAATGATATTTTAAGTATAAACCCAATGCTTTCGAAAGGGAGACTTTCAATGGTTTCGAAAGGTAACCTTCATTGGTTTTGAAAGGGTACTTTCAAATGGTTTCGAATCTATGCTTATATACTTATATGATAATACTTTAACATGGTCGAAAAGTTTCGAAAGAGATGTTTTAAAGTATTCGAAAGGTAGGAGCCTAGTGTTTTAAAGATGAATTTTTATGCTTTCGAAGGAGGTCATCCTTTGAGGTCGAAAGCAAGGTTTCGACTGTATCGAAAGGTTTTAAAACCCAAACTAAAATTTTAAAGGAAAAACCAATGGCTAAATAAAGGAGTTTTGAAATGATTTTAAGTATGCAAATTTGAAGAAGTGTTGCCTTGATAAAATTAACTATGTTTATATGAAATGTATTTCAAGGATCTTAAACCACATGAGTGATATTATTTAATTGTTATATTTGCTTCTTCAAATATGAGTATATTCATATGATAAAGAACCCATAACTGTATTTTGGGGATAAAGGGGTAGAAGAACCAGCTAGGTTAACCCAATAGTGAATATAAATTGATTAAACTCCTGAATGAGTAGAATTGTGTCCAGTGAGTCAGGGAGACAAAAGTATAGATGCTTAAAGCTTGAACTTGTCTGGGAGATAGGTTCATAGTAAACAATGATAACTATGATTAGGAAGTTATTGGGAGTAACCAACAGGTTCATGGTAAACCCATGAAAACAATGTATAAAGGATGGTTGGCAGAGGCCAATTGGTTTGTAGTGAGCCCATGGAAACTATATCTAGATTAAGAATTGACATTGGTCAAAATGTTCCTAGTCAACCGATGAAAATTAGGATAAGAAAGAAGTTAGGAGAGGTATCGGTAGGTTCCTGGTCAACTCATGAAAACTAGGATAAGAATTGAGTTATTGGATAAATCCATAGGTTCCTAGTCAACCCATGAAAACTAGGATAAGGGATTAGTTATTGGAATGTCTAATAAGTTTAGAGGGACCCATGAATTAATTAAGTTAACTGGCAGAGGCCTATAGGTTCTTAGTGATCTCATGAAAACTATGAGTTAGGACAGTGTGTCTTGGTACTATGGAAGGTTATTAGTAAACCCATGTAAACTAATAGGTAAATAGTGGCCCTAAAAACTATAATATGACAGAGTTTCAACCTAAACTGGGGATGAGAAATCCAAAATGTTATATATATGCATACTATCATAATATTTTGAAATGTATGTTTTTAACCATTGTGGATACAGGAGCAAGATATATGGTTTTATTAAGGTTTTAGGATACTAGTGAGGGGAAAAACCATTCCGCTAAGCGGCATGGTCTCACTATTATCTAAAAGGATTGAGATGTTAGATTATTATTCATACAAGGCTTTATGTCTACTTGAAGTTTTTGTTTTCCCCTTAAACTCTTGGGTACTCAATTGATTTTGAGTAGTTTGAGGTTTAGGGTTTTCAGGTTCTCTTCTAAGACGAATAAAGCTTCAGGAGGTGTGCAGGAGGCAGTTAGTTATTCAGATATATCCTTTCCGTTGTGTATTTGTATGTAAAGGCAGATTTATTAGCCTTATTACATACTCTGAT
The DNA here is from genome assembly GCA_030765085.1 of Allium cepa. Taxonomy (NCBI): domain Eukaryota; kingdom Viridiplantae; phylum Streptophyta; class Magnoliopsida; order Asparagales; family Amaryllidaceae; genus Allium; species Allium cepa. The sequence continues at coordinate 58,959,122 of CM060931.1, forward strand.
CAACCAAGGGGGCATCTCCATATGTCTCTCTTGGTGTATGTGTAATAATTATATTTTGCTGAACGTGGTTAACGTATTTGGGATTATGTAATGAACATCAAATGTTTTGAATGGAATGTGGAAATGTGTTTTTGATTTGTTAAATTTTTTCCATATTCTTGTGATATGTGTATTAATGAATCTAGCACCGCCGTATTTGGTCGCCGAAGGTTAATAACTATGGATGATTGTGGCATCTGTAGCCGTTAGTTTTTGGGCCTCCAAGTAGAGGGATGTTAAAGTTGATATTAGAGCATAGGTTTATGAAACTTTAAAAGAAAAGTAAAACCTAAAAGCTTTTCAAAACATAACCCAAAGAATTTTAAAATATGATCGGGGTTTAGGTAAACATTATAGTAACATACTTGTATTTGATATATAGATATATATCTAAGTGTGTGTTCCCCTCTCTTTTAGATCGTTCTTCTGTATCTTACTAAGGCACGTATGCAGATTTACGAGAAAGAAGATATGGATGCAGGAAAGGGAAGAGGAAATCTAGGTGGAGGAAGCACGACAACCAACGGAAATGCTCGACCAAATACCAGGAGGAACCAAGGTCGGCAGGCTAATGCTAACCAAAATGTTGAAGCCAATGTAGGTGCTGGAAATCTGCTAGTAAATGCGAGGATGGTGTATCAGTTGTTGGCTAATCTTTTGAAAGCAGGAGTTGCTAGTAATGTTGGAGGAGCTAATCTTGTGGCTCCGGTTGGTAATAACTATGCTAAGTTGAGCAGGGACTATACCAGTTTGGGTGGAAAGCCATTTTTGAGAAGGGAGGATGCTGTTGAAGTTGAGAATTGGCTGCTGAGCTGTGAGATGATCTTTACTGATTTAGGCTTGGATGATGGAAAAAAGAGAAGGCTGGCCTCTAGACAGTTGCAAGGGTTAGCACTTAACTGGTGGAATCGTGTGACAACCAGTGTTCCGAAAGAAGAGCTGACATGGGCTAATTTTTGAAGAAGGTTTGAGCAGAGGTTCTTATCTGAGGTTTCCAAGTCGACATTGATGAGGAAGTTCATGGATCTTGTTCAAGGAGACATGTCAATGATCGAGTACACTGCTAAGTTTGATGAGCTGTCTCGATATGGATATGCTTTGGTTGACACTTATATTAGGAGGAATGAGATATTTATTCATGGACTAAGGCCATAGCTAGGTAGAATGACTATGACTCATGTCAGAGAGCCTTGTAATGTGGTGGTGGAGATGGCCATTCGCCATGTGGAGATGCTTGCTGTTCCAGCCACGGTGAAACCAGATGAATCTTAGGGTTCTCAGGGGAAAAAGAGGAAATTCTTTAAGAAGAAGGGAGCCCAGAAAAGAGAGGCTGCCAGGAAGGCAAAGGCTGATTTGGTGTGCTTCAAGTGTGATAAGAAGGGTCATTGTGCTCACAAGTGCCGGACGGATAAAGGAAGAAGCCTGCAGAGAAGAAGAATGTTAAATGCTTCAACTTCAACCAAGTTGGAAAGCAATGTCCAGAGCCAATCAGGGCGGACAGAGAAAAGGTTTTTGTTATTGGACCATCATCTTCTTCTAGGCCTACTGCAGCAGAGAAAGAGAAAACTATGATGGAAGATACTCTTTTGATTCAGAGTATATTAGTTAGGGTACTATTTGATACCGATGCATAGAACCTACATACCTTGTTACTCCCTTGAGGGTTGTGAATCCAATAGGAGGGTATGCAACTCTAGGGGTGAGATGTGACCTACTAGAACTTGATTTGTTAGGTCATAAGTTTGCATGTAGTCTGTATGTTTTTGATATCGTAGATTTCGGAATCATTTTGGGTATGGATTGGTTGGATAAGTATGAGGTAAGGATATTTTGCCAGGATAGGGAAATATCATTGAGACACCCAGATAGTCATAACTGAATCATCTTCTCAATGGAGAACTCCAGTAAGATTGTTTGTGCTTTATTAAGTGCCATGGAGGTTAGAGAAGAGTTAAGTCAGGTTCGGATAGCAAGAGAATTTGCAGATGCCTTTAATCCAATTACGGGATTACCACCGAAACGAGCTGCTGAGTTCAATGAGATCTTGTACCGAGAGCTGAACTTGTCAGTAGACCACATAGCAGGATGCAGCTAGCGGATCTGGAGGGAATGAATTTTATCAGTTCAAGCAGTTCACCTTGGGGAGTGGTTGTGGTATACATGAAGAAACCAGATGGGTCATTAAGGATGTGCATCGACTATTATAAGTTAAACGAAAGGACAATCAAGAATAGGTACCCTCTGCCGAAGATAGATGAACTGTTTGATCAGTTGAGTGGAGCCAGATTGTTCTCCCAATTGGATTTAGTGACAAGGTTCCATCAGTTGCGAGTGGCGGAGGATAGTCTTCCTTTGATCACATTTCGGACTAGGTATGGTTTGTACGAGTGGTTGGTGATGCCATTTGAATTGACAAATGCACCTGCTTTCATTGTTGATTTGATGAACCGAGTCTTCCGAGAGTATTTTGATAGATTCATGTTAGAGTTTACAGATGATATTTTGGTACACTCTAAGGATGAGAGAGAGCATAATCATCATTTTAGAGTTGTGCTAGAGGCATTGAGCAGAATCAGCTAAAGGTGAAGTTTTTCAACTGTTATTTACAGAAGAAAGAGGTTAAGTTGGTCATGTGATTTTAAAGAAAGGATTTTCAGTCGATCCAGATAAGATCGAAGCTGTGAAAATTGGAAGAGACCAGAGATGGTGATCGAGATCAGAAGTTTTCTTGGACTTGCTGGCTACTACTGGAGATTCATCAAGGATTTCTCACGGATAACAGCACCTTTGACGATGTTTACCAGGAAAGATGTGAAGTTTGTTTGGTCCGAAAAATCTAAGGAAGGGTTCCTAAAGTTAAAACATTTGTTGATCAATGCTCCAGTGTTAGTAGTTCCAAATGGTAACCAAGGGTTTGTAGTATACACTAATGCATGTGGGACTGGATTGGGAGCAATGTTGATGCAGAAGGGCAAAGTCATTGCTTATGCATCTAGGCAGCTTAGACCGCACGAAGTAAGATATCCTACTCATGACTTAGAGTTGGCTGCGGTAATCTTTGCCTTGAATATTTGGAGGCATTATCTCTTAGGAGAGAGATTTGAGCTGTATACCAATCATAAGTCATTAAGGTATTTACTCTCTCAGAAGGAGTTGAATATAAGGCAACAGAGGTGGCTGAAATTTTTGGTGGCTTATGATTTCAGTATAGAGTATACTCTTGGGAAAGGAAATAAGGTAGCAGATGCACTCGGTAGAAAACATCAGAATGTGGTGTTCGCGATATTGGTAGAATGGAAGGATCTAGAAGCCTTGGCCAGTTGTGGTGTGCAGTTGAGATATATTGCTAGTTCTAGTCAGGGTACTACCGTTTTACCTTGTTTAGAAGTTCGACTGGTATTGATCGAAAGGATAGCTTCTAAGCAGAAAGAGAATCCAGTTTTGGATTAGAAGGCTTGAGATAGGATCAGAGATTGATGATCTAAAGGATTTTAGTCTTGACCAAAGAGGATTGTTGAGAAAGAAGGGACGATTATGCGTTCCAGATGTATAGAACTTAAGGTTTCGGAGGAATCTCATCGATCGAAATTTCTGATTCATCCTGGAGGGACCAAACAAGATATGAAGAGGAGCTTCTATTGGGAAGGCACGAAGAGGGATGTTGGCTTGTGGGTTAGGCAGTGTCTATCAACATGTGAAGGCCGAACATCAGAAGCCGAGTGGGTTACTTCAGCCTTTAAAGATTCCCGTATAGAAATGGGATTCGATATCCATGGATTTCATAGATGGGTTGCTAAGGTCATGCAGAGGAAATGAGAGTATATGGGTTATTGTGGATAGGTTGACCAAGAGTGTCCATTTCATTGCAGTAAAGTCAACAAGGACAACACCAGTTTTAGCAAAGTTGTTCATGAAGAACATAGTTAGACTTCATGGTGTTTCTAGTAGCATAATCAGCGACAAAGATGCTTTATTAACTAGCGAATTTTGGAGGAGTCTATAAGAGGTATTTGGTACCAAGATCAAGATGAGTACACCGTATCACCCACAGACGGATGGGGAGACAGAGAGAGTCAATAAGGTGCTCGAGGATTTGTTGAGAGCTTCTGTATTGGACATTGGTGGATCTTGGGAGGATCACCTACATCTGATTGAGTTTTCCTATAATAATAGATCAAAGTTGTATAGAAATGATGTCTTTTGAAGCTTTGTATAAAGTCCATGCAAATTATCAACATGTTGGTTGGAGACTGGAGATAGATTGGTCTTAGGTTCAAATTTGGCTAGAGAGGCATTGGAAAAGATTGAGCTAATTCGAGGACGGATGAAGGAAACTCAATCCGGACAGAAGAGCTACGCAGATAAGAGGCATAATGACCTAGAGTTCTCAGTGGGAGATAAGTTTTAAATTAAAGTATCACCGATGAAAGGTGAGGTACGGTTTGGAAAGTCGGGAAAGTTAGTCCTGAGATAAGTTGGTCCATTTCATATTGTAGAAAGAATTGGAAGGCTCGCGTACATAGTAGAGTTGTCGAGTAGTTTGACAAGTGTCCATATGTATTCCATGTGTCTCATCTTCGCAAGTATGTGCATGATCCAGAGGCTACTATTCCTCAGACAGAGTTAGAGGATTTGGTAGTAGAGATTGATTTGACTTTTGTTAGAAAACCGGTTCAAGTTGTAGCGAGAGGTGAGAAAACATTGAGGACCAAGACAGTCAAGTTGGTGAAAGATCAGTGGAGCGACAATGAGAAGGACTGTATTTGAAAGACAGAAGACAAGATTCGTGATGCTTATCTTGATTTTCTTTCATGGTATGTCTATATTAGATTTATATAGGAATTTCCTAGTCGGGTATACTAGTATGGTTGTTAGGAGTCATTGCAGATGATTGCTAGGTTTAGTATTTAGTCCTCACTGATTTTCGAGGATGAAATTCTTTAAGGAAGAGAGCCTGTAACACCCCTAATTTTTAATGACATTATTTAGGAGATTTAATTAGCATAAATTAAATAGAATAATATAGATAAGGAGATTGAGGTTGATTAATAAATATATAATGGTCGTGCTTATTAAATGAAATGAACTTATAAATGGTTAAGTGCTAGCAAATTAAACATAAGGGCACTAGGGTAAATAGCCTATATTTTCACCCTTATATCATTTTCCTTATCCATACACGTTCATTTTTATCACAAGTAAAATTTAAAATGTAAGAAAGAGCAAGACCGTCCATTAGGAAGAAATAAGAGGAGAGAAAATCGAAGTAAAGCTTAGGATTCAAGCTAGAAGAAATCAATCCCAATCAATCTTCAATTTCCTTATCCAATCTAAGGTGAATAATAATTACTACATCTCTATTTTTTGATTTTATAATCATATGACTTCAGATTTAATAGGTAAATTCGTTTGTATGATGTATTGAATTATGATATGCTTGAATTATGATTTATTTGATTTAAACAAGATTGTTTAAAGGAGTTTTTTAAAGATTTTAGGTCAAAACCGAGATCTTATGATGTTTAAATGCCATGGGAAAATTTTGTGTTATAAGAAACATGATTTTTGTGTTAGGTTTCAATTTTGATAATTTTCCAAGCTATGGAAAGATTATTTTGAATTTTCATAGGAAAATATAGTTATTTGGGTTTATAAATTTTTTTGGAAAATATATTTAAAATTTGAGTCTGAAATTTTGATATGTTAGATAGCATAATTAAAGTGAATTTCTGGAATTTTTGGGATTTTTACTAAGTGATTTACTATTGAAACTAAATTATTTTAAAAGGAGGACCTAAATGATCTAATTGTTATGTTAATAGGAAAGGTTTATTAGTTAAATATTGCTTAGTTTTAGATCTGAGAAAATGTGGCACATTTTAGTGAAATAATTTGAAAGTTTAAGATAGCCAATCAGATGTTTATAGGTGGGCAAGTTAGTTACAAAAAGTTTGCTTTATTTGGTAAAAACAGTCTTTTGCTTAAAAAAAGAGGTTCCGTCTTCTTTAGAAGGACCCTTTGACTCAGACCTTCCGTCCAAAACCTACTCAAAACATTCTAGGTCGAAACCAGTAAACCAATACACATGGTTTCATTTCGATGGTACGTAGTGGATTGGAGGAAATCGGAAGGTGGGGTGTCGAGATATAGTTTTCGAAGGGGTTGGTTCCTTTGTTTTATTTTGTTTTAAAAGAAAAGCGCTTGCTTATTATAAATGGGTTTCGACATGGTCGAAACTATGGTAGTGAAAGGTATTTCCAAAAGAGGCTTTCGAAAGAGAGCCGCCGCCTTTATTTTAAAGAACTAGCTTCCGAAGGGGCTACTGAGATTATGTTTAAAGCTTTCGGAAGGGGTAGTTTCGACCAAGTCGAAGCCCTTCTGTGAATTGATGACCTTTTGATGGTATTGAAGACAAAAAAGCTGTCGAAAGGTGTTGTTATTTTTATAAATGTAAGTCGCTACCTAATGCTTTCAAAAGAGGTTAGGGGTTTCGAAGGCAATGGTTTCGGAAGGGTTTTCGAAGCTAACCTTCAATTGTCTTACCTAGATGTTTTAAAGCTTTCGAAAGGATGGTTTCGGCACCATCAAACTTCCCCAAAACTTATTGAATTAAAAAATGGTTTCGAAAAAGATGATTTCGCCTAAGTTCACTTTGACCTAAAATGATGTTTTAAGTATAAACCCAACGCTTTCAAAAGGGGGAATTTCAATGGTTTCGAAGGGCAACCTTCATTAGTTTCGAAAGGGTACTTTCAAATGGTTTTGATGCTATGCTTTTATACCTATATGATAATACTTTAACATGTTCGAAATGTTTCGAAAGAGAAGTTTTAAAGTATTCGAAAGGCACGAGCCTAGTGTTTTAAAGACGGATTTTTATGCTTTCGAATGAGGTCATCCTATGAGGTCAAAAGCAAGGTTTCAAAGGTTTTGAAAGTTTTTAAAACCCAAACTCAAATTTTAAAGGAAAAACCTATGGCTAAATAAAGGAGTTTTGAAATGACTTTAAGTATGTAAATCTGAAGAAGTGTTTCCTTGATAAAAATATAAGCTAAAGGGATTAACTATGTTTATATGAAATGTATGTCAAGGATATTAAACCCACAGGAGTGATATTGTTAAATTGTTATGTTTGCTTCTTCAAATATGAGAATATTCACATGATAAAGAACCGATAACTGTATTTTGGGGATAAAGGGGTAAAAGAACCAACTATTGTTAAATTGTTATGTTTGCTGGAGGTAGTTAGTTATTTAGAGTTATCTTTTCCGCTGTGTATTTTGGATGTAATGACAGATTTATTAGCCTTATTATATATTCTGATCAACCAAGGAGGCATCTCCATATGTCGCTCTTGACGTATGTGTAATAATTATATTTTGTTGAACATGTTTAACGTTTTTGGGTTTATGTAATGAACATCAAATGTTTTGAATGGAATGTGGAAAAGTGTTTTTGATTTGTTAATTTTTTTTTCCATATTCTCGTGATCTGTGTATCAATGAATCTAGCACCGCCGTGTTTGGTTGTCGAAGATTAATAACTATGGATGATTGCAGCATCTGTAGCTATTAGTTTTAAGCCTCCAAGTAGGGGAATGTTACACTATCCATCAAATGTTTTACTTAAATGTTTTGAGCTTTCGAAATGATGGTTTTGAAGCCATCAATTCTCCCCAAACGATTTCATATGAAGATTAAAGGTTTCAAAAGGGGTACTTTCGTACATATATTCACTTTGACCCAACAGATAATTTTAATGATAAAGCTAATGGTTTCGAAAGGAATACTTCTAATGGTTTCGAAAGGGGAACTTTCAAGTAGTTTCGAAGCTATGCTTCTAAGAGTTAATAAGTAATGTTTTAATACTTTCAAAAGGCATAGTTTGATGGTTTCAAAAGAGATGTTTTAAAGTGTTTTGAATGGCATATGCTTAGTGTTTTATAAAGAAGATTTGAATACTTTCGAAGGAGGTGATCCAATGGTTTCGAAAGTAAAAGTTTAAGGTTTTAAAAGCCTTTGTTTTTAAAGCAAAGAACCCAATATCATTTTTAAAGGAAAACCCATGTGTAAAATAAAGGAGTTTTGAAATGGTTTTAACTTTGAAGTTTCTGAAGAAGCTTTCCTTGATAAAATAATGGGTTAAAGGGATTAACGATGTTTCATATGTAAATGATTTTAAGGATATTAAACCACAATATTAGTATTATAATGTTATTATGTTTGCTTCTTCTAATATATATATATATATATATATATTCGCTTTAATATAGACCCATAACTGTATTTTGGGGAAAATGGCAGAATAACCGGCTAGGTTGATCCAGTAGTGAATATAAATTAAGTTAACTCCTGAATGAGTAGAATTGCATCTAGGAGGTCAGATAGACCAGAATGTAGGATTTCTAATTAGTGATTAAAGAGATTATCAAATAAACAGGTTTATAGTAAGCCCATGAATACTAAGTTTAGGAAAAGTTATTGGTAGGGGCCAATAGGTTCATAGTAAATCCATGAAAAATATAATTAAAAAGGGTTATTGGCAGGGGCTAATAGGTTTGTAGTGAACCCATGAAAACTATATCCGGATTAAGTTATTGACAGAAGTCAATTGGTTTCTAGTCAACCCATGAAAACAAGGATAAAAGGGAAGTTATTGGAGATACCAATAGGTTTAGGGAGAACCCATGACTAATGAAGTTATTAGCAGAGGCCAATAGGTTGTTAATGACCCCATGAAAACAATAAGACCGGACAAGGAGTCCGGAAGTATTAAACATGTTATTATTCAGCCTACGAAAACTATTAGGTTAATAGTGACCCTAGAAACTATAACTAAGACAGATAGCCAAATGAATGTGGATGAGAAATGCAGATTTGATTTACGTGTTTGCATATCATCATAATATTTTGAATTGCTATGTTTTAACCATTGTGGATGCAGGAGCACAACATATGGTTTTATAAAATTTTAGAAGATACCAATGAGGGGAAAATCCGTTTCGCTAAGTGGCGTGGTCTCACTAGATATCTAAATGGTTTGGGATGGTAGGTTATTATTCATATCGTGTTTTATATCCGACTCGAAGTTTACGTTTTCCCCTTAAACTCTTAGGTGCTAAATTGATTTTGAGTTGTTTGAGAGTTGATGTTTTCAGGTACCTCATTAGTCGAATAAGCTTCCGGGGACGTGCAGGAGGCATGATAGCTATTTAGAATTTTTTTCTATTTTGATTCTGCTATGTTTTGATGTAAAGACAAAGTTGTTTAATTTCCTAGTTATATACTCTGATCATCCAATGGAGCATATTCATATATCGCTCTTGGCATATGTTGTAATAATTATATTTTCTCTGGACATGGTTCTCGTATTGGGACTATGTAATGAATTTGAAATGCTTTGAAATGGAATGATAAAGTTGTTTGTTGATATTAAAATTTTTCCATTTCCATGTATTTCTGCTATATCAATGCATCTGACATTATCATATTTGGTCGTCGAGGATTAATAACTATGGATGACTGCAGCATCCGTAGCCGTTGGTTTTGGATCTCTAAGTAGGGGTTGTTACATGTAGCCACTATAATAGGTAACTCTTCAAATATTTGGTAGCAATGGATTCAGACTCACTTGATTGGTTCAAAAATAATTTAGACAATGGAAATTAAAAATGACTCCAGCTGGGTATGGAAGAATATCTTATACAGTAAAGATGTAATTCCTAGACGCATCTAATATGCTGTAGTTCAAAATCAAAAAATAAACTTCTGGCATACTCCTTGGGCAGCAAGTGGCTTCATCCTTTTTGAAAATATCTCCTACAATCAAAGAAGAAAATCAAGTACACCTAAAACGGGAGTGGTCTCAAACTATGTCTCTCCTTCGAATATAAATCTCCCATATTGTAGTAACTTTAAAGCGGGAGCATTGTGGAACCAGATCAAATTAAGAAAATTGATCATAGAAGACCCCTTAGAGCAAAAATGGAGTCCAAAGAAGAAAAGCACTCGATAAAACTAATTTACAATCTCCTGCAAAATGCTTATAACAACAAGGACTCATGGAGTGGAAGAATTTGGGATAAGATGAACTCCCACAGAGAGAACTTTTTACTATGGACAACACATAAAAATGCGCTTCTAACTCTAGATAAACCATGCTATATGGGCATGTTAAACATTTCTACATGTTCCCTATCTAATAGTATTAGGGAAAACAATGCTCACCTCTTTTTTGAGTGCCCTTTTGTCTTTCAAATATGGACTCTGATACTGAAACCAGGTTTATTCCATAATCCTAGCCCAAATAGGAATGAGGAATGGCTAAATATCTTCAAGGGGACAAGATGGAAGGATTTAAAATCTAACATTCTTCTTTGCTGCCTAAAAATGATGGCGTACGAAATATGGGAAGAAAGAAACCATAGAATATTCAGAAATGAGAAAAAAGAGATAGAAGAGGCAGCGAGAACATTCTTAGCGTTGATAAGAAGGAAAATGAATACATGGAGAGCTTGTGCTTCTCTTTGATTTTCTTTTTTCACTTTCTTTTTCTTTTTTTCGTGGTCTTTTTTGTTCTGTTTTTGTACTCCTATTTAAGCATTAATAAAAGAGGTAAGGGCTCTCTTAAAAAACCCTACTTAAATTGCAAAATAAAAAAGCATACATTTGGACAATATATTTCTGCACTAGATTAGCTAGAATGTCCGTTGTAGTATAAATCTCAACACTTATACATGAACTTGTTATACCTTGCATAGAAGACTATGCTTCCCATGCACACACATATGTATGTGCATATGATACATGTTTATATATATATATATTAATAGTTACATAAAATAAAACTATATAATAAATTTAAATAAAATAGATTATATTTAAAATAAAATTTAGAAGTGTTCTAAATAAATTAGACTTCATAGACTCTATGAAGATCTAAAATGGTAAAAAAAATTGAAATTCATTCTTTTTTTTATTGAGGGATCGCCTAGTTCCAACACAAATCAAACTTTGTTTCCATAAAAACATGCTTTATGCGGGAAGTGTTTCCAGTAAATTTACCACAGTCTTAGAACGGGTTTCAAATACATAAACTGGACCGCAGAATAATGAAGCATTACATTCAGACTTAGAAACCATTGAGAATGTCAAAATGAAGAAGTACAAGAAAACCATTCAAAATTGGACCAAACAAAACAAATCAATACCGAGTTATTTTAATCCGTACCGATCCATTTTATTGCTTTGATTTAAGTGCCTTTGGACTTAGGTGCTTGGATGAGAAGACATCTTGAAAATTTTGGTGCATGAAAACAAGTCGGTACCGACTATAATAGATCGGTACCGATCATTTTTGCCACCTTAGACTTTGTGCAAATGGAGGTGATGGACCCATATGAAAACCTTGGAGCCAGGAACAACAAAAATAGGTCTGTACTTTAACAATATGAAATTTTATCGTTTTGATTTGTGAATATTTAATTAATTTAAAATATTTAATTAATGATTTTTAATGGTCAAATAATCCTCTTTTAATTAATAAATAATTATAGTAAACTTGTAGTGAAATTTTTTTAACAAAAATAAGGAGATCGGAGAAAAAAGAAAAAAGTGATCTGAAATCGTTTTTTGAACTTTCGATTTTTCATCGAACGAAAGTTGTTGCAACGTTGTTGCACACATATATACACTTTGTAAAATACATTTATACATATAATAAGTGGTTTATAAAGAAAAAAAATTAGTAAAAGTAAGTGTAATTAAAGTGTTTAAAAAATAATTAATAAGGTAATAAAGTAAGGAAGGCTTTTCTTTCTTATTTTAAGTGCTAAAGTACATAAATATATGTGCTTCTTTTTGAGATGTGGTGGAAAGTACTTAGGCACATGGAGGGGGCTTAGCATGGAAGGGTAGGGAAGGGTAAAGGAGTATTTTTGTAAAGGGGTAAGTGAAGTCATTTGACGCTTTTTCAACTTCTAAAAAAAGAGCATACTTCTTTTGGTTTTTCAGTTTTCATTTCTCATTTCTCATTTTCTTCCTCTTCTTCACCCTCTACCCTCTCCTTTTCTCTATTCACTCTCCTACTTCAAAACACCTTCTTTCTTCGCCTAAACACTTAAACAAGCCTAGAATAATGTAGCTAACACTCTCTACACCCCAAGGATCCAAACTTTAGCACCTAAATTCCCATTTTTGGGTAGAGCCATGAGTAATTGCAGGGTAGGGGAGGAGTTTTCTAGGGCTGAGCAAGGACTTTTGGTGTCATGTGGTGTTTGCTTGGTGGTAGCAAGGAATATTAGCAAGTTGCAAGAAGTTTGGTCGAGATTAAAGTGAGATATCTCACTTTAAAATAGCTTTAAAAATTGACAAATTTTTGTAAACTATAAGTTGTTGTTTATGTTGTCTATACTTATGTATATTGTTTGTTTGGATCCGATTCCGCTTGAAAATGGAGGGCATAATTAACCATTATTTTGCAGGGAACAAAACAAAGTGAATGGAAGTTAAAGTGTCTTCGTAACGAAGTCGCTATGGATGCACTTCGAAGAACAGAAATTTTGTAGAGGGGTTCTAAATGATTCTTCACCATATTGGTTTTACTTTACGTTATAAATTGCTACGTATGGTGTAACGAAGTGGATGCAATTGCTAGTTGACTTGCTTTGATAATTTGTTTTTATGCGACATTGAAATCATGTGCTTTCTTTTTAATGGTTTAGTACTTTGTTTCCTAAAGTGTTTTGAAATGGTTTCCAAACTTGACTTTTGTTTTCAAACCTTTTTACAAAGCTATGCAGTGGTTTAAATATAGAAATAAATGTGGTTTAAAAGTCGTTTGATTTACAAAACAAGTTTTAAAAGTTATGGTCCATATATAGATAGTCGATGTGGATGTGGTTTTGAAATCTATGTTTTTAGTGAAGTATAAAAGGTTATTAGCCTTAAATATTTTGAAAAGTCTTTTTAAATGTGTTTATAAAAGCATTATAAGTATTTAAAAAGGCGTTTGAAGTTTAAAATATATTATTAAGAATTTATTTGTGCAAGAGGTGTAAATTTTATAAAGGAAACTACATTGTTTCAAAGGCCTAGTTTTGTTTAAAAACGACCATCTTTAAATGGATGTTTTAAATATAAGTTTTAAAATACGTTTTAAAGAGTTTAAAAGTAATTTTAAAAGAGGAAGAAATCATGAATTACAAACTATTGTTGTAATAAATGATTCCCAGAAAAGAAAAAGAGATTATGGGCTATAACATTCTTACTGTAGTAAATGGTTTTGGAAAATTGGAAAGAAAGTTTGGTTTATAACATTTTGTTATTATTAAATTAGTTTTTTATGTTATAAAAAGGAAGGATGTCACCCTTTAAATCAAGCTTTGGTTTAAATAAATGATTTCGAGAAATGTTTCCAATAACTAGTTTGAAATCAAAGACTAGAAATAAGTTTACGGAGTTGGTTTTCAGATTGTTTTGAAAAGACTTTGTTTTATGCAATGGATTTTTTTGTCGGTGCCATTAAGTAGCATAAAAAATATGATGGTAGTACTAAACTGTTGATACGTTTATGCAAAGTCATCTTATATTTACAATAAAACCCTATGAGTAGACTTTACTCTATCAGTGGGATCTAGAATCGGAGTTCTTTAAATAAGGCAAGGCCATGTGCAACCAGTGCCCTGACTTACCCTGCTTCAATATTAGGCGACCAATAAAGAAGTCAAAATGTTGAAAACATGATAAGTATGAGAATGTTAATTTCTATAAATAGGTCATGATAAATTAAGTATATGGAAGGTACTTCATCTTATACTTGCCACTAAATTTTAAGGTATGGAGGGTTTAAGAATGTACCTCGAGGCATGGGTAGTTCTCTAACTTGTCCGACTTCATTGGAATCGAGGGATAGTGCAGGGTTGAAATCAAAAAGTGATGATAAGTATATGATGTTCGATTTTCCATATGACAACTATATACTTACACCTGACAGTGGTTCATCCACTATCGATAACTTGACCTATTCTGACTTAAGAAGTATATGAAAGCTTCGTGATTCACACGGTTTGAGATTCCCTTAGGAAAATTCATTTCGGTGAAATGTCTCTTTTAAGGGTTGTATTAGAGATCCCCTTAAAACTCTTATATAGTCCACCTACTTCTGAGAGAACGGGGATTGAGTCAACCGAAAACTACCGATTGTTGCTTCAGACAGACCGGGATCGGATAAACCTGAGTTATCCGAAAACCACTTCGAACTGACTTAAGCATTTGAATTGGAGACATCTTAAAGATGATGGAATCAAAGACGAAGTCTTCGAAATGCAAGGGCTACTTGCTACTAATTCCGAGGGTGATTCCAAAAAGGATATAGTAGAAGCAGAGTTTTCGGTTTGTTCATATCATGAACAACTTATATGGATGAATGTTGGCGTTACATTGTTTCCTTGAGAGCAATGTTAAAATTCCAAGTGTGATTTTCTATATAAAAGGTAATCGTAATATCAACCTTCACAACCCTGTAATGACTAAAGCAGGGAAGATGCGGTAGGGTTATGTAGATCGCACCTATTAGGGTATGCTCATCACTTTTCTAGATCACCATTTATGGATTTGGTATGTGCATTTGAGCTTATAGGAAAAAGATTGTAAAGCAACCGGGGTGATGACATATACGGTACAATCTAGGAATGGGTAGGCCAGTTTTGTGTTGGTAGGGGTTCCATATGAGGCCCTCGTATATTTTTCTAGAGATGTACTACGGCAGACGGTGCCTCGGTGCCTTGTTATTGTATGAAATATGTTTTTCAATATGTGTCTTTACGAACTTAGTTGTATACTAAATATGTCGTTGAATGTAATTAATGTAACCATTCCGGCTATGGTTCTTTATTTATTGTAAACCCTAAACGTTATTACAATATCATAAGATCTTCTAAAACATGGTTTGATTGTCGTAAGGTAAAATCTCATACGTGTTTATGAGCAACGCAGTCTTACGAGATACTTCTATTTTTGAAAGGTTTTATAACATAAAAGAAATCCAAATGATTTGTGTTTCTCATGCTGGTTTACCAGACTAATCCGATTGTTATTTTCTCATAATACTCAGGTCAAACCCGAGTATTTTTTTTAGATTTACTTTTGACGCTTTGAAGCTTGAGGAGACAAGCTAGATACCTCCAAGACGTATGTAACGACCCGTATTTTACGTGTCGATAAATCGTGGAATTTACAGGTCGTTAGTGTTGTTTATGTTGTCTCTAGCCTGAGTCGTATGGAGAGTAACTCGTGTGTTGAAGGGTTGAGTCGTGACCGACTCATAGGTTGGAACGAGTTATGGAGTTAACTCGTGACCGAGTCATAGAGTTGCCGACTTAGTGTCTTAGGTCGTGTGAGCGAGTTAGGGAAGCCAGCGACTCAGGAGTAGACGACTTAGAGTGTGACCGAGTCATGGGAGAATCTGACCGACCCATGGGATAAGTCGTGACCGACTTATAGAAGCAGCGACCTAAAGGTTAGACGACTTAGTGTTGGACCGACCTAAGAAGTGACCGACTCATGGGTTAGTGACTTAAGGGGTTAAGGCTTAGGTCGTGGGGTCTTGAGTTGGTAGGGGCTTGGGTCAGCAGGGTGTTATCTCGTTAGGTCGTTGAGTCGGCTAGGAGTTAGGTCGCTAGGGAAGATAGGTCGGCAGGATTTTTAGGTCGCGTGAGTTAGGACTGAACATACTAAGTTGGTAGCGACTTAGTGATGAGTCATAGGTCGTTAATGTTATAAGTCGTTAGGTCGGCCTTGGGCTTAAGTCGTTAGATTGTTAGGTCATTAGGCTGCACTGTTGAGATGAGTTGTGAGTCGTTGGGTCTTGCATGCGCTTGTGTTTTAGGTCGTGGGTCGGGGTAGTTGAGTCGCGCATTGGGTTGGACATGCGCGTACTAGGTCGCAGGATGGCATGGGTCGGCAGCGACCTATGTTAGGTCGGAGATTTCTTAGGTCGGCGACGACCTAAAACTGAGCCTACGAGTTACGACCTAAGGAGTTTTCAGCCTATAAATAGAGGGGTTTGGCTCACTTTTTGGCACCGGTTTTTGAAGCGACGAAGTGCTGCCATTTTGGGAACTCGACTTCAACATTTCTTCATCTTCTTTTCTCCATTCCAATCTAGTTTTAACATCCATCCAAGATCGAAGATTGAGATCAAAGATTCTAGCGCCAAAGTTGAAGATCTTCATCCAACGAAGCTAGATTTCATCGTTTTAAGCGAGGTTTCGCCGGATCAAGCCTTGATCTTCGCTGTCCAGATCTGAAGTGTTTTGTTTTTGAGGTGTTTGGGTGATTTGGTGAGTGGTGATTATCTCTCACGCGGACCCAAAGGAGTATATTGGATTGGTGGTTTGTTGGAGTGTTGTAGATAGTGATTTTGTGCATTTTTCTTAGATCCAAGTGTAGATCCATTGTTTGTGAAGATTTTTACCTATGCAAGTTCATTTATTAAGTTATAGAAACAAAACGCATGTTTTATATTCGATAGATCTATGCTTAAAACTATGATTTCATGTATGTTAGACTTATGCTCATTTATTTACGAAATTGCCACTATAGTTAATATTGCTTATTAGATCTTGTTTGAATGCTTGAATGTTTGGATGTATGATTGATTGGATTGTTTCAAGTTAGCAAATGGTTGATTTGGAACAAGATGGTTGGAGATGATTCAAAAGCTAAGTGGAAAGGCTCTTGAATGGTGAAAGCTGCCGGTGACATATGAAGCGGATGTGGAAGCTCATATGGATGGATTCGATGATGATGGTCTTTGCTATGATGTGATGAGACAAGGCATGAGATCGTGATGGAACTTTGCTATGATGCGATGAAGCAAAGTGTGATGTTGAGATGGGACGGGTCATGATGACGTTCCAAGCACGTGCTGCGACGACGTGCAAAGTTATGTTGATAACTCGGTGATGCGATCCGGGTTGGTGATAATGGCTAGCTTGAGAGGTGCTTGAGCTATTATGGAAATAGTCGTCGAGGAGGATGACTAGGAGGCTGAGATCTTATCGTTGTTGAAGGTTCTAGCATGCTCAAAGCAAGAGTACGTTGGAACGGGCTGCGACGACGTTCCAAGCACGGGCTGCGACAACGTGCTAGTACTCTGGGTAGTTGCGAAAATTCCTAGGCACGGGCTGCGACGACGTGCGGAGTTATATCTAGAACCGGGGTTACCATTAGCCCTTGACAGGTGGTCATTCAACTAACGGTGAAATCAAGGCAATGATAACAGTGATAGCCAGAGTCATGGATGTTTGGTTGTATTATCATTCGGTCTCAAGAGCGGTGTTTTTTTTTCTGGGTGCTTATCTGATCTTGGTTTAGGCCTTGGGGGTTTGTATTTGGAAAACATCGTCCTTGACTCGAGTGGTTATTTCTTTTCCTTAATTGTATGCTATGTTATACTTGCTTCTCCTTAGTGTGAGTATGGGGGCTATCACTGTAGAAAGAGGTGGAGTGGGATGGTTTGACTCCTATTCCTTTCATCCCTTATGCTCTTTTGGTATGTTTGGTAGTTAATTTACTGCTCACTAAGACTTTGTCTGACTCAAGGTTCTATGTCTCCTCTTATTACCTTGGGCTGTTCATCCATGTTGGGATGGGCAGACTAGGTAGCAGGTGACAGGTGCTGTTCTTGGAGATCCACGCTGATGATGACGAAGACGAGCAGGAGGCTTTGCATATTAGTTTTCTTACTATTTGTACTTGGTGTTCTGCTGCTTGTATATATTCTGAGTGCTATGTAGTGAGGCTTTGATGTATGGATTTGCTTGGATGATTGTATCAAACTACTGTGATGCTTATATGATGACTTCCTGTTATGAAGCTTCACTATATATATATATATATATATATATATATATATATATATATATTCTCTATTGTATTTTATCCATGCGCTGTGAGTTATGCGATAGAGTTTCTGTTTTATTTTACCCCGACTATCGTCCATGGCTACCTGGCATGCTTTTCAGCGCATTATTTCCTTGTTATGGTGCGGGAGTCATGGGCGGTCGTCACATTTGGTATCAGAGCGAGGTTAATCGATTTTAGCCAACGCTCGCTGACGTAACTACGTATGAGAGACGTAATTGTATTTTGATGGATGATTACTATATATAATATAGTAGCATAGAAGGATTTGAACTCCTTATGCAGTTGTTTCTTAAGGTGTTCTAATCATTCTTATTACAGATATTAAGGATGAGTCGAAGAGGGAGACCAGCTGCAAGGGAAGGCCGTGCTACTGAAGGGGCTGTTGATTATGGAACTATGTTCGAAGCGATGATGACTTCGATCATGAGAAGGATACCAGCTCCAGGGCCATCTGTAGATGTTGGAGTTCAAGTCCAGGCTCCAAGACCGGTGGATTTTGCTAAGCTTTGCAAGGATTATACTTCTCTTGGCGGAAAAGCTTTCTTGGGGACAGAGTCGACTATTGAAGTGCAGAGATGGATTGATGCTTGCCGAAGGATCTTTGGTGACTTAGGGATTGAGGATGCAACTAAGAGGAAGCTTGCATCGAGACAGCTTCAAGGGAGAGCTGCTGATTGGTGGAATTCTATCACCATAGATACTCCAGAAGAAGAGATTACTTGGGAGCAATTCCAAGTTAGATTTGAAGCCAAGTTCATCTCTACGGCTCAGAAGTCTGTTTTGTTCAAGAGGTTTGTAGAGCTCAAGCAGGGTGGGAGGCCTGTTCTTGAGTATATTTCTGAGTTTGAAGCTTTGTCTAAGTATGCCAGATCATACATTGATTCTCCCTATCAGAAGAATGAGAAGTTTGTGACTGGTCTGGATGCTTATCTTGGGAGGCAGTTAGTGGATCATTTGGATGATCCATTTGAGAAGCTTGTGGAGAAAGCTCTCAGGCACGAGAGTTTGTTTCCTAAGGAAAGTTCTGTTGTTGCTGTAACCAGGGAAGGATCCAAACCACAGCAGAGTGGCAATAGGAAGAGGAAGCAGCAGCAGCAGAAGGGTAGGGATGGCCAGAAGAAACCGAAAGGTGAGGTGACTTGCTATAATTGCCAGCAGAAGGGCCATCTCTCCAAGGATTGTAGGAATCCAAAGGCGCCGGCGAAATGCCACAACTGTGATAAGCCAGGGCATTTCAGGAAGGACTGTCCAGAACCGAGGAAAGATAGGCAGGTTGTGCAAGCCTATGCTTTGGGGGCTATTCCATCGTCTTCGAAAGCTCCTACTGCTGAAGAAAAGGGGAAGAGTGTGGTGGTTCAAGGTACTCTTTCCATTTGTGGTGTTCCAGTTAGAGTGTTGTTTGATACTGGAGCGTCGCATTCTTTTGTTTGTGATGATTTGGTAGACCGGTTAGGTTTGAGACCGGATATTGTTGATAGGCCATTGGTTGTGACTAATCCAGTTGGGGGTTCGTCATGTTTGTGTATGATATGCCGTGGTCTAGTTGTGTTGAGTCATGATTGCTCGTTTGATTGTGATTGTTTTGTTCTGAACTTTGCGGGGTTCGGAATTATTTTGGGTATGGACTGGCTTAGGAAGTATGCGGCAAGGATTGATTGTGAGAGGCTTGAGGTGACAGTCGGAAATGTGGAAGGGCGAAAAGTTGTGATACGATGTAAGCATGAGGAAGGCGTCTTCATGAGCTTCATGTATTCGTTGGTTGTTCCACGGGATGGACTATCATCGGTGCCGATTGTGAATGGATTTGAGGATGTCTTTGACGAAGTCAAAGGGTTACCGCCGCATAGGGAGATCGAGTTTCGTATCGATCTAGTTGAGGGAGCCAGACCTGTTGTGATGCCTCTTAGGCGGATGGCGCCTAGGGAGCAGCTAGACTTGAAGGTGCAGGTTGATGACCTTTTACGGAAGGGATTCATTCGGCGTAGTGTGTCCGAATGGGGTGCACCAGTTGTGTTCGCAACCAAAACGGATGGATCGTTGAGGTTGTGTGTGGATTATCGTGAGCTGAATAAGTTGACTAGGAAGAACAAGTATCCATTGCCGAGAATAGATGACTTGTTTGACCAGCTTCACGAGGCTAAGGTGTTTTCTCAGATGGATTTGGCAACGGGATTTCACCAGTTGAGAGTGGCGAAGGATAGTGTGCCGAAGACTGCTTTCAGGACACCATCCGGATTTTATGAGTGGCTGGTAATGCCGTTCGGATTGACTAACGCACCAGCATATTTTGTGGATCTTATGAATAGAGTGTTCAGAGATCAGTTGAACAAGTTTGTACTTGTGTTCGTGGATGATATTTTGGTTTATTCCAAAACTGAGGAAGAGCACAAGACACACTTGTGGATTGTTTTGGAAATCTTGCGGAAACATCAGCTGAAGGCTAAGTTTTCGAAGTGTCACTTCTGGAAGAGTGAAGTGAGGTTCTTAGGCCATGTTATCTCTGGAAATGGAATAGCAGTTGATCCCGCTAAGGTGGCAGCAATCCAGGATTGGATTAGACCTAAGAATGCATCCGATGTGAGAAGTTTTCTTGGATTAGAAGGATATTATCGTCGGTTTATCAAAGACTTTTCCAAGATAGCTGCACCATTAACAGGATTGACGAAGAAGAACCAAGTGTTCAGATGGGATGACAAGTGTGAGCAAGCTTTCGTAATCCTGAAAGAGCGACTGACGAGTGCTCCTGTTTTGACTATTCCAGGTGGGAATGATGAGATGGTGGTTTACACCGATGCATGTGGCACTGGACTTGGAGCAGTGCTAATGCAAAAGGATAAAGTTGTTGCGTATGCAAGTCGACAACTGAAGCCGCATGAAAGGAATTACCCAACTCATGATTTGGAGTTGGCGGCGATTGTGTTTGCTTTGAAGATGTGGTGACATTATCTGTTGGGAGTTAGATTTGAGTTGTTTACGGATCATAAGTCGTTGAAGTATCTGTTCTCCCAAAAGGATTTGAATCTTCGACAGCAACGGTGGCTAGAGTTCTTAGCATCATATGATTTTGGTATAGCCTATACTCCGGGAAAAGGTAACGCGGTGGCAGATGCGTTAAGTCGAAGACATGCAGGTCTGGGAGCCATATTTTCGGAATGGAAGAGTCTCGAGTATTTGGCTGGATTTGATTTCAGGCCCAGATGTGAATTGGAACCTGAGATGTTGGCAAACTTATCGATAAGACCTACTCTTGTGGAAAGGATTGGCGAGAGCCAAAAGAGAGATGATAAGCTTGTTAAGATTATCCGAGATTTGGAATCCGGATTGGACCCAGAGAAGGATAAAGGATTCGAGATCGATCGAGAGGGATGGCTTCGAAAGCAAGGACGATTGGTTGTTCCCGACATTGATGGATTGAGAGATGAAGTTCTGAGGGAAGGTCATCACTCGAAGTTGACAATTCATCCAGGTGGGAATAAGATGTATCGGGATATGAAGAGAACTTACTACTGGGAAGGCATGAAGAAGGATGTTGGAAGTTTTATTTCCAAGTGTATGAACTGCCAGTTGGTGAAAGCTGAGCAGAAGAAGCCCAGTGGATTGCTTCAGCCATTAGAGGTTCCTACATGGAAGTGGGAGCAAGTGTCGATGGATTTTATCGATGGTCTACCTAGGACAAGGGCGGGAAATGAAGGGATTTGGGTCATAGTAGATCGTTTGACCAAGAGTGCAAGGTTTATTCCTGTTCGATCAACTAGGACTGCATCGAAGTTGGCTGAGTTGTATGTTAAGTGGATAGTTCGATTCCATGGTGTTCCGAAGAGTATAGTGAGCGATCGAGACCCATTGTTCACTAGTGGATTTTGGATGAGCTTCCAGGAAGTTTTGGGAACCAAGTTGTGTTTGAGTACAGCTTATCACCCTCAAACAGATGGTCAGACTGAGAGAGTCAACCGAGTTTTGGAAGATCTCTTGAGAGCATGTGTCTTGGACTTCGGAGGATCATGGGAAGATCATCTTCATTTGGTGGAATTTGCATATAACAACAGTTATCAGTCGAGTATTGGTATGGCACCATATGAGGCATTATATGGAAGACCGTGTAACTCTCCGACATGTTGGTTGGAAACCGGAGAAAAACTGATACTTGGGCCAGAGATGATTCGACAGACTTCGGATTGTATAGAACTCATTCGGCAACGAATGAAGGCAGCCCAAGATCGTCAGAAAAGTTATGCCGATAACCGTCGTAAGGATTTGGAATTCGACGTAGGTGAGATGGTTTTTGTGAAGATTTCTCCATTGAAGAGTGCTATTAGATTCGGGAAGAAAGGAAAGTTAACTCCGAGATTTGTTGGATCATTCCCGATTATCGAGCGAATTGGAAAACTCGCTTATAGAGTGGAGTTACCGGAAAAGATGGTGGGTGTGCACAATGTTTTTCATGTATCTTATCTACGGAAATATGTGCATGACCCAAGTACGGTGGTTTCTGCTGATAGCTGTGAAGACTTAGAGGTTGATCCAGTTGTGAGAAGACCTCGTAAGCCGCTTCGTATTGTTGAAACCGATACGAAACAGCTTAGGAGGAAGACAATTACGTTGCTCAAGATACAATGGAGTGATGATGTTAACGACTGTACATGGGAGGAGGAAGAGAGGATGAAGGCAGCTCATCCAGAACTCTTCGAGGTATGGCCCTAAGGTGTCGTGACATCTCATGAATTTGTACCTTGATTTCCTATCTTAGAATTCTGCATGCTAGGCTAGAATTGGATGCATGGTTTGTTGATTGCTATGGATGGTAGGCATGCGGATCATCTTTGATTGCTGTTGTTTGCTTGGAATTTCGGGGGCGAAATTCCTAAGGGGGAGAGAATGTAACGACCCGTATTTTACGTGTCGATAAATCGTGGAATTTACAGGTCGTTAGTGTTGTTTATGTTGTCTCTAGCCTGAGTCGTATGGAGAGTAACTCGTGTGTTGAAGGGTTGAATCGTGACCGACTCATAGGTTGGAACGAGTTATGGAGTTAACTCGTGACCGAGTCATAGAGTTGCCGACTTAGTGTCTTAGGTCGTGTGAGCGAGTTAGGGAAGCCAGCGACTCAGGAGTAGACGACTTAGAGTGTGACCGAGTCATGGGAGAATCTGACCGACCCATGGGATAAGTCGTGACCGACTTATAGAAGCAGCGACCTAAAGGTTAGACGACTTAGTGTTGGACCGACCTAAGAAGTGACCGACTCATGGGTTAGTGACTTAAGGGGTTAAGGCTTAGGTCGTGGGGTCTTGAGTTGGTAGGGGCTTGGGTCAGCAGGGTGTTATCTCGTTAGGTCGTTGAGTCGGCTAGGAGTTAGGTCGCTAGGGAAGATAGGTCGGCAGGATTTTTAGGTCACGTGAGTTAGGACTGAACATACTAAGTTGGTAGCGACTTAGTGATGAGTCATAGGTCATTAATGTTATAAGTCGTTAGGTCGGCCTTGGGCTTAAGTCGTTAGATTGTTAGGTCATTAGGCTGCACTGTTGAGATGAGTTGTGAGTCGTTGGGTCTTGCATGCGCTTGTGTTTTAGGTCGTGGGTCGGGGTAGTTGAGTCGCGCATTGGGTTGGACATGCGCGTACTAGGTCGCAGGATGGCATGGGTCGGCAGCGACCTATGTTAGGTCGGAGATTTCTTAGGTCGGCGACGACCTAAAACTGAGCCTACGAGTTACGACCTAAGGAGTTTTCAGCCTATAAATAGAGGGGTTTGGCTCACTTTTTGGCACCGGTTTTTGAAGCGACGAAGTGCTGCCATTTTGGGAACTCGACTTCAACATTTCTTCATCTTCTTTTCTCCATTCCAATCTAGTTTTAACATCCATCCAAGATCGAAGATTGAGATCAAAGATTCTAGCGCCAAAGTTGAAGATCTTCATCCAACGAAGCTAGATTTCATCGTTTTAAGCGAGGTTTCGCCGGATCAAGCCTTGATCTTCGCTGTCCAGATCTGAAGTGTTTTGTTTTTGAGGTGTTTGGGTGATTTGGTGAGTGGTGATTATCTCTCACGCGGACCCAAAGGAGTATATTGGATTGGTGGTTTGTTGGAGTGTTGTAGATAGTGATTTTGTGCATTTTTCTTAGATCCAAGTGTAGATCCATTGTTTGTGAAGATTTTTACCTATGCAAGTTCATTTATTAAGTTATAGAAACAAAACGCATGTTTTATATTCGATAGATCTATGCTTAAAACTATGATTTCATGTATGTTAGACTTATGCTCATTTATTTACGAAATTGCCACTATAGTTAATATTGCTTATTAGATCTTGTTTGAATGCTTGAATGTTTGGATGTATGATTGATTGGATTGTTTCAAGTTAGCAAATGGTTGATTTGGAACAAGATGGTTGGAGATGATTCAAAAGCTAAGTGGAAAGGCTCTTGAATGGTGAAAGCTGCCGGTGACATATGAAGCGGATGTGGAAGCTCATATGGATGGATTCGATGATGATGGTCTTTGCTATGATGTGATGAGACAAGGCATGAGATCGTGATGGAACTTTGCTATGATGCGATGAAGCAAAGTGTGATGTTGAGATGGGACGGGTCATGATGACGTTCCAAGCACGTGCTGCGACGACGTGCAAAGTTATGTTGATAACTCGGTGA
This sequence comes from Allium cepa, assembly GCA_030765085.1. Classification (NCBI taxonomy): domain Eukaryota; kingdom Viridiplantae; phylum Streptophyta; class Magnoliopsida; order Asparagales; family Amaryllidaceae; genus Allium; species Allium cepa. Next base: position 58,983,737 of record CM060931.1, read on the forward strand.
TGCGATCCGGGTTGGTGATAATGGCTAGCTTGAGAGGTGCTTGAGCTATTATGGAAATAGTCGTCGAGGAGGATGACTAGGAGGCTGAGATCTTATCGTTGTTGAAGGTTCTAGCATGCTCAAAGCAAGAGTACGTTGGAACGGGCTGCGACGACGTTCCAAGCACGGGCTGCGACAACGTGCTAGTACTCTGGGTAGTTGCGAAAATTCCTAGGCACGGGCTGCGACGACGTGCGGAGTTATATCTAGAACCGGGGTTACCATTAGCCCTTGACAGGTGGTCATTCAACTAACGGTGAAATCAAGGCAATGATAACAGTGATAGCCAGAGTCATGGATGTTTGGTTGTATTATCATTCGGTCTCAAGAGCGGTGTTTTTTTTTCTGGGTGCTTATCTGATCTTGGTTTAGGCCTTGGGGGTTTGTATTTGGAAAACATCGTCCTTGACTCGAGTGGTTATTTCTTTTCCTTAATTGTATGCTATGTTATACTTGCTTCTCCTTAGTGTGAGTATGGGGGCTATCACTGTAGAAAGAGGTGGAGTGGGATGGTTTGGCTCCTATTCCTTTCATCCCTTATGCTCTTTTGGTATGTTTGGTAGTTAATTTACTGCTCACTAAGACTTTGTCTGACTCAAGGTTCTATGTCTCCTCTTATTACCTTAGGCTGTTCATCCATGTTGGGATGGGCAGACTAGGTAGCAGGTGACAGGTGCTGTTCTTGGAGATCCACGCTGATGATGACGAAGACGAGCAGGAGGCTTTGCATATTAGTTTTCTTACTATTTGTACTGGGTGTTCTGCTGCTTGTATATATTCTGAGTGCTATGTAGTGAGGCTTTGATGTATGGATTTGCTTGGATGATTGTATCAAACTACTGTGATGCTTATATGATAATTTCCTGTTATGAAGCTTCACTATATATATATATATATATATATATATATATATATATATTTCTCTATTGTATTTTATCCATGCGCTGTGAGTTATGCGATAGAGTTTCTGTTTTATTTTACCCCGACTATCGTCCATGGCTACCTGGCATGCTTTTCAGCGCATTATTTCCTTGTTATGGTGCGGGAGTCATGGGCGGTCGTCACAACGTATTTCCGTACATTTAGTTTCCATTGTATTGGTGGTTTATATTTATCAGCATTTGTAAGGACAGACTGTTATAACTGTCTAGGTTGATGATGTGTTAGATTCTGATTATTGTATGAATATTAAAGTTTTTTTTTTGTAAAGATCATTTGGATATTATATATTACTCGTCATGATGTGAGATTTTGTTCTGGCTTTTCTTTCTTTAACCCAACAATCTGTCTTTCCGACACTTGGATACTTGGTACGTGAATAACATGGATGCATTAATGTCGACTAAGAGTCGAAAAGGAGGATCGTCATACGTACCGACCTATTATGGTCATCAAATTCTTAGGACTTGTACGCGATGATCTATTCTTCATGCTAGAACTTCGAATTTGGAGAATATAACTCGTTCAAATCTGAAATGGTGAAATTTGGACTGGATCTTGTCTACAAATATAGCATGCCTTCAACTAAGAAAAGACTTTTGGATCTTCTTCTTCTTCCCTTAACCCTCTGAGGAAAAACTGAGATTTATCTCGATTTTACCGAATCAATATAAAAAGATTAGTTTTTCCCTTCTTTTCTATTTGATTTCTTCATTTTTTATATTTGTTTGATTCATTTTTGAATGATATCGAAGTGTTGTGTTAATTTTTGATGCAACAATAAGATTATAGATAGGGTGAAACGAATAGAGATGTAACGAAACCTTATCATATATGTGTATTTGTACACACGTTTCAAATTATTTATCTTTAATATTAGTATCACTAGAGTTTGTTAAAAAAATTATGCTTAAAATGCTTGCGCTACAAAAATACATAATATCATGCTTATTCAGCTCTTTGTTTTCCTGAAAAATAATTCTCGGATTGAAATAATAACTATTTATGGCAATTGACCTTCATGGTATTTATTTTTTTTAAATAGAATTAAATTGTCTAATTATTATGTTACTTTATTTTATTTTTTTGAAAATAGGAAACTAAATTTTTATGATAATGTTTATAATTCTTCTATAATCTTGAAATTTCATAAATCTTTATCCGAAATGTTTCAATTTCTAAATATAAACTTGAATAATTTTAAGGATTCTACCAACTTTTTTCTTCTTGTTTTGGGATTTGATTAGCTTGTATGTACAAGGATCTAACTTAAATATATGGCAACTCATACTAGGAACAACTCGGAGAGTGATCGTTTGCAATTCTCCAAACTCTATATTTCTTGTTTTTACCAAGTAGAAGATAATCAACATAATTGGTTGATGAAGCAAATGAATTTCATTATTTAGCCCAATAAATATTGTTACCGTATTTTTATACTTTTCGGATATAACAAATGAATTTTTTATGTCGGTTTTTTCTACTTCAATCATGTATAACAGTTACCTTTCCAATTTTAAACTCTTTAAAATATTTGTGTCATAAATCAATTTTTTAAAACCAAAAATGTTTTTATTTCATAAATATATAACATTAATCTCATTAAAGCGCGTGCGCGCGCACACATAAAGACACACACAGAGGCTCGACTCAAAGTGAATTTGGACCATGGGTAGAAAGTTAAATTGGACCCTGGATAGAACGTTAAACCGAGTCCAAATATATACATGAAAATGGCATAAAAATGAAGCTACTAGGATCTAAACCCTAATGACATGGTCTAGAATGATACATCTTGCCACACACACTAACACATTCTTTGAAAAATAAATCAATGCCATCATTTATATAATAATAAATCCGAAGAATGAACCAAGTCCCTAAACCGAATCCTAGATGGTCGTCTAGATAGCCTAGGCCCAGAGCCGACCCTATGTGTGTGGTTTGGGGGGGAGGGGGGGAGGGGGTACAAAGATACGCTATGCGTTAAGTCTTCTTGATTTCAACCACATGTTCCGATTTAAGTGATTATGTTTTCTCTCTCTTGTCACTTTATTGTATTATTTAATTTAGAACATGTAATTGAAATTAGATGGAATTTGAGGTGTAACCATCATTGTCATACGTACACACAGATATATACATATATATACACACACAGACGGAGGCCCGACCCAAGGTGAATTTGGACCTTGGGCAGAAGGTTAAATTGGACCCTGGGTAGAATGTTAAAACGAGTCCTAGAATATACATGAAATGACATAAAAATGAACATGCGAGGATTTAAACCTTGATGATTTGGTATACAATTGTACACTTTACCGCACACAACAGCACATTCTTTGAAAAATAAATCAATATTACCATTTATATAATAATAAATCCAAAGAATGAACCATGTCTCTAAACCGGGTCCTACATAGTCGTTCGGATAGCCTAGACTCAAGACCGACCTCTGTCTACACCTTTCAATCATATTTTCTGATTTAAATAACTATCATTTCTCTCTCTCTTGTCATTTTATTATATTATTTAATTCTGAACATGTGATTGAAATTAGATGGAATTTGAGATTTCAAATTTGCATCCTTGCCAAACGTACATGCGTACACATACATACATACATGCATATGCATACACACATTTGAATTTCAAATTTAACTATGACTTTTATATAAACACATTGATAGAAAAATTACTTAAAGAAGCATCGGTTTGATATTACAGTTTGATTTTCATATATGGAATAATAAATTTCCACGATCAATATTTACTATGCCACCGCTTATAAAGTGGCTTTTTGTCAAATTAATGTATACACAGGATTGAACTATGACTAGTTGAATTTATTTTGTGCCTTCGATTCTCAAATGTATTTTAATACAAACATGCATCAATCGAACGACTTGAAATACTTGTTTAAATGAGCAAGGAAATGGTGAAAAATAGAGAATTGCCCTACTTATCGTCAAAACAAAAAAATAGATGAAAATGAATAGTTATGATCAAAAAATTCGATTGGGGTCTCCATTCATATTTAAGAGGCTTCAATCGAAACTTCTTTTGAAATAAAATTCGCTTGAAGATTCTAATGAAGATAAAGATGAATTGTCAAATGATGGATATATGCAATGAGATACAAGTAAAACAAATAAATATTGATATGGAAAAAATAAAATTTAATCTTGAAGTGTGGAATGTCAAAACGAAAAGAAGCTTCAAAGAGTTTCTCGTCAATGCTTGAATTGTGACCTTGTCATGATCCAATTTCTCTCTAAAAGTCCTATATCAATTATATTTACCTTGCAAGCAACTACCATTAATATTTTTGAGTACGATTTGTACTCATGAAGATTTTGCCACTCTTAATTACAAACTTGTGACAAAGGCATAAATGGACATTTGGATGTCGCATTCTAAATTTATCTCTTGTAAATAAATCTTAACATAGAAATTTACATTCAAAAGTAGCACTTGTGTTTCAGCGAAACAATTAGTAAGCATGCAATAAGCAGTAGATTCTCAGTTGTTGCATAAAGAGAAACTATAGCTTCTAGACAAAATTGCTTAAAAGCTCAAATGTACAATCCCAGAATCTTGACGATAAAAAGCATTCCAAACCAATTAACACTCTCTGTTACAGGTTTAATTGACTTGTTACTAAATATAAATACTATTAACGTCGTCCAACAGTTGCAAACGGATCATGAAAGACGATATTACCAAATAACAGATGCAGATATCCAACATAATAGCACATGTGAAGATATACAGTATAACTTCTAGTAAATATTATGTATTAGAGCCTGTAAAAATACAAAAATAGACAAACATGATAAAAATTGCCACAGTAAATGTGAAGATTGACGATATCCCTCTTAGGAAAAGACTGCCCGATAAAAATTATGTGATCCATTCTAGTTACAAAACTTACTTGAATTAAATAACATATTATGGTACGACATGGTATGAAAAATGAAATTTCATTTACGCTACGAAGATTTTAGCTCATGCCGGGGGGCATTCCGAGGCTCTGGGCAAGGTTGCTCATTCTTTCTTTCATGGCCTAAAAGAATTTCGGGTGTTGGTATTTAACTACTGTATGAAATTTTACCGAGTTGAAAGATTAAACTATTAGTAAGAATAAGTGATGTACCAGTACACTCTTTTGATGTGCATCCTTGTATGCTTCGGTTACCAACAAAGAAAGCTTCTGCAAAGTGAGACATACACAGAGAAACTATGGTTAAAGAAAGAAATTATATCGACAAAGACATACAGTAAACTCAAGATATTACTCGGTGAGTGAAATTCTAACCTCAGAGCCTAATTCCATTGCAGCTTCAGTTATTTCTGTGCGTACAGGTTGCTGGTTCCCTGAAAGAGTGACCTATACAAGCATTAAGTATTGACTATATGAAGTTTATATTCCTGCACATCAAGTGAAAATGGTAGAAATCATGCAGCAAACCATCAAAAGAAATTATTTACTTCAATACTTGTGCATATATAATCACCATCATGAAACATTTTAATAACTATGGTGAAATCTACGATTCGAAAATGCTGAAAGTTCAAAGCATATCGGTACATGTTGCCTCACAATATCTTTATCGTGTCCAAGGCTATGCTGCATAATTTAAAAAATTCCGTTCTTATCTAGCATTCTCAAAATAAATCTGACAAAGCAATAAATAGAAAAATCATTAATGACTTGCATGTTTAATTCAGATGTATGTATACTCTCATAAGTATGTTAACTAGAACATACTTATCAATTAATATTTACTTATCCTCAATTTATATTTACTTTCAGTTTCTCTCATCAGTGTTAAACCTACATTGAACAGAAGGGTGTACCTTTCCAATAAACTATATATATATATATATATATATATATATATATATATATATATATATATAGAGAGAGAGAGAGAGAGAGAGAGAGAGAGATTGCTGTAATAATCTAATACCTTGATTAGCTCGCCTTCGCAGTATCCATCAAACTCAGCTCTGCCAAATTTATTGAAAAATGTTACACAACAAAGATTCAGGAAGGTAATCCAAAATCTACATTAGACAGAAGGGTTTAAATGGTATGTACACTTCTAGTTCCTTTTGTACACGCACAGCTTCGATTTGGACCACCTGTTGAGCCTTCTTAACTGTCTCAAACAGATTTTGCATATTCCCTAGATTTCCTAGAAGACCACCACCCTGAGTTATCAAGCAATACGATCATATGAACATGTGTTAATTTTTAATATATAAATGCACTATCAAAAAAAAAGTGTTAAAATGCAAATAACCATCTTAGGCTCCACGGTACAAATGCAAAATATATTGATTACCAACCTACTTAAAATGATGGTTTACAATAAAAATACACTAACATAAAGAAATTTGTGGCATCTTACTTTGGAGGGCGTTTCTTCGCCACTGTCACTTCTATCCTTTTTACCTCCAAATAAACCATGTACACGAAGATCTCTCCTCGTGCTAGAATTTTTGCAAGGATGCCAAAATGTAGATTGTGCAACATTCTGCAAACCTGTATTAATAATAAAATTTCACTTAAGAGAACAACGTTCCAAGATAACCAGAATTATCGTTATAAAGATAACTTGTAGATTTTGATTTATCGTCACTACTATTATATTATGTTATAATAACAGATCCATGAAAAGGGTGAGGATAAATTCTCCCCTTTCACCTCTGGCTCCCAATTCTTTCATATGAAGTGACCAGAAAAAGCATAAAAGACAAGAGTAGATACAAAGAAGAAAAAATGCAACTGTATTTGTCACACCATAATTATTTCGGTCACACCATGCAAGTGACACCTGGAGCCCTTTCGTGTGATGCACGACACGGCATTTTTATATACCTTGAGAAAAAGCTTTTGATGGCAATTTACTTCGAGAAAGGGGTATGTCAACAAGTATTGATCTATAAAACTATTATGACTCAAGTATCCATAAAAATTGTTATATCCTAATGTACAGTAACCATATCGGGATTTTTTTGGACGGGTTTCGCGTATATTATGATATACATGTGCGTATTTGATAATGACTGAAAATGTTTAAAGTACAAAGTTTTCGCCTATAGAATAAGTCAAAATTCGATAGAAATATGATAAGTTACTTTGAAAATTTTGGTCCATTAAGAACATCGAACAACTAAACGATCAAGAGTGTGTGTTTGTTGAGTTGTTTGATGACATTTTTGTACAAAGGTCTCTTGAAGATGAGAAACAGTATACCGGTAATTAAAAAGTAAGTTCTTTCGAGTAAAAAAAAAATTTGTTTTGTTATTATCTTTATCATTAAACGTTTTAAAGACGATTAACCTTTTCTTTTATTGATCCACTAACAAATATTTTTACTCATCTCATGATTTAGATAGAACAGTCAGGAGCTCATAATTACTTTATGTTCCAATTAATTATGTAAGGAAAAAAAAACATTTTTCAAGTATATGAAAAAGTAGGGAAAGAACATACTTTTTGATTACCGATATATTGTTCCTCGTTTTCAAAAGTCCTTTGTAAAAAATGTCGTCAAACAATATAACAAACGCACACTCTTGATCGTTTAGTGGTTCGATATTCTTCATGGGCCAAAATTTTCAAAGTGACTTGTCACATTTTCTATCGAATTTTGACTTATTCCATAAGTGAGAACTTTGTTATTTTGAACATGTTACCATCATCTAAGATGCAAATGTTTGTGATATTCAAGAAAAGGAAATTCGACAAAATTACTCTATTGAGAAGAAAAACAGATTTCTAATTTTATACCTTAGAGAAGAGAAATAAAAATAGAAAGAGGGTTTTAGTGAGAACTACCTAGTGTTAGCAGATATATATACATGTAGTATATAGGAAACAGGTCCAAAAAATCCCGATATACTAGGTGTATATTAGAAAATAACAATTTTTTAATATGGGGTTTCTATTAGAAGGGGCTCACCGTCTAGTGCAATAAGTTTCCAAACCAGTGGGAAGAAATATCAAGTTTAGGATATGATAATTGAAATTACATTATTACCCTTTATTTCATTAAATTATGAATGTTGCTAAATACCTCAAGAAATATTAACACCAAACTTCTTCTTTTAAGTGATAGCATAAAATTTGATAGTTCAAACAAGTTTGATCTCTTCCATGCATTTTCATTTTCATACTAGCTTATTAATTAATTGACCTGTGTTCATAATTCAAACTTAACATTATGTATGTATGGTGCATAAGGATGTTTGAGTCATAGTGGTTTTATGGATGAATAACCGTTGACATACATCTTTCTTAACGGTTAAAGACCACTAGCTCAAATGATAAGATTTTTGGATAGTTGTTCTAGAGGTTTTGGGTTCGATCTCTGAAACACCAAAATTAGTGCTCTGCTTTAAATTAACTATTACTCCTATTATAAAAAAAGAAACGTGTGCGGTACTCACGAAATCATCGCTTTTTATCTTTTAAAAGAAGCTTTTGGTTAAAAAATGGGTGCGTTTAGCATACATCCCTGGTAATGTTTGAAAATACACAAAACATTCCTCCATTTTTTTAATAAGTTTCCAGTCCATGTTTTCAAATTCACGCGCGCGTAAAGACCCAAATACCCTTTACGTTTTTAACATTTCAAACGCGTATAACTTTCTTTAGAAACATCGGATCAACATATCGTTTTCACCAAAAAAAATCAAAAAATTTATGATCTTTAAAATGAGATCAATTGTTGATATCAAAAAATTCATATTTGCAGTAAAGGTGCAGTTATTCCATATATTTGCAGACAATTCTGCACATTTAAACATCTTCGATTTTTCTTCAAATTTGCAACTATTGTATATAATTGCAGCAATTTCTACAATTATATGGTTATTGCATATAGTTGCAAAAATGTCTACAACTATTGCATACAATTGCAGACATTTCTGCAATTATATGGTATAATTGCAGACATGTCTGGAATCATCGCATACAATTGCAACTATTGCATATAATTGCAGACATGGTATAATTGCAGATAATTATTGCATAAATTTGCAGAAATGTCTGCAATTATATGCAATAGTTGCAAACATTTATGCAATTATTGCATATAGTTGCTGAATTGTCTGCAATCATACAATATAATTGCAGAAATTTGCGAATAGCTTGTCTTGTCGTTGTTTCTACATATGCATAATGTCACTCGTTAGAAAAATAATAAAATTTGTGATTTAATGGTGAAAACAGTTTGTTAATCCGTCGTTTTTTAAAGATTGATAATTAATGTGGTGCAAATTGCATATATATGAAGAATGCAATGGAGAAAATTGGTATTGTAGGAAAGAAAATTATAGTATTTGAAAATAGTGATGTAATTTATATCTTTTTATGAGAAGGATGTTTTGTGTATTAAGTTTGATTTTAGAATTGTGTCCCTTACTTTCACTAAAAAAAATGATGAAATTAATAATAACATAGTTTTGGTATTTATGAGGTTTGAATCCAAGACCTCTACAACCCCATTCTAGAACATTCATTTAGCATGAGTATTTTTGTAATTTCAAAAGTTTCAAATTGATGTATTCTCATTATATATAAATAAATATATATATGTATGAGATTCAGATCCCCTTTCAAGTAAATTCTCTTCCGTTATTCAGTGCGTTTTTCCTGACACAATGTAAATTTTTGTAAATATGATGTATTCATTAGCAAGATTATCAATGCAAACTTTAAATCATTTTAAAACATTTAACTTCTTCAAGATCAAATCAAACTTGAAATGTCAAAAATATTTATGTTGGTTTATTGATTTAGAATGTACTTTTGATGGATTTAAAAGGTTTAAATTGATTCACGGTCCTACATGGACAGTCTCGCTTAACATACACAACATATCTACAAAATTTCATTTTTTTTCCAAAGATTTTTTGCACCAAAAGAAAATATACATGTCTATGTACGTGTGTGTGTATATAAAGAGAAAAAGAGAGGAGGGACCTAGGGATCCATATCCCTCTTTTTTTAGCCCTTTGTCCAAGCAGTTTGGTCTTATAAATTAGCGGATGGATTTAATGAGAATACTTAATATCCTTTTATACTCTATCATGTCTCTCTCTCTTACATTATAATCAAATTCATCCACTAATTTTTGACGTCCTACAACTTGTATTGATTGCTCCAAAAGGGGTAAAAATGTACGAGTAATGGAACAAACGTGCAAATTCACACCCGTGATAGGGGCCTAGATCCTCGTCCTTTGAAATTCCCCATGCACTCCCTATGCCTTTCTGTGCCAGAAAGTAAGTATCAAACTAAAATTTTGCGTGTGTATTGATAGCAAAAGTGGTACTTAATTTAAGCTGAACACTCATTTTGATATCTCGAAGGATCGAATCTAAAACCTCTAGAACCACAATTCAAATATCTTATGGTTAATTTTTGTAAATATATTTTTATTTATTAATGAGATCATTTATGGTTTTCAAAACTTTCAACCTCCTCAAATCATAAGTCAATATAAACCATTAAAATGGTTGAAGCTTTTGAAATGATTCAAATTTTTGCATAGACAATCACGCTAACCAATATAACATATCTATAAAATTGCTTCGATACAATTGTTTTGAGTACAAAAGGACGAAGAGTGATGGATGAAGGATACACACATACATGAAAAGTATATTGGTAACACAATAGATCTTAACCGATCTCTCTCTGATTTTAAGCCCTTGTGTAAGCACAATGAGATCCAACGGTCAAAAAAATTGTGTGAGATTTTGTGTTTTTGTGTGTGTGTATAAAGTTCATTTAAAAGTAATAAAGGGAAATGTTTAATGCAAATAAAACCCAATACTTAAACCATAATAACCTATTAACATATTACAGGATAACAATAATAGATGCATGAACTAGTTTTGTGGATATTTCATTGAAGATTATTATTTGTTCTAATTATTTACTATTGTCTTCGATGGTAGATAAACCAATCTCAGTTTTTTTACATTCTTCACTCTGAAAGGAATAAAAACCCATTGGAATACAAGTATATAATGAATTATTATTTTTGTTATCTTTTACATCAAAAAGGGAGAAAAAACCGAAAACAACAATTATGTTTTACATGAAAGTCAAAATAAAGAAGGCACGTCTATTTTTGCATTGTGTGCATGTACGCCATTTGGCATGTCATCTCATACACACTGTGTTATAAAAAATAAAAAGAATGCTATTTGTCGCACCATATGCACCATGGCGTGCTTCTTTTACAACAATGCCACTATCCTTAAAAAAACATATACTAAAATAGCATCTTGTTTGTACTTTGCCATTGTTCTGGATAGAAAAGAGTTATGGTTGCAATTCAACTGTAAACAATTTCTTAATATTCTTCTTACATCAAGATCGGCCTATGTAATTAGAGCCATTTGTAATTAGGGCTCTATACAAAAGTTTTAATTGGTCGCTTCCTTGTATTCGCTAATTAAGTAATTATCATTGCGAAATGCATCCAAAATATCAAAAAACTAATATCATATCACGAAGATACCAACTACAAGTTATAATTTAGGGCTTTCTGCAAAAAAATTAGCTCATCCCTATTGCAAAAGCTTTAACTCGTCCCCTACAATAGAGGCTAAGATAAGCATGGAGAAGCACCATTGATGGGAAAGATCTATAGTTGAGAACAAAAAAGAAACACATACTAGTAGAAATTTATAATCATTTATCTACAAATATTCTAATACTTATCAAATTTTGCAGGGATGGAGGCATAGTACTTCAAACTTGAAAATAAACAATATTTTTTTTCTTCCCAAACGTTTCCTACAAGCATACATCAACAACAGAAATTTTAAATTCTGAAATATACAAAAAGTACTCATATTTACCAGTGTATTGCAGACTGCAATTA